>CM055611.1:23114091-24314091 GCA_029379385.1 Quillaja saponaria
ATTACCCTTCTATTTCACATAAACGTCTCAAAGGCCCTCCTATGTGAGATTTAATTAATGTTACTCCCTAAAATGACTAAATTATCCTTAGATACTGGCATAGGTCCAAAACTTGAGTAATCATCCACGCGCGCTAGAGGCCATATGCCCGCTTAACTCTTTTTTCTTTTTTGGGCATAAGTACGTGACCCTTGGCCTCGCCTTTTAAAGGTGACTCTTCTTAATGGTTATGAGTTGTTGCTCATTTAACAAAGTCAAGCAAATTATTATCTTAACCAAAATAAAAAAATTTAATTATTTTTCTTTGATTAATGATTACCGTTATTTATTTTTTCAACACTTATTTTTAACAATGTAACAATATTCACATTAATTTACACGCAACACATTATGATAAACAAGAAATACTTCTTCATATTATAAGAGTTAGGAAAAATACTACTTTTTAATTTGTACAAAAAAAATTATTTTTTATTTTTTGTTTATTTTTGTTTTGTTGTTGTTCACTAGACTGTTCAACACGCGGTTAGAGAAAGTAAGTATTGGGCTAAAGACTCAATTTCCTGAGTCGTATACCGTGAAGACTTATGACTGGTACACCAGAACAACTTCAACTTCAATTTCACTCTTCTCCTCCCCCATTCAAGATCCAAATCCTTGCCCAAGTTTATTTGGTTTTCTTCTGTCTTATAGGTATCATGGTCGAAATCATAAGGTGGGTTCAGCTTCAGCCATATCGTTTGCAGGAATAAACAGTGTAGGATCACAAATCCAGGTTAGTAGCCTTCCTCAAGTCTGAGGTGTTAGAGACTTTATGCCCACATGCCCATTAACTCTAAGCTTGAATTTGAATCTCTTATTTATATTTTTCTTGTTGATTTGTTGGTGAATTTTGTACTGGCTGCATGTTCATGTCTCATTGGTGTAGAAAAACTTCGACTTTCAGATTGAAATTGAGATATAGCAATTGAAGTATCCAAGTTCTCTTTTTTTTTCTGTAGGTTTAATCTTTAAAGACCGTAATTGAAGTTTTAAGGGTTGGAATCATGAAGATTCAATTTTATGGGGTTGTTCTTTGGGTTGTGTCTGTTTTGTTGGTCATTGGGTTAACAAGTTCATACCTCCCAGAGGCGGCGTTTGAATTTAAAAGTGAAACTAGTGCTGTAAGTTATACGTATGAGTATGACAGAATCAATGAAGTTAAGAAAGAATGTGCTTCCGTACTATCTTCTGCATCTGAGTTCAAACTCGAAAATAGTAAGGTTTATAGTGTAAAAGAAGAGCTTTCCTTTGCGAATGGGGATTGGAGGCAGGATGGAGGTAAATACCCTATAATGCCATTTGATGATGCATCTCCAGAGAAGGTGTCTAAAGCTCTGACACCGTTGAACCTGGTTACTTTCCGGGTAATGGATATTGATCGCAGCTCATCGATCGAAGAAGTCAGTGAGTATCAATGGCTTCTTGGTTATGGGCACTACTTGGGATGGTAGCTTCACAGATGTTTCATTTGATGGGAATCCTCAGTTTCAGATTTTTCCCAGCCATTCTCAGCTTTCAATGGCCTTCCAGGGGATTTATACTGAATCAAAAAAAAATGGTGGGGAAAGAGTGGTGTGTTTGTTGGGAAATGCAATGCTTCCAACTCGGGAGGCTGATCCTGCCAATCCTTGGGAATGGATGAAGGTGTCTGGTTCGAGTTATGACCAGCCACCTCTATCAGAGGATGACCGGATTCTGCTTGTTCTTCGCTATCCGATAACATTCACGTTGACAAACAGGATGATTCATGGTGAATTGAGAAGTTTAAACTCTAAATCAAACCCCAAGTACTTTGATATGGTTCAAATTTCATCCCAGTTGGGCAAGTCAGCAAATTATGAATTTGGCTCAAAAAGTGTTGTCTCCAGAGCATGTGATCCATACCCATATCCAGATAGCTCGACTAATGGTGGCATTGATATCTACAAAGGTTTAAGGTTTTGTGAAATTCTTGATGAAACTACTCGTGAACAAGCTTTCACTGTTGTGCCAAACTGGAGATGCAATAATACAGATGAATTCTGTCGTAAGTTGGGTCCATTCGTGTCAGATGAGGAAATCAAAGACTCTGATGGAGGCTTTAGAGATGTTAAGATTTACATGCAGAATGTTAAGTGCGAGCAAGCCACTGCTCGTGGTAATTCTAGTTCTGCAAGAGTCTCTGCAGTTTTTAGAGCAGTTTCTCCATCGGAGAATGCGTACAATGCACCGAGGAGATCTAGGGATGAGCAACATGACTCTTGCTGCTGAGGGAATCTGGAAGTCTTCTAGTGGGCAACTTTGCATGGTTGGCTGCCTTGGGTTCGTTGATGCTGAAGGAAGTAGCTGTAATTCTCGAATCTGTTTGTACATGGCAACCTCTTTCTCCATAAAGCAGCGTAGTATTATTTTTGGACGTTTTTCCCCAGTTATCAATAGCAGTGCATATTTTCCTTTATCATTTGAAAAGCTCGTTGAGCCTTCACAGCTGTGGAATTATTTCAAATCCTCCCGTCCAAATTACAGTTACTCAAAACTTGATTCGGCTGGAACTATCCTCGAAAAGAATGAGCCCTTCAGTTTTGGAACTGTCATTAAGAAGTCACTGCTGGTATTCCCCAAACTCGAAGATGCAGAGGCATATGAAGTTAGTCTTTCTCTTCTCTCGGAAGATCTGTCTTTTCATGTATCTGGGCATCCTGATCCAATGCCTAATACTCCAGCCCCAACAGTTTACATTTGGATGGAGATTCTCTCTGTTGGTCCCTTGTTTGGCAGCTACTATGCCCAAAATGCTTCTATCTTGGAAGAGGACACTCCATACCACACCAAAGCAGAATACACCGAAAAGCAACTCCTCGTGAATGTATCAGCACAACTCAGTCTTTCAGGAAAAGCTTATACCAATCTTTCTATGCTTTTCTTGGAGGGTCTTTATGACCCACACGTTGGGAAGATGTATCTAGTTGGTTGCAGGGATGTGCGGGCATCATGGAAGGTCTTGTTTGATAGTCAGGATCTTGAAGCTGGACTTGATTGTTTAATTGAGGTGGTTGTGTCTTACCCTCCTACTACAGCTAGGTGGCTAGTCAATCCAACTGCAAGAATTTCCATTACAAGTCAGAGGACTGAAGATGACCCCCTCCACTTTAAGACAATACGGCTCCAAACTTTTCCACTAACCTACAGGAAGCAGCGTGAAGATATTCTCTCACGCAGGGGTTTTGAAGGGATTCTTCGCATTTTGACACTTTCGTTGGCAATTGGTAGCATTTCAAGCCAACTGTTTTATATCAAGTATAATGCTGATTTCCTTCCATACATATCTCTTGTCATGCTAGGCGTCCAAGCTCTTGGGTACAGTGTTCCCCTGGTCACAGGTGCAGAAGCTCTCTTCAAGAGAATGGCTCATGAATCTTATGATGAGTCATCTTACAACCTGGAAAACAGTCAGTGGATCCATATAATTGATTACTCGGTCAAACTCTTAGTGATGGTCTCATTGCTACTGACTCTACGGCTATGTCAGAAGGTGTGGAAGTCTCGAACCAGATTGCTGACACGGGCTCCTCTTGAGCCACATCGCGTACCCAGTGATAAACGAGTTCTTCTTTCCACCTTTACCATTCATGTGATTGGTTATGTCATTGTTCTAATCATTCATAGTGCAAGGGCCAGCCAGAGACCTCTTCAGACAAATAAGTATTCACATTTTAGAGAGGATTCAAACACACATTGGTACTGGGAAACAGAACTAGAAGAGTATGTGGGTCTCGTCCAAGATTTTTTCCTGTTCCCACAAATTATTGGTAACTTTGTGTGGCAGATTGATTGTAAACCACTCAGAAAACTATACTTTATCGGAATCACGGTGGTTAGACTTCTTCCTCATGTTTATGATTACATAAGAGCTCCTGTTCAAAATCCTTACGTTACTGAGAATTATGAGTTTGTCAACCCAAGTTTTGATTTTTACTCAAAGTTTGGTGACATTGCCATTCCTGTAACAGCAATTATTCTTGCACTTACAGTTTATCTTCAACAGAGATGGAGTTATGAGAAGCTAAGCCAGACTCTCATGTTTAGGAGGCATAGGCTTCTTCCCCAGTTTTCCAGAATGTATGAAAGATTACCTTCCAAGTCATTTGAAGCCGAGCTCGTTTCTGATGTCAACAATACTTCTGTGAATGAGAAAGAGAATTGTGATGTAGAATGATTTAGGCACCTTTTGAATTACTGACGGAACCTGTTGTAATCATACAAGCAACGTAATACGTATTGAATTTGGTTGCTATGTTGTTACACTTAAGAAATTGACTTCTGAAAAGAATGATCAATTCAATTGTGTTTTTTTTTTTCTTTTCCTGCAACTTTTAGTTCTCTGGCTCTGGATTATTCATGGGTGGTTAGCTCTTCACTGCTAGTGCTGGTTTTTTTTTTTTTCTTTTTTCCAGTTGCTGTTTAACAGTGAAAAATAATGAGGAAAGGAAAAGACATGTTTTGGTGTTTTGGCACTAATCGTATATGGTTTATATAAGATGAAAACATTATCTCATTAATGATTAATGCAAATGGATTATCTGTATGCTGCTGCTCTTTGGTCAAGAGCTTGACACAAGGTGTGTATGAATGTATGTGCTGAAACTTCTAATACCTTGACTTTTCTCAATTTTGATCCAGCCTCACTCCCATATTTGATAATTTACCAAGAAAACAAGCCCTATAACTTTCTTGTCTCCAATTTAACAGGAAGGATTCTGAGGTCTAATTTTTGACTAAAAAAATCTGAATTATTAGAGGTATTATTATATTGTCAAGTCCAGTCCATTCTTATCTCGAAGTTTAAATCATCAATAGATTAATTGCTAATTAGATTTGGAGCTATACATGACTTTCTTGGTGCTGCATCAGTTTCAGTCATTTTCAAAAGAAATATGATAGTAGTTTTAGTTGCAGTCAAGTCACGCAACTTGAAGAAATGAGCTGTTGGAAACTGACAGAGAAATTAATATATATTTTCTTTTGCAACCATCACCTGCACTTGGTCGTTTCCTTTATAATATTCTAGTGAAGCAGTTTACTTTTTACTAAATATGTATGTACTGTAATCTGATTTTAGATTGTTAAAGGTCTAATCTTCATCCTTGAGGATGGTTAGCTATTATTTACTTTCGACTTTTTGGGTAAATGTCATCATTTTCTTGAATTGATGGTTTTGAAAAAAATAATATAAAAAATCTTTTCTGAATTTTGAGTCCCTCCTTGACAATTGAAGATGCAGGCAGTACTCCATATAGTAGAAAGGTAAGTGTAGTTCATTTCAGCAACATCCATATCTTATGTATAAGTATGTAAATGGTATGAGCTGTTCATGAATAGCTCATAAATAAGCTTGGTAAAGACTTGTTAGAGCTCGGTTTGTTTTTTAAATGTGTCAAGTTCGAATTTAGTTTAGGATTCGTTTAGTAAACAAGCGGAGGTTGAACTTTGCAAAGCTAGACTTGAAAGCTCGTGAGCCTGGCTCGTTTAAAATTATTAAAAATATTTATTTATTTATATTTTTTATATAAGATAAATATATAATAAATATATTTGTTTAAACAATATGATACTTTCTTGATTTTAGAAAATGAGCTCATAAAACAAGTCGAGCCCGAGTCTTCATAATTCATAACGAGTCTTTAGTGAGCTTGGGCACAAGAACTTTCACTGAATACTAGCCGAGATTGAGCTCTATTAAAAATTGACGAGCTGAGCTGAACTTTGACAAAACTCGATTCAAACTCGAAAAGTTTGCACCGCTACTTACATATATCAAAAGTAGTTGATTATTCAAACGTGAAAGATACACTCTTTCCAATTTTATAGCAACCTGTAGTTACCGTTCTCACCTAGAATATTACCTAACCTAGTAACTTTTGAACCATATCAAAATTGTCCTCTACACATAGCATTATCATTTGACATGGACGAACATTGTATATCAATTTTTAGACCATCTCACATCCACGAAAGAAAGTTTGCTTGCTCCTTATATGTAAGCATCTTAATCTTAGAACAATTTACATATTTTTTTAAATATCTTAAGATTTTATTCTAAACGAGTATTTTTGATAATAAATTTAATACTGCTATAGTTTAGTATCGTAGAAATTTCAATAGTCAGTTTTGTTATTATCTGGTCACCAACTTTCTTAACCTAATTTTGTGCAATATGAGATTGTCTCACATGAACTTAGCCACAGGACTGTCAAGGTCGCATCTAAAACCCTAAATTGTGTCATTAAGAACAATTAATTGCTTGCCTTGAGCCCATAGAAAGGGTACTAAAAGTGGAGCATTGTACCATACAATATTCCAAGTCCTTGAAAACTGTCTCATAAATATTCCAAGTCTTCTTGTTGTCCGCTTCAGAAAATTAATGAATACAACAAGAGTTTCTTAAATTTGAATAAGTAAAAGGTTAAAAAATCTATATTTTGCTACTTATCTAATAAATTCCCTTGGATTTAATTGTCAAATACAACCATCCATTGCAACGAAGGAACGGATGATTTAACAAACTAATATATTCAAATATGGGGATCCAAGAAGTCAAAAAATAGGATCTCATGCCAAATTAAATATTATTTCAAAGCCAAAATCCTAAATTTTGGACATCGAAAAATAATTAAATAAAGACAAATATAAGTATCATCCACTTTAATCTAATCATAATTCTAATTTTTCTGATCAATTGCAAGCCTTTAATTTCTTATTCAATATATTGGCAAACAAAAGTTTCTTTGATAAATTTATATTTTACTAATTCTCTCATTTAGTGTTAATGTTTTATAATTGAGTTTTATGCTTTGGTTTCCAATAATATCCCATACTAATGAAATATGAATCTATTTTGTTTGGGATTCACGACTATCCCATTTCACAAGTATTTTCTTACTGTTGAGGGGTTTCTTTTTGACAGATCCGAATCTACAACATTACAAAAGTTCTGTGCCTTACCACTTGAATTACATTTTGTGGGCAAAGAAAAAAAATTAAAAGGAAGACTTGATATCATTCATATAAATTTCTCCACCTCACATAAGAGTTTGTAATTTATTTGTGACAGATTTTCATTCTTGCACATTTATTAATTTTAATTATATCTTCAATTTAATAAAAATATATATTCAAATTTAGACTAAAAACTTAATAAAAAAATTATTTTTACCTTTCATCATGACGCCCATTATCCAAGAAAACACGATTCTAAATTTCCTTAAATTTTGGGAATGCTTTTGTGCAATATGTTTGACTATTTTCCCTCTAGAAGTAGAAATTATGTCCATCTAGAAGCACAGCGTGGGAAGATTTATTAATTAAACAAACTATAAATAAAAATTGTTGTGGGTTTATTGTATTGATTGTTGTGACATGTGTTGCCTCTTAAGCTGAGTTTGAATAAATATTTACAGTTGAAGACAAAATTAGTTGCATTGTCTTTTTTGGCAGTACATTAACTACTTTTGCTATTTTATGTTAGCAAAAAAATAAATAAAAATACTTTAGTTATTTTCTATTCTTATTTCATTATGATGATCCTTATTCTCTAAAGTGATGCTGCATAAGGATAGAAACAAAGAGAAAAACACATGCCATCACACCTAATGATGAAAAAATAAATAAAAAAAATTCTCTGCATACAATGAATCTTCATTCTAAATATATAATAGAATACACGTAGGTACTTACTTCTAAAGATGTTTTATTAGATGTCAATTGGTTGAACAAATAAAATTTCTTGGTCATTTAAGGAGATTATGAAAGAAAGAAAAAAAAAAAAAAATCTTCTGTTATAGTTCCTAGGTTTAATGGATCTTTTATGGATAAACGAATTACTCAACAAAGTATTATCATATCATTTCATAAATTATTATAATTAAACATAAATTGTTTTTTATATTCAAAATTTTAATTACTATATTTATTATAATTTAATGATTTTTTTATAAGAAAAAAATGAGATCAGTCATTACAAAATATTCACACTAAAACAGTATAGATGTTAAACCATTGACATAACCTTCTCAACCAATCAACAGTTCTATCTAATTTCAGCCATTACAATTCAATTTGTCAATATCATTACAATTACACAGGACAAAGACAAATACAATGCAAAAAACTAATATATATATATATAACCACTTCTAGAATTTGAATTGATGTTATGATCCCAATATCTCCTACTTAGTCAATTGAACAAAAGAAAAATATTATTAACTTTCAACAAGTGTTCTTTGAGTATTATTAAAATATTCATTATATTACCCAGCACGGTAAAATCAATAAAAATCTGTGGTTAAATAGAAATTAAAAAGAAAAAATATGAATAATAAGTAAATTATTAACTGATTGATACCGGAACTAAATAGTGCAATTGAACTTAAAAATCAACAATTGGTGACTTGTGATCAACAATAAATATCCGAATATTCCTATTAGGCTGAACTTGGCTGTATTGATTTTCCAAACTGATCTTATTTGGGGATATTGGACTCTACTCACCCATTTATATATATATAACCATTTTTTATTTTTTTTCAAAGGATAATATTCATAATTTTGGATGAGTATTAAAAAAATATATATAAAAAATGACTTCGTCAAATGAATTAATAAAATAGATGCGCTTGAATACTAAGCCAATCAAATTATATGAGGATCTTTTGTGGGACCATAAATTTGTTTTTTCTAATTAAAACTAACCCAAATTTCTTAATAATAAATACTCTAAAAAATGGCATTAACCACACTGATTTCAACCCTATAGCTGTCCAATTTTGTCCTTTTATTGTTTTCCTTTATTATCATTTTTTTAATCAATTTATTCAAATCGATTTGTAATAAAATAATAGTTGATTTAACTGATGATTAAATCGATTAATTTCATATACTAAAAATTAAAATCAAATCCCATTTGAGAATGAAAAAGTTACGGCTCGTAACCCACGGGCTTCATAAAGAAAAATATACATAAAAAAGAAAAGTCCGTCGTCAGAAAAAGTCAAACATTTGATTTTTTACTAAACAAAAGAAAATCAAACATTTTGAAATGTTGAATTCAAAGCTGCAGAACACGTGTACCTATATATATAGCATTCATTTCCTTTTATTCAACTTGTACAGCAACCAGAAAGCTGAACAGGCATATTCAAAGGCCCATGTCTGTTTCTTCAGTTCGTTAAGCAAATTGAATTGCATTTCTTTTGATTATTTGTGAAGAACTGGGAGACAGATTTCTGGGTTTTGGTGGGTTTTAGCTGTTGTTGCAGTAGAATTAAAAAAGGTTCAAAATTTGTTTGCCTCGCTTTTTAGTTTTGATTTGATTTGAAGAAATTAAAACTTCTAGGTCCTGGGGGTGTAAGCAGTTGTTGCAGCTGTAATCTGCTTCTTGGGTGGCAATGGACGGTAGTGATATATACAGAGCGAGTAATAGTCTACGAGCAAACAGTTCTTCACTTTGGAGAAACAGTGGTGCTGAAGTTTTCTCCAGGTCTTCACGTGAAGAAGACGATGAAGAAGCTCTGAAATGGGCTGCACTTGAAAGGCTCCCTACTTACAATCGTTTGAAGAAAGGCTTACTGGCCGCTTCGCATGGTCCGACCAATGAAGTCGATGTTACGGACCTTGGATTACAAGAAAGGAAGAAATTGTTGGAGAGATTGGTGAGAGTTGCTGAAGAAGACAACGAGAAGTTCTTGTTGAAGCTCAAGGAACGGATCGATAGGTAAAAAATCTGTACTCATGCCTGTCACTGAGGAAAAGTTTTTGTCTTTGATCTTTTTTTTTTTTTTTTTCCATATAAGCTTTCTTTGACAGAAGGGTAATGAGCTAAACCTTTTTCCCCTTTATATTTGAATTTTTCTTAGAGTTGGGATTGATATGCCAACTATTGAAGTCCGATATGAGCATCTAAATGTTGAGGCGGAGGCTCATGTGGGAAGCAGAGCTCTACCTACTTTTATTAACTTCTCTGTTGGTATATTTGAGGTGAGGTTGTGCAAATCATAGACCAAAAGTTATCATGTGTGTAATTATTGTTGTTACTATTTATGTCTGTGATCTATTAGTTCTCTGACAATGTTTATGTATTGGCTTTTCAAGATATTTTTGAATTATTTCCATATTCTTCCCAATAGAAAGCAACACATGACTATTCTCAAAGATGTTAGTGGAATCATCAAGCCTTGCAGGTGAAACTGCTGCCTCAATTGATGTAATAAACTGAAATAATAGTTCTTCTTCATTTATGTAGTTCTGAGGAATTCATTTGGTAATATGCAGAATGACTTTGCTTTTGGGTCCTCCAAGTTCTGGAAAGACCACATTCCTTTTGGCTTTAGCTGGAAAACTGGATTCGGACCTTAAGGTGAAAAAAAAGTCATCACATGTATTATTGGTTAGCTGTTTGCTTTCTGTTTCAATAAGCTAATTTAGTCTCTCGCCTCTTTTATGTACGTCCGCTAGGTTTCTGGGAGAGTAACCTATAATGGTCATGAAATGGAAGAGTTTGTACCCGAGAGAACTGCTGCCTATATCAGTCAGCATGATGTCCATATTGGTGAAATGACAGTAAGGGAAACCTTGGCCTTCTCTGCTAGGTGCCAAGGTGTTGGATCTCGTTATGGTCAGTCAATTTATAAGATTGCCTTTCCTTTCTCCTTCAATCTTCAGAATGTAGTCTGGGTTCTGTGTGATTGAAACATGACTTATTTTTATTTCGGTGATCAACAGACATGCTAGCTGAGTTGTCAAGGAGAGAGATAGCAGCTAACATTAAGCCTGATCCAGATATTGATGTCTATATGAAGGTGAGGAAGAACCTATTATTGGTATTAGTTGGACTACAAGAAGACACTTTTAAATTGTACCAAATCAGATATATGCCTCAAAGTGACTTATCTTGAAAGATTTTAAAGTTTATGCAAATACATGTTTTTTATGAAAAGTATGTGAAAATATTTGGACCTCAAAAATATCATTGTCAATGTCTTATTATCTGTTTTTTCTATGGCTATAGCTGATAGACAAATTATCTTTTCATCTTATTGGCTTCTAATACAATAGGCAGCAGCAAGTGAAGGCCAAGAGTCTAGTGTGATGACAGATTATATAATAAAGGTAAAAATTAAGATCAGCATGGCTTTCGTAATCTTGTAAATACTTTTCCTAGGAAGCATAAAGGTATTAAATTTGCAATTGTCTTCAAACTATTATTTACAGATTTTGGGATTGGAAGTATGCGCTGATACCCTGGTAGGGGATGAAATGGTGAGAGGTATCTCTGGAGGACAAAGGAAGCGTGTCACCACAGGTAATGCATCTCTATGTCCTGACATCAGAGAATTTTTTTTTTTTAATTTGTATGTTTAATGCATGACATGTTCCATTTATAATATAGGGGAAATGCTGGTTGGACCAGCAAGGGCTTTATTCATGGATGAAATATCCACCGGCTTGGACAGCTCCACAACATTTCAAATTGTGAATTCACTCAAGCAGTCTATTCACATTCTTAATGGAACAGCAGTCATCTCTTTACTACAGCCAGCACCCGAGACTTATGATCTTTTTGATGACATTATTCTCCTCTCTGATGGTCAAATGGTATACCAGGGTCCCCGTGAAGATGTTCTTGAGTTTTTTGAGTATACGGGTTTTAAATGTCCTGAAAGGAAAGGGGTAGCTGACTTCCTTCAAGAGGTACGTGAAAACTTATCCATATCATTGATTTTTGATCTTCATGAAAAAAGATGAACATGTGTAATTCTTTAAAACCAACCTGTATAAAATCTATCTTCTGTTGCAGGTAACATCAAGGAAAGATCAAGGGCAGTATTGGGCACGGAAAGATGAACCTTACAGTTTTGTGACAGTTGATGAATTTGTTGAGGCGTTCCAATCATTTCGTTTGGGCCGGAGAATTGGAGATGAGCTTGCAACTTCATTTGACAAGACTAAGAGCCATCCAGCTGCTTTAACAACTAAGATTTATGGTGTTAACAAGAAGGAGCTATTTAAGGCTTGCTTCTCAAGAGAGTATTTGCTCATGAAAAGGAATTCATTCGTTTACATTTTCAAGCTAAGCCAAGTAGGTTTCAACTGCATCTTAATAATTACTTTGTACTACTACTATGATGAGTATGATTCTTATATTTTGTCTGCCTGGTTTTGATTTATGATCTTTTTCTTAATGCTATTAGCTTATAATAATGGCGTTTATAGCAATGACAATTTTCTTTCGAACTGAGATGCACCGGGATTCTGTAACTAATGGAGGGATATATGTTGGTGCTCTGTTCTTCACTGTGATTATGATTATGTTTAATGGGATGGCTGAGCTTTCCATGACAATTGCAAAGCTTCCTGTCTTCTACAAGCAGCGGGACCTCCGTTTCTTTCCTCCATGGGCATATGCTCTTCCCTCATGGGTCCTGAAGATCCCAATTACGTTTTTAGAAGTTGCTGTTTGGGTCTTTCTCACCTACTATGTCATTGGGTTTGATCCATATGTTGGAAGGTAATAAAGCCTGTATTATCAGTTTGAAACCTTTGAAATTTTCCTAGCCATGTTTGTTCTGTTACAAATGAAATGGGGTAGTTTCCTTGGTTCAGGTTGTTTAAGCAGTACTTTGTACTGATATTGGTTAACCAGACAGCTTCTGGATTGTTCCGGTTTATTGCGGCGTTGGGTAGGAATATGATCGTGGCTAACACATTTGGGTCTTTTTCACTGCTCTTGCTTTTTGCATTGGGTGGCTTTATCCTGTCAAAAGGTATGGTATATTAATAGACAACAAAGCTTTTCTTTGCAAATAATTGAACCTTACATATTGCTTCTTTTTTTTGTTTGCCTTACGTATCAGACGACGTGAAGAAATGGTGGATATGGGGTTTTTGGGCGTCACCTTTGATGTATGGGCAGAACGCTGTATTAGTCAATGAGTTCCTGGGCCACCAATGGAGCCAGGTAATTTCCTGAATTAGGAATTTAAAAAACTTACCTGTTTCTCTCTTGGCAATTATTGAATGTCTAAACTACTTTTCTATCCTATTCAAGGTTCTCCCCGATTCACCTCAGCCGCTGGGAATTCGAGTTCTGAAGTCTCGTGGGTTCTTTACAAAAGCATCTTTTTATTGGATAGCAGTTGCAGCATTAGCAGGATATATAATTCTATTCAACATCTGTTATACCGTAGCTCTCACTTATCTCAACGGTGAGTATCTTCAACTTACTTCTTCTAGATTCTTATTAGTGATGATGTTATCTATTAATGCATTCGAATGATTGTGCAGAATTTGGTAAGCAGCAGGCTGTGATGCCAGACAAATCTGAAGACAGTAAACATGATGAGAGAGCATTGAAAGGCATTGAATTACAGAGCGGAGGAAATGCTTCTAGTCAACAGTCAAACAGAGATTCTTTTGGTTCTGCATCAGTGAGATCAGAAGCAGCTATTGAGACCAACCACAAGAAGAAAAGAGGAATGGTTCTTCCATTTGAGCAACATTCTCTCACCTTTGATGAAATTACATACTCAGTTGACATGCCACAGGTAACTGAACTTATAGAAGAACGGTAATGCTTTTATTAGGAGCTAGAGGATAATGTTTAAGTTCATTATAGTCCAAATGCATTAGCCTATAATTCATTAATTTAAAATGGCAGGAAATGAAGGCTCAAGGTGTCCCCGAGGACAAATTGGTGCTTCTGAAGGGTGTTAGTGGTGCATTCAGGCCAGGTGTTCTCACAGCTCTGATGGGTGTAAGTGGAGCTGGCAAAACAACTTTGATGGATGTGCTGGCAGGTAGGAAAACCGGGGGATATATCGATGGGAGCATCACAATTTCAGGGTACCCAAAAAAACAAGAAACTTTTGCTCGAATCTCTGGATACTGTGAGCAGAATGATATTCACTCTCCTCATGTTACTGTCTATGAGTCCTTGCTCTACTCAGCATGGCTTCGTTTGCCCCCTGAAGTCAATTCTGAAACCAGGACGGTTAGTTTTTGGAGCACAATACTATTTCTGGTTTTTGATTTCCCCATTTTCATTGACATTGAAAACATATTTGCAGAAGTAGACTAGTTAATATAACTTGATTGTTGAAATCAATTCATTGAGCTATAGCCGGTGTCGAAGTTTGGCTTCAGCCTTTGACAGCTCAATCATATTTATTCTAGATTAGCTAATTAGTCATCAATCTTGAGTATGTCTTCTACTGGTTGGGTGTTCAGTGGAAATTTGTGAAGTGATAGTATCTTGCTACTCTGCAAAATGGCCTATGTTGGTCATATCTGAAATTTGTTCTAAGTAGCTTAGAATGGTTATATGATATTAACAAAGATCCTAAAATCTGATTGTATTTATTTTTTCAATTTAACTAGTGGGAGGTAATTTAATATTCTCGTAGAGATTCCTGATGATGCAATCAACTTTTAAGAGTCTAATAGAATTACCTTGGTTTTTTAATCTGATAAATGTTTGCAGATGTTCATTGAGGAAGTCATGGAACTTGTGGAGCTGAACCCACTTAGGCAGGCACTGGTTGGTTTGCCTGGTGTGAATGGTCTATCTACAGAACAGCGCAAAAGGCTAACAATAGCAGTTGAACTGGTGGCAAATCCCTCCATAATATTCATGGATGAGCCAACTTCTGGCCTTGATGCAAGAGCTGCTGCCATTGTTATGAGAACAGTCAGGAACACTGTGGACACAGGAAGAACAGTTGTTTGCACCATCCATCAGCCAAGCATTGACATATTTGATGCTTTTGATGAGGTGACGGCTGATTATGATAAAAATAAGAGAGGGGGGGGGGGGGGGGGGGGGGGCTGTTCTTTTATATTTGTTTCTGATAAATAAAATATGTGGATGCAGCTCTACCTAATGAAGCGTGGAGGACAAGAGATATATGTTGGGCCAGTGGGCCGCCATTCTTGCCACCTTATAAAGTATTTTGAGGTATCATGCAACCGAAATTTTAGAAGTACATAACTGGATCAGCTTTCATAATGGCTGTTATTGACTTCCAATATAACCTTTGCTTTGTCCAGGGGATAGATGGTGTTAGTAAAATCAAAGATGGCTATAATCCAGCGACTTGGATGTTGGAAGTCACTAGTTCAGCACAAGAATTAAGTCTGGGTGTTGATTTCACTGATTTATACAAAAACTCTGATCTGTACAGGTAAGCTAAACTATAGTACTGAAGTCACAAGTGTGAAAGTTAACTTTTTTATCTCTATGGCATGTTTCTCAATGGATACTTAAACTACTCTATGTTGCATATGTTCAGGAGAAATAAAGCACTTATAGCAGAGTTGAGCAAGCCCCCTCCTGGTTCAAAGGACCTTTATTTCCCTACTCAATACTCGCAGTCATTTTTCACCCAGTGCATGGCTTGCTTATGGAAACAACATTGGTCATACTGGCGCAACCCACCATACACTGCAGTCAGATTTCTCTTCACTACTTTCATAGCCCTAATGTTTGGGACAATGTTCTGGGACCTTGGATCCAAAACGTAAGTTACAATTTGACAATTCAGAATCATGTAAATGTTGAAATTGTATTAGCTCTTTCTTCAATTTAATCTTCCTTTGGGAAAACTTGCAGCACAAGGCAACAAGATCTTTTTAATGCAATGGGTTCAATGTATGCCGCTGTTCTCTTTCTTGGGGTCCAGAATTCTTCGTCTGTGCAGCCAGTGGTGGCCATTGAACGAACTGTATTTTATAGAGAAAGGGCTGCTGGAATGTATTCAGCTTTGCCCTATGCATTTGGCCAGGTAACTGGGGTCATTTTTGAAAAACTTGTACCGTCTGTGCTAATACCCCTTATAATCATACTAATGCAATTCCGTTCTTGTCACAGGTTGTAATTGAGATACCATATATTTTCACCCAATGTGTCGTCTATGGAATCATAGTTTATGCAATGATTGGATTTGAATGGAACGCTGCAAAATTCTTTTGGTATCTATTTTTCATGTACTTCACATTGCTGTACTTCACCTTATATGGAATGATGACTGTAGCTGTGACACCAAATCACCACATTGCTGCTATTGTCTCCTCTGCATTTTATGGAATATGGAATATCTTTTCAGGATTTATTGTACCACGACCAGTAAGTGCTGCTAACCTTTTAACTCTGTCGGTTATTTATAATAAGTTGATAGTTGATACAGTGCATGACTTTTGTTTTGCAATTTCCTATCTGGCTGATAACAACAGAGTATCCCTGTGTGGTGGAGATGGTACTATTGGGCATGTCCGATAGCCTGGACATTGTATGGACTGGTTGCATCACAATTTGGAGACCTACAACACACGCTTGAAAACTCAGATGAGACAGTGGAAGAGTTTTTAAGACGTTACTTTGGTTTCAAACATGATTTTCTAGGAGTTGTTGCTGGTGTGATTCTTGGGATTACAGTGGTGTTTGCATTTGTCTTCGCCTTTTCAATCAGGTCCTTCAATTTCCAAAGGCGATAGTGTGTATTTCATTTGGTTAATTCCATAGGATTTTCCAATATGCAGTATCTATTATCTATAATTCTATATGGTGTTGTCAAAAGAGTGCCTTTTGCGCACTAGTCAATATATTATAAATAGAAAGTTGTAATATTTATTAGATAGTTGGTCACTATTCGGTGTTATTTGATTTATAAATTGGTATTTTTTGAATGTTTCAATTCTTAAAAATTATATTTACGTTAATAAGTGTCTCAATTTATATTCGCTGAAAATCGGGACAACTAGTTTTTTGAAGTTTGTAGATAGCATTAAACCAAAACATGCTTGCATTAAATTTATGTGGTGCTCAAATGTTAATTAAGGTGCGCGCGCGCACATATATATATATAATATCATGCTTAATGATCATATGAAGACTTTCAGTGATTAATAATTTTGATAATCAATGATTCAGAATCATTGAAAAATAATAGTTTCATTCAGAAAAAAGACTAATTAAATTTAAGAATTTTGAAAAACTCATGGGCAAAATCTCAGCCAAAGAGTTTGAGAAGTTCTATAGGAGTTTGAATGCCCTAAACTAAAGAGGTAGAATAACATCCCTAATTAATAAAATTTAAGCAAGTAAACCATTGCATATCTTATTACACCAGATAATGTCAATAAACAGCTATAAGTACCTGATTGATTCTCTTCTCTCTCTAGGAATATGACTAATTTTTAGGCAAATCTCCCTATTGACATTGGTGCATTTAACAACAAAGAGTCAATGACAGAAACTTTGATCCATATTGAAAGAACTAGAATATGAGGAAGGATGGATAAAAAGTTAAACTCTCACTTTCTCTTTATATTAGCTACAAGAAAAAAGAATCTTGCATTATAAAACTTAATGCAAAGCTAAAAGTTTTTTCTACAAAAATGCTTTTGTTGCAATAACTCTTGTGTGGAAAGCTTTGCAACAACTTGACATTGGTGCAATAAGTCTTGTGTGGAAAGCTTTTCAAAAACTTTTTGAGTTTTTGTTGCATGGTGTAAAACTGTTGAATAAATATATAGAATGAGCTTTCATGATATATAAGAATACACCCACATGTTTGGAAGATGACCTTCATGCCACACCAAAGCAGAATACACTGAAAAGTGAAAAGCAACTCCTCGTGAATGTTTCGGCATGCGAATTATGAGTTTGTCAACCCGATTGGGTTTTGATTTTTACTCAAAAGTTGGGGGACATTGCCAATTCCTGTAACAGCAACTATTCTAGCACTTATTGACCTTCAACAGAGATGGAGTTAGGAAAAGCTAAGCCAGACTATCATGTTTAGCTGGCATAGGCTTCTCCCCCAGTTTTTCAAAATGTATGACAGGTTACCTTCCAAGTCATAATTTGAAGCCAAGCTTGTTTCCAATGTCAACAGTACTGCTGCAAGTGAGAAAGAGAATGGTGATGTAAAATGATTTAGGAGCTTAGGACCCTTTTAAATTACTGACAGAAACTGTTGTAAACATACATGAACTGATGAAAGTCATTTGGTTGCCACATATGTTGTAGCACTTGAGAATTTGGCTTTTGAATACAATGATCAATATTCAAGTTTGGTTTCTTGTGCAACTTTTAGTTCTCTGACCCTGTGAATTCCCCTGCTTCAGCACCTGCATTTGGTCAAGCTCTTTCAAGAGCCTGACACAAGGTGTATGCATATCACAATTAATAGTTGGTTATTCAGATGTCAAGTCAACTGAGACCTTCTTTCCAATTTAAGCAACCTTCAGCTACCATTCTCACCTAGAAAATTACCAAATCTAGTAACTTTTGATTTATAAAAATCGTAGCAAAAATTGTCCTCTAGACATGCATTATCATCTCATATACACCAAGTCACCAATTAGACATTACTTCCACCTTACATTTAAGCATCAAGTTTTTGGGACAATTTGAAGCGTAATAAAGATTTCATTTTCAAGATTATTTTTTTAAGTGGGTATTCTCAACAAGAAATTTTACTATTTTATTTCCAAGAAAGTTTCAGTTGCAAACTTCCCTTTCATCACGTCAACAACTTTTTAAAACTTAATTTCCTGTGGGACGTTACATAAGAGGATAGAAGATTTCTTAAATTGAATTCTAATAATTTGATTGAGAATGAGAATTGTCTGGCAAAAAATTTGCCAAATTGGCCGAAAGAGTTCTCCGTTGGTCATGCGAGTGTCAAGTTCGACTCTAAAACTTTGAGTTGTGTCGTTGAGAACATAAAATGCCTGCCTTTGAGCCCTTGAAGGGGTACTAAAAGTGGGATATTGTACCATACAATATTCCAAGTTTTTGAGAACTCTCTCATAAAATCAATGTTTTTTTGTTGGCCCTTCAGAAAATTAACGAACACAACATGAGTGTCTTGTATTTGAGGAAAGAGTTAAAAAGTCTAATTTTGCTACTTATCTAACAAACACTCTTGGATTTAATTGTCAAATACAACCATCCATTGCAATGAACAAATGGATGTTTTAAACAAAGTTATATATATTCAAATATGCGGATTCAAAGAAGTCAAAATTGAGGTCTCGGCCATATTATTAAATATTTTAAAAGCCAGATATATATTCCTTCTAGATAAATTAGATAGGAAAAATTATATGCATGCACTTGACCTACTATTAATTAAAGCCACCATAAGTTTGGACAAGATCAAGAAGAACCATCTATGGTTTGACATAAAGGGTCATGTTTTATATTTCAAATTCTAAAAAAGTCCTGCAATAAATTTACATAATCAATAAGTCCCTATTTTTAATATTTTTCTTTAAAATAAATTATTATATCTATAACAATATATATAATACCAATTTTATCCTTTAGCTTTTACTTTCTTTCTAAAACGTAAACTCACTTTTTAAAAGTAAAAAAAATAATCTTTCTATTATAAGTATATTTTCATTTCAATATAATAAATCTTGAATGGCTTTCTCAAATATGAAATATAAAATATGCATTGCCAAAGGTAAAAAATTTATATTCAAAAGGTAGTTAATCACAGTGATAAATGAATTGAATTACAATCTTAAAAGAGATATAGAAGTTTAAATTATGATATCACATTTTAAAGAAGTCAATAACCTTATATTCAAAAAATGGTTAATCACATTAATAAACTAATTAAATTACAATCTTCAGAGAGAGATAAAAGTTTAAATTATGATATGACATTTTAAAAAGAGTCAATAACCTTGGTATTTTTAAACCCGAACGAAATTAAGATTAAGAATTCTCATAAGAAATCAATAAAATATAATAAAAGTAAAAAAATTAAAAATATAACATTGATCATGTATAAACTTACTACATAATATAGACTATTTTGCCGAAACTAAAAACAATTATTTCTCACAAATTAATATTTCAAACTGAAAAAGAAAGTCAAGAAAGAAAGCGGAAAATAGATCCTAGAAGTCTGGAAATTTCATAATTGTTGACTGTTGCTTAGATTTTGGGTTTGCAGCAGCCAGCAAGTTTGAACATTTTTTGCTTCTAGAAAGTAGAAACAGACCTTTCTTTAATTTTCCATCTAGAAGCACAGCATGTTTGACTGTTTGACATGTGAAGCAGTGGGTTTGATTCAATTATTTTCAGTTGAAGACAATCTTTTCTTTGATTACATTATTTTTCATGGCAGTACATGAAACTACTTTTCATAATTGTTACAATTAATATTTTTTATTTCATTTTTATATTCTAAATCGCCATATTTAACACATTTAATACTTTACTTATTTAATTGTAATACTTATCCTTCCAAATGATGCTGGATATATAAAAATAAAGAAAGAACACGTCGCATCACATTCAATGTCATACACATGGGTGCGTACATCAAAAAAATCTCTATAAAATATTACTATAATTTTTTTCAATAAATTATTATATTACTTGTATATAAAAAAGTGTTCCTATTATCTTAGCACATATTATATGACACATACGATTCTTTTTAAGTATTTATTATTATAATTCTAATGTTATGTAATTAATAAATTATTATCTAAATATTTATACTTTAATAAAAAATTATTATATTACTCAATTCTTTTTAGTTAAATAGATATTAAAAAGAAAAATATGAAAAAAGTAAAAATATAAATTAATTGATATGAGAACTGAATAGTATAATTAAAACTCAAAAATTGACCTAATAATGAAGAAAATCTAATTTCTTCATTGAATTTGTAGATTTAAATCTCTTTGAGAAAAATAGCAAAATTTAAATTTTTTATAAATTATTATAGTGTTTTTGATTGAACTAAAATATAAGAATTTGAGAAATAAGTGAAATTCAAAACTTGGAGAATAACAAAATAATTTTTATTAAAATCCAAATGAAGTATCCTTTATGATTTAATAGATAAACAAATAAACAATGTAGATGCCTTGAATACTAAGTCAATTATTTGATATGAGCATCTTTTGCTGGAAAATACATTTGCATTTGCTTTTTCTAATTCACACTAACCCAACTTTCGTTAGCACAAAAGAAAAATAAAATAAAATATTGACATAATAATATCAAAAAGAGAAAAAAATAATAATAATGGCATCACCAACTAGATTCCACCTTATAGCTGTCTAAGTTTGCCCGCGTGTTATTTTCCATTTCCTTATTTTTTTATTGTTTTGTTTAAACCAATTAGTTATAAGAAAGTACTAAGAAAATTCATAATTTTGTTTTCACTCAAAAAGAAAAATCATACATTTGAAACGTTGAAATTCAAAGCAGCACAGGACCCTTGTATCTTTATATATATATATATCTAGGATTCATTGCCCTTTACCATCATTCACTTGTACTGCAAAGAGAAAGCTGAGCAGGAATATACAAAGACCCATTTCTGTTTCTTCAGTCTGCTAAGCAATTGAATTACGTTTTCTTTCGTTTATTTGTGAAGAACTGCGAGAAAGATTTCTGGGTATTTCTGGGGTTTAGCTGTTGTTTGCAGTAGAATCCAAAAAGGTTCAAAATTTGTTTGCACTGTTTTTAGTTTTGAAAAAATTAAAACTTTGGGTCTTGGTGGGTGTAAGCAGTTTTTGGAGCAGTAATTTGCTTCTTGGATAGCAATGGAAGGTGGTGATATATACAGAGCGAATAATAGTCTACGAGCAAGTAGTTCTACAATTTGGAGAAACAATGGTGCGGAAGTTTTCTCAAGGTCTTCACGTGATGAAGACGATGAAGAAGCTCTGAAATGGGCTGCACTTGAAAGGCTCCCTACTTACAATCGTTTGAAGAAAGGGATAATGACCACTTCGCATGGTCCGGTCAATGAAGTTAATGTTACAGATCTTGGATTACAAGAAAGGAAGAAATTGTTGGAAAGACTGGTGAGAGTTGCTGAAGAGGACAACGAGAAGTTCTTGTTGAAGCTCAAGGAACGGATTGATAGGTAAAAAAAATCTTCATTCGTGCCTATAGCAGAGGAAATTTTTTTCTTTTTTTTTAATTTCCTTATAATCTTTCTTTGACAGTAAGATAATGAGCTAAACCTTTTTACCATTTACCTTTGAATCTTTCTTAGAGTTGGGATTGATATGCCAACGATTGAAGTCCGATATGAGCATCTAAATGTTGAGGCAGTGGCTTATGTGGGAAGTAGAGCTCTGCCTAGTTTTATGAACTTCATTGTTAATATATTTGAGGTGAGGATGTGCAAAATATAGAACAAAAGTTATCATTTAGTAATTGGTGGTCTAATTATGTCTTTGACCTTTTTGTACTCTGACAATCTTTATATATTGGTGTTTCAAGGGGCTATTGAATTATTTGCATGTTCTTCCAAGTAGAAAGAAACATATGAATATACTCAAAGATGTTAGTGGAATCATCAAGCCTCGTAGGTAAGGCTGCAGCCTCGATAGATATAATACGCGGAGATCTTATTCATTTTCAGTTATTTAGTTCTGATTATATCATTTGGTAATATGCAGAATGACTTTGCTTTTGGGTCCTCCAAGTTCTGGAAAGACCACGCTTCTTTTGGCTTTGGCAGGAAAACTTGATCAGGACCTTCAGGTGGAAAAATAAAATAAAATTCGTTACATGTATTATCAGTCAACTGTTTGATTTCCGCTTCAATCAGCTAATTTAGTCCCTAACCTCTTACGTTTGTCCACTATAGGTTAGTGGGAGAGTAACCTATAATGGCCATGGCATGGAAGAGTTTGTACCCCAGAGGACTGCTGCCTATATCAGTCAGCATGATGTCCATATTGGTGAAATGACAGTCAGGGAAACATTGGCATTCTCTGCAAGGTGCCAAGGGGTTGGATCTCGTTATGGTTAGTCAACTCATAAGAGAACCTTTCCCCACTCCTACAATTCTCGAATGTAGTTTGGTTATCTTGGTGATTGAAACATGACTTAACTTTTATTTCGGGAATAAACAGACATGCTAGCTGAATTGTCAAGAAGGGAGCTAGCTGCTAATATTAAGCCTGATCCAGATCTTGATGTCTATATGAAGGTGAGGAAGAAACTATTATTGGTCTTAGACTCTTAGTTGAACTTCAAGAAGACATTTTTAACTTGCATTATATCAGAAATATCCCTCAAAATGACTTATCCTAAAAGAATTTGAAGGTGTAGATGGATAAATTACTATTACATGTTTTTTTATGAAAAGTAGGTGAAAATATTGTACTTATAGAAAAAAAGGTGTGCGAAATAATTGTGAACTCGCTATATATCATTGTCAAAATGTCTTATCTCTCCATTTTTTTCTGATGGACAATTTATCTTTTCATCTTATTGTCTTCAAATATAATAGGCAGCAGCAACTGCAGGCCAAGAGACTAGTGTGATGACAGATTATGTACTAAAGGTAAAAATTATAATCAGCATGGAATTTTGTAATATTGTAAATATTTTTCCTGGGAAGCAAAGAGATATTCAATCTGCAACTGTCTTCAAACTATGATTTACAGATTTTGGGATTGGACGTATGCGCTGATACCCTGGTAGGGGATGAACTGTTGAGAGGTATCTCTGGAGGACAAAGGAAGCGTGTCACCACAGGTAATCCAATTCTACGTCCTGACATCAGAATTTTTTTTGTTTTTTTTTGTTTCAATGTGTGTATGATGCATGACAGTTTCAATTTATAATTATAGGGGAGATGCTAGTTGGACCAGCAAGGGCTTTATTCATGGATGAAATATCCACTGGCTTGGATAGCTCCACAACATTTCAAATTGTGAATTCACTCAAGCAGTCTATTCACATTCTTAATGGAACAGCAGTCATCTCTCTGCTACAGCCAGCACCAGAGACTTATGATCTTTTTGATGACATTATTCTTCTCTCTGATGGTGAAATAGTATACCAGGGTCCCCGTGACAATGTTCTTGAGTTTTTTGAACATGTGGGTTTTAAATGTCCTGAAAGGAAAGGCGTAGCTGACTTCCTTCAAGAGGTAAGGCAAAATTTATCCATATCATTGATTTGGGATCTTAAAACAGAAGGATGAACATGTGTGATTCTTTAAATCCAACCTGTATAAAATCTATCTTCTGTTGCAGGTAACATCAAGGAAAGACCAGGCTCAGTATTGGGCACGGAAAGATGAACCATACAGTTTTGTGACAGTTAATGAATTTGTTGAGGCATTCCAATCATTCCGCGTGGGTCGAAGAGTTGCTGATGAGCTTGCAACTTCATTTGACAAGACTAAGAGCCATCCAGCGGCGTTAACAACTAAGACTTATGGTATTAACAAGGAGGAGCTGTTGAGGGCTTGCTTCTCAAGAGAGTATTTGCTCATGAAAAGGAATTCATTTGTTTACGTTTTCAAAATTTTCCAAGTAGGTTTCAACTGCATCTTAATATTTCCTTTGTAATACTACTATGATGAGTATGGTTCTTATATTTTGTCCATGTGGTTGTGATATATGATCTTTTTCTTAATGCTATTAGCTTATACTAATGGCGATCATAGCAATGACAATTTTCCTGCGATCGGAGATGCACCGGGATTCTGTAACTGAGGGAGGATTATATGTTGGTGCTCTGTTTTTCTCTGTGATTATGATTATGTTCAATGGGATGGCTGAGATTTCCATGACAATTGCAAAGCTTCCTGTCTTCTACAAGCAGCGGGATCTCCGCTTCTATCCGTCATGGGCATATGCTCTCCCCACATGGATCCTCAAGATCCCAATTGCGTTTGTAGAAGTTGCAGTTTGGGTATTTATCACCTATTATGTCATTGGGTTTGATCCAAATGTTGGAAGGTAATAAAGCCTGTTTTATCTATTTGAAACCTGTGAAAATTTCCTAGCCATGTTTGTTCTGTTACAAATGAAATGGGGTATTTTCCTTTATTTAGGTTGTTCAAGCAGTACTTGGCACTGCTACTGATTAACCAGGCAGCTTCTGGATTGTTCCGATCTATTGCGGCTCTGGGTAGGAATATGATCGTGGCTAACACATTTGGGTCATTTGCACTGCTCATGTTTGTTGCATTGGGTGGCTTTATCCTGTCAAAAGGTATGGTAGATTAATAGACAACAATGCTTTTCTCTTGCACATATTCAAACTTTACATATTGCTTCTTTCTTTTGTTTGCCTGCTGCATCAGACGACGTGAAGAAATGGTGGATATGGGGTTTCTGGTCATCACCTTTGATGTATGTGCAGAATGCTATATCAGTCAATGAGTTCCTGGGCAACCAATGGAGCCATGTAATTTACTGAACTAGCAATTAATAAAACTTACCTGTTTGTCTCTTGACAATTGTTGAATGACCAAACTTGTTTTCTCTATTAAAGGTTCTCCCCGGTTCATCTGAGCCACTAGGAATTGAGATTCTGAAGTCTCGTGGGTTCTTTACAAAAGCATCTTTTTATTGGATAGCAGTTGCAGCAATGGTGGGATATACATTTGTATTCAACTTAACTTTCACTCTGGCTCTCGCTTATCTCAATGGTGAGTATTTTCAACTTAGTGTTTTAAGATTTTTATTAGTGATGCCATCATTTAATTAATGTATTCAAATGATTGTGCAGAATTTGGCAAGAAACAGGCTGTGATATCAGACGAATCAGAAGACAAAAAAGATGATGACAGAACCAATGCAGGCATTGAGTTACAGAGTGGAGGAAATGCGTCTATCCACCAGTCAAACAGAGATGAGGTATCTTTTGGCTCTACATCAGAAGCAGCTGTTGTGACCAGCCACAAGAAGAAAAGAGGAATGGTTCTTCCCTTTCAACAACATTCTATCACCTTTGATGAAGTTACATACTCAGTTGACATGCCACAGGTAACTGAACTTATAGAAGAACATAATGCTTTTATTAGGAGCAAGAGAAGTCTAATGTTTAAGTTCATTATAGACAAATGAATTAGCCCATAATTCTGTAATTTAAACTGGCAGGAAATGAAGGATCAGGGTGTCCTTGAGGACAAATTGGTGCTTCTGAAGGGTGTCAGTGGTGCATTCAGGCCAGGTGTTCTCACAGCTCTGATGGGTGTAAGTGGAGCTGGCAAAACAACTTTGATGGATGTGCTAGCAGGTAGGAAAACCGGGGGATATATAGATGGGAGCATCACAATTTCAGGGTACCCAAAAAATCAAGAAACTTTTGCACGAATCTCTGGATACTGTGAGCAGAATGATATTCATTCTCCTCATGTTACTGTCTATGAGTCCTTGCTCTACTCAGCATGGCTTCGTTTACCCTCTGAAGTAAATTACGAAACCAGGAAGGTGAGTTTTTAAAGCCTAATACTCTTTCTGGTTTTTGATTTCCCCCTTTTGTTTGATACTTCAAAGAAATTTGTAGAAGATAAACTTGTTAATTTGAGTCTTAAATCTTATTGTTGAAATCAATTAATTGAGCTACTGCCATTCTCGAAATTTGGCTTGAAATCATGACAGTTCAGTCTTATTTGTTTTAGATTAGCAAATTAGTCATCAATCTTGAGCATGTCTTCTGCTTGCTAGGTGTTCAGTGATAGTATCTTACAACCATGCAAAAGGGCATGTCTTCGTAATAACTGAAATTTGTTCAAAGTAGCTTAGAATGGTTATAAGTTATAGCAAAGATCCTAAAATCTGATTGTATTTTTATTCCAATTTAACTAGTGGGTGTTAATTTAATCTTCTCTTAGAGATTCCTAATGATGCAATCAACCTTTAAGAGTCTACCAGAACTACCTTAGTTTCTTAATCTGATAAATGATTGCAGATGTTCATTGAGGAAGTCATGGAGCTTGTGGAGCTGAACCCTCTTAGGCAGGCATTGGTTGGTTTGCCTGGTGTGAATGGTCTATCTACTGAACAGCGCAAAAGGCTAACAATAGCTGTTGAACTGGTGGCCAATCCCTCCATAATATTCATGGATGAGCCAACTTCTGGCCTTGATGCAAGAGCTGCCGCAATTGTTATGAGAACAGTCAGGAACACTGTGGACACAGGGAGAACAGTTGTTTGCACTATCCATCAGCCCAGCATTGACATATTCGAAGCTTTTGATGAGGTGAGAGATGAATATTATGATAAAAAGAAGGGGGAGAGGGGTTCTTTTTTATTTGTTTCTGATAAATAAAATATATGGATGCAGCTCTTCCTAATGAAGCGCGGAGGACAAGAGATATATGTTGGGCCATTGGGCCGCTATTCTTGCCACCTTATAAAGTATTTTGAGGTATCATGCAACTGCAAGTTTAGAAGTACATAAGGGGATAACTTTTTATAATAGCTGTTATTGACTTCCAATGTAAACTTTGCTTTTGTCCAGGGGATAAATGGTGTTAGTAAAATCAAAGATGGCTATAATCCAGCGACTTGGATGTTGGAAGTTTCTTCTTCAGCACAAGAATTAAGTATGGGTGTTGATTTTACTGATTTATACAAAAACTCTGATCTATACAGGTAAAGCTAAATTATAATACTGAAGTTATAAGTGTGAAAGTAACCTTTTTATTTCTATGGCGTGTTTCTCAATGGATACTTAAACTACTCGATGTTGTATATGTTTCAGGAGAAATAAGGCACTTATAGCAGAGTTGAGCAAGCCCCCTCCTGGTTCAAAGGACCTTTATTTCCCTACTCAATACTCACAGTCATTTTTCACCCAGTGCATGGCTTGCTTATGGAAACAGCATTGGTCATACTGGCGCAACCCACCATACACTGCAGTCAGATTTCTCTTCACTACTTTCATAGCCCTGATGTTTGGGACAATGTTCTGGGACCTTGGATCCAAAACGTAAGTTAAAATTGGACAAGTCAGAATCACGTAAACGTTGAAATTGTCTTACTTTAGTTTAATTTTCTTTTGGGACAACTTGCAGAGAAAGGCAACAAGATCTGCTTAATGCAATGGGTTCAATGTATTCGGCTGTTCTCTTTCTTGGGATCCAGAATTCTTTATCTGTGCAACCAGTGGTGGCCATTGAACGAACTGTATTTTATAGAGAAAGAGCTGCAGGAATGTATTCAGCTTTACCGTATGCATTTGGACAGGTAACTAGGATCATTTTTGAAAATCTTCTACCGTCTGTGGTAATATGCTGTTTATCCATATTAATGCAATTCTGTTCTTGTCACAGGTTGCAATTGAGCTACCATATATATTTGTCCAAGCTGGTGTCTATGGACTCATAGTTTATGCAATGATTGGATTTGAATGGACTGCAGCAAAATTCTTTTGGTATCTATTTTTCATGTACTTCACATTGCTATACTTCACCTTTTATGGAATGATGGCTGTAGCTGCAACACCAAATCACCACATTGCTGCTGTTGTCTCATCTGCATTTTATGGAATTTGGAATATCTTTTCAGGATTTATTATACCAAGACCGGTAAGTGCTAACTTATAACTGTGTTGTTTATTTATAATCAGTTGATAGTTGATACAGATCCTGATGCATGACTGTTCTTTTGCAATTTCCTACTTGGCTGATAACAGAGTATCCCTGTATGGTGGAGATGGTACTATTGGGGATGTCCAGTAGCCTGGACATTGTATGGATTGGTTGCATCACAATTTGGAGACCTACAGAACAAGCTTAGCGGAACTGGAATAGACGAGACAGTGGAAGAGTTTTTAAGACGTTACTTTGGTTTCAAACATGATTTTATAGGAGTTGTTGCAGGTGTGATTCTTGGGATTGCATTGTTGTTTGCGTTTATCTTCGGCTTAGCAATCAGGTCCCTTAATTTCCAAAGGCGATAGAGTATAATTTTAGTTATTTGCATAGGATTTTGTTGAGTTCAAATAATTGTTTCAACTCTTGTTTACCCATTATAAATTTGTATAATACAGCGCTTGATTATAAAGTGCAATATTTTCAGTTTCAAAGTCAGTTTGATGTTCACATATTGCTTCACAAGTATATGAAGTAAAAAATTTAATAATAAATTCTCTTTATTTTTTATTATTTGTGTTAATATACATCTTAACAAAAAATTGGCATTAATCATTGAAAATTAACCACCTTTGTATTACAGTTTATTAATGTATTTGAAACACATTTATCTATATAATTTGAATATTATGTAAAAGAAGGATAATCATCTTATTCGGTATACACTCTACCAATGCATGATTAAAAAAAAATTTCTTAAATTTTGATAATTTAAGAGAGTAAATATTTAATATAAACCGTACTAATTTTAATTTTACATATATATATTTTTGTAACCTATATTAATATACATCCTAAAACTACATTGTTATTCTAAATTATTGAAAATAATAAACATAATTTGTAATGCAATCTATTATTTTTACGTAATAGTAAATCGGCAGTTAGCGTATAGGTCAAAGCTGAATACATTCCAGCAGCTCTTTTAGTGGTCAATCCAAATAAGAACAGTCAAAAGATGTTAATCAGAGGTGACTTTTACAGCAGAGCTAAAAGATAACTAAAGGAAAGGACAATCTGAACAATTATTAGCCCCAATGGAATAGTAAGAATCCAGAAAAAATTTCTGACAAACTAAATTGAAAAAAGAAAAAATGAAATTGCCATTATCCCCTTTATCCTTCTAAATATAGCCATTGCTGGGTGAGGTTTGAGCTGGATAACATAGCCATTACAGAGCCTGAAATTCTGCCTTGCATCTATAACCAAACTGCTGGATAAATATAACCAACAAAACAGTCTGGATAAATCATTATCCAAAATGAAAGTTTAGTCTCTGTTCTAATATCATGAATGAAATAGTCTATACATATAAAAATCTTGATTTTAAAGATTTTCTACCTTTAGATAGATAGATAGATAATCTTAAGGGAGAAGCAGGGCCTATAAAAACTAGTCATCCATTTTTGAAATGTCACATGCTTCAGTTTGGAGAAAGAAAAAGAAAAGAAAATGTCTACTACTGGTATTGGGATTCTTCTGGTTGTGAGTTTAGCACTGCAAAGCTCAAGCTCAGTTGTAGAGGTTTCTTATGATGCAAATGCCATCATCATCAATGGGGAAAGAAAAATTATAATGTCTGGTGCAATCCATTATCCACGCAGCACACCGGAGATGTGGCCAGACCTTATTCAAGAGGCCAAGGAAGGTGGCCTTGATGCCATTGAAACTTACATCTTCTGGGACAAACATGAGCCTGTTCTCCTCAAGTATGATTTCTCTGGAAATCTAGAATTGATCAAATTCTTCAAGCTCATTCAAGAGGCTGGGCTGTATGCCGTTATGAGAATTGGCCCTTATGTCTGTGCTGAGTGGAACTATGGAGGTTTCCCATTGTGGTTGCACAACATGCCCGGAATTCAGTTGAGGAAAGACAATACTGTCTACAAGAATGAAATGCAAATCTTCACCACCAAGGTTGTGAATTTGTGCAAGGAAGCAAAGCTGTTTGCACCACAAGGAGGACCTATTATCATGGCACAAAAAGAAAATGAATATAGAGATGTTGCTGGTAGATATGGAGAAGCAGGTAAATCCTATATCAAATGGGCTGCACAAATGGCCGTAGGTCAGAACATTGGTGTTCCATGGATTATGTGCAAATACAATGAAGCTCCACAGCCAATGATCAACACCTGCAATGGGTTTTACTGTGACAATTTTACACCAAACAATCCAAAGAGCCCCAAAATGTTTACTGAAAATTGGCTTGGTTGGTTTCAAAAATGGGGTGAAAGAGCTCCACACAGAACTGCTGGAGATGTATCCTTTTCTGTTGCACGCTTTGTTGAAAAGGGTGGTGTCTTCAACAATTACTATATGTACCATGGAGGAACCAGCTTTGGTCGCACATCTGGCGATCCATACATCATGACATCGTATGATTATGATGCCCCGCTTGATGAGTATGGAAATGTGAATCAATCCAAATGGGGACACCTTAGAGACCTCCATGCGGCCATTAAGTCGGGGGAGAAGATCATCACCAGTGGCATTAGAACAGAGAAAAAATATGACGAGTGGGTTTACTAGACGACATACTCAAACAATGCCACTGGGGAAAAGTTCTGTTTCGTAAGCAATGCAGATAGTTCTAAAGAAGCAAATGTAGATTTGGAGCAGGATGGAAAGTTCTCTGTTCCTGCTTGGTCTGTTAGCATGCTAGAGGGTTGCAAGAAGGAAGTTTACAACACCGCAAAGATTAATGCTCAAACATCCGTGTTTGTTAAGAAACCGATTGAAGTAGCAGGCCACTTGCCTTCACAGCTTTCTCGGATGAGGGCACCAGAAGTCATGAAAGATACCCTTCTAGGAAAAGTCAAAAAGCAAGCCAGCTCCTTGCACAAAAAGGAGAACAGTTGGTGTCAGTGACTACTTGTGGTATATGACCAAAGTCGATGTCAGCGACACATCCTCATGGAAAAATGTAACTCTGCAAGTGAATACAACCGGCCATGCACTACATGCCTATGTTAATAGGAGGTATGTTGGGTCGCAATCGGGCAAGTATGATGGCCTTCGGTTTGTGCTTAGCAAACCTACTTCTCTGAAACAAGGGCCAAATGTCATAACTTTACCCAGTGGCACAGTTGGGCATGCACATTATGGTGCTTACTATGATTTGCAAACAACTGGTATAGTTGGGGGAACTGTGAAATTGATTGGAAGCAACTCTAGTTTGGATTTATCAACAACCACTAGGTCTTATAAGGTGGGATTGAACGGTGAAGGTAAACGATTCTACGATCCAAATTCTTCCATAGAAGTAGATGGAGTGCAGCCAAGCTTCCAACTAAGAGGGGGATGACTTGGTACAGGACAGAATTGAAGACTCCTATGGGTACAGACCCCGTGGTGTTGGATTTGCAAGGCATGGGCAAGGGACAAGCTTGGATTAATGGGCAGAGCATTGGACGCTATTGGCCTACAATGCTTGCTAGCAAACTGGTTGCAGTGACACGTGATTATCGCGGAGAATACAAACCCGAAAAGTGAGCCATGAACTGTGGATTACCATCTCAAAGGTGGTATCATGTTCCCAGATCTTTCTTGAACAATGATGTCAACACATTGGTTTTGTTTGAGGAAATGGGTGGAAACCCGGAACAGGTGGCTTTCCAAACAGTAACCATTGGAACTGTTTGTGGAATTGGCAATGAGGGAAGCAGGTTGGAATTGTCATGCCAAGGGGGAGATTCATCTCAGAGATCCAATTTTCCAGCTATGGGGACCCTCAAGTTGAGTGTGGTGCCTTCAAGAAGGGCGCTTGGCAATCTCTTAGTAGCTTCTCTGTGGTTGAAAGGGCTTGCATTGGAAGAGAGTCATGCTCCATTGATGAGTCTGGTGCAACATTTGGATCAAACTACCTTCAGGGAAAGCTTGCAGTACAAGTTGTTCGCTAACAGAAAATATATAAATGTACAGAAGTCCAATTTAGTTCAATTGTTTTTTTGAACTTGTAAATATCATCAAAAGGCAGTTTATTCAATGTATAACTGTTGATCAATACCACAATTTCCACTAAGCAATCCAAGCTAAGCAAAGAATTGAGTTAATTTTAACCTATCCGAAATCGAATCTTCCAACCCCTCCACGCAATGCCCTAAAGGTAATCCAGCAACTAATGGGACAATTTACATGGGTGCTTTATTCTTAACACTGGTTATGAGTATGTTTAATGGATTGTCTGAAATTACCTTGACTGTCAGAAATCTTCCTGTCTTTTACATGCAAAGGGACTTCCTATTTTTCCCTGCATGGCTATACGCTCTTGCAATATGGCTCCTCAAAATTCCTGTTACATTTATCGAAGTTTTTGTTTTGGTTTTCATGACCTACTATGTTGTTTGATATGATCCAGATTTTAGAAAGTAAAACTCAAAAATGAATGTCACGTTGTACAAGTTTCATGAACCAAGCTTCTTTATTTGAGCATGACATGTAAATAAATTCACCCACTGCAGGCTTTTGAAACTACACATCGTATTGCTTCTGGTTCACCAAATGGCTTCTGGACTATACCGACTTACCGCTGCAGTTGGAAGAAATCCAATTGTAGCTAATGCAGTTGGGGCATTTGCTCTGCTGATTCTATTTGCAAATGGGGGATTTGTCCCTGCTCGAGGTATAATAATTAAGACAAGTAACTTGCCTCTTATTTGTTTTTTTTCCTAGGTGCTAATTCAAATGCACATGGGGAAAATGGATTTGGAACCTATTTTATTGGTACAGAAAATGTGAAAAAATGGTGGATTTGGGGTTACTGGATATCACCTATGATGCATGCTATGCTCTTACATAAGTTAATTAGTGTTAGCTCACATGCAGTGGGAGGAGACCAAATTATGAAGAGTGTTTCCTCTAAAAACAAAGAAATGCTGCCAGAGCCAATCATGACAAGGAAAGGAGCATGGTTCTTCCATTTGAACAGTATTCTCTAGTATTTGAAGATATTATATACTCTGTTGACATGCCAATGGTAATTCAAAATGCTTTTCTCTTTTACTCAACTTGTCTAAGTACTTAATTATTTCAATCAAACAAAAAGGAAATGAAGAATCAAGGTATTCTGGAGGGTGTCAGTGGTGCTTTCAGGCCGGGCATTCGTAAAACCACTCTAATGGATGGGCTTGCTGGTAGCAAAGCTGGTGGTTATATTGAGGGGAACATCAATATTAATGGTTATCCAGGAAAGCAAAAAACCTTCGCTCGCATTTCTTTATATTGTAAGCAGAATGACATTCACTCTCCACATGTTACTGTTCATGAGTCCTTGATTTATTCAGCCTGGCTCCATCAGAAGTTTATTTATTGACTTGGGCCAAGTCTTAAATTGAAAGCTTTTTTTTTTTTTTTTGAATTGGTATTAATAATTATTGATGCTTTTTAGGATTTTTAGATATTAATATATTTTAAAATTTAACAGGCATGTTAGTTAAATTAATTTAATATACGTATCTCTTGAAGATAGTTTTTGAGATTTTAGGTTATTAATACATTTTAAAATTCAACAGACATATTAGTTAAATTAATTTTGATATACGTATCTGTTGAAGATGATTTTCAATATCTATATAAACTCTTCATCTATTCTTGATAATCATCAAGAGATTTAGAGTTATAAGAGAGTTTGTTGTACTGGAAGACACTTGTCTGTTTCTCCTAAAGAATACACAAGCAATATATCTTTAAAGATAGTGATTACATGTCTCAAAGCTTTCGTTACTCATACTATTTTTTTTTTCTAACATTCTTGCTTCCAACTTATCGAGGATGTTCATCGAGGAAGTCATGGAGAAGGTGGAATTGAACACAATGAGGCAAGCACTTGGAGGGTTGGCTGGAGTGAGTGGTCTCTCAACCGCGCAATGTACGTTAGAGGCTAGCAATTGCAGTTGAGCTGGTCTGCTGGTGCAATATACCTCTATAATCTTGATGGATGAGCCAACTTCAGGGCTGGATGCAAGAGCTGCTGCAGTTAATTGTTATGAGAACAATTCCAAAATACAGTTGAGTGTTGACACAGGACGGACAGTAGTGTCCACCATTCATTAGCCAAGCATTGATATTTTTGAAGCTTTTGATGAGGTGAGAACTTTAGTAGTACATGAAATCAGCAAATTAATTTCTGCACATGTATTTTAAATATCAGTATGACAGATTAACATGTTACTTCACTTTCAGCTATTTCTATTGAAACGAGGAGGAAAGGAAACAAATGGGACCAGTAGCCTATCAGGTAATTAGCAAAATAATAGATGGACACTATCCAACAACTTGGTTGTTGGACGTACGTTACCAGTACTTCTGCACAAGAACTAGCAGTGGAGGTTGATAGAAAATCATTGTTTCAATAACCTTACCATGTTGATTTAGCTTGAGGGTGAATGGGTGATGCGGAAACACCTACTTTTTGATAACCCAAGATATGTTTTTGAATAATTGCAGCAAGAAACAGAGGTGACAAATTGCTTATGTATCTTGTAGTTGTAGTAGTATCGAACAACGTTGTATGGATTTGAATGTATTTGAGTTTCATTACTGACAAAACTATGACAGGGTTGATCTTGATCTTCTTTTCTTATTCTTTTTGAATTATTTGTTGTTGTTAAAGCAGATTATAAGGTCTATGTTATTGTATGTGAGCAAAGAAGTTTCTTTGTATTAATTGGTATTGGACCATTGGTAGTAGTACCCTTTCTTGCAAGCAAATGTCAGATGATTATTTAGCAGGTGAGCAAATGGAAATTGCATGATTAATTTCTTATAAAACCTATTTATACATTGACAACTAACTTGCAGCTAATGAAACGTGAATGATGGAAAATTTTCAAATTTATTTCATGAATTAATGGGTTGTAGTCAGAGGATGCAGTTTCAGTCAATTTATTGGTTGTATATGACAAAATAATAAATACTAATGTACCAAAAAAATAAAAAAATAAATACTAATTAATAAAAAATAAAAGCATCACAACACATCCTTTTCACGTGTGTAGCAACTATTTCTTTTTTCTTTGTTTTCATTACTGAATTTTATTAATTACAAACACCTAATAATTCTATTTTTTTTTATTAATGAATATTAATATTTTATTAATTACAAACTTCTAATAGACCGAAGATACATCCATATAATTACAGTGAGAAAAAATGATTGTTGACACATAAGGCTGGAATTCAATTCACATAATTCAAATTCGATTTATTTTTAGAGTTTGAATTGAAATTGAAATTTAATTTAAATGATGTAGTATTCTATTTAATATATATTAGAACAAATTATTTGATTAAGTAACTAATTGATATTTATTAAAAAATAATTAAATAATTTAAATAATTATTTGTATTTATTTTAATATATATATTACTTTTACCATTCTTACTTTGATTTTGGATCTCTAGAATTTTTAGCAATTCTACTAAATAAAATTCTGCTAAATAGAATTTTTAGCAATTCTACTAAATAGAATTCTCTTAATTTTTGTTAACAACTATTTTAAAATATATTTTAATAAAATTGTGATTAAAATTAGAATTAGGATTAGAGTTAGAGATAAGATTAGGATTAGGATTAGCGTTAAGGTTACGGTTAGTGTTAGGCTTAGGGTTAGGTTTAGAGTTAGGCTTAGGGTTAGGTTTAAGGTTAAGTTTAGGGTTAGATTTAGGGTTAGCTTTAGGCTTACATTTATTAGAGTTAGGCTTAGACATAGTATGATGTCGTAGTATGATATTGATTTGTACCTTGGACTACTTGTATTTTTTTTTTTTTTTCTGTCTTTTTCAGTTTTACACTAACTGTGGCACTTATATTTTTTATAATGATTATGTAATTGGAATATTCACACCTGGAGTTTAACTTAATTAGTTTTATTTTATATATTTATATTTTTAAAGTTTAAACATAAATTTTTTAGATAAATATTATTTTATGAAATGAAAATTCAAAATTTTGAATTTGAATCAAATATTGGAATATTCGTCAAATTCAAATATCATTTTTAATTTAAAAAAATATTTGAATTCAAATACAAATAACTAGAATATTCGAAGCTATTCGACTCGAATTCCAACCCTATTGACACATGAGATATATATAAGTTTTATTGATAAATACAAAGTTTCCTTGCATAATTCATATATATGGTATAGTAGACTTTTCCAACAAAAAAATAAATTCTTATACACCTCTCACAACCCATAGGTAATTAACTAAAATCATGATATCACCATACATCTTTCAAATTATGCTAAATATAGGCTAATAAAATCTCAAAAAAATTTAAACGTTAATTATTATATTACATTATCACTTAAAAAAAATAATATTTCAAGAAATTCGGTATGATATCAAGAATGTAAGCTCTTTTCATTAACTTTTGGACTTTCTGGATTCTAATTTCATTGGGGAAGTCTTGTAGACTAAAATTTTCATAAATTTTCTAATCCTGTATAATGATTTATTTTTGCCTGAAAAGTGATTAATCCTTATAAATTTTCTAGTTACTTGTTGTGGATGACTTATTTTTCACTGGGTCAAAAAAGTAATTAGTTAATATAAGCTTAACCTAGCTTGAAACCTCTAAATAAAATAAATAAATAAACTAAACAAATAATAATTCATTTATTTCGTATTATTGAAATTGATACCAATCACACTATTAAAAAAAAAAAAATTTAATCTATTAAAGACCTTCCTTAAATGAAAACCCTTCTAGAACAAAACCTTTGAAGTTTGCCATAGACGTTACTCGCTTAAACAAAGGAAGACCCATTTTCCATTGTGTCCATGGAGCACGGAAAGTTTTGGTTTGTTTTGGTTTGTTTTGTGAATAAATGATGGCAATGTTTCTGGGCTTTTCTGGGTTTTAGTAGTTTGTTGCTGCTGACTTCTTTTTTGGTTGAGTTTGTAATGGAGGGCAGGGATCAAATTGAAATTAGCACTAGTTCACGAGTAAACAGTTCTTCAGTGTGGAGGGACAATGGCATGGAAGTTATTCCTTCGAGTTCTTCTCACAGAGAAGATGATGAAGCAGCTTTAAAATGGGCTTCACTTGAAAGACTTCCTACATACAACCGTTTGAGGAAAGGTTTACTCACTACATCAGATGGTAAGACAATTGAAATTGATGTAAACAAACTTGGGTTTCAAGAAAGGAAGAATTTGCTTGAGAAGTTGGTGACAGATGCAGAAGTAGATAATGAGAGGTTTCTATTGAAACTCAAGGATAGAATTGAAAGGTGAAAGTCTGATGCTTTTGTTCTTTCTTTGTCTAATTTAATCTCCAAAAGACAGTTCAAAATTTTATTTTAATGTTCTTTTTTTGTGTATAGTTTTTTGGTGTATTTCCAAATTAATTGGTTTTTAACTTATCTTTCTTGGGTATTTCTCAGAGTTGGAATTGAAATTCCCACAATTGAAGTGAGATTTGAGCATCTAAATGTGGAAGCAGACGTTCATGTAGGCAGCAGAGCTCTGCCTACATTTTTCAATTACTGTTTTAAATTATTAGAGGTAATAACTGGCAACTTCTCTATGTTGTATATGTTTTCCTATGTTGTTCTAACAACTTTTACTGTCCTTGGGTTTTATAGGGATTATTGACTAGTCTGCATATTCTTTCGAGTTCGAAGAAACACTTGACAATACTTCAGGATGTTAGTGGAATAATTAGGCCTTGCCGGTCAGTCCCTAATTTGTTCAATTTTGAAATGCTTCTTGTCTTGCCCATGGTTTTTTCATTGCTAATCTAATTGATAATTTCGTTTTCCAGAATGACGCTGCTTTTAGGTCCTCCAAATTCTGGAAAGACCACACTTTTGCTGTCTTTAGCTGGAAAGATTCATCAGAATCTGAAGGTGAGAGGATTCTGTTAGAGTTTTGTTTCTTTCATTTCTATCTTGTCAGCTAAGTTTTGTATTTCTAATCCACAGTTCTTTTTTTATCTTAATGTCTAATAATTATCTTCCATTGGGAAAACAACTTTGTTTCCAAATTATTGAAAAAAATATCATATACTCTATCATTTATATATACTTCGTAGTTTATTTTTTTTGGATATGGAAAATTGAAGATGTTTTCCACAATCAAAAAGGCCCTAAATGCTTATGACATAGTTCTCCGGGAAGGTGACATACAATGGCTTTGGCATGAATGAGTTTGTGCCCCAGAGAACGGCAGCCTATATCAGTGAACAAGATCTTCATATGCCTGAAATGACTGTAAGAGAAACCTTGGCCTTCTCTGCAAGATGTCAGGGAGTTGGAACTCGCCACGGTTAGTTAAATATGGCTCTCCCTTCCACCTCCTTTGGTAGTATTTACAGAATAGTACCTCAGTTTCTATGGAGCTTAAGTGGGACTCATTCTAAAAATTCAATTAGCAGAGTGGTTAGCAGAGTTGGCAAGAAGAGAGAAAGCAGCAAATGTAATGCCAGACCCTGATATTGACATCTTCATGAAGGTGAGAATCTATGATCCCTTTTTGGAGCACAATAGTCATCAAATCTAGTTATTCCAGTGAAAAAACATGCTGAAAGTCGGAAACCAGTTATATCTATGATTAAGGGGGTTCTTCAATCAAAGCTTCTCAAGAATGAATTTTTTCTTGTTGTGAATAACTGATTTTTATATGAATATGAAATATGATTACTTCTAGAAGTCATAGAAACTCAAACATCTATTAAACACCTACTATTACCAAACATCTATTCCTTCCAATTTGGTTCTTAATCTTTCAGGCAGCGGCAGCAGTATCTGGCCAGGAGTCAACTGTTTTTGCAGATTATATTCTGAAGGTATTTTGTCATATATCAGCAATCTAAAATACAAAAGCATGTCAAAGGTTACATAAAAGGCAGGGTCCTGTGATCTAACCTAAAATTCTTACTTTCTTCCAGATTTTGGGACTAGAAATCTGTGCAGAGACAATGGTGGGGGATGAAATGCTTAGAGGTATTTCTGGAGGACAAAGGAAGCGTGTTACAACAGGTAACCTAGAGCAATTTTCAGTATAAGATGAGATATCTTTTGTTTAACTTAATAAATATTGGTAAAAATATATACAAATTCTTTTATAGGCGAGATGTTGGTTGGCCCTGCAAACGCATTCTTCATGGATGAGATATCAACTGGTTTGGACAGCTCGACAACATTTCAAATTGTGAACTCACTCAAGCAATACATTCACATTCTTAAGGGAACTGCTATCATCTCACTCCTCCAGCCAGCTCCAAAGACCTATGAACTTTTTGATGACATTATTCTCCTCTCTGATGGTCAGATTGTGTACCAGGGTCCCCGTGAGCATGTGCTTGAGTTTTTTGAATTCATGGGCTTCAAGTGTCCAGAAAGAAAAGGTGTGGCTGACTTCTTGCAGGAAGTAAGTGTGAAGCGGCTTTTCTTTGTCTTGTAATACTACTAGAAGCAAGAATCATAATGCTGATTGATCATTACATATTTTTCCACATAAAATCTATTTGAATCAAATTAATTCAGGTGACATATAGGAAAGATCAAAGGCAATACTGGGCACACAAAGACATGCCGTATAGATTCATCACAGTCAAGGAGTTTGTGGATGGATTCCAGTCATTCCATGCGGGAAGGATGCTACAAGATGAGCTCACAATACCTTTTGACAAGAGAAAGTGCCACCCGGATGCTTTGACTACTAAAAGGTATGGTTGGTGTGAAGGAATTATGCAAAGCATGCTTCTCACGAGAGTTCTTGCTGATGAAGAGGAACACGTTAGTCTATGTATTCAAGCTCACCCAAGTGGGTAATTGGTTTAATTTTGCTTCGTTTTATTTTTTCTTGTGTTATAACTTTGTATAAGTGCTTATTTGTTTCTTATTTTTTTCACTGATATTAGCTCACAGTGACGGCAGCGATTTACATGACAATCTTCCTACGGACAGAGATGCACAGAGATTCAGCAACTGATGGGACAATTTACATGGGTGCTTTATTCTTAACACTGGTTATGAGTATGTTTAATGGATTGTCAGAAATTACGTTGACCGTTAGAAATCTTCCTGTCTTTTACAAGCAAAGGGACCTCCTATTTTTCCCTGCATGGCTATACGCTCTTCCAACATGGCTCCTCAAAATTCCCGTTACATTTATCGAAGTTTCTGTTTGGGTTATCATGACCTACTATGTTGTTGGGTATGATCCAGATGTTAGAAGGTAAAACTCCAAAATGATTGTCACCTACTTGTACAAGTTTCATAAACCGTTCGCTTCTTTATTTGAACATGACATGTAAAGAAATTCACTCACTGCAGCTTTTTGAAACAATACCTTTTATTGTTCCTGGTTCACCAAATGGGTTCTGCACTTTTCCGATTTCTTGCAGCTGTGGGAAGAAATCCAGTTGTATCTAATACAGTTGGGGCATTTACATTGCTTATTCTTTTTGTAAATGGTGGATTTGTCCTTGCTCGAGGTATAATAAGTGGCTTCTCTTTATGTCTTCTGTTTCTAAATGGAAATTCAAATTCACATGGACCAAATGGATTTTGAACCTATGATATTGTTCTCTATCCTTTATTTTGAAAGGCGAGGAAAGTGCCACTAGATATATTATATATATTTCATTTCAATTGCAGAACATAAATATAACTAGAACTTCAAGTGTGCTTTTGTGCCCAAAGTTTAACACACCTTTTATTGTCACAGAGAACGTGAAAAAATGGTGGATTTGGGGTTACTGGATGTCACCTATGATGTATGGGCAAAATGCTATAGCAGTGAATGAGTTCCTTGGGAACGGTTGGAGAAATGTAAGTTCATTTAGCTTGGTTTCATTCAGCTTTTGTCTTGTATTATCTATCCAATGACTAACTTAACTTACATTTACAAGGTTGTCCCATCTTCAGCAGAACCACTTGGAGTTCTAGTTTTAAAGTCTCGTGGGTTCTTTCCTTATTCAAACTGGTATTGGATTGGAGTTGTTGCATTGACAGGATTTATAATATTGTTCAACATTGGTTACATTCTGGCTCTGACTTATCTGAACCGTGGGTACCTCTATCTTTGTCTTATCTAAGAGTCCTTAAGAATAGTCTAAATAAGAACTTATGTGTTCACCTTGAAATAATTGTGAAGCACTAGAGAAGCCTCAGACTTTTAGATCAGAAGATTATGAAATCAATGAAGAAGATGATGGAGCTGCATACAGGTCTAGCTTGAAGGATAATGCAGGTAATGAAAACCATGTATGATCTATGTATTTGAGGAAGGGAAGGTGGGGGGAGGGGGGTACTTTCTTCTATGTTCTTACAATAGTAAAATTTTCATTTATATTAACTCACATGCAGTGGGAGCAGAACAAATTAGGAGAAGTGTTTCCACTAAACACAAAGAAAACGCTGCCAGAGCCAATCATAACAAGGAAAAGGGAATGGTTCTTCCATTTGAGCCGTACTCTCTCATATTTGAAAATGTTATATACTCCGTTGACATGCCAATGGTAATGCACCATCTATATTTTTGAATTCAAATTTTTTTATCTTTTATTTGACTTATCATATACCTAATTATTTCATTTGAGCAAAAAGGAAATGAGGAATCACGGTGTTCTTGAGGACAAATTGGTACTCTTGAAGGGTGTCAGTGGTGCTTTCAGGCCGGGCATTCTCACAGCTCTGATGGGTATTAGTGGTGCTGGTAAAACCACGCTACTGGATGTGCTTGCTGGAAGGAAAACTGGTGGTTATATTGAGGGGAACATTAAAGTTAATGGTTATCCAAAAAAGCAAGAAACCTTTGCTCGCATTTCTGGATATTGTGAGCAGAATGACATTCACTCTCCACAAGTTACTGTCCATGAGTCCCTGATTTATTCAGCCTGGCTCCGTCTGCATTCTGATGTCAATACTGAAACAAGAAAGGTGTGCTATCTGAAATCCTGATTCTTATTTTTGGCTTATGATTATGATATTATCCAATTCCAGAGCTTTAAAAAAAAGTCTAATTAATGAGTTCTTGCTTCCAACTTATTACAGATGTTCATCGAGAAAGTCATGGAGCTGGTGGAATTGAACACCATGAGGCAAGCACTTGTTGGGTTGCCTGGAGTGAGTGGTCTCTCAACCGAGCAGCGTAAGAGGCTAACAATTGCAGTTGAGTTGGTGGCAAACCCCTCTGTAATCTTTATGGATGAGCCAACTTCAGGGTTGGATGCAAGAGCTGCTGCAATTGTTATGAGAACAGTTAGAAATACAGTTGATACAGGCCGGACAGTAGTTTGCACCATCCATCAGCCAAGCATTGATATTTTTGAAGCTTTTGATGAGGTGAGAAACTTTAGTAGCAATGAAAGCAGCAAAGTAATTTCAGCACAATGTTTGAAATATCAGTATGAACGATTCACATGGGATTTCACTTTCAGGTATTCCTACTGAGACGAGGAGGAGAGGAAATATATGTGGGACCATTAGGTCTCCATTCTAGCAATATGATACAATATTTTGAGGTTTAATTTGATGAAACTCTTGTTCATAGTCAAATGCTTGCATGCTTATGTTTTTAAGTTGACCACACAATGGAGAATGCTTAAGTTATTGACTTATAAACCATATACGTGTTTGTCTTTCAGGGCATTAGGGGAGTCAGCAAAATCAAAGATGGATACAACCCAGCAACTTGGATGTTGGAAGTTACCAGTTCTGCACAAGAACTAGCACTGGGAGTTGATTTTGCTGATGTGTACAAGAATTCTGATCTGTATAGGTATGTTTTAAATATAAAATACTGACAACAACATAAAACTTGAGTGTTTCCCAATATTTACAAATCAAGCAAATTTAAATCTGTAAAGAGAAAAACATTGCTTCAATAACTTACCATGTTGATTTAGCTTGAGTATGATGCAGAAACTTCTACTTTTGCCTGGCATGTATTTCAGGAGGAACAGATCACTTAATGAGGAATTGAATGTCCCTCTGTCGGGCTCGAAGGAGATATATTTTCCTACTCAATATTCATTATCTTTTTATAGCCAATGCAGTGCTTGTTTGTGGAAACAACGTCGGTCATACTGGCGTAATTCACAATACACTGCTGTTAGATTCTTTTTCACAACAGGCATAGCCTTGATGTTTGGGACAATGTTTTGGGACCTTGGCTCCAAAAAGTGAGTGAAAATGTCAAACTATTAAAAGAAAATGAATAACCCATTTCTGTTGTTTTTTCCTCTTCGTTAAATCACAACTTTCTAATGGCAGTGTGTTAGAATATAATATTAATATATTGTGTAGTCCCACGTTGCAGAGATTTGAGTCTATGTTTCATTGTTTACTATAAATAAATGTTATAGGTGCTGGTTTTGAATTAATCAAGCCTACAACGTTTTCTCACTCTATTTACTTTAACACAGAGCAAATCAACAAGATCTCTATAATTCAATGGGTTCTATGTACACTGCCGCTCTCTTCCTTGGGATCCAAAATTGTGTATCAGTGCTGCCAGTAGTTTCCATTGAACGAACTGTCTTTTACAGGGAAAGAGCTGCAGGAATGTATTCAGCCTTGGCATATGCCTTTGCACAGGTAAGTAATTTTTCTTATGTCACATACTTCATTTCTTTAGTGTAACCCGAGGCAAGCATGTATTTTTACTTTTGCAATCTCCATTTTTTTCGTTGCAGATCTTAGTTGAGATCCCGTATATCTTTGTGCAATCCATTGTCTATGCTGTCATAGTTTATTCAATGATGGGTTTTGAGTGGACTGCAGCTAAATTCTTATGGTACCTATTCTTCATGTTTTTCACATTCATGTATTGCACCTTCTACGGCATGATGACAGTGGCAGTTACACCAAACCACATCATTGCTTCGATTATTTCTACTGCATTTTTTGCAATATGGAACCTATTTTCAGGATTCATTGTACCTCAACCAGTAAGTATTGTCTTTCTATATCTCAGTGCTAGATTTCTTTAGATCATTGATTAATAATATTAGCAGACACAAAAAATCTTTTTTTTGTTTGTTTGTTTCTGAAGTATGAATATTTCTCTTGATGACAAACAACAGAGAATTCCTGTGTGGTGGAGATGGTATTACTGGGCTTGTCCACTGTCCTGGACACTCTACGGATTGTTTGCATCACAATTTGGAGATAACAAAAACAAGCTTGATACAGGTGAAACTGTCCAAGAGTTTATGAGAGACTTTTTTGGTTTCAGACACGATTTTCTTGGTATTGTTGCGGTTGCAATTGTTGGGTTCTCAGTGCTATTTGCCTTTGTCTTTGCCATTTCGATTAAGATTTTTAATTTCCAAAAGCGATAGATAGAACTATTGTTTTGAATAAATGCAACCGTGGGTGAAATTAATGCTAATGTAGCTTGTACCAAATGAAGAACATTGTATGGATTTGAATGTAGTTAGATTCATTAATATATTAAATTAACATATTCAGGTAAATTAGACCACTGGCAAAATTATGACAGGGTTGATGCCTGGTTGTACATTATATTTCTAATATATAAATAAATCTGATGCGATATAGGCATCGGGATGATTATTGGAAGTGTATATAGTCAGGAGAATGATAGAGTAATGACTTTTGTACTCAAAGTAACGCATGAGAGTTGAACAACTTTGAGGGCTTTGCATGGAGGGGTTGGAAGATTCGATCTCTGGTAGGTTGAAATTAACTCGATTCTTAGCTTAGTGAAAAATTATAGTATTGATCGACTGCTATACATTGAATAAACTGCTTTTTGATGATATTTACAAGTTCAAATAAACATTGAACTAAATTGGACTTCTGTACATTTATATATTTTCTGTTAGAAAAACAACTTGCACTGCAAGCTTTCCCTGAAGGTTGTTTGATCCAAATGTTGCACCAGACACATCACCAGATCATGACTCTCTTCCAATGCAAGCCCTTTCAACCACAGAGAAGCTACTAAGAGATTCCCAAGTGCCCTTCTTGAAGGCACCATACTCAACTCGAGGGTCCCCATAGCTGGAAAATTGGATCTCTGAGATGATTCTCGCACCTTGGCATGACAATTCCAACCTGCTTCCCTCATTGCCAATTCCACAAACAGTTCCAGTGGTTACTGTTTGGAAAGCCACCTGTTCTGGGTTTCCACCCATTTCCTCAAATAAAACCAATTTGTTGACATCATTGTTCAAGAAAGATCTGGGAACATGATACCACCTTTGAGATGGTAATCCACAGTTCATGGCACACTTTTTGGGTTTGTATTCTCCTCGATAATCACGTGTCACTGCAACCAGTGTTGCTAGCAAGCATTGTAGGCCAATAGCGTCCAATGCTCTGCCCATTAATCCAAGCTTGTCCCTTGCCCATGCCTTGCAAATCCAACACCACGGGGTCAGTGCCCATAGGAGTCTTCAATTATGTCCTGTACCAAGTCATACCCCTCTTAGTTGGAAGATTGGCTGCCCTCCATCTACCTCTACGGAAGAAATTTGGATCGTATAATCATTTGCCTTCACCGTTCAATCCCACCTTATAAGACCAAGTGCTTGTTGATAAATTAGACTTGCTTCCAATCAATTTCACAGGTCCCCCAACTATACCAGTTGTTTGCAAATCAAAGTAAGCACCATGATGTGCATGCCCAACTGTGCCACTGAGTAAAGTTACGACATTTGGCCCTTGTTTCAGAGAAGTAGGTTTGCTAAGCACAAACCGAAGGCCATCATACTTGCCCCATTGCGACCCAACATACCTCCAATTAACATAGGCATGTAATCCATGGCCGTTTGTATTCACTTGCAGAGTCACATTTTTCCATGAGGATGTGTCGTTGATATCGACATTGGTCATATACCACAAGTAGTCACTGACACCAACAGTTACTTCTTTTTGCTCAAGGAGCTGGCTTTCTTTGAATGTGCCCTTTCCTTGAAGGGTATCTTTCATGACTTCTGGTGCCCACATCCAAGAAAGCTGTGAAGGCGGCTGGCCTGCTACTTCAATCGGTTTCTTGAAGAACACGGATGTTTGAGCATTAATATTTGCGGTGTTATAAACTTCCTTCTTGCTATCCTCTAGGATGTCACAGGAAAAGAGAACTTTCCATCCTGCTCCAAATCCACATTTGCTTCTTTAGAACTATCTGCATTGCTTAGGAAACAGAACTTTTCCGCAGTGGCATTGTTTGTGTATGTTGTCAAGTAGACCCATTAGTCATATTTCTTCTCTGTTCTAATGCCACTGGTGATGATCTTCTCCCCCAACTTAATGGCTGCATGGAGGTCTCTAAGGTGTCCCCATTTGGGTTGATTCACATTTCCATACTCATCAAGCGGGGCATCATAATCATATGATGTCATGATGTATGGACCGCCAGATGTGCGACCAAAGTTGGTTCCTCCGTGGTACATATAGTAATTGTTGAAGACACCACCCTATTCAATAAAGCGTGCAACAGAAAAGGCTACATCATCAGTAGTTCTGTGTGGAGCTCTTTCACCCCATTTTTGAAACAAACCAAGCCAATTTTCAGTAAACATTTTGGGGCTCTTTGGATTGTTTGGTGTAAAATTGTCACAGTAAAACCCATTGCAGGTGTTGATCATTGGTTGTGGAGCTTCACTGTATTTGCACATAATCCATGGAACACCAATGTTCTGACCTACGGCCATTTGTGCAGCCCATTTGATATAGGATTTACCTGCTTCTCCATATCTACCAGCAACATCTCCATATTCATTTTCTATTTGTGCCATGATGATAGGTCCTCCTTGTGGTGCAAACAGCTTTGCTTCCTTGCACAAATTCACAACCTTGGTGGTGAAGATTTGCATTTCATTCTTGTAGACAGTATTGTCTGTCCTCAACTGAATTCCGGGCATGTTGTGCAACCACATTGGGAAACCTCCATAGTTCCACTCAGCCTGACATAAGGGCCAATTCTCATAACGGCATACAGCCCAGCCTCTTGAATGAACTTGAAGAATTTGATCAAGTCTACATTTCCAGAGAAATCATACTTGCGGCGAACAGTCTCATGTTTGTACCAGAAGATGTAAGTTTCAATGACATCAAGGCCACCTTCCTTGGCCTTTTGAATAAGGTCTGGCCACGTCTCCAGTGTGCTGCGTGGATAATGGATTGCACCAGACATTATAATTTTTCTTTCCCCATTGATGATGATGGCATTTGCATCATAAGAAACCTCTGCCAGCCGAGCTTGAGCTTAGCAGTGCTAAACTCACAACCAGAAGAATCCCAATACCAGTAGTAGACATTTTTCTTTTTCTTTGTTTCTCCAAACTGAAGCTTGTGCCTTTTCAAATATGGATGACAAGTTGTTATAGGCCCTGCTTCTCCCTTAAGATTATTATTCTATCTTTAGATATCCTATTTGTAGACTACTTCATTCATGATATTATGACAGAGATTAAACTTTCATTTTGGATAATGATTTGTCCAGACTGTTTTGTGGGTTATTTAGTACTTCAAAAGACCTTTTTAATCATTATCCCAGTCAATTATATTTATCCAGCAGTTTAGTCACAGATGCAAGGTAGAATTTCAGGCTCTGCAATGGCTGTTATCCAGCTCAAACCTCACCCTGCAATGGCTATATTTAGAAGCATAAAGGGGATAACGGCAATGGAGGACAGAGAGGGAGCTGTATGTTTTGGTCAACTTCTCTCTTCAATTTTTTTCCAATTTCAATTTAGTTTGTCAGCAAATTCTTCTAGATTCTTGCAATTCCATTGGGGCTAACAAGGCTTCACATTAATTAATGCAAGTAATTGTCCTTTCCTTCTTTAGTTATCTTTTAGCTCTGCTGCAAAAGTTACCTCTAATTAACATCTTTTGACTGTTATTATTTGCATTGACCACTAGAACTTTTCTTCTTTTTTGGAATAATTGTGCATATGAACTATATAACATGATACAACAGATCTCTTTTCATAAATTGTCCATTCCCGTTAAAAGCGAGATTCAATTCCAAGTTCAATTTTGACGGTGTCAAAAAATTTTACTAGTTGAACCTCATAAGTTTTATAAAATAGGGAAAACAGCTTTTCTGTTTTTTTTTTCTTTTGGGACAGAGCATCCTAACTGAATTACGCCATTGATTTTGCAGGCAGACCATGTTGAGAGTCTTGAGACCTTCAAATTCTATAAATTGTAGGTGGTACCTCATATCATATTATATCAAACTCTTCGTTTTTAGTGCCAGAAGTTGCCATCGTCCTTCGCAGGTTGCTTTAAAAATTATATGATTTTTGTCCTCTCTAAATGACATTGGAGAAAATTCAATCAAAAACTCAGTAAAATGATAAATCATAGTACACAATTTAATAGCAATAATGCAGAGGAAAACTAAATTTCCACATCAATGTTGACATTAATATTTAATCAAAAAAGCAAAATATCTTTCCAAGAACTCATTCAGCTTATCAGATCTATATTAGTAGTAGTCTGTGACAACTGTCAATGGCATAAGTCTCTTTTCTTTTTCCCCTTCAAACTAGTATCATGGGTTCTCAATTACTTCATGATAAGCTTCCTGTGATAGATTTTACTGATGAAAATCTGAAGCCTGGTACAGATTCATGGAATTTAGCATGTAATACTGTTAGGCATGCATTTGAAGAGTATGGATGTTTTGTAGCACTGTATGATAAGGTTTCTGCAGAGCTTCACAACTCAATTTTCAAAGCAGTTGAAGAAATTTTCAATCTTCCAGCAGAAATAAAAAGGCAAAAGACCAGTGATAAACCTTACCATAGTTATTATGCAGGACAAGCTGGGTCACTTCCTCTATTTGAATCGTTGGGGATCGATGACGTGATTACTAAAGAATCAGTTCAAAGTTATGAAAAATTCATGTTCCCTGCAGGAAATGAAAGTTTCTGGTACTGTAATATGCTTCTTTTTTCATCTCAAACTTTTGAATGTCCTATACTCACTTTGGTCATTGTTTTTTTTTTTTTTTTTGGTCATAAATAGTGAAACTGTCACTTCCTATTCAAAGCTGGTGGCAGAGTTAGACCAGATTGTGAAGAGAATGGTATTTGATAGTTATGGTGTTGAGAAGAAGCACTGTGATTCCTTAATTGAATCAACCAATTACCTTCTTAGAGGGTTCAAATATAGAGTGCCAGAGATGGAGGAGAATAATCTGGGAATACATTCTCACAGGGACACAACCTTCATGTCCATTCTTCATCAGAACCATATTAGTGGCTTGCAAATCCAGTCCCAGGATGGTGAGTGGATTGATACTGAACCCTCACCCTCCAGTTACATTGTCATGGCAGGTGAAGCATCGATGGTAAGTTTCATTTTTCATTAGTCTGGAACTCCTCTTCACGTGTAGGCTCGATACTTTCCTGTTAGAGGGTCGGTCAATGAGTGGACTTTATGATTTTAATTGAAAGGTGCAGATAACGAAAGCATGGTTCAATACCATGTTACGTCTGCTAGGATAACAAAAATCATATTTGAAGATTGTTCTTCATTGCTAGGTATGGAGTAACGGTCGCGTACGCCCTTGTGAGCACAAAGTAATCATGAATGGAAAGAAGACAAGGTACTCCTTGGGACTGTTTTCATTCATCAAAGGGATGCTACATACACCAGAAGAGGTTGTGGATGAACAAAACCCACTACTTTATAAACCATTTGATCATTATGGTTACCTTAACTTCCAAGCAAGCCAAAAAGTAATGAAACCAGGTAGTCTCATCCAAGAGTTTTGTGGTGTGAATTGAAACCAATTTCCATGTTGTGAGTAAATTTTGTGTGATGTATCTCTGCTATGTGTATTCTATGTGTTTGACATTGTAAAATACCTTAATCTTGATGAAAAACTGTAGCAGCAGTTTGTGTTCGTTACTTTGTATTATGTTAGTGATTAATGAATAAATGTTTCGTTGTGGTTGCTTATTTTTGTTTTTGGTAACTTAAACGTGTGGTTGGATTGGTTAACTACCAAATCAACATTTGAGCACTTGTTCTGTCTGAGTGTCTGTTGTACTTGTATCATTTTTTGTATTACTTGTTTTCTACTAAGCAACTCCATCAGCAGTTTCAGACTTTCAGGGTTTAAATCAAACAACCTTAAAATATAAAAGCATACAAAGTCCACTTTAATTCAATTTTTTCTTTAAAAACTAGTAAATATTATAAGAGTAGTTGATTGAAATGTAAACCAAACTATTTAATTGGATCCTCAAATAAGTTCTAGACATTAGGTCAAGATAGAATCTCAAATAAAGTTAGTTGAATCATTCCAGAGATGATGAAGAAATGAATGTCAATGCATAATCAGATATATCACATGAATATCTTGTTATCTCAATTTAATCAATAAAGAAATTTTGTTCACTTAATCTCAAATTTGAAATCGAAATTAATTTGTTCCTCTCATAAGAATTAAGCCTTCAAAGTCAAGCATGAGAGGATTATTAATTTGAATAGATAATTTTAATTCTTGAGAACTTGAATAAAATATATATATATAAAAGATCCGATTCAAAAAATCTTCAACAATAAAATTAAAAAAATGATGGGGACCATTGTTTTTCTTCCATTATTATGATCCTCTTTTCATTTTCATTACTCATATTTTATTTACCTTCTTCCTCATGGACAATATTTGGTGTACAACTCTTCAATATATAATCAATAAATATTAACAACTATGTTGTTTAGAATTATTTTCTAATTAAACTAATTGTACGGAACTTAATAATTCATGTGGTCCTGTGGCAAATTGCGATTAGTATTAAAGATGCCACAGAGGAATACAAATTTACAATTAAATAATGATTTTACATCAAGCAATTGTTTCAAGTCATTCTCAAACTTAGTCTCATAATCATGAAATACAAATTTTTATAAATGTAAATTATATATTTTTTAGCATATTCCAATTAATTGTACCTTTTTAATAAAAATAATAAAACATATAAATTCTTAAAAAGTTTAAAGATCAAAATTATTCATGTCTCACCCTGCGCAAGTAGTCCAACATTTAGGTACCAAATTGTTAATTCTTTTATATATTTTTTGCTATAATTTTATATTACAAAAACCAATTTGAAATTTGTCTGCGAACACATCTCCATGGTTAATTTTAATGCAAAGGAAATCTTTTTTTCTTGACAAATTTGTTTTTTACCTAAGATAGAGGGGAATAATCCTTTAGATTTTGATTGTGAAGATGATAATACTAAGTAAATTTGGAAAGAGAAAAAAAATTAATAGTGTCCTCCCTCTGACATACAATTTTTCGTCTAATGAGTAGATATTCCTTTTCTTTACTTTTTTTCTTTTTCTTTTAGGAGTAGACTAAATTTATTTTTGTATAAATAAAAAACAATTGTTCGATCATCAATTAGTATATTTTAGACTTTATTATTGTTTTAGTTTCTTAAGATTGTCTCAATTTTTAATTTAATACTCCATGAATGTTTTCAGTCAATTTCATCTTATAGGATTTAAAATTTTTCAATCAAGTTACATTTTCTCATTCTCATATTATACATAAATACAATAATTTTCATAATTTAATAATAAAATGACCAAAAAAGTTTTGTAAGATATAAAAATAATTTATGTAAGTTATTATTTTTATGTCAAGTGTGATTATTTCGTTAGTTTGTAACATATAATAAGAAGAATGTAACTTGATTAATAAGTTTTGAATCTTGAAAGATAAATTGAGTGAGAAAATTCTTGGAGAAAGAAACTAAAAACTAATATAATCATGAAAGGATTACAAAAAGAAAAAAAGAAAAAGTAAATAAGCCTATATTTTATTACATGTTATATCTTTTGTCATTTTCATTGTCGCCCCTCACGTGAAATTTTTTTTTTTTCTTGACAAATTTGTTTTCTTGAATAATATGTTGTTGATTCAACACATTGAATGAATTTGTGTGTAAATTTTTTATAAATGAAAATGATATATTTGTTTAGCATATTCCAATTATATTGTACTTTTAAAAAAAAATAATAAAACCATACAAATTCTTAAAAATTTAAAGATCATAATTATTCACTTCTCACCTGCCCAAGTAGTCCAACATTTAGGTACCAAATTGGTTAATTCTTTGATATAATTTTATATTACAAAAACCAATTTGCAATTTGTCTGCAAACAAATCTCCATGGAATTATACATGAGGTTAATTTTAATGCAAAGGAATCTTTTTTTCTTGACCAATTTGTTTTCTACCTAAGATAGAGGGGAACAATCCTTTAGATTTTGAGAAATGGTTTGTGAAGATAATAATAGTAAATTTGGAGAGAGAAAAAAAAAAGTTAATAGTGTCTTTATCTCAGTTGAATATAATGATGATTTTGTACTAAATGAGAATGGGATTATAATGGGATGTTTTTAGTACATAGAGAAAGCCTATATATATAGCAGTATAAGTTGAACTTAGTCTAATACAAGACTAAGTATAATAATCAAGCATAAATCATGAGTTATTAACCATAGGCCGTAATATACTCTAACTCTCTCTTAAACTCAAGGTGATTGACTGAAAATCAGCTTGAGTTTGGAAATCAAACTGATGAAGTGTCTCCGTAGATATTGTTTTGAATGTTTGAGGCAGCTAAGGCCTTCTGAGGTAGGCGGCGAAGGCCTTCTGAACATGTGAGGCAGCTTAGGCCTTATGAGGTAGGCAGCTTAGGCCTTCCTGAGGTAGGCAGCTAAGGCTTTGAAGAGTTATAAGTATGTATGAGATGACATATATCTAGTAACAAGATTATGCTTCCCTAAGCCAGGTTCAGGTACGTCTCACGCAAGACTGTTTGAGTATATGTGACGTATAACAAGTAAGGGAATTATGCTTTCCTAAGCCATGTTTAGGGACGTCTCACTTAGGCAATCCAAGATGAGCTAGTTGGGATGGTGAGATAAGGGAAGCTAAGAAGGAGGTAGTGGTCTAGATAGTTGATAGGTAGTGAGATTAAAGGACCAGATGCAGAAGGGGTTGAGGTGGGGTTTGCCACCAAGGGGTTGGCAACCCCTTAGGAAATTTTTTTAGAAAACTTAAGCTCTGATACCAAGTTGAATATAATGATGATTTTGTATTATATGAGAATGAGATTGAAATGGTATATTTTGAGTATACAGAGAAAGCCTATATATATATATATATATATATATATATAGGGCCAGTATAAGTTGACATAGCATAATAAACCTAGCCTAATAAAAGACTAAGTACAATAATCAAACATAAATGGACCGTAATATACTCTAACTCTCTTTAACATGTAATTTTCCGTCTCCTTTAGATTAGATAGCCCTTTTTTCTTTCTCTTTTTTCGAATAGAAATATATCAAATCTATATTGTCCTTCTTGGAACAAGAACATAGTGATCGTTTTGTATCAAACTGATTTTGAGGGTTTAGAGGAACAAACCAAACATGGAGAGACCCTCACCGGAAACTTTCATCGTTATGATTGGAGATTCTCTTGTAGTAAAAGTATTTAATTGCATTAATTTAGAACATTTTCGATGAGCAATCAGTTTAGTAAATAACACCAGTATCTATAAAAATGAGAGTGAGTTACTTTTTATTGTGTAACATATAAATTCAATACAATTCCGATTGATTTACTTAGTCATTCTAATTAGCATGTTATGAGTTAAATAATTTTACAGGCACGAACAATTGGTAGGCTGCATTCTCCTTGTTACCGGTGAGGATGACCGGGAACGAGGCAAGATATTCTACAGGATTGTTTTCAGTTCCAAATTAAGGAGGTTACATAATAAAAGCCCCGGAAGAGCTAGTGGCTGAGGAGCAATCCTTTGTTCGATAAACCTTTTGATCACGTTGAGTTTCTCAAGTATTACTACACTGAAGAATGCCAGAGAGATGAAGCTGCCCTAAAGACTTATTGTGGTGTTCGATGACTTATTGTGCTGCAGATGAAAAACCAAAACGAAAAGCCCTTTGGAAACTTGTTTTAAACACGTTATGGGCATCAAAATTGTATATGAAAAACCCAAACTTGTGAGCATGACAAACTGCAGATGAAATACCGAAACGAAAAGCCCATTAATGCATGTGACAAACCAAAACGAAGAGCCCATTGAAAACTTGTTTCAAACACCTTGTGGGTATGACAAACTGCATATGAAAAACCAAAACTTGTGAGCATGAAAAACTGCAAATGACATAACAAAACGAATAGCCCCTTACTGCATATGAAAACCGACGCGAAGAGCCCATTGGAAACTTGTTTCAAACACCTTGTGGGCATGACAAACTGCAAATGAAAAACCAAAACTTGTGAGCATGAACCTTGTTTCAAACACAAACTGCATTTGAAAAACCAAAACTTATGAGCATGACAAAATGCAAGATGAGACTAAGCCGCCCAAAAATTCGCCGTTGCCGGGGATCGAACCCGGGTCACCCGCGTGACAGGCGGGAATACTTACCACTATACTACAACGACCTCATTTGTTAAAAGTCATAAATATTATTTTTTTGTTCATTTATTTTAATTCCTTTTCTTTCTCATTTTCTACAAATGAATTACATAATCCTCAAATTCAAGATTTCAATTTCCTCATGATGAGTGGTGAAAAATATCTTGGACTTTGCTTTTATATTTTCTTTCTTGTTTCTCTAATAATGAGTCAATTGACCATAATGTAGTAACAACATACTATTTTGTCACTGAAAAAAAAAAAACAAAAACAAAAATTGTGCTATAGCTGTCAATTATGAAATGGGATTAACCTATAATGAAAGATTTTTCGTCATTGATAAGAATTTTCTTTTGGCATTGAGTAGTAAATGGTCTTAAGTTGCTCGAGTGGTAGGATCAAACACAAACTTGTATGCTTAAAATGTATTGTTAAATGTTTCCCAAATTTAACTTGGCCCAAAAAACTAAACGTTCCTATAGTTATTAGTGGCTAGTTTTTGACTTTAAGTCAATTAATTTGATTTGAAAATCAAGCTTTTATTTGTATAAAGGTTTGATTTGTATTGAGTTCTAATATATTATCATTAATCAATGAGGTAAGGTATATATAGCTAGATACAACACTACAACACCAATCAATTCAAGAGTTCAAGTAGATTAGAGCTCCAAGTTTTTGCCTTAAATGTTGGAACACTAAAAACAAAATATGATGGTGAAAATAAATTAAATTGGCAATTATTACTATTAGCAGTTGCTAATATTAAGATTCTTCAAAAGAAATGTCAAAATCTATGAACAACAAGAATATAAACTGTAATTAATTAAAGATTATATTTATTAATTAAAAAAATTAGACATAAATATCAATATTCGAAACTTTCACGCGATCTTAAGAATCACATTATAAGTAAGAATCGTATCTACCTACTCCCACTCTTCAAAAGAGACTTGATTAACAACTTACATGGTGAAACTAATTTACTGCATGCTAGTTCCTCCATATATTCTTGCAATAATTGATTCAGACATTAGAAAGAATTAAAGTTTGTACACACTTACCTAACAAAGGACCATAAAAAAAAACAAACAAACAAGCAAACCCCAAAACTATAAAAACCTCCTCCCTCGTGCATATGCCCAATTCTTTAATAAGAGGGTTCTCACTTATCATGATGCCCATAACCAACATGGACGTGATTTCAGAGAGCCAAAACAACATTGTCTTCCACTCATTCAAATTAATATCCAAATGATTGACAATAATATTGTCTCTAATAATAATTCTGAGAAATTAGAAAGAGAATAAGAAAAAGAAGATGGAGGAGTAGGTTGTAGTTTCAGACTTTCAGGGTTTGGATCAATCAACCTTAAAGGCAGAGCTTGTAGTGCAAGTCCTTATTTGCTAAGTTAAAATATATAAGCATACAAAGTCAAATTTAATTCAATTTTTTCTTTGAACTTATAAATATCACAAGAGTAGTTGATTGAATGTATACCAAATTATTTAATTGGATCCTTAAATAAGTCATGGACATTAAGTCGAGATAGAATTCAATAAAATTAGTTTGAATCATTTTAGAGATGATGAAGAAGTGAATGTCAATACGTAATAAGAAAAATCACATGAATATCTCGATCCAGTCAATAGAAAAAATTTGTTCACTTAATCTCAAATTTGAAATCGAAATTTGTTCTCCCATAGTAAAGCATGAGATGATTATTAAATTAATTAGATAATTTTAGTTCTTGAGAACTTGAATAAGAATAAATAAATTATGAAACATCCGATCAAAAAAGATCCTCAAAAATAAAATTAAAAAATGATAGGGACCATTTTTTTTCTTCCATTGTTAGGATCTCTCTTTTCATTTTCATTACTCATATTTTCTTTAACTTCTTCCTCATGGACAACATTTGGTGTACAACTCTTCAATATATATATATAATCAATAATTAATTAACAACTATGTGTTATTCAGAATTAGTTTAATTAAAGTAATAGTACGAAATAATAATTCAGGTGGTCCTGTGGCAAATTGCGATTGCTATTAAACATGCGACATGGGTATAGAAATTTACAATTAAATAATGATCTTACATCAAGTTGTTTCAAGTCATTCTTAAACTTAGTCTGCATGATCATGAAATTTAATTTTTTATAAATGTAAATTATATATATTTTTAGCATATTTCAATTAAATTGTACGTTTTTAATTAAAACAATAAACCATACAAATTCTTTAAAAATGTAAAGATCAAATTGTTCAAATGTATGCCCAAGTAGTCCAAGATTTCTTTTATACAATATTCTTTACTATAATTTTATATTACAACTAACCAAATTGCAATTTGTCTGCAAGCACATGTCCATGGAAGTATAAGGTTAATGTTAATGCAGCGGAATCTTTTTGTTGACAAATTTGTTTTCTACCTAAATTAGAGGGGAATAATCCTTTAGATTTTGAGAAAGAGTTTATGAAGATAATAATTCTAAGTAAATTTTGAAAGAAAAAAAATTGATAGCATCTTCTTCTAGGACATTCAATTTTCCCTCTCCTTCAGAGTAGATATTCCTTTCTCTTTCTCTTTTTTTTAAAAAAAAAAAATAGGAGTAGACTAAATCTATTTATATAAGTATATATATATATAACCATTTATCAATTGTTAATTAATATATTTTATTAAATCTTATATCTTTTGTCATTTTCATTGTCCCTTCCTCAAACCTCTAAAAAAACTCAAAGTGAGTATATGTTATTAAATACATGTAATCAATTGCTAGCTAACAAAATTAATTAATCTAATTTTTTATATTAAAAAAAAACAAATGTTGACAATTAATTAATATATGTTATTAGATCTTATATTTTTGTCATTTTCATTGTCCCTCCCTCAAACCACTAAACAAACTCAAGCAAAAATTACTCAACCACGTCGTCTTCAAAATACATAGCCAAATCATTTAGAGGCCAAGGAAAAGAAAAAAATGGAAGCAGAAACCACACCAAGACTTCCCGTCATAGATTTATCCAATGTAGACTACTTGAAACCCAACACTTCCGAATGGGATTTAGTTAAATCCAAAGTCCATAAAGCACTTGAAGAGTATGGTTGTTTTGAAGCTTTGTTTGATAAAATTCCATTAGACCTTCGGAAAGCTGTTTTTGCTGCACTGGAACAACTTTTTGACCTTCCTTTACAAACTAAGCAACGTAATGTGTCTAAGAAGCCCTTTCATGGATATATTGGGCAATCCTCTATGCAGCCACTTTATGAGAGTTTGGGCATCGAAGATTCAAATTTCTGTGAGAAAGTAGAAAGCTTGACAAGCATCCTCTGGCCTGAGGGAAACCCAAGTTTTAGGTACATATTTTTTTTTCCATTCATGAATATATATATTATAATTAGTAGAATAAATTTTAATTTTTCTTTGGCTGCAAAACTATGTTGTCCTTCTCGGAGCAAGTATCGGAATTGGATGCGATCATTAGGAGGATGGTTTTGGAAAGTTTGGGAGTTGAGAATTACTTAGATGAACATATGAAATCCAGTAGTTACCTTTTCCGGGTCACGAAATATAAAGGGCCACAAACCAAGGAGACAAAGCTTGGGCTAAAGTCACACAAAGACAAGAACCTAGTGACCATTTTGTATCAAAATGATGTAGAGGGTTTAGAGGTACAAACAAAACATGGAGAATGGTTCGTCGTCAAACCCTCACCGGAATCATTCATCGTTATGATTGGAGGCTCTCTTGTTGTAAGAATATTTAATTTCATTAATTTAGAAAATATTCAATGATCAATTAGTTTAATAAGTAATAAATGGTCTCCATAAAAATTACTTACGAGTTAAATAATTTTGCAGGCATGGACAAATGGTAGGCTGTATTCTCCTTGTCACCGAGTGATGATGACAGGAAACGAGGCAAGATATTCTACAGCATTGTTTTCAGTTCCAAAAGGAGGTTACATAACAAAAGCCCCGGAAGAGCTAGTGGATGAGGAGCACCCTTTGCTCTATAAGCCTTTCGATTACGCTGAGTTCCTTAAGTATTTCGCCACTGAAGAAGGTCAGAAAAACGAAGATGCTTTCAAGACTTATTGTGGTGTTTGATGACTAGCTATATCATCTTGTTCAAGATTTCCAATTGTGTGCTCTGAATATTTATCTTTGTTTACAATTTTTTTTACTTTTATATGTTTTGTGCTGGCCAGTGCAACTGTTTATGTATGAACTCTATAATTAAGAAAACAGTGGAAACTTGTTTCAAACACCTTGTGGGCATGACAAGGTGTGGTGTTTGATGACTAGCTATATCATCTTGTTCAAGATTTCCAATTGTGTGCTCTGAATATTTATCTTTGTTTACAATTTTTTTTACTTCGAAATGTTTTGTGCTGGCCAGTGCAACTGTTTGTGTATGTATGAACTCTATAATTAAGAAAACAGTGGAAACTTGTTTCAAACACCTTGTGGGCATGACAAACTGCAGATGAAAAACCAAAACGAAGAGCCCACTGGAAACTTGTTTCAAACACCTTGTGGGCATAACAACCTGCAGATGCACAACCGAAGACTAAGAACCCAAAAAACCATTGGAAACTTGTTTCAAACACCTTGTGGGCATGACAAACTGCAGGTGGAAAACCGAAAACTAAGAGCCCAAAAAACCATTGGAAACTTGTTTCAAACACCTTGTGGGCATGACAAACTGCAGATGAAAAACCAAAACGAAGAGCCCACTGGAAACTTGTTTCAAACTCCTTGTGGGCATAACAACCTGCAGATGCAAAACCGAAGACTAAGAACCCAAAAAACCATTGGAAACTTGTTTCAAACACCTTGTGGGCATGACAAACTGCAGGTGGAAAACCGAAAACTAAGAGCCCAAAAAACCATTGGAAACTTGTTTCAAACACCTTGTGGGCATGACAAACTGCAGGTGGAAAACCGAAAACTAAGAGCCCAAAAAACCATTGGAAACTTGTTTCAAACACCTTGTGGGCATGACAAACCTTGTGGGCATGACAAACTCCAGATGAAAAACCGAAAACTAAGCCCAAAAATCAACGGTTGCCTGTGATCGAACACGGGTCACCCCCGTGACAGGCGGGTATACTTACCACTATACTACAACGACTTTATTTCTTTGTAATCATAAATTACTTTGTTACTGTTTGAAATATTTTTTTTTAATTCCTTTTATTTCTCATTCCTCAAATTCAAGATTTCAATTTCCTCATGATGAGTAGTGAAAAATATCTTGGACTTTGTTTTTATATTTTCTTTCTTGCTTCTCCAGTAATGAGTCAATTGATCATAAAATAATAACAATATAATATTTTGTCACCCAAAAGAAAAACAAAAACAAAAATTATGCTATAGCTATCATTTATGATTTGAAATGGCATTGACCTAATGAATGCTTTTTCGTCCGTAATAAGAATTTTCTTTTGGCATTGAGTAGTAAATAGTCTTACATTGCTCGAGTAGTCGGAACAAACACAAACTTGTATGCTTATAATGTATTATAAAATGTTCCTCAAATTTAATTTGGACCAAAAAAATTAACTTTCCTATAGTTAGTTGCTAGCTTTTGACTCTACATCAATTAATTTGATTTGAAAATCAAGCTTTTATTTATATAAAGGTTTGATTTGTATTAATTTCTCATATTATCATTGATTGAATCAGATATAGATACGACACCAATCAATTCAAGAGTTCAAGTAGGATTGGAGCTCTAACTTTGTGTGAAATCGTTAATTATTACTACTAAAATGTAACAATTTGTCGATCTAAATCTAAATATTGTAATATAAGAATATGTGCAATCTTTATTCATGTTATCAGTAAAATATCAAGATTTTTTACAAAAGAGATGTCCTAAATATATGAACAAGAAGAAAAATATTACATGCAAATATCGATACTCAAAAGTTTTACACGATTTCAAGAATCGCATTAACCCTAATTAACCACTTAGTCCCACTCTTCAAAAGAGATTAGATTAACAACTTCATGGTGAAACTTTACCGCATGCTAGTTCATTGGTCCATATATTCCTGCAATAATTGATTCGGGATATTAGAAAGAATTAAAGTTTGTACACACTTACCTAACAAAGGACCATAAAAAAACAAAGAAACAAACAAACCCCAAAACTATAAAAACTGCCTCCCTCGTGCATATATGCCCAATTCATTAATAAGAGGGTTCTCACTTATCATGATGACCATAACCTACTAGGACGTGATTTCAGAGAGCCAAACAACAACTACAACAACATTGTCTTCCACTCATTCAAATTAACATCCAAATGATTGACAATAATATTGTCTTTTTCATACAGGTACCACTGAACTCTAATAATAATTCTGAAAATGAATTATTAGAAAGAGAAGAAGAACAAGAAGATGGAGGAGTTTGGCTGTTTAGGGCCGGTTTGATTTTTTATTCATTCACTTTCTGGCATACTACATGTCGGTTTATATATATGCGTGCTTTACTTTACTACCTTGAATACCCAAATTTCGGAAGTTTTCCTCTCTATCTCTTTCACCAGAGAGTCCAAAACCAAGAGAAACACAAGGGAGACCCTTTGTTTGTGTCCCCTTTTATATGATTTGACATATCTTATCCCTTTGCCTTTTCTTTTTAATTCATTCACTTCTTATCTTAATTTGTCACACTCTAAGTTGTGTAATTAAATCATATATTGAGTTAATATGAAAGGTTTTTCGAGATTAATATCGTGTCGTTCAACCCATTTCTTAAATCATGACAATCTTCTCTCTAATACACAAATTAAACAAAATTAATTTTTGTCTTAATTTTGGCAAAAGAAAAAAGTTGAGGGCATTTTCTCTATCTTGCAAGTTAACCAACTTGTACACTATTGCTATGATCATTTACATCAAATAGAGCATTAGTAAGAGGAACACATAGCCGGACGGAAGAAAGTGCCTCATTGAAATGCTTTGCTTTGGTGCCAAGGTACTCATTCCAAGTCACCGGTCGGTAGAGAGGAGGTTGGGTTGGGCTTACCAACTTTGAAAGGGGTGAGATTGTGACATTAGAGGGTGGCCCATAAAGATAAGCAACGGAAAATCTTGGCTTGGTTCGGTTTGTGATGACCCGGTGGAGTACGGTCGGGTATAACCCGTTTGATAAAATGTGTAGAAGATCTCCGACATTGATCACAAACCCTCCTTGGACAGGAGGAACAGTGAGCCACCCTTTTCCCTCCCGGTGGACCTGCAAACCACTGATACTGTTTTGGTACAAGATGGTGAGAAGGGTGGAATCAGTGTGGGCGGCAAGACCCATGGCCCGATCAGGATCCGGACAAATCGGGTAAGAATTCATTTGTAAAGGAGCAGTAGCTCCTTTAAAATCACCCTTTGGGCCGGCCCATTTGATGTCGTCTTTTGATATACCCAATGCATCAAGCATTAGCCACAGTAGTCTTCCTGCTAGCATTTTCATCTCTTTTTCATACTCCACAACAATATCACTGAAAAAAAGACAAAATCCCCAATGAAAATTATTTTCAACCCAAAAAAAAAAAATGAATACTGTTCAAAAGTAGCAATATCTAGGATTCTCTTTTGTCCAAACAAGATTTTTAAACAGCAGCTAGTGGATTTGGCAAAATCTTGTAAGTGGGTCCATAGCTCTCATTGTAATCTTTCCTTATTGCATTAGGATAAGAAAATGGCTATTGCAAAAAAAATAACAATAATAATAATAAATTATGTGAAAAATAATTTGTATCACTAATCAAACATGTATGTATAAAAACGTTTTCTGTGAGTTTACCAGTATTCACTGTAATCTTGGGGCCAAAGTTTGCGGAAATGGTCAAGAGGGGATCCAACAACAGTGAAGCCTTCAGACCACATGAGCTTGGGGAAGAAAGAAGAAATACGAGCAACACCATAGCCGGAGACACCGTCGGGGGAACGAGCAGCCCTGTGCTTTTGTTGTGGTGGAAGAGAGAAAAGGGTTTTACCTGCCCACTCAATCTCATGGAGAAGACTAGTAGGAATTCCATGGTTTATAACCTGGAAAACACCCCAAGTTTTGCATGCATGGCCTACAAGTTTAGGGGCATTTGGGTCCATGAGATCAATAACTGGTACAGTTTCTTGTAAGCTAAATGAGTCTTTGGAAGAAGGGTATTGCTCATGATCTTGTTGTTTCCATGTGTAGGACTCAGGTAGTTCTTGTAGTGAGTTAAAGTCTGTGTGTTGGTGGTGGAGATAGACTGGGTGGGCTCTAAAGGCATCTGAGAGATCAGAAGGCATAGTGAAAGTTAATTAGAGAAAAACAAAGATGACTCCCTACTAAGATGAGTCCCTACTCTCTATCTTTTAGTAATAGCTGTGTTTAAAAGAAAAAAGGGTGTCTTAGAATGTAGCTTAGAAACAACAACTCTAAAGGAAGTGGAAAAAAGTAGTGGTATGTGTAGAAGTACTTTGTGAGAAAATTAGATGAAGATTGAGATGAGAAAGTTGGATAGTGTGTTGTGAGTATTTATAGAGATTATGGTGGGAGATGGTGACAAAGGGTTGCCTTTAATTACCCTAATACACAAAAAATAATAAATATATAAACAATTAAATATTAACACTAGTTAATGCTTTTTATTTTATTTTTTTCTATTTGAATTATTTTCTGGTTTTCTTTTTTCTTATGGTACTTTGAGTTGAGTGGTGTTGGGACTTGGGAGTAGTTTTTAGGGAAGGGGACAAGCCAATAAATGAAAGGAAAGTGAGTGTCTCGTATTGGACAAGGGAAAGAACAAAAATGGAAAGGACCATTTTGTCCTCTACAATTAATTTCATCTCAACCTCTAGATCAAAGAAACTTAAAGTGGGGTTCCATGAAAGCGGAAGTATTAAGAGGGACCCATTACAATACATGTGCCTTTGTCTTGTTTTTAAGTAGTAAAAACATTTAAATAAAAACCTTCCAAGTTGTTTCTAGTGTTTCTCCTCCCACTACAGGACAATACCTCCCTTCATTTTGGGGTTTTGATTTGTATTGACAGAAATACCCATTTTTAACTTCGTGAATTTCTTTCATAGTCACTATCAAAATTTAATTTTTTTTTTTTAAAAATGGGCTTAGAAACTTTTATAACAAAATAAACTTCCGGAAATTTGAAAGGGTAATTCAGTCTAAAGAAAAATTTGATGAGTGTTTCTATGTATTTCACTTGCATACGTATCGATGGTCATTTCCACGAAAAGCAGTAAAGTTTGATTTGGTATTTTGCGTTTTAGATTTCTGTTTTCCTGTCCTATAAGGCGTCCAAGTGAACTCTCTCACTACAATTGCAAAACATCACTAGCTTCTTTAATATGCTATAATAATATTTTGGGGGCATGGAGCATGTCCCAAAACATTGTCTAATGGGTCAATTTTTTTATTTAATAGTTAGGCATGTTTAAGTAAATTAATTTAAATTTGAACTAAAAAATTTATAAAAATTTTATTTTTTATAACCTCTCCAAGAAAATTCTAATTTAGATAATTAATAAAAAAAATACATTTTCTTGATTACCTGGCCAATCCACTTGGTATTTGGATAAACTCTTTTATTTGATATAAAAATCTTTTTAATAATAATTATATATAAAAACTCTTTATTTTTTATCATTTTTATTTTTATTTTAAGATCAGCTGTAAACGAATCAATTTATGTGTAACTCGACTAATCACATCTCTAATCTTTTAATTTTATTTTCATAGCTTCGCCAATGAGATTCGAACCTATAAACTTAATGAATTGAGTTTACTTATCTTCTTATTCACCAGGTCAACTAATTTAATAATTAGGTGTGTCTGAATCAATTTACGTATATATCAACTAATTACCTCTCAAATTCAACCAAAAATAAATTATTTACGTTAAGACTGAGATATTTATAAAGATTTTACTCTTTACCGTATCACCTAATGAGATTCAAAACCCAAAAATTAATAAAGAAATCAATATACCTTTTTGACCAATAAACTACTCTCATTATAAAACAACTAACTTAACTTATTTGGGATGACATCATAAAATAATTTATTTTACTTGTTTACGTGGTTGCCAATTTTCCATATGACCACACACAATAAAACAAGATTATAATGTCATGTAGTATTAATTAATAAATGACCATTATCATGAAACATTTGCTCGTGAGTATGTGCCTCCACACATCCATAATGTATATAGTCATTCTACATGTCTATGCAATTGCACGTGACACAAACATGGCGAGGTCGATCGAGTTGTCACCCCAAAAATTACAACGAGCTATAATCATTTAGAGTCAAATATTTTATTAGTTTTATGTAGGAGAAAGAAAAATAATTAGCTCATAGAGAATAGCAGGAATTTTTTATAAATAAAAAATAAAAAAAAATTATGACTAACATGATTGAGACCAGAAAACAAAGGTCAATGTAAAAAATATTTCAGTGACAAATTTTTTTTATTGTCACAAAATACTTGTTATAGTATTAGTTGTTGTGATATTTTAAAATACAACCTTATTATATATTCGGAAGAGATATAGTATAAGATAAAAATATTATCTAATTATTTCGGCCATTATAACTTCTTCTTTTTTCATTTACACCTTTACTGGAAACAAATTTAATGAGAAAAAGTGATTTTTTTTTCCCTACATTTATTCTTCCTGTTTTCGTTTTCATTTTATTTTCTTTTTTTATTAGAATACAAATTTACAACAGTATGGGTGAGTGTGAATTAATTCTCTATCGTCTCAAGTCCAAGTAAAAAAAAAAAACAAATATTGTCATAGTTGAACAAGATTTGTTTGAGTTAAATGAGATTAGATATGAATTATATCAATTGTATAAATATTTTAAAAAATTTATTTCTTAAAAATTATTATTTATAAAATAATAATAATAAAAAAGTTTTCAAGACTTAACAATCTTTCACATAATATGGAAAAATTTATCAATTTGTATTGAAGGCATGATGAGATAAGAAAGGAATAAAAAATATAGATGTGTGTGCCAAGTGACAAAATGCCAACTGTATGGAATGGATATTGGTTTTATTTTAGGTTCCAAGATATATATTTGAGCAGATTGATCATTAGCTAGCAGCTACTTAATTTTATAATTTGTGGATGTGTGACTCTCAATCTATTTTTAGTAGAGGGAGCTGCATGCATGCATATCAGACTTAAAGCATATGAAAAAAATTTCATGGAGAAGGAGCTGCTGCTTATACAACTTCTTTTGTCACTGGGTTATGATCAATTTTTCTGTTTACTCATCATTTTAATTTAAATATTTTATTAATATGTACTACGCTGCAACATTGTGATTGTGTGAACAAAGGAGGACTGGTTCAATTTTTTCTGACAGTCCATTGTTCCATACTTATATATATTATTAAATAATGTGGCGATTTGAGACATGTACGGCCATAGATTTCGATGGAAATGCTTTTTTATTTTATTTTATAATATTATATATATTATAATAAGTTGAAACGGAAAAATAACTTGTCCTAAAGTTTATATTTTTTATCAATTGAATTAATAATTGATTGATGATTGCGTTTTAAATATTAAGCTTAATAAAATAATTATTATAAAAATACTCTTAGGTAATTATAATTAATATTATTTCAAAACCATTGATGTGTACTGTCACACAGAGTTAAAAATTAAGAAATTATTATAAGTTTGTATATGAGTTTATTCTCTTGATATCAATATATGATAAATCTTAATAAGTGATGCACACTCAACTTGAGATTTTAAAAAAATAATATTTGTTGCATTTATTAGATTTTAATTATTTATTTTTAATCTGAAATTGTTTAGATGGTCTTCAATACTTTGTTTCTATGATAGAGACCATCCTGCAAAAGGACACAATTAAAGTTGGAATCACTTTCCCACTTGGTTTTGATTTCTACTCAAAGCTCATGATTTTGATCAAGAATGTTAGTGATGAATTATATAAAGCAAAATGCTTCTGGTTTCAACGAAAATATATGGGTTGCATCATTTTCATTCATACCGTGCCTAAGCAATATGCAAAGCTATACTTCATAGCTAGGTTTGATTTTAGATGCATGTGTACTAACTAAACTTTAATTTGTCATCACGATTTGAAAAGTAAAATGCATATTTATTATATAATACGTTTATTTATTTGCTATAAAATTAAATTTTTTGATTCAATTAAATAATAAAGAACATAAAAAAAAAAAAAGACACGTAATCGAGAAATATTTGTAAACTAATTCTTAAAAAAAATTATCTAAATTATTAATCATAACATGCATGTCAAATGAGTCATGTCTCTGTCTAGGATATCAATCTAAGCGAGCCTTTTTCTATTACTAACTACTATTGACGTGCAAGCCAGAGATTTGGGAACCTATGGTTAGATGCAAATTTTTCTATAAAATTGGTTAGATATAACTTTCTTCCTTAAACAACAACACAAGCACATTGAGTGAACCATTAGAATCCTTTGAAAAAAAGGATGAAGTTAATTTAATTCCATAACCCTTTGTCTTGCAAAGGTCAATTTTAAGGTCAACATCAACAATCTAATATTGCACCCAAATATATGTCACCCTTAAGTCTTTGTAATTACAACGGAGTGGCAAATAATTCAAAGATTTTGATTCTGATTTCCATTAGTTCCTTAAAGCTGGTCATTGAAGAAAATACGCTGAGCTACTACATATGCGTATAGGAGCCCTAAATTTGTAGGGGGTTGCACGTGGCTTCATGGGGTTGGACCGTCCTATAGTGATTGAAAGTAAGCAATCAAAATCACAAGTACAATTTAAAGCCTAAGCATATGATATGATTGAACAAATATGTTGTCCTAAATTTTGTTGTTGTTTCTATATAGATTGAGTAGTCAATTTTTTATTCTATTTTTTGGTTCCAATTTATATAAGTGATTGGTCAATCGTCAAACAGTGTCAGTTTAGAAGACCTGGATTTCTCCTAGTGTGTTTGGTTTCTCCCCCAGCTACAACCTAAGATGTAGAACAATGAAAGATAAATCCTAGGCCACTTTCTGTGGTTCGCATAATTTTCTTTTTCTTTTTCTTTTTTCTTATAATTTGCTCATTTACTTTGATATTATATTATGGGTTAAAAATCTTTTAACTATTTAATCTCTAAATAATATATATATATATATACTTTTTTCAATGAATTTGGAAAAAAATATATTGTTTATTGCGTTTGTCTTTATTCTTTTACCATATTTCTTTCTTTTTATGTTATTATAACTTTCCCCCATCCTCAATTTTCATCTTTCTCTTGAATTTTAGTTCAAAAATATATGTATATTACAATATTAATTTGACTTCAAGGTTGGCTTCATACGTTGTTAAGACTCTGCTCTCTTTATTGATTATTTACGTTTAAATTTTCTTGAAAGATTGAGATCGTGTGGAGTAAAATATTCTTAAAATTTTCTAATTCCAGCGTGATGAATAATTAATGAAAATATACGTAAGCTAGCACACGCACGTGATTGCTAAATAAAAAATATATATATTAATTTGAAGTTTTATTGTCATTGTTTAATTTCTAAAATCTATGATAAATTATAACTAAAGTTAATTTTTTACAGTTTAATTCTAATGTATATAGGTCTATGCTATATATAAAAGTGGCTTAATTACCAAAAAAAAAAAAATTTGATTTCTTTAAATAGCTTTTTAAGTTTTTATTATTACATAGTTACCTTTAGTTGTTATTTTGTTACAAACAAACTATTTTTTTTTCTAATTCTTTTCTCCTCTATTTTAATATCAATAGAATCGTAATTGTTTAAGGATTATTGATTTCTTTTTTACTAATTTTTTTCAATCTTAATAAATCTACATTTTCCAATAGTTATATGTCAATAGTAATTAAAATTAATTTTCTCAACTTTTTTGTTTAATAAGTTCCAAATAATCATAATTTTTTTAGTTCTTCTCAAATTTATGAATTAAAATTTTATAATACTATGAATTAAAATAAATATTAAGAGTATATTTTTCATGATTATAATATATTTTTTAAAATTTTAATTCATTATTTTTTTTTCAATAATTATATGCCAATAGTAGTTGAATTTTGTTTTATTTTTCTATTTTCTTTGTTTAATAAATTTCTAAAAATTATAATGTTTTATAATTATTCTCAAATTTATGAATTAAAAGCATACTTTTCACAATTATGATATTATCGTTTAACTTTTAATGCTTCTCCCATGATCTTAAGAAATAACAAAATATATAAATTTATGAATTTAATTTTTTTGTTGTTAAAGTTATATGTTTGTTTATGAATATAAAAGTGGTTTGGTAGAAGAAATTTTATTTTCTTAAATATCCTTATGAGTTTTTACTATTACATAAATATTTTTTAGTTATTATTTTGTTTCAAATGGAATATTTATTTTATTATTTTTTTCCATTTTAATAATAAAAGCATTTAATTGCTTTATGAATATTGATTTTTATTTTTTTGGTCCTAATTCTTTTTAATATTACTAAATCTATAATTTTTCAATAACAATATATCAATAATAAGTAAGATTGAATTTCTTAATTTTTTTTTTTTAAAAAAATTCTATGAATTAAAATAAATATTAAGAGTATAATTTTTATGATTATATAATATTTTTGTGTTAATACTTCTTCTATCTTTAAATTTAAAAAAAATTATATGTTTATATTTTAAATTAATTTTTTTTATTGAATCTATCAATTTGTTTAATATTATTAACATGGAGTATTATTTTTTATTAACTATAATTTCTTGATATGCATATTTAATATTGATAAACATATATAGATATATTATAAACATGATTCACATGTAACGTTTGTGTCACGAAAATTAATATATATATATAATTAGTTATGTGTATTGTTTAGGTGTATATTTTTTTTAAAAAGTAAATAAAAATGTATACAAGTTATGTATAATTTATAATGTATACAATAATTTTTAATTTATATATATTGCCCATTCACATGTGGTGATGTGTGTCACCTCATGCTTCCTTAATTGAATATTCAAATGAGGCAACAATGTCATTCTCTCTTTTACATAATCTACAATTGACAAGAGTGATAATTAAGTGAGAACTATATCTAACATATATATATATAAGATGGAGACCTTTTGACTCAGTATGTCATGATTTGGATTGTATAGTTTATTGCACTTGGTTTTGCCTTCTTCTTTTCCCCACTCTTGACTAATCACATGATGTTGCAGCAAATTAATCAATTTGGCAAACCCTAGAGATGAGGAAAGATAAGAGTGGGAACATTAAGACAAAATGTTGGGTCACTTGGGTTGGCCATGTTCTTATCCTTATTATACATTATTAATTATAATGTTATATATACAGTAATTGAAGACATCAAGAATCATCTTCTTCAGTCTTTGCCACTAATGATCTTAATAATGCCATGGTAAAGCTGCAATTTAACATTATTTATATATAAAATTAGGTTTCAGGTGGACTGTGTTTCATTCAATTTCTTTTTCGGGTTCATGTATTTTTTTTATTTTTTTTAATATATTGAGAGGTTGGGGTTCGAACCCCACAACCTATCTAGAGATGAGAAAATGACTTAAAACTCAGTATCATATAAAAAATTTAAAAAAAAAAAAAAAAAAACCGTTGATAGACTTGAAAGGGCAAATGAAATGCTTGTCTTTATTTTAAATTGCATATTTGTTCAAATTATAAGTGTCAGCTAAAGTATTGGATCAGATCTAGAACTTAAAAACTAGAGAAGAGGTGCTTCTTGTCTTCTACTTCACAATTCCTGGCGGCAATCAAAATAATTACGTACAAACAAAACAAAATTCACCTTTTAATATTAATCTTATCATTTATATCAAACTCCAACAATTTCCACATTTTCACGTAAATGTATGTGAATATTTCCTGCAATCAATAGAAAATATTGTATGCATGTCTTAAATTTTGACAAAAGAAATAAATAATTTGATTCATCTTGTCAAGTTGTGTATATAATCTAATCCTATTAAATTTTTTACATGTCGAAACTATTCATGAATTGTATAGATTGAGTTATAATTAATTAACAATAATTTAAAATTATTATAATAAAAAACAAGTATAATTTAAATTAAATTGAATTTTGTTCACTATTTCAGATTGAATCATTTACTAAATCATATTGGGTTTGATCAAGTTCGAATCTGGTCAGCATGTCTATACCGATGATCATCTTAATATTGGTATTTTTTTTATTTGAAGAGTCAAACAATGATCAATCTTATGATCATCACTTATTCTCATAAATAAATTTTAGCATTAAGTATATACAGAAGAATTAATATTTATGCGCTTTATTTTTTAGTCACAAAATTATTATGTGTTTTATTCACGCTTACTTTTCCACTAACTTCTACCTTAACTAAAGAGATATAAAGCTCAAATCTTTCCAACTACCACTAATGTCGTTTCGAAAACCTGCCACTATAAGGATCTGCCGCTATATAACTTCTGCGGCGAAATAGTACTTGCCGCTATTGGGCTTGTCTAGTTATCTTCTTTTCTTTTCTTTTTTTTCATCATAGACGGGAAAAAAATTAAGAAAAAAAAGAATTTGTAAAATTCTCTTTTAAAATCAGAGTGAAGCACTAATTATTTCTAGATCATCAATGAAAATTAAGGAAAAATGTTGGAAGCATGTAGAGGCAGAGGACAACAGAAAGAACAAAATCACAAACAGTAAAGCATTTGCAACATTGCTTTCAACTGTTAAAGAGAAGAGCAAGCTTCCATACATATGCACATGACTTGTTTTCTAGTATGGATTTTGGGAAGAAACAAACTACATGTAGAAATAAATTGGTCACTATCTTAATTTGTACTTCTTCCTTCCAATTGGTTTTTCATCTTTAATTACTTGTTATTTCAGTTTTTAGCCCAAGAAACAAACTGCATGTAGAAATAAATTGGTCACTATCTTAATTTGTACTTCTTCCTTCCAATTGGTTTTTCATCTTTAATTACTTGTTATTTCAGTTTTTAGGTTTCTGCTTTTCCAGATCCACACATTTTTGTTATGAAAACAAATAGATATATGTTCATTAGTAAGATAGTGACTCTTGAGGCTATTTTTCCGTAACCAACATGATTTGACATTTATTTTTTACAATAAATTGTTAATTACATGAGAAATAATATTTTCTTTCATGCATATGCCGAACTTGCTAAAAACAAATGTGTGGGTTCCTTATCTATTTTTGTGTGTAAGAAATTTTCTCCTATTAAAATAACATCATTTTCTTATATATTTTTTTTCCTAAAGAGATTCGAATCACAGAAATTAAGAAATATAACAAATCTCATTGATCACCGTATCACTAATCCCTTTAAGTGTTTCTCAAGAATTTATTTCAGGAGATAGTTATCCACAACATTTTGAAGTAGAAATGTTTAAAATATTTTTACATTTAATGTTTGATCTTAATTTTGATGATAGACAATTGAGTTGCAGATTGAAGGTCTCCATGTATAAATTAGGAGGAGACAACAGAAAGAACAAAAATGCAGAATGCAAATCGTTGTCATAATATAACTTAAAAACAAAAATTGAGGTGATATATTGTAGGCTTGTAGCACATGCCTTGAAGCAATTTATTACGGCAATATCATTTCAGTACACAAAAGTGAATCTGTAGGAACCATTCAATGAGACAAAGGAAGCAACAAAATTTCAGAAAGCAAAACATTCTAAAACTGCAAGATTATCTTCGTTGGGCACATGAATTGTATCTTCTAGTACTTGTTGGAGTAGTACTACGCAACTACCACATATTTAGTGAAATAGCAACTTTGATATCTTTTTGGAATTCCAAATCAATGTTTAGGCCTAAAACAGAAAATGAAAATTGAATTGTGACACGTACAGCTATCTTAAACATATAGTTTTTTTTTTATTCAGTAGGCCTTGAAGTACACTTTAACATATAGCTAGCATTAGGTTTTTTTTATTCATCGACTTATTACTGTTCGATCTTTCTTTTAAATCCATGTTATAAAAAAAGCTACTACTATTGTCATGGTTAATATGTGCAGATTCCTTGAGCAATTTGGCACTTCCCTTGCCCCTGTCATATATAAAAAAACCAAATTAATACTACTTTTAGCAGAAAAGTAGGCCAGCCCAAGACAAAGAATAGGGTCCAGGAAGAAGCAAGTTTCCCATAAGTACATTTTGGGCTTGGATCAATAGGCCCGTTTAGTATTGGATTGGGCCTACTACAAGGGACTCGAGGCCAACTTCTGCTGCTGGTGGAGTGATTTGGGATTTCCCTTCCCTCCATATTCCAGCATCAGAGTAAGCAAGATTTTCCATTTATAACGTTTGGGTTGGGAAAAAATGGCTGTATAAATTGAACTGCAAATGATTACCAGTACCTTGGGAGCCAGAATTTCCAGATGGTGGTGAAGCAACATTGCAATCTGCTCCAAAGTAGCCTGCAAGAAACATATTGAAGTGTTGAAGGTACTAGAAAGTTGAAACATACACTAGTACTCTAGAGACAAGACAGAAAATTTTAACCACATGCTTCTTGAGTTGTAAGAAATCAGCTTACATACATTTTTTAAAACAAGCCAATCCAGAGAGATTCATCAAGTTTGCCGAGCCTTCGTTGCATTGGCAATTGTATCCGGTGCCATTTGTCACACAGGTTCCATCACCACACCAGGTGAATGTACAAGCTGTAAAAAGTGAGAACTTCTTTCAGTTTTGTCAGCAAAAGTTTAGTTCCAATTAACAAGGTATGTTTGTCGGTTAACTTCAACCAAGATATGCATGTCACAGTGAAGGAATATACGGTTAGCCAAAGTAAATGGTGGTGGAGGAGGAGCAGCAGCAGGTGGGGTCGGTGGTGGTGGTGGTGGTGGAGATCCATTGCATTGGAAATCAATGGTGCCTGAAAATTTCATGAACAACCCAGTTATCAATTTACGTTTCTTGTACATGCAAAGTCCTAAAAAATTGATCTTTGGCATAACATATGATTTAGACATAGCTACAGATGTGTTCGAGTAGATAAGCTCCTGAATTCAATGTGAAGTGAAAAATCATATACATGTTTATGGTTTGATGAGCTTTTATGTTTCATATGAAACTTGCAAGTGCACTACTTTTTGTTTTTTGGGTGCAATGCAGGTACACATTTTCATTACCAGTAAAGTTTGGGATAATTAGCTAAAGCAGCGGGGGAAGATTATTAGATATCTACAAGAACTCCATTCTCGTGTTATGCTTGGCAGAGGTGAAAATTGGGATGAAAATGAATTCTTTTTCTTAAGCTATTATCTCAGTTTTAGTGTTTTACTGCATTTCTTATTACTTTCTATATATCTACCAACCACACCCCAAAAAATATGGAACTGCGCATATACATATTACGTGATAGAAATCAAGACTTCAATAATCTTCCAAACTAAAAAAAAATGTTAAAAACAACAGAATGATGTTTCACAATCTTGTTGTGACTAAGTATCCCAGGAAAATCTGAGGGACCAAATGTCCATCCCAATTTCCTGGATTGGAAAAGCTGGTCACATAGTAATATACAAAGAACAAAAAGTTTCTGAATTGTATTACTCGTTTAATTTCATGTAAAGAAACAGACTGGGGTTACTCACAGTTAGGAACAACACAGGAAGGGAATGTCAAGGGACCAATTTGCATCTTCTTCCAACCAGATTGACAGTCACAGTCAAAACCAATCCCTGTAGTATTGGAAGCTACACATTTTCCTTGCCCGCAATTTATGAATGCACACACAATATCTGCAAAAATACCACAATCAGAATCAAGCACAATAATCAAATCAAAATCCCATTTTAACCAAATATCTGACACAAACTTAATCATAAGAAGATTAAACACTGGCAGAGAGACCAGATTCCAATGCATTACAAAGAAATTTACCAGGAGTATTAAGGATAAACAAATAGGTTGTGGTTACCTTGTATTGGGTTTGACATCAACTGTGTGGAAGTGGCTGTGAGATTGTGTGTGCATAGAATGAAGAGAATGATGTGAAAAGAGAAAAGACTGAAACTTTTGAAACAGAGCATTTCCATTATTTGAAGGGTGTAAGGGTGAAGGATTGCAGGTTGATCAGAAAAAAAAATTTAGAGGTGTCACCTATGGAGTTGGTTTATAAAGACATTTCTAAGCTGACCACTGAGACGTTTTGAGTTCTCCCTCTCTCTCCAGCTCATCAATTCTCTACCAAAGATTTACCCAAAAACCCTTGCTGTTTGATAGATGTGGAGAAATCAAAACAGGTAAGTAAAATATATATGTCATTTTTTGCCTTTTTTTCCCCTGTTTAGGATATATGAATGGTACCTTAACAATTAAATTGGTTACAAATTTTATCATTCAAAAGTTCATTATTAACCAACAATGTCGATTGATTGTTAAATGAATTGACAAAAGCAAGAAAATGGCCAACTTCACGAGGAAACTTTAAATGAAAAACAAATTGTATAATTTTAGTTTCTTTGTCTTTTGGTAAGTGATAAAAAATGGTAATTATATGTTAAACCTCTTGCCATGTGGTCCAATAATTAAGCAGGAAAGCATTCAAATTCAAAGTATTGTCAGGGCTAGCATTATTTATTTGACGTGAGCTTTTATGCATTAAATATAGATAATGGGGCGGGGGAAGCCATGGTTGGAAGTAAAATATGACACACAAAATTGGCCTTGTCGATTTTAACCACGCGGCAAATTGAAATATCTGTTCATTGTAAACATCAGCCGTCCTCGACGAATACATAAAAAACCCAGGCACTGGACATGTAAGGTGAACCTCATATTAGATTACATTACATTACATCAATGATTAGATACAAAAATAGCACAAGAAGTCAAGCCCTTTCCCTCCCTAGAGTATTACAAGTAAGAATCTCTGGAAAATGAATGACAAACCAATAAACAGCAATCAAATGACAGAATCATCAGCAAACAATGATTAGTTGGAAAAAGAACACTCTTCTGTTTTCGGTATGGTTTAATCTATCTTCTTTACGCTGATCCAAATTCTGAAAACCACTTCTCATGACGTTCGATATCTGCAGGAGAAACACTTCGTTGGACCTTCGCTAGAGCTTCTTCAAAATCACACATGGCAACAGGATCATTTGAAATTTCATCTTTGGGCATGTTCTTTATCTCATCACGGGTCTTTCCAGCTATCTTACGCCTCATACCATTCAAGGATGCATCCCGGCAGACATTTGTCAGATCATCTCCACTATATCCATCTGTTCGGCGAGCCACATCCTCTATATCTACATCCGGAGCCACCTGATGCAAGCAAAGATGATCAACTACAATGAGCAGAGATGGCAGCATCAACAGCAATAAGCTTTAGCTCTAAATTTTTTGGATTCAGCAACTTCAATCTTTATTTAACACTAAGATAACAGAGAACACAGGGACTGTTAAAGAGAATCAAATCAAGGATACAGTATGCCAAGTTGCCAACTAGGGTTAGATTTACAAATCAAGGATAAAGGCAACCCATAATTGAAATTAAAATTTCTAAACACGACAGACAAGTAAATATGAAGTGTTAAATCACATACATCCAAGATAGTAACAGATCCCAGTTTACCTCAACAGTCTTCAAATTGATCCGAATTAGTTCCTTTCGGCTCTCAAAATTTGGAAGAGGAATATATATACGTTTTTCCAGCCTCCTCCTGCATTGCATTATCATCTAATTAGGTCTAGCAAGAATAACTATTACGCCCAGAAGCCAAAATCCAGGACATGCGTAGTGTTGCAGAATAACTTTACTTACAAGTCAAAAGGGAAAGCAAGAAAAGACTACAGCAAAGCAAGTACAGACCTGAGTGCCTCATCTATGTCCCATGGAAAGTTAGTGGCTGCCAAAACCATTACTATTTTACGGCTCCCATCTTCATTTGTGGAGCTGTTGTTTACTCCATCTACTTGAACAAGAAGTTCAGACTTCACCCTTCGGGATGATTCATGCTCACCGGATGCCCTGCAGAAATTAAGTTGATTAATTTAAGTTTAATACTACAATGTAGGTATAGGAGATAAATTCAACAAGAATGAATTTGTTCTAAACAGCACAGAAAACATGAGAAGGGGCAAGAGAGAAGGAGGGAGGGAGTTCAGTGTCATTATGTGCATTGATAAATACCCTGGTTACATTTTCAGAATTAACAAGGTACATGTCTTACACATACAAGAAGATGGAAATAGATAAAGATGATATCGGGGTAGATTATGGACACATATCACGGGCTTCTCACCACTAAAAGGAACAGGAGAAAGGCTTACCCTCGAGCATTGCAGAGAGAATCAATCTCATCAATGAAAATTGTACTAGGTGCATAAGCTCTTGCAAGATCAAACAAACAGCGAACCATGCGCTCACTCTCTCCACGCCATTTTGAAGCTAAAGTAGCAGATGAAACATTGAAGAAAGTTGTTCCGCATTCAGTAGCTACCGCTTTTGCTAACAGTGTTTTCCCAGTTCCTGGAGGGCCAAACATAAGTACCCCTTTCCATGGTCTCCTAATTCCCTGCAAGGAAAGAAGCAATGAGCAAATGACTAAAATACTTTTTACTCACAAATACAATTCAGCAGACAGAAAAATGAATAACCAATTTAAGGAGATGCAGAAATATGGATTGAAATACAGTACCAACCTTGATTTCCAAATAATAGGACAGTTTACACATACAGTCCTTATTAAAAATCTAGGCTGAAGTGGTCAAATTAACAGGGGAAAATTGAGTCCACGAACACATTTTGGCATAGCATAATTTGACAAACAATCAGGAGTGTCAGACTTTTTTTTTAATGAAGATACAAATGGTAGTCAACAATTTAGGTTCTAAGTTGGGCTAATTAGAGCACACAATTAAGGCCCAAATATGACTGCTACAACAAAATTACAAATGAAATAAAACAATATTTATATCTCCCCCTCCCCAAATAATTAATTCCATTGATCACAGTGGTCTTTTAATTTATTTGCATTTAAACCTTACACAAAATGTCTCTATGACAATTCAGCTCATAAACTATTCAAGAATACCTGAAAATATTCAGGCATCCACAGAGGAAGCACAACAGCTTCTTCTAGGAGTCTCTTTGCTTCAGTTAGCCCTGCAACATCTTCCCATCTCACTCCAGGAGTGGTTTCTAACACATCTCTTTCAAGCATTTCAGCCAAGTCAGGATCAGGCCCCTCATACTGTTTCTTTGACTTTCCATCTTCAGCATCACCATTCTATCCATAGCATAGCATACACAAATACCAACAGACTTAGAAGTTAGAAGTAACAATAAAAACTTAAATTCTACTCTTAAACAGCAGATGTAAATAACATAGGTTTACTGATTCCACAAAGAAACAAATGTAAGTATTAACTGTAAAATGGATTGGATTATCAGAGGCAATCGTATGAAGAGAATCATTCCTATGGTGTAAAGGTAACTCCATCTAAGAGTTTATCACTATAAATCTATAATGGCCATTCTAAAAAATGAAAAAACTTTAAACTAATTCTTATTAATAATGATCCAAAAGTGTTGCTTCACAGAATTTACCGAATCCGCCTTGCTAGATTTCCCAGCACCAGATCCTTTCTTTCCAGTAGTTGATGCTCGGACCCCCGAGTTAGCCCTACTTGAACCAGTGGCCTTTGCACCACGGCCAGTTGTGCCAGTTCTTGTAGAACCTCTGGCCCAGGCCCCATCTTGTGGTGACTTCCTCATGCCAACTTGACCAGCCCTTGTGGGTCTTCTATTTGTAGTATCCCGACTAGGTGGCCTCCATACATCAGGATCATCCATGGGCGCACTTGAAGAAGTTGGATACTCATCTAGCGGCTGAAAAACAAATGAAGATTTAGTTGAGATTGGAGGAGAAGCGGGGCGTCTGCCCATGGGAGTTTCCTTAAATGCCCTTCTCTCTGCATCTAGTTTCTTTACAACTTCAGTTTCTTCAGAAAGGGCTTTCTTAACATTCATCCATTTTGCACGAATCAAAGGATCATCAAGTGTGCTTAGGTGCCTAATACCATAACAAAATACCGATGCATTAATAATGCATAAACAAGTACATAAAACTTGATCACTTACACAAAACTTCATTATAAGCTCAACATGGTATAACTATGATAAGAACCAAGCTTCACAATGTTCCAAGAAAACTACATAAAACAAAAACGAAAATATTTTTAAAATGTATGATGTGTATAGATATCTCCTTCAGGTTGAAGGGCAGATCCATTGAGCCAAATCAAATGGTTGTTAGTATTTTTGGTAGTGCTATACTTCATCTCTTATAAATTACATTTTGAAGTTCATGTAAGATCCAACAGTGACTTAATGGCTAAAACCATTTCTCTATATCAAGTCTAGCTTGCAGTTAGCTCCAATGGAAACATGTGCTAATGAACTTTTTCTATTCATTTTTTTCCCAGTAATAAACTTTAACAAGTTACAAGCTTCGCTGAAAACTCTCCTTAAACCTGGTTAGTTTCCAAACGAAAATTATCCATTCATTACAATGTTCTGTTTTGTGTGTGTTTTTTTTTTTTTTTTTTTGGTAAGAATACAAACAAATTTTAACCCACTAAAACAAATTGTTATTGCGTGAATCAAACAAGCAAAAATAATTCTATCCAACTGAAACAATTCTAATAAACTACAAAATTCAAATGTACTACAAAATGAAAGACAAAACCTAGATACTGCAGAATATGTAAGAAATGAAGCCTAGATAAAGAAAGAGGGAAAATTACTTGTTGATCTGAGCAATTGCGCCATCGAAGAAAATGATGGAGGTGTCATAGACTCCTTCAAGAGCGTACTCCCTCGCCAATTTCAGATGGTCTTGCAAGCCCGCCAGAGAAGTCCCACTCATTTTCTCTCAGAATTTTTTGTAGAAATCCAAAATAACCAAAAAAATTTTGAGGAGAAATAATCAAGGGTTCATGAAAACTAAGAAGCACGAGCAACCAGCTGATCCCACTTTCTCTCTCTATAGATTTCTGTCTCTGACTTGATGATGCAGTGAGCTCGGGCTCGACGGCGGCGTTTAAACGGCGACAGGAAAAGTGAAGATGGACGAAATGTCAAAATCGTCCTCGAATGGTTTACAATCTTACAGAAGACAGAAAGTGATTTGGGTTGGGTGGGCTTTTGTATTTGGATTTTGAATGGATTTGGTCCGTTTGGAGAGCTTGTCGGCTGTTGGGTGTGTAGGACCCACGTAGTAAAACAACTTTGGACATCATAATTGGGCCACCGAGATATCGATCGGCTTCTTTCCTTCACCTTCTTTATTTTGTTTCAAATTCTCTGGGAGGGTAAGTATGTGTGTTACCGTTTCTTAAAAATAAAATATTAAATAATTTTTTACAAAAATATTTTTGAAATGTTTTAATATTAGAAAGAATTTTAAATTTTAATAACTACTAAGCAGTGCTAGATCAACAAATAAGATATTAGAGAAAGAAAATACTAAATTTGAGAAAGATGAGAGGAGAACAACATAGAGGTGAAAGGTCTTTTTTACCCTTTTTTGTACCACATGGACTTGTTCCACTGTCTTCCATGGCTCCATGGCTCCATGGCTTTGATCAACTATAGATTTGATTCAATAGTCAAGGTCAGCATGTTTCTGTGTTGATTCCCATTTATATATGCAAAATTGTCAGGCAAAAATGGGAAGCAAAAGAAAAACCATTCCATATGTATTGAACATCATTAAATATAATTGTATATGCATATTTTTGGAGGTATATTTCTGAATATGCAAAATAGGATGCAATTCTTAAAACTTATACTGGGTAAGAGAGTATAAACACTCAAAATTATTCAAATGCACCAGTTACAAATTGGAAAATGGATTTCCTATCCTGTAATGATGTTTTCTCAATTTTCTTTCATTTAAATGTTGAATGAAGTTTACAGTTACTGCACCATTCCAACTCTGACTAATTCTTCTAAACCTCTCTTCAGCTTTTCAGCAGCTGCTTTGCAATCAGTCTCTATCAATCCCCCAAAGGAGATTCTTATGTTTCCTGGACAACCACTTGCACTTCCTGGGATTACAACAACTCCATGCCTGTGAGCAAGCCAGTGAACAACTTTAAAATCATCAATGAATTCATCGGGTAGCTTTGCCCACAAGTATATAGCACCTTCTCCTCCTTTTACAGAACCTTCTCCAAGAGGGGATAGCGCTTCTAAAACAATCGCTCTGTTCTTACCAAGTTCTTTCACTCGGTCAGTGACCCACTCGGGTCCTACTTCCAATGAGAAGAGTGCAAGGTACTGTGAAATTATGGAAGCACAGATGGGAATGTTGTCTTGAACTTTGAGGAGTTGAGCAGCAAACCCCTCTACTTCTGATGGGTAGGCTATCTGCAGTCATCTAATATTTAGCCCAGACTAGCAGTAATGAATCCCAAAAATGAAAACATAAATTTTTGGAGGTGTGCTATCGGGAAAACATATATACTATTTTGAGTGGGAAAAACTAATAATCCAGCATATACATTGGAAGGAGAATATTAGCATTGTCTATCAGCAAAATATCAAACTTAAAAAACAGCTATCATATGCTTACTCTAGACTGTAGACCTAAATGTTGTTATGGCCGTCTTCTGATATAAAAGTGGAAAGAGTAAAACTTTTTCAGTTCAACCAGGAAGAAATCTATGTTGGAGCATGGTTTTTTGAATTATATAACTCTTGAACATGATGCAAGTTCTTTGAAAGAACCTGAGAAAAATGAATTCAAAAGTAACAGATTGCCATCTAAACCGAGAGATGCAAAGTAATTGATGCTGATATTATCTAAAACTCGGCATCATTTGGGTGGGTTGACAAGCCCAAGTTTCTACAAAAATATCATATACAATCTTAAATTTCATTCCTATGCTGAAGTATAACTTTAACAAAGTGAGAAGTATCACTCACATATCCAACTCGCCATCCCATCATCCCATATGCTTTAGAAAAGGAAAAAATGTTGACTATGTGATTTCCCTCCAGACATGAGTGTTTCAGACCATCGTACATAAAATACCTGCTTACACATTTTCAAGGTGTGAAAGGTCAAGTGACTAACTAAAATATGAACCTGAACCGAAAGAGAAAAGAATGACATAAAAAGAGAAGCTTAAAAAAGCAGCCAGAGCATTCTTGAGTGAAGACAAGTAGTGATTTAAACACCAACTTCAGATCTTTTTACCCACTGTAATTTTTTGTGAAGATGTCAGATATAACACACAAGGGGATGATTGAATTTTTCTTACAATCTACCTATAATTAATTAGAAATAGTGGTCAATCCAGCGTATGGTGTATAAGATGTCATAAAGCTAGAGAGAAAGACAGGAATATAACTAGATATACCCTATATTTGTGTTGATGGCCATCGCAGCGAATGACTTTGACATATCTTTTAAGCAGCACATCTTAACTGTTCTTTTTTATGTCTTTTAAGCAGCACATCTTAAGTTTTCTTTTTGACAGCAAAATAGAAATGAAATAACTTCTCTTAGCATAGCTTACTCATATGTATTATCTACCACAAGCCACGATCCGGCATCCTTGCAGAGATCTGAAATCCTCTGCTCAAAGAAGAGAATACAATTTATTAGAAGAGTCAAAAAAGAAAAATAACAATCTTGTTAAGTCCAACAGCATATTTATTGCAATTTTCTATGTCTAACAAGAATGCATACGAGTATACTAGCCGCATTAGAATATTTTTTGAAGGCATGTTATCTAAAGTTGTTTAGCACCCTTAAACAATTAAATGAAACACAGAGCCAGCTACATACACATACATATATGTGTATATAGGAGAGAGGAAGACCTTGAGAAGAGGCTCAGGAATGTAGGTCCCAGATGGGTTGCCTGGATTCACCACATTAACAAGCTTCGGTACAGGTTTAGTTTCCAACAGTATTTTCTCTAACCAGTCTGAAAATCAAGACAATTCTGAAAACAAGTAAACAACTTAAACAAAGAAACACAATACAAGAAGAAATTGTACAGTAAAATGGCTTATGTTAAATAGACATTATTCTCAAAATTGTTGTCATAAAATAACTTAATGCAAACATCATGTAATAGTTGGTGATCAGCATGTGTTACGGGAATTCAACATAAAATAAAAGAACAATATGCTTAACTAAAGTTGCCTGGAACCTATTATAACAAACCAAAGACCGATGTCAACCCCAACCAATATTGAAAGAAGTAAAAGATAATGCATGCTTACAAACTTAATCGAACATTCTGAAATACTCAAGACCTATCAAGCATACATGGAGGGAGGTTTAGGACATTCTTAACATACCTTACATTATAGGATTCATATCATTATAGTGAAACAGAGGCTAGATGTATTCACAACAACACGTTCTGCTTAGCAACAGTATAATTGAAAGAGCATTAACAAAATATTTCTTTCACTAACAAAACTTAATGTTATTTCACAAGTCCAGATTGAATTCATCCCATACCTAATCTATATGTGACCCTTAGAGATAGACCTTGCCCCAGGTATTAAAAATAATGAGTCATACACAAATATCCAAACTCAAAGAAACCAGATTGCCCATCTTGTATACTGCTCAACATCAGTAGTGTCAAATTTCAAAATAAGTAGAGAACCATCAGGCTGATGAGTCCAAAATATCATCAGTGTAAGTCTCATTCAAGTACACCCGATTGTTTTGCCTCTAACCTGCATCTGGATAAAGTGTTTCTGAGTTACCAGGACCCACGAGGATATTGGTGATGCCAGTCATCTGGAAAGACATGTAAGAGTTGAAGTAGTATGGTGCAAACATAACCACTGAATCCCCAGCATCACACAGCGTAAGAACCAAATTTACAAATGCCTGCACTAGAGCAGGTACATCTTACTGCAGACATCTTGAAATAAGCACTATGGAACTGTTAAATAATGCAAGGCAAGCCAACATAATGTGCATTAAATACTCATTCCAATCACTAGTATAAAATTGGACAGTCAAAATCGGAAAAATAAATAAATCAAATATTGGAGCAGTGAAAACTATTATGTTAACAAACCTGAGGTCAGTATGTGACATGGAAGGTTACCAGATGTGGACAAAAAACAAAATTTGTAAGGAAATATTTGAGGGCAACAATGCAGACAAATACATGCAACAGCACAGAAACTCTAAAAGCAACCATATCCCTCTGCCTTACTGTCTCACATAATATGTAGGAGTTTTCACACAGACGATCAGCAACAGATCTATATTCCATCTCTTCTTTTTTCTTTTTCGAAGGGGGGGAGGGTGTAAAAAGTCAAGCAACCTAAACTACATCAATGTTTAACATAAATTTTAATCCTATTTAAGATGTTACAACATGTGGCTAGGCAGTAGCTGTATTGTAATGTTGACAGATAGGATTCTAGATGAGTAAGACAAGAGCTTGTACTGAAGAAAAATAATATGAAATGAGTAACAAGAAGCCTACAGAAGGTGAAAAGTTTTGTAGACATGTACTGCTAAGCACTACTTAGATCAAACAGCCCCTTTTATCCTTTCCCTTTCGGACAGTGATCAAACATGTAATACAAATATCAGTATTGGTAACATACCCAGAAATCCAAATATATCTCCACTTTTTCGGTAAAACATGTAAACCATGTGTTCTTATGTAATTTGATAATTTTATAATTATATAGTGCATTATCCATTACCTGATTTGCACCTGCTGTAACCATCACTGAAGATTTGTGCAACTTGTTTTCTTGACGCAACTGCATGACCAAGACAAACGAATTAGTTGGTGGGTTGTCAAAATCCAATTTCTGATTGCTAAAACACTTTCAAAAACCAGTAACATCATATTCTGAAATGCTGAAAAGGAAAAATCAGATGGCGATGATCTTAGAATAAGAGTATTTGCACTTCTAATGAGTTAGAGAGGAAAGAGGGGGAGGGGGGATGTACTAAAGATAAAGTTGTATAGTAAACAGAAACAGTAGCCAACTTATACATGGTTTGGATTACGGACTATTTTAATCCCAAGGAAACAGGAACTCTGGTCCACCTCAGGCCGAAATTTAAGATTCGATAACCAAACCCAAAGAAAGTCAACCTAATTACAAGTTCTGAACGGACTACACACCAGGGTTGTCTTAGGTGAGAGCTTGAGAAAGCATTAGTCATCTTAGACTGAATACATTAGACATTAAGGTATTTTTTCCCACCCAATATCAGTTACAAGTTACACTAAAATGGTTATCAATCTGTTATCAAAAGAAACCCACCACCCACATTTAAATGTTAAATTAGTTGCAGGTAGGCCAATTAAACTTCTACAGTTGGCCTTGCATATATCAATCACCCAACCCCAATGCACCCCTAGCTATCCCCCCAAAAAAGGACTACCATTCAAATACGCAGAGCTCTCCAAAGATGCTTGTTAGGAACATATTTTTCAAGTCATTACGGAATTAGATGTTTACCTTTCTTAATAACGCCTCTCTGAGTTCAGTAACACCTTCATCGGCACCATAACGACTAATTGAAGGCTCCCATACAAGTTCTTTCACCTTATCCAATGCTTGCTTTGGCGGTTGCCAATGAACCACCCCCTACAGAAAATACTTTCAATCAAAGCTTTTCATACATGCCAAACAGAACTGAGGTGCAAGGAACACCTAACAAGTTACATATCTATAATGATAAAGAGAAACTAACACACTGCAAACTATGACCACCATGGGCAGAATCGTCACCCCTAAAAAAATAAACAAATAATGAGAAAGCAGACACACACAAACATGCAGAATCAAAATCATACCCTCTACACACCTGTGTATGATACCAGACTTTTTGTCCTAAAAACATTTTTTTCAGTATTTTGATAAAACATACACGGAATGGAGTTAAGCATTTGGCACATTTCAAATCCATGGATGAAAGGAGAAGTAATTATAATCCAAAATGACCTAAGCTTGCCAACTTGGATGCAAGGGCAGTTCACAGCACAAAAGTGCCCAGAACGTTAGTCAAAATATGAAGCAGGAATGGCACAAGTTTGAAAATTAGGTATTCTTTCTGATTTTCTGAAATTAATTTTATTTTTTTGTATGCATTTCTAAACTCTCGGGTTATTGCAAATTTACAAGAGCAAAACCTCAAGATATAATGCCAGTTCCTCAAATTTTCTATTTCCAAGAAAATATGTAATAGAAAATTGCAGGAAACAACTTTTCAAAAATTCTGAAAGTTCCAAAGCTTTTACAAGACACGTAGCCAAAAAGCATTTTAGTATCATCCTCATTATCCCAGTTTCCAGTGGAACAACTTTATCAAAACCCAGACCAGACAAGCCTGAATCATGGAGAAATAGTAAATAAAACTTTTCTCATTTCTCGATACCCCATAATCACCAAACTCCAACCTAGACAAAATTTATATTTTACAATTTGACATTGGAAAACCAAAACAGCTCCTCAATGTCTCTTTTCTCATTAGCTCCATAATCTACGCAAAAACTTCAACAATATAACAATTGGAATTTAAAAACACTAACCTGGGCCAAAGACACGGCATTCTTTGCTCCTCGGATCAGTTCCTGTATCTGCAAAATACGACCGCAATTCGTCATCAATATCAATTACTTAATTTTTTCGCGCACATCATCCAAATACACATTGGAAGCCATAAAAAAAAAAAAAAAAGACAAATTTTGAAGAAGGAAAGAGAAACCAGTTAGAGAATCGCACATATACCTTAACCATAACTGGCATCTCTGTCTCCAAAGCTCTCCTTGCTAGATTTCCGTGCGAACCCATTTCACCTTCCTCCTGTCCACCAACCAGAATTCTCCGAGGTATTCTCGTTTATGCAAAACCCTCAATTCTCTTGCCAAATAAGACAATGTTAAGTCTTGGAAAAGACCCAGCTAACCAAAAGAGACCAAGTTCAAATCTGAAGTTTTCCCAGGAATGATAGGATAAGAAATCAAACTAGGTACATGCTTCAACAACCCCAATTATGTAATACTACTACCCAAAAAGCAAAAAGACGAAACGCTTTTTACGAAACTTCTGGCACTATTTTTTGTGCGTTTCTTTGACTTTCCTTTGTCAACTTACTGCAAATATTGACAAAAAAAAGTTAACTTATCCAGATCAGGTAGATAAGAAACTCAACCAGGAAGAGTTACCCTGCAGTAACGCTCTCTCTCTCTCTCCTCTTCGTGTGTCAAACTCATTTCTCAAATTCTTTTCTGGGGTATTGAGAAAGAATAAAACAAATTTGCCATGTTAACTGGAATCTCCGGAAATAACGGTGGAGTTATCTTATTCCTTTCATTTTGTTTAATAATGCACTTCAGCACAAGATTTCCCGAGAAAATAAGCTTACAGAATACCCCTTTGATGCTACTTTAATTCTCTAGGTTTAGATTCCTGTGAGTTAATAGCTGCAGGGGAGGTGGGTTAGTGGGTCAGTCTGTCAATGGCAGACTGTCAGCAGGTATCTTGGCAAAAAAACTGAGATTGGAAAAAAAAAAAAAAAAAAAAACACTTGTCCTATGATTTTGGGATTATTTTCTAGTAATTTAGTAACTTCTACAAAATTGGGAGCCTCACGAAATGTGGTGAATGCAAATGCAGACAAAAGAACAGAGGATGTGGTAGGTCAGATATGCAATAGATTTAGCACCTCAAAGCTAAAACGACACGTCGTGTTGACGTCTAATACTGAAAAAAAACAATAGACCGATTTGTACTTTTGTCTCATTTTTTCTTTGAAAGTTCATTTTGGCCCCTCTAGTTTCTTTTTCATTGACATGATCACTGAATTTTCTCAAAATGTCTAATGTGGTTCTTATCTTATGTACATTAAAAAGGGATAATGATAATGTTGTAAATTTGTCTAATCACATTAAGAAGCTTCTATCTTCATTATCTCCTAGTCTCTTTTGTCTTTTTTCTATTTCTATTTTTATTTATTTCCTTAATTCTTTCTTACTCATAATAGTGTAACCCTAAAATAAATAAGGGGGCCTAGGCATACAATGTTCTTTGGTGCAATAATTTAAGTTGAGTAAAATGTCCTTCAAGGCCACTATAACTAGATTTGGTGGGTAATAATTAGGAATGTCATACTTCAGGCTTGTACTAAACATTAAGCCAACCTTTTATAAACCCAGATTGAGTAAAAATAGACTACATTCTAAATCTCATTTTACTTTATTATTATTATTATTATTTTCTTGTGGAATATTATTATTTTTGTTTACTTTCCATCTATTTGCTTCACAAATCATGACCTATCTTTATCTTGTGTCAAACTTTTTTTCTTCCTCTCTTCTTCAGTGTATTATTTATCTTATTTCACTTTTTTATATTTTGATAATTAGGTAAAGCCTAAGCCAAGATACTTCTTTGAGAGGGGACATAGTAACTTGGAAAAGGTTTAAACATTAGGCTAAACTATTATCTAAAAAATTCAATCAATTTCATGATTAAAAAAATAAATAAATAAACCATTTCATCATTTAGGATAGGATGCAAAGTACTTCTTATTCTATGTAGAAACATATCATAATAATAATTCAAAAGAAAAAAATTAATGCGTCTTTAATACAATTAAAATTAATTTGTTTATATAACATGTGAATGTGATGAAGAAATTATAAATCATGAAGGACGAAAATAACTAAAATTATGTGAATATACTAAATTAAATATTGAAATAATTCTAAAAAACTAAAAAATAAAAAATAATTTTACAAGGGCTTGTTAGAGCAAACAAAGTTTATGCAGGCCCAATAGTTATATCAGAGATGAAAGCAAACCCTGAGCACTTTTGATCTCTTTCCTGCAATACACCAATGCAAGTGGGCAAGGAGAAAATTTAGGAAGCCCATAATGATTTGATCCAAGTAATTGTTGGCCATCAAGAAATAAATCAAATGAACTCACTATGAAATTTTACAAACATCTAGTAGTTTAATATTGAACTCTTACTAAAAAATTATAACTGGTGGTAATTTAATATTAAACTCTTACCAAAAAAAAAAAAAGAAGTTTCATTAAGCTATGTGCATTACAGCCACCTATCATTGATTTATACTAATCATAAATTTTGTTTATTTTACGTACTGACACAAGATATTTACCATTTTACTTTATTGTAATAGTAAATTAAAGCTTATACGCTAATCTCAATATCAAACTGTTAAAAATCACAACATGAGAACTAATCACTAATATTACATTCATTTAACTCAATTAATAAGGATGTGGTGGATTCTTTCTTAATGGCAATAGATTACTAAAAATAAGGTATAGTTTTCAAAATTACTATATCATATTTACTTCCTCTTGAAATTGCTTCTCTTTTCTTTCTTTTTTTTCCTTTGTCCATTGGACTATACATTACCTTCTTACTTTTCTTTTGAGCAGATTTTTATCTTTGAGATAAATAAAAATAAAATTTTGACCATCTTAAAGATATTATTATTGCTGTCAATCTTTCATATGTAATACACAAGGCACAACGAGAGGAGAGAGATCTATATATTTCTATGAGAATTATATAAATTGACATTTTCCTTTATTGGGAAAGACTAAAACATTATGAAGGAAGAGAAGGGATTTGAAGTTGGATTTCATGTGGGGTACAGATCAGCTCCATGCTGCTAATCTTGTCATAAAGCTGCTATATCACGTGTTAATTGTATTAAAACTCTAGCCTTGCATTTCAATTACCTTATCCCAAGTTTCAAATATTTGAACCTTTTGCTTTGGTTTTAAGATTTCTCCCATTACTTTTTTCATTATAAAAAGGGAAAAGAAATTCCTACCCCAAGATTCTCCCATCAGCTTCCACCCTGTCATTCACCTACTCAAGTGATCATGGAAGTTCATTATGATAGACAAATTAAATAGGTGGGTTTAAATTTGAATGATCATACTTGGTTTACTAAGTTTATAATCTCTCTTACTTTTGTTTCGTGTATAATAACATCGAGATTCACTAAAATTTTCTTTTAGAAGTTTTGAACATGAGATAATTATTTTGTTAACATAACTAACAATGTTTTTGTATTTATTATTGACATGTAACATTTCAAAATAGGTATGATAGTTAAAAAAATTTGAAATTATAACATTAACATAGTAATTTGATAAGATTCTTCTCTTAATTTGTGTAAAAAAATTACTATTTACTATTAAAATTATTGTATTATTTTTTATACGATGATTGTCACTAATTAATAGTATTTAAATAAATAATATACAACAACTAATTAAGTTGGTATTAGACATATAAATCTTGAAAGGTGAAGAGCATCTTTAAATTCCATTTTACACGTGAGTAGGCTTGAAACAAAACCCAAACTAGTGTGCGTATGTAGGCTATTGAGCTGAAGATTAGTGATAACGACTTTGCCTAAGATAAGATAAGACAAAATATTAATGTGACAATCAAATTATTTAAGTTTGCTATATTAGCTAGTAATCATGGTATGTCTAAACATGGAAATGGGCACCAATTTTTCATGAGAAATATAATTAGGTTCTACTTAAATATCTTAATTATAATAAGATTTTGATAGCAGTTAAAATTATCTTTCGTACACCATATCTATTGATAGTATAAATTAATTTTATATTATCAATAAATATGAAAATATTATATGTCTATCACACCAAATATCATGTAATGAATGAAAATTTTATATTTTTACATTATATGCAAAATAGTTACCTCGCATGCATGTACTCTTGAAAGGTTGATATTTTACTTGTACTGTAGAAAAAAAAAAAAAAAAAAAAAGACATGTTTTACAAGATCAATATAAGTTTTACTATGTGATATATAACTGCATGAGTAGATGTACTGTTTAAACAAATCTATATTCTATGAAATTATCCAACTTGTGTCAAAGATTACAATGAATTTAGTTCATGGCCTTTAAGATAAATGAAGACATTTATTGATTAGTAATTGGATTGAAACCTAATGGTGAGGAATTGAATTAAAATTAAACGATTGACTAGTTGAGATTCACCAAAAAAATAAAAAATGCATCCATTCCACCAATTTTGGATCTAAATTATAATCCCATTAGAAAAATTCTCCAAATACATTTTCCTTTGTTGACCTAAAGCAAGTTTAAACCTTGTCCCACTATACAAAATTGGATAAGAAGGGGAAAAATAAATAATAGTAATTAATAATTCTCACCAAAATTAAGCTAATGAGATCAGACCAATGTGAGTGAAGTTTGTTTGAAATCCATCTTATAAGGGTGTTTAGGTAAATATAGTTACCACGTGGCATACAGTTATAGGTTTAAATTTGGATCATCATAATTTGACACAGCTGTGGAGGATTCCAAATCTGTCCTGATCTTAAGTAATCTAACAATTTTAACCTGAATCCTTGAATGACTAAACTACCCTTTTAGTCTCAAATATAGACAACTAGTCAACCAAGTTTTTGGTAATAATTCACATGCCCTAGGGGTAAAATTGGTAAAACAAAATGTCTTAAACGACTCGATCTTAGGAGCGATCTTACAGGAAATCTGAACCAAAACCTCGAATTAAACTTCAGTAATGAACTGTCCTTTTACTTTTCAGTCAAATATTAGGATTATAATATTTATAAGAATAAGAATTTTCTTTTAATTTTTTTTTCCACCATTATTTCTCAGTGATTTAAACACAAGCCATCCCCGCTCATTCACTCACTACCACTGCCATAGTTTCTCTCTCTATCTTACTTTTGCTTTTTCTCTTTCTGGGCTCTCATCTCTTTTCTATGGAGGTCATGGAGCTTGGAAGATAGACTCAGGTTAATCTTCATGAAAACCCCATTTGCATAGTTGCATTGTATGGTATTTGTGTTTGCAATTTTGAGTTTTGGCGAGTTTAGTGGTTCTGTGGGTCAATGATATTTTAGGGTTTATAGTGGAGTTTTTGAAAACTGGGAAAGTTCTTGAAGTTCAGGGTGAAGATTTGTGGGTGAGGTTGTAATATGTACCGATTTGGGTTTCTTATCCACAGATTAGCTGCTGAGAAATGAAAAGTTTCCTTCTTTTTTTGAGCCAAGAAATGAAGCTGTAAAATGTGTTTTATGCACAAATACATTTTCCTTAAACATTTTGGTAATGTAAATAAATAATTAAAAAGGAAAGAAGGGGTGAGCGTTTGGTATTTTATTTGTTATCCCAAGTTTATATGGAAGGTTTGAGAGCAGAAAAGCTTATCTTGGTATAAGCTTAGCTTGAAGTTTCTTTTTTTTTCTTTTTGGTGTGTGTGTGTGTGCGTTGCAGAGAACTTCCCGTGAAGGAAAGAAGTTACAAATTTTAAATGTTGTTTCTTTCATTGTTTTGGATCTTTTTTCGTAGGGTCCCAACTGAATGAAACTCCCAAAGTTCTCTATGTTTCCATGTTTTGACTTGAATCCTCCTGTTTCTGCTCTTGATGGCCTTTAAAAAGTTCAAAATACAAAAGAGTTTTGTCATATGTGATTAGATTTCCTGAAAGTTTTTCCTGTCTTCAATGAAGTTGGAGCGTTATATAACCTATTGATCTATTTTGCTGCAAAAATTAGCAATTGCGGATTACCTCTGTACTCTTGCCATTTTGGCATCTAAGTTTAAAGTAGTCAGAGATAGATTGACTTCCAAAAGCTATTCAGATAGAGTTACGTCTTAATTTTATAGTTTGATTTCAAATTTCATGTTATTGATTTTGGTAAGTTTCTTTCCACATAAAAAAATAATAAATAAAAAATAAAACCTAGACTATTTTTAGGAGTTTGACTTATATATGTGAAGTATAACTGGAGTAATTTCTTTCAAATTGTATTTCTCATGATACAATCTTAGAGTATTTCCATCATACACAGCATAATACATGCAGAAATTCTTATTATTATGTATTTGATCCCTTATGGTAATCTGTTTCTGTGTGCGCAGTTCTTGCAATAGATTTCTCTTTATTTATTTTCCACTGATTTGGCCTTATTGCATTTTTCATGTATGTTGTTTCAGATTGGTGCTTAGACAGTTCGTCTGAGTCTTGTAGAGATGAAGAGCGAAAATATTGTCAGTTCTAATACTGGAGAGCTTCCTGGACGATTAACTCGTGCTCGTGCTGCTGCCTTTCGTACATCTGGACAGTTCCCCCCCTTTGAAGGAACCAATACAACGGAATCATAAGCAGCCTTTACAATCCAATTCTAAAAGAGCAACTTCTAATAATGCATGTCTTCCACGTAAGAAAAGGCCTGCCCTTCAGGATGTCACTAATGTTTGCTGTGCAAATACACATACAGGCTGTTTAAATGCAAGTAAAGTTCAGGTACATGCCCTGCACTTCTTTTCCAAAATTATCACATTGGTATACTTTCCAATATATTCAATTGACACTGAAGTAGCTCCAGATGATTTGAGCAAGAAAAAAATAAAAGTCTGATATTAGTTTTAAATACACTAGTTTGGGATTAAGGCTTAGTTGAGTTGAGTGTACTCATAAAGTTTACTTTCTCATGATTATCATTTGCCAATGCCATCAGTCCTCAGTAGTATCAGTATCTCAATGAAGAAAATTCATCTCCTTCCATTCTTCCTAATTTATTATGCCTCCAAGTACTGTTGGGCTTAACATTTTCTAATTCTCAGAGTAAGAAAAGCAAGCTGGGTAAAGATGATCAGGTTAAGGTGCCCAAAGTGGCTTCCCCCAGTTGCTGACAAATTGTCACAGATCCACATCGACTTGGAAAGGAAGAGTTTACAAGAAATGGAAAAAATGAAGTTTAACTCTGAAGATGCTATGTGCTCAATTCATTTGCAAGACAATGCACTTTTGAGGCCAAGTAGAAAAACAGAGTGCAGTACAGATGATAATCGACTTGAAAATCACAGATATGGAATGTCTTATCAACCCCTAAGTCCTCGAAAGAAAGGTTTGCTGTCTTCCAATTTTCTCGCCTCCAAGACACTAAAGTCCAACCTTAATATATAAGTCTATGAGCATTGATATGTACATTATTTGTGACCTTCAGGAAAAGGAACTATTCATTAGATGATATGTTTTCTCTGTTCTGCTGAGCTTTATATATTGTAATGTGGCTAATTTGTACTGTTTGTTGCAAACCGTTACAGTTGAGAAAGTTAGCCTTTTGGGAGTTTTCACCAAATCAAGGAATCCAGACATTACCGACATTGATGATGATTACAAGGATCCTCGGTTGTGCAGTCTCTATGCCCCTGATATATATGACAATTTACGTGTTGCTGAGGTTTGTGCTGTGGAAACCTTTTTCATTTTGATTGTATTTTACTTTATATTTTCATCTGCAATGATAGCTTGTTGCCTCTCCCAGCTTTGTTTGCCATAAAGGTCTTCTTGAAATTATTTGTGTTGCTTATAAATCTCATGATGAGCTTCCTACAGTGATTGCTGTTATCAATCTCATCTTCAACTTGTTCAAGAAATCAAGTTTCCATATTATATAAATCCATTCAAGCCCCTGGGGTTGTTAATTTGAATCCATAAAATCTTACAATGGCAATAAAAGTCAGTTCCTCCACCTTTTCTAATTTATGTTCTTTATCTAGTCGGCTTAACATTCAGTTCGTGTAACCAAGTTGCACATGTCTAGTTCTACAATGATCTTGCTATGGATATGTAAACTGAAACATAAAATTCATTTTGCATTTACTAAGTCTAGATTTTAGTTTAGGCTGTTTTTACTATGGTTTGTAGTTCCTTCAGGAGTGAAAAGAAAAATAGTTCCTTCAGTAGTGAAAAAGTTTCATAATCTATATGTCCTTTTTTCTCCCTTGAGTTCATTTTTATTGTTTATTTTCTTGCCCTTCAGCTTGCACGAAGGCCACATCCTAATTTTATGGAAACGATACAGCGAGATATCACTCAAAGCATGCGAGGAATACTAGTTGATTGGCTTGTAGAGGTTGGTATCATTTAGTTTCATGATGTGTTGAGTGATGATCATACTTCCTCACGTGTTTATTGATTTACACATAGATATTGATGATGACTTTTGTGTAAAGTGTGCAAGCTATACCAAAGATCTTGCTTTCTTTCTACACTAGATAGTTTGTAGTGTAACTTATATTAGTTATGTTTAGCACAACCTTTATGTATTAAGTATGAATTAAGTCCTTCCTTGATGAATTCTCATGGTGAATGTTGTTTAAGTTTACATACTATGTATATTAGGATTAGTCTAAACTGATCTGGACCTCCTGTCTATTTTGTTTAATCAGCTTCGATCAAGTCAATAAAACTGCTTCTGCTATACGATATTATGTTGGTACTTGTTATAAATATGTTCTTCTTACACAAGAAGAAAATGTTTACCTGGAAATGTAGTGGCTTCAATTTTCATAGAGGACATTTTTCCATTACTTGAGATTTTCTACATGAAATTCCAAAATCTAGATTAATTTTAATGTTTCTTTGTTTCTGTTTTTAGGTCTCAGAGGAATATAAGTTGGTACCAGACACGCTGTACCTCACTGTATATCTCATTGATTGGTTTCTGTCTCAAAATTATGTTGAAAGACAAAGACTTCAGCTGCTTGGCATCAGTTGCATGCTAATTGCCTCGTAAGTTCTTAAATTTACTGCAATGAGCAAAGTGAATTTCATGAATTCTCTTCCAAATCTATGACCAGAATTTTTTACAGGGAATTTGTTACAGTCAATATTAATATAACGATGTTCTGGCAAAAAAAGAAAAGATAGGATGATTTTAGTGCAAGAATAGCCAATAACATAATGTGGAAAATTATTCTCACCATACATGACTGCTATAAATGTACAAAACCTTTGTCATTGGGCTGATGCCTTTTTACAAGAAGATAATAAACCATATCCAATGTCTGTGTTGGATGATCTGTCATTCCAGAAAGAAGTTACATTTTCAAGCATTTAATCTGTTTGTTCCAATGCAATATTCTTGGCTGATATTAGGATGAAACTCAAGTTTAGTGCTGTTTTTAATACCTCCCTTTCTGTAGTCAGAGTCTTTCTCAACATAACATTTTAATACCTCCCTTACACAAGAATACTGACTAATCATTTCCGGTTGACTCCTTCTTCTTGATCAAGGTCACTCTAGGAAGAAAGTCCCATAGATATTTAATGAAATCATAAATAAGTTCCATCAAGTCCCAGGAATAGAAAAGAAGTATACATTAGTTGTTTGTTGGAATGATAGCACTTTGCTGATGTACATTTTGATTAGCAAATCACAAAAACCTAGGAGTCCGGAGATACTTGCAGAGGTTGTGTTATTTCTTTAGAGTGGATTAACTTTCCAAGATTATAGTTAGAAATCGAAGTATGAAGTAATTCCGAGAGTACAATTTGTTGTGAAAATGATCAAAACTGCAATTCTATGATATAAGAAATAGGAAAATATGGCATGAAAGAAGTTGGAAACAGATATTGGTTTGCTTAATCATAGGTGAGATGAAGTAGGTTTTCTTTTGTAAATTGACATGATTATTTGCAAGTAAAGTTCTAGGAGCAATTTTGAAATCCCAAAATTTCATTTGCTTCATTAACTCTCCCTTTAAATATTTCATTGTGGTTGGATATCATGTAAATTGTTTTGCTCTTTCCGGATTGAAGGAAGTATGAAGAAATTTGTGCCCCGCGTGTTGAAGAATTCTGCTTCATTACTGACAACACGTACACAAAAGAGGAGGTATGTCACCCTTCTCAGCTCGTCAATAGAATGTTACTAATGTAAACATGAGTTCTTAGGCTTATAGAATTTTGTCTCCCATATATTCATATCTATGTACATTTTATATTGCTTCATTAGCAATATCAGCTAGAGACAAATTGATGATAATGCTTTTTATTCTATCCACGGTCAATTGTTATTTGCTACTTAAATCTTTTGTTACTAAATCATTCATATGGGTTCTAAATAAAGTAAGTGGCAGGTACTAAAAATGGAGAGTCAAGCATTAAAGTATTTTGGATTTCAACTATTTGCTCCCACAGCAAAAACATTCCTCAGGTGTATATTAACTTTTGACATTTAATAGTGTGACTTCATTGTTGAAAGTTCCTGATGAAACTCACCGTGTTCTGTACATTCTTGGGTCTTAGGAGGTTTCTTCGAGCGGCCCGAGCTTCTTACAAGGTGAAGATATTTGATCCGAATATGGTTGGCTTGGTTTAGAAGAGGCCAAGTTCTTTTTGTTTCAAGTCCAACTAATCTTTCATATACTTCAAATCTGCAGTGTTCTAGCCTTGAGTTGGAGTACCTGTCCAATTATCTAGCTGAGCTAACACTAGTGGACTATGGTTTTTTAAAATTCCGTCCTTCTGTCATTGCTGCATCAGCTGTTTTTCTTGCCAGATGGACATTAGACCAGACAAACCACCCATGGGTTTGTATTTTCATATATGTTCTTTTCATTCCATGTAGAATTATGTAGTGGAAAGCTTGACTTTCATTATTCTTGCAGAATTCCACTCTTGAACACTATGCCTGTTACAAAGCATTAGATCTAAAAGTAACAGTTCTTGCATTACAAGATTTACAGTTGAACACTGGAGGTTGTCCTCTAAGTGCAATACGCATGAAGTATAGACAAGAAAAGGTAAAGCAGAAAAAAGAAACTCTCCTAGCTAGTGCTTAAATATTTACTCCTCTTTCACTGCATTATTCACTTGATCATCAAATATTGATCTTCAAGTACTAGTAGTAAGCATGTTTACTAGGAAGTTGCCGATGTTCACTTTGGAATTTCTTTTAGCAGTTCAAATATGTGGCAGCTTTGTCTTCACCGAAACTGCTGGAAGCTCTGTTCTGAAGATAAGATGGTTGACACGCCATTGCAAAGGGCTACTAACAGATAAATGTACATGTTACAGATGGGAAAAACTCCTTGTTTTGTTACTCCAAGGATTGTAACTGATGTCTAATCTAATCCCACGTCTCACGCTTCCATTATTAAATTTGATCCAGTCAATTTTTTTGTATCTTTGTTTATAGAATTTGTGACCCAGGCTTGGGGAGGGGGGGCTGGTGTTGTCTAAAGTCTGTCTTTGTAATGACCAAGGATGAATGAGAAATACTAAGAAAGTTTAGTCTTTGATATTTTGAATTCAGATGTTGTAATGGTTGTTGTCACTTGTCAATTCATTCTTCTTAAACTTGAAGCAGCTCATTGTAAGACATTCACCTTGAATAGTATTAAGGTTGTAAAATTTTCAGGAGAGATTAGTTGAATGTAACAATACAAGCCTCAAATGAATGAAGTATTTATTCCTTTTTATCTTGGAGCAACCAACAAAATCTGTTAGTTTGTGATTTACTTTGAAGTAATAGTTGTAATGATTTCTCAACTCAACTAAGTTTGAGAAATAGTAGTGATTTTGTATTGCACATCAAAATCTATCAACATAAGTGGAGATCAGTAATGTCTTTGCTGTAGTGTACAAAATAAAACAGTTTTCTAATTAAAGTTCAGCCCATTTGTGCATCTAACTTTTTTAAGTAGTGTACATAACTATTAAAAATTATTGTACATAAAAATTTGAGCGTGCATCAATAATAAAATTTTAATTTCTTATAATTACAGATAAATATAAAACCTATATTCACGTTCGAATTTTATATGCTTCTTACAATTGACAAGTAAATTAACACGTCACATAAATATTTATATCTGTATAATAAATATTTATATAATTAATACAAAAAATTACTAACAAATAATTTACAAAAAATATCTATTGACATTAATCGTCAATTTTTTGATATGTTAAGTTAATTGGTCACTAGAATGACGATCACAACTTGAATATTAAAGCTTAACTTATATTCATAAAATTAAAAAAAAAAGTGTTTAAAGAAAAATAAGTAATACATACATTACCTAAAAGATAGGTAAATATAGTGTTATCTGCAGAATATTACCCAAACATGCTCGATCTTTAACGATCTTGTCTAAGGGAGATTATCCTTTAATTTTCGTGCGAAATTATTTCTGATGAATATGTGACGCCTAGCCCAACTTCACTGCTTATCTCTGCGGAAAGAGGGAGAGAGGGACAGTGAGGGATGAGAATGGCGACTTTGAATGTCTTATCTCAGCCATGGCAGCCGACTTCCTCGTCATGTTCCTATTATTATAATAATTGTAATTATAAAAATAGTAAATTGTATTTTTGGTCTAATTCTCATCACTTCTCTGTTCTTTCTTCGCTCTGTGCGTCAACAAAATCAAGCTACCCATATCTTAAGCTCTCTCAAATGCCAACCCACCTCTCAAAGTCAGGTAATTTTTCTTATTTTTTGTTCATTTCTATTAATTGAACTAGTTTTTTTTATCGAGTATGGTGTTTGGCTGTTGAGAAATTTTAGGGAAAATGAATGAAACCTGGACCTTGTCTCTTCTGTTTCGGTAATTTCCATTTTTAACCAAGAGAATATTTATTCGGTTGGCTGAAAGACTCAAAATTGAAAATTCCTTTTTGAGCTGAAAATTGAGAATTCCAAATTCTGTTGTATTGCCTACATTTTCCTAGAAACAGAGCCTCAACCATTACAGGCCAACAGAATCGAGGAATTACTGTAAAGAAAGTGAAAGAAGAAAAGCGCAAAAGAAAAGGCCCAAAAGGCATTGTTTTATGTTCCCTCTTTTTAGTTGGACTTTCAGCTGAAGGAAGCTCATTGTAGTAGATTAAAGTGTAAGTTTAGTCAGATTACTAATAGGATATCTGGAAGTAAATTTTTTTCCTTCTGAATATCTGGTGTGGAAAATAAATATGGTATTGATGATTTTGACAGTTGGGATCACATTCTGGATTATGTATTGGCCAATTAAACCGTCTTATGTGGGTCATAATCTCCTTTTTAATAAGATTTCAAGCTTTCTTCCAGTTACTGAACTCTAAATTCTATTAGAGGCCTCCTTATGAATTCAGATGGGCTTATTGATTTTTGACAATTCTATATCTTGTTGGGGTAAGTTCTCATGATAAGATAGTTTGACTTTTAACTTGTCCATTTTTTTGCATTTCATTACCGTTTCTCTTTTCAAATTTGATTTTTACTGTACTATAAATAGGATTGCAGATCCTCAGTTTTCACATTGGAGGTCATATTGGATGTTTTTGCTTGCTCTTCATGAATTTAGTTTCGGGTTTTTGACATTGCAAATGATATACAAGTTGCATCTTAGAACTAGCTATAAGACTATGTGGCAGCAATTGACTGGAAACCCTCCTCTTTCTTTGTTTTGAAAAAGAATCCTTGGAAGTCTGTGACACTGACTGCTGCACTTGCTGATGCTATTGGATTTTTTGTTATCAGATCTTTAACATACATTCGGGAATTTTTCCTGCAGGCAGTGGTTATTCTTGGATGCAACACAACTCTACTCGGCAAATTACTGTTTCCAGCAATGAGTCTGGACAGGGACCTTTGCATTCTGTTTTTCCCTCAAAACCTGCTGAAGTCACCTCTGTGCAGGACCTTTTCGATTTTATATGTTCTGGACCTCTATTCAACAAATTAGGTCTTACCCAAGAAAAAGTAGCCGATTCCATTGATAAGTGGTTATCATATGGTCTGCACCTGTGCCGATTGTTCCAGGTTAATGAATTGTACCTTACAATTCCTCAGAAAGCTAGGTTTTATCATTACTATATACCAGTTTTTCTGTGGTGTGAAGATCAGATCTCTCAGCACAGGTCTAAGTTCAAAGATGAAGAAGATATACCTCCTCTAGTGGTATATGTTACCTTCTCTTTTCTTTTCCTTTTGATATTCTTTTTCTTTCTGCTTTAATTGATGCAATTCCATAGAGATATTTCTAGCTGTTTTCAAGAATTTTAAAAAGATGTTGCAGTGTGCTAAACCACTTCAAGTCTGCAAATATTGCTGAACAAGAAGCTATGTTCTCATGTAAAAGGGGTCTTACAACTTTTGTTATCTAATTTTTTTCAACATTGCAGATTGGATTTAGTGCTCCGCAAGGTTGCGGAAAGACAACACTTGTCTTTGCTCTTGACTATCTTTTCCAAGTAACTGGCAGGTATTGTCTGAACTTTGAAGAAATGCAATAATTTTGAGAAGCAGCAGATAATATTTCACTTGTTGGGGAGACAATCTAGAAAGCGCCACTAGTAGTGAATGCTGATAGACATTAAAATCTCAGGAAGTCTGCAACAGTGTCTATAGATGATTTTTATTTGACTGCTGAGGGTCAGGTAACGTGGAAGCTGTTTTGCATTTACTTTTTTTTATGTTATGGTTTCTCATTTTTTCTTAATTTTCTAAAACGTATTACTTTGAGTTGTAGGCTAAGCTGAGAGAAGCAAACCCAGGAAATGCACTATTAGAGGTAGCTATCCATATTCTTTTGTAGACTGATAAGAGCTTAGAGTCTTCTGGCTCATAATGAGATCTGAAAGTGTTCTTGCCTTGTTTTTATTTCCAGTTGCGTGGGAATTCTGGAAGCCATGATCTTGCCTTCTCTGTTGAAACACTCACAGCTCTAAGCAATTTGACAAAAGAAGGTGGTTCCCTATACTCATCTTTTCCATGTTGTGATATTGTATTTTATGACTCATATTATTCTATAAATATCCAGGTAAGAAGATGAAGTTACCACGATATGATAAAGTAAGGGAGCACAACTCAAAGTATTTGCTTGCTTATGTGCCAACTTTCAAGTTTGTTGTTGCTCATAGCAAATTACAATGCTTTGCAGTCTGCGTACAATGGGAGAGGTGACCGTGCTGATCCTGCAACTTGGCCAGAAGTCGAAGGTCCACTTACGGTAAGATGATTTCAATAAGCTTGGCTGCCTATGCCAGCTTCAGTTGGTATTCAAGTGATTAAATATGGAAAACTGCTCAATGTTGTTTGTGTTTACTTAAGTTTAAGTTTGTCTGCAATTGATGTCAATTGTTTGTATTTCACTTCAACTTCCTTTCTAGAATAGTTTGAGAAGTTGATCTTATGATTATGCTTGGATGGTCATGTAGACTGTGCTGTTTGAAGGTTGGATGCTTGGTTTCAAGCCCCTTCCAGTGGAAGTCGTCAAAGCTGTTGATCCACAGGTTAGTTAGAAATGAGAAAGTATTACTATTCCCACTTGTGTAGATTCAGCACACTATTAACTGTTATGATTGGTTCATTTAAAAATCATATTGATCCTTAACTCTACAGTTAGAGACAGTAAATAAAAATCTTGAAGCTTATTATGATGCATGGGACAAATTCATAAAGGCATGGATAGTCATCAAAATTAAGGATCCAAATTGTGTCTACCAGTGGCGGTTGCAGGTTCGCTGTTTGCCTTAGTTTAGCATCCTCTTATGTAACTACTATAATTTTTTCCCCAAATTGGTAACCTACATCTTTATGTTTGAATTTGCAGGCAGAGATTGCCATGAGGGAAGCAGGCAAACCTGGAATGTCTGATGAGGAGGTTTTCCATCTACAAACATTTTTATATTTAATTATATGCAAAATTCTCTCAACAATACTTACAGTCTTTGCCATCTAACACTGAAATTTGGTTGTTGTGTGTTTTGTGGGGGTGGTTGTATTGTAGGTGAAAGATTTTGTTTCACGTTACCTGCCGGCTTACAATGCTTACCTCCCTACACTCTACTCTGAAGGACCCAATGGATCAGATCCAGATCATCTACTAGTAATCGAAATTGATGAAGGAAGAAACCCTATCCTAGGTGTCTAGTTACCTAGATTTCATATGGGAAGTTGTTGTGCATCCCAATTTTGAATACCTGGAGAAAATTCGCTTAGGCTCCTGTATCAATTATTACCATCATCCAAGGAGATATGTGAATGTAAATGTAACTACTATTTTCCTTGAAATGGCAAAGAAAAATGTTTCATTGAGAACCAAACAATACTGATTGTCACTTGAACTAAAAATAAATGCACATATGTAATGTACTTGTTTTGAACATGATCTAGTTGTGCTGGTGCACCATCCATTTTTTTCCATTCTTGTTAGTTGCTTGATGGAAATGGATGTAGAACTGAAGATATAACAAAGAGTTTGTGATATTTTTGCAGGAAGGACAAAAGGTGTCTGAACATAAGTTTTCTAGTTTGGATAACGCCTCTTTGTGACTCTCTCTCCCCCTGACCCAGCCATTTATTGGGATAGTTAGAAGGATTGGTTCCTCTCCACGTAGTTGAAAGAAGAAATGGAGCCAAACCCAGAAGCTAGGGTGGGAAATACCCTACCCTCTTTATCTTGGTCTCTTGGACAGGCCAGCTGAGAGACACATGCTTATAAAGGTCGATCATAAGTCAAATTTGTGTCCCAATTTAATGGTCTAAAAGATTGAAGGAGAAACAAAGATGTTTTTACCCGAAGAAGGGATTATGGGAAGTGAATCACGGAATTTGAGGATCAATCTTTCGGAACCCCCACATACCCTCCTATCCTTTATCCTTCTCCTTAACACGTCAAACTGATTTTAGCCAATTCCTATATAAGTAACACATTCAAAAACTAAAAGCTATATCATAAAGTTACAAGTTCAAGCTACTAATATTTGCAGCTGATAACCGTTATACCTGCAGTTCACAATGTGTTAGCAGTTGAATTTGATGGAGATGCTTCAATTGCCAGGGAATACTTTTGCAATGGCAATTCGAGACTAAAGACCAAAGACTAAAGAGAAGGACAAGTGCCTGTTCATTATAATGAAAAGCACGCAGAAGCAAGCAACTAGAGTTATTTTACGTTGCTTGTCTATAGCGAGCTACAAATTAATTTCAAAACTAGTCAAGTTACTAAATCATTTTTTTTCACAAGGGCCACCGTGTGCAACCAAATCTAATGGAATCAATTCCATTAACTAACAAGTTGGTAACCCTTGTGGTCCCCTCAAACCATTTGACCAGATCCTCTTCCTTGGAGTTTTTAAGGCGGCTTCATAATTTTTAACAACGGAATTTACCAAGATTTGGTGATCTATGAAGCTCCTAACTGCAAGAAAAACAAGAACAAACTAGAACAAACAATCATGTTGTCTGCCCTTCAAATGGAGAATGAGGATCGTGCTGACCACAAGCTACAATAACAATGTTCTAGTACTTTTATATCTTCCTTAAATACACAAGACAACATAATATCGATTCAACTTGGTCAAGCAACAAGATGGTAAAGCTTCTATTGCCTCCTCAGTCAATGAATCTAGTAATCAGTACAAATTAGTAATTCCTGTGTCTCTTCTCCGTTCTGCTGCCCCGAGATATTCATTGATACCCTAAGCATTTGACGCCTTACCTAGTTATGTCAGCCAGTTTTTTGTTTTTTTTTGTTTTTTGGGATGGAAGACAAACGAGAGAGACGAAGGTAGAGCAATAAGAATCCGAAAAGAAAAGTCAAGACTTGTTTATGAATCTGATTAGTACAACTGCTACAACTGAAAAGGGAACATTTCAAATTCCAGATAGAATGCTTATCATGCAGCTTGGATGTAGAAAGGTACCAATTCTATCAGAATAGTGTCCCTGATCACTGATGACTAAGAGACGAACACAAAAATTGAAACTGCAGAAACTACAAAATAAAGGTTACTGTGAATGGATTGATTGCCCTCAGGAGCTGCTACATAATCTTCTGTATTATTTGTTGCATTATTGTACTTTTCCATATCATTGACCACAAATCTGCAAACTCACAACTGTTTCAAATTCCAAGCCTAAAACCATGGTCCACTCGGTGTATAATGTATAATTTGAAGATTGGGACTCATTCTCAATAACCTCATTGACCCAAAAGAAAGTTCCATAGAATTGGGATTGATCAAGTTTCATGATCATCAAGCCAGAAGACCAGTTCTTCCAAGGATACCCCATCTGCACTGCCCCTATCTCTGTAAGTAGTCTCTTTGGTGACTGGTGAACAATGCACATTTTTTTCTGAAAATGCAGGAGAAGTAAAGGACGTTGCTCTATGTGGGAGTCCAGATGTAGCTCAAATAATAACAGGTGTATATTATTGGGCAACCATGGACACCTTCAACCAAATTCCTTAACTCCTTAGCGTGCAAGATAAAGAAAATCACACCCCACACAAACAAGACCCATGCCTCATAATTTACCAAATATGGAGTCAGAAACCTGAGAAAATGAGAGCTTGGTGCTTTAAAATTTTCCTATCTCACACCAATCAACACCATTTCCCCTTAATTTAGACTGTTTCTTAGGCATCATCTCAATAGGTATTCAAACCCACTTCAAATGAGTACCAACAGGCATCATAAGAAACATCTTCAAGAGGATCATATCCAACTTAGAATTTAAAGCTCATCATAAGCAACATCTCAAGAAGATCATATCCAACTTAGAATTTAAACCTTTTCATATTACTATAATATGACCATTCAATGGAAGAACCTTTGAATTTGTACCCGTAAACGAAATCTTTTGAGAGAACTTTAAGAATGAGAACAAACAACTGGGCTGCTTGTTGGCCAGGACACAAATACTGCTTGTAGTTTTTGTTCTGAAAATATAATGGCATAGAAAAGTGATAATTCACATATTATCCACTATTCATAACTGAGAAAATATCAGGAGGGCATGAAACCAGTATAAGAATTGGACAAAGCACTTCCACAACAGCTAAAATTATATTAACCACAGCTAAACTTCCAGTTTTATGATACTAGCAACATGACCTTCATATCAACCTACAAGGGCTCCATCCAAGAGAAATGAGACAAGAGAGAAAAAAAAAAAAAGGGGGCCTAGAATGGATACCAAAAAGAGAGGCTACATAGGAGAGTCATGCAGTACTAATTAGTTACAGCTTTTCCTCTCTTTCTCTATTCCATTGTTCAATCCTGGCTCGACGTTCCTCGCTCCCTTCCCTAACTGGGCTCCTGATCTTCCTTGGACTGCCACGTTTGCGTCTACCGGAATCTCGGTCATACTTATCATACCTGTCCCTGCTGTGTCGTTCATTTCTACGATGATTACGATCACGATTATCTCTTTCACGTTTATGGTGACGTGGGCTCAAACTCCTGCTCCGACTCCGACTTACTCTATACCCACGATACCGCTCAAAGAGTTTCCTTCTCAATTCCTTTCCAATCAACTTTACATGCATGAAATTGCAATATCCACCTCGATTGCAATCGTTCTCCTCATACTGTCGACATGTTGCTTCACGAAAATCAGTCACCTGGAGAGAACTCCGCAATAATAGGCCGACCAGAATAGAACCGACCCTGCAAAGCGTGTAATGCCGCAGCTGCCTGATCTTCCTCCTTAAATTGTACATAGACGTTTCCAATCACGTGATCAGCTAGGTTATCGCAAATGTTAAGGCTTTCGATCTCACCATATTGGCTGAGCTCTTCAAAGATATCTTCGTAGAAGTCCTCGAAGTGTTCCTGAATTTTACGAGGATCAATAGGCTGACCTTGGGCATCAACGCCGGGAGTGATCATGTCCGGACGCTGGTACATGTTTGATAAAAGAAGAGTCGGTGAGATTGTTGGACGATTATGGAGGCGAGAGCACCGATCACCGTGGCGACAAGCTCCAATCTTGAAATAAAATGGGCAATTGACTCGGTCCTTCTCAGTGCCGAAGATTGAGGCCAGATGCTCTGCCATTGTTAAAGATTCGAGCTTTCGTAGACCTTCAAGTCTTAGATATGGTTTCGGAGTAAGAGCTGTCAAATTGAAACCTTTTTAAACACAAAAAAAATCTCAAGGTTGAAAACCCTAAGTCCCTAATCAATACAGATGAAAACGCATACAACGGAAAATTGGGGAAAAAAAAAATTACAAAAATGAAAAAAAAAAAAAAAGAGTTAAAAGAGATGATGAATTGGGCCTTTGGGCCAAAATTTTGCAAATTTTGTGGCCGCCCAAGCATAAATTATTTGTTCCTAATTTGCCATTAGGCTTCGACAAAGCAAAAATTGGAACCCAATTAGCAATTTTTTTTAGGAATATGGAAAAGACATTAATTACTCTTCAAATAATATATTTAATTAAATTACACTTTTATCCTTTTTCTTTGTGTTTACATCTCTTCCACAGACCTGCTCACAAGAGAGATCTTGATTTGCACGAATAGAACATTACAATAGCTCAAATTCATGACTTCAGCTGAACACTTTTATATTTGAATCAACACTTATTGGTGACAACTTCGACTACCTATACTTTATAAGATTTGCATTTAACCACTACCAAAAAAATTCCCTCATTTTATTTTATAAGAAGCTAGGCAGAAGCCCTGAATATCAATTGTCATATAGCTATGAGCCTATGATGCAATTCAAATGATTATTACAGGCAAAACTCTGTTTCTCTCTATTTTTTTTCTTTTTTACCAAAACTAAATTCAACAATAAAACAGAGGTGGTGCTAAAAGGAAAAATCAAAACCCTATCTAGCTGTACAACAACAAGCATTAATTAATTCAAAGGATTAATCTGATTAGTCTCTTTTAACTTGAGCTTGTGCACTTGGAAGGTGTTCTTGGAGCTGCAAACATGAATAATGGCAAAGAGAAATTAGAATAAATTTTATATAATAAAACATTCAGGGAAAAAAAAAAAAAAAACAATATGAGCAACTTACCTAATCCAATGGCCTCAGAGCTTTTCATTAGCCTTATTCTTTTACATGATTCAACAAACATTCTACAAAAAGAACCAAAATATTTAGAAACCAAAAAAAAAAAAGAAAAAGGATAATTAAGTAAATACAAAACTTGAAGAGGTCAATTATGGAAACTTACTTCCATGGTACATCCCCAATCATCATCCAATCACCATCTTTGTCCTCATACGTTGGTACATATTCGACCCCATTCGCAGTGTCCATAAGTTTCCTCTCATTCAAATCATTACCTAACATGATGAAAATACCAAATGACCCTCAACAACATACGAAAAATACATACATCAAATAGATACTTAAAATATTAATTATACATACGAAAGGTGAAGCAGGAGAACATGTTCTCTAAATTCCTCAAAAGCTGTTCGTAACTTTCATATGTTTCAAGATCCACCTTTCTTAGATATGGAGCTCCGTCTACAGCCACCTTCACGTACTTTACAATATTCTTCCTGCATGCTCTCACCGGCGGCCACCCCACCATTTGTGCCCTGAAAAATTACATATAATTAAATTGCCTATTTTGAGCTTGTAAATAATAATAATAATAATCAAAAGAAATATTTTGATTTCTTACATTGAAGCAGGAGAAGGTTTTGTTGAGCTAACTGTGTCGGAAAACTCACGCTTGGTGCCGGCCTTTTCGCGGGTTTTGCCAGGTGGTGCCAGGGTCAGCTCGGTTTCCTTGAGGTTCAATTCAATCATATCGGATTCCGGTGAGTGTTTTCCTTTTTCCGGTGACATTTTTCCAATGGCGCTAAGTTGGTATTCTCTGTTGGCTTCTCTCTAAGTTTCCTTTTGACTATTGATGTATCAAATGTGACTAAAATATTTGGCACAACGTGTTGAATATATATTAGGGAGTATAATCTGGCCGGCGTTCTAATTCAACTATCCTAGTGTCGACACGTGTACACCAAAGATCGGCTGCGATTTATCCACGTAGTCATTAAGTGCACTTACTATGTGGACCCCATTGAAACGTAAATTTAAAGACTTAAAGTTAACCAGCACGCAGCAATGAGAAGGAAAAATTGAAGGTCGGAGATGTGGGACCAACATGTTTCAGTTCTTGAAGTACAAGTCAATTTTATGCGAAGTCCATATGCTACGAAATTACTCCAAGTTTCAGATGTGGGTTCCACTTGTACCATGTGACCGTGTTGGTATGTCGGTTAGGCGTAAGCGACTCTCCGTTTCATTCAAATTTTCCCACTTTAGTCAGACCGCTGTATGAGACAGAATATTTGAGATTTTAATATGATAACATAAAATATGATGTAAGGTTGGATAGGATGTTTGTCATTAATATGATAATATGTATTTATATTATTAATTTTTTTTTCTATTATATTTGACAGTATATATTTACATAATATAAAAAAATGGATAAGACAATAAAATATTAATTATAAAATTATATTAAATATATTATATAATTATATATTATCAAATTTATAAGATATGTCAAACAAGTTTATAATACTTACATTATTTTATGCACAAATTACTCACACTTCAAAAACTATTTGGTAAGTAATAATTTTCTTTAAAATAAATAAATAAAGAAATACTACCGCAGCCCTAATTAAATTTATTTTTGTTTTCATGTAATTAAGTATTGAAAATAACGGTTTAAATTTCTAGAGGAAATACTCTTTAAATACTATATTAAATCGTTTGATCACTAATGAGAACTAACACGACACAAATGCGTTCCCCCAACACCTATCTTTCCCGAAGAAAGGTGGGTAGATACCATTGTGGTCCATATGCATAATTGTTTGTTATTATAGTGTAAGAAAAACAATTAGCTTGACAATGTTGTGGTTGCATTGATCAAATTTGTTTATGAAAGTATGTGATCTCTCACATGGGTTTGTACGTTTGAACAGCTATATAGAATTATGGTTAGCCAAAACTTCCATAGACATGAAGGAGATAGAAGCAAAGACAATATTACCTAGTCTAGCCAAATTAATAGCTATTGAAGTCATTTGCAAATTTTCACAATGTCTAACCCTATGTTTCTCTTTTCTCTATCAATTTTTCTTGTTTTGGGTAGGCACTTTTAGTTTTCGTATCAGCTTGGTATTATTCTTGTTTGTTCATAATATATATATATATATAGTTATTATTTATAAAATTTTAACAATTGTCCTAAGCACACTAGTTTAAAAAAAAATCATTTTCTATATTATGATCTGTGGGTTTTTTCTTTTTTAGATTTTTTTTTGTGTTAATTAAATATAATAAGTCAAATTATTTTTGATTTTTTTCTATTTTGTATTTTAAAAATAATAAGCCTATAAAACACAAGGATCTATGTGCTATTCATCTTATTGAAATGAACAATATCCATTTGATAGGCTTGTTATCTTGTGTCTACTGAATACAAAATAGATAAATCCATTTATTTTTACTATTTATGTTAATTTTCACTTTTCTCAACAAGTTAATTTTTTATTTTTATTTTGACTTATAAACCCTTTACAATTGCAAGTTGAAAATAATTATTTAGACACCTAATCCAATACTATGTGCGATACCAGTACTTGTCGCTTCTAAGTATCTTTTCCAATGGGCTATATGGTACTGGTGGCTAACAAATACTAATTAAACTATACTACTAAATTAGATTATCATTATTTTCTAGTGATTAGCACGTATGAATTTTCATTAAATGAAAATAAACCATATTAATTATCAGGGTATAAAGAACTTAAAACTCATTTTTAAGATATATATTTAGACCCTGTTATATATTCAAATTTTAAATTTCTAAATATAAAAAAATTTAATATGCTATTGACACATCGATGTTTAATAATATCAATAATATTTTTTGGTAAATATCGTTATAATTAATTTATTAGTATATAAAGTGTCAATCTCTTATTCACATTAACAAACGATATATTTTTTTTCTATCTATGAATTGGTTCATTGACTATAAAGAGATTCATTTACTTAAAATGTGGATTATACTTAATCTAAGAACTCTGTATCCCTTAGTTAAGTGAATTCTTACTAACAAGTAGACCTTATGCAATGAATGATGGAATAATTCCAAAGGAATTTTTTTTTCTTTTAATTTATAGAGAAACTAATTTTTTTGCAGGCAGACTGTGTAAATCCCAAAAACATTCATGAACATAGAGCTTAGTAAGTATCTTATATATATTAATTAATTAAAAACCTAGTAGTACTAATTAATCAAGGGGATCTAAAACCATCAATTTTCTATTCTGTTAGTTAACAAATTTGGACTATAATATTCAACAAAACCACTAGCTTGCTGCTGAAAAACAAAAACAAAAACATAAAAGAAAAGATTTTTGGGTGTACTTAGAGCACTTGTTGAAATGTAATAAATTAAATTTTTTTAAAAGTAACAACTAATAAATTAAATAATATTGAAATTATAATAAATTATTATAATAAATAATACAAACTTTATATTTATTTTTTGGTTTTCTATTAGTATATCCTTATATCATTTGGATGTGAGTTTGATTTCTTTCGAAATTCATAACTGTCCCCTCCACAAGTATTTTTTTGTGGGCTCAAACCCTTGATATTGTATAAACTCTTCAACCACTTAGCTCAAGAATAGTTTATCACTTGAATTACGCCTTGTGAGTACAAACTTTCAATTTATATCTTAACTTGTTAGACATCCAAAAAAAAAAAAATTATAAATAGCAACTAAGGTATGCTAACTTGGAATAAAAAATTAATTGTTAATTTTCTTGTCTGTGATTAAGCTGACAATTTTAATTTAAGCATCTAATTTATATAGAATCTATTTGAATAGAGGGAAATGAAAGGAGATGAAACAGCACTTAACATTTTCTTTTATTAATTTGAGTTTTTTTTTTTTACTTAAAGGAGGAAGAGAAATGTATCCTTTCAAATTCCTCAAAAACTCATTTTTTTTAACTCTCCAAAATTCAGAAAATTTGAAAGAAGAGAATAAGATATATTATAATTTTTACATGTTGTGAATAATATATCCTTATTTTTTTAAAACTAATATCTAAATTTAATATTTTAAAAAGAGAATAAGATACACATATTTTCCGTCTAAAAGGGTCTTCGTTCTTACGTCTTAACATAGAAAGTCTGATTCATAAAGCAAAAACATAAATGCTTTGCTTAAAACAAAGATATAAAAACCGACAACAACTTGTGCATCAAAATTACGTGTACGACACAACATAAACTGAGTTACTATGTCGTTTCACTAGTCTATCATTCATCAAAGTCTTCCTTTAAAAATCCCTTGAGCAAAACTTTCGGTTGCAACCCACCAAATCTCTTCGCATCCGATCTCTTCATGATCCTCAGCCTCTTGCATGATTCAATAAACATCCTGCAAAAAAAAAAAAAAAAAAAAAAATTCATTAAGTCTATGCATGCACTTAATTAAGATATTCTAAAGCATTTTTTGAAATTTAGAGACGAGATTAGAGTAGATGAATTTTCTAACAAATCATCATCATTAAAATTTAAAAGTTAAATTTCAATATTTGTTGAGTTTAATTATTTGATCAGCAAATGTCACTTGAGTTAAGATTTGAATCAAAACATTAATATACATTCTCGTAAAATTTAATTTTGTAGCATTTGTAATTACTAAAAGATCTAGAATCATAGTTTTCAAAATATATAATATCCAATTTTAAAGTTTCACACCTAAAATTGGGGTAACTTTCTAGATTTGCCCACCAATTTAAGATTAATAAATACTTAATCAACAAAATTGGGAATTTTGTGAAGGACTTACTCCCAAGGGACATCTCCCAAAAGCATCCAATCTCCATCTTTGTCCTCATAAATTGGAATGTGTTGACCACTGTCTGCATCCTTCAACGCCTCACCTGTCAACAAGTGGTCTCAACAATTAGATTGCCTTCCTCTTAATTTCCAAGTTCTTACCAAACATTTATGGTTGATTTAATTAATTATAAGAATCATGTAAAAATCTCGATTTCAATTTTTTATGATATGCATGAGAAACAAATGATGACTTCCCCTATATATCTCCAGGTCAATTGCATCCAGATACAACTAATTAAGTTATAATTCACGATTTAAAATTTTCATTATCGAAAAATTAAATAATAAAGAAGATCTTTGATCAACCAATCTTACTACCTATTTTTATCTAGTTTTGCATGGTTAGCTAAACTAATTAATTAACCAAACATAATATAACCTAGCTTAATAATTAATTAGCACTAGAAGGATTGAAGAAGAAATTGAAACTTACTTATGCCAAAGAGCTTCTCTAATGCCATAGCAAGATCCGAGAATCCCTTATGCATTCCCAAATCGATTTTACGCAAGAAAGGTGCTCCATCCATGCTAACTTTCACATACATTTTTATAAAAGTTTCATTAAAACTTTTCTTTCTTCGAGACAAGCACACCGGAGGCCACCCCACAACTTGATTCTTGGTTTGCATTTTCCGGTCACCATTGGTGGAGCTGTTCCCATTGCCGCCACAAATCTCCGAGAACACCCTCTTTTTCTCATTTTTGTCCACCACATAATATCTAGGCTGATCCCAACCGGGAAGACCCAACCTTAGCTCTGTGATTTCAAGTCCAAGACCTTCTTTGGCAGCCATAGCTAGATAGTCTCAAAGTTTGTTCACAATTTTGGTATCCAAAAAATTTGATGGCCAATTATAATTTTAGTGAAGGAATTAAAGAGTATAGTACATTTTATACATACTGAAAGGGAAGGACAAGGTGGGAGCAATGGCAGATTAAATAAGGCTTAATGGTCGGTCACATGAGAGGCAGAGGTAGGGATTGTTCCCTAAATAACACTAACAAAGACCGGCACTATAAGTTGGATATGGGACAGATCCTAGGGCTGTTCGTGACTTTGGTGCCTTATGATTTGGTAGGATTTTATCATAGCCGTTTGATTAGGTCACGGATCAGAACAACCCATGTGATTTGCTTGATTGAGAGGGGTCCTTGCAATAAATAAATTAAAAGTTATTTATAGTATTAAAAAAAAAAAGAAAAAAAGAATGGATTATAACCACCATGTAACATTGATTAACTTTTTAGGCTAGATATTGTTCATTTTCACATTAAAGATTTACGAGCTCATTGTAAGAATTGTAACAGGCGAGATGAAATTTTCAACCAAAATATAATCACGTTTAATTTAACAATTTAAATTTTTTTTTTTTTTTGGATGAATTTTTTTTGACATCATATTATAGTTAAAACAAGATTTCCAGTTCAAACTATTATGCATGTAATAATATCGAGGGAAAAAGTTTAAACTATTAGGCAACATGATGCTATAAGCCCTCAAATAAATTTACGATTCTTGTTGGTTTCAAACAAATGAGGAATCACAGTAGATGTACCTTAATTAATAAAGTAAAAACTAACATATATAACAGAAATCAAGGATACTCATTTCTAATTTGGCTTAATTATGTCTACTAAAGTAGTTATTCAAAATACTAATATACTGTAGTACACTCTAACGGCTCTATTATTGAAACAAAATATATTATAAAAAACCTATTTTCAGGATTGCAAAGACACGTTAATCTTTTAGTTCAAGTCTAATAATGGTTGCTAATTATTACATAATAGTTATGTTGGAGCAAATACATATACAATTTATATAAATTAAGCACATGACACAAATCTCCCAAACATGTCCAGGCGCATCTCAAATATTATAACATGAAGAATACTTAATTAATTTATTGATACACCATCAAAATATAGTTTAGTTCTATAATGCATGCACAAGAGGTACAAATAATCCATTTAAGTCGTGAAAAATGAAAATAAAAGAGTTATTTTTTGATGCATTGACAAGTGTATATAATATTTTTTTTTTTTTTGGTACATTAAGAGTGCTCGATCTCGGCACTAGAGAGTTGGAGAATATGTACTAGATGCTTGAGCTAAATTCTTGGTGGTATAAGTGTATATAATTTTTACGGTGTCAATAAATTACAAGATCATGACATGTGTTATTAATTAATACCAATTACCACTCTTAATTTTAGTCCAATGGACTATTGACATAATCTTGTTTACTGAAAATATATAAATTTATACCATGACAATGAATCAAATAATAATTCTACAATAAATGTACTGAACTTCTTTAACACATGATATCTTTCAATTCATCTTAAAGCTCATCAAACCAATTTACCCTATTAATTCACAAAAATAATATTTCAAATCTTTTATTATTATGTTTTTTTTATTTACTCATGAGTATCCCCACACTTTTTTGGTGTGAGCCTAATCTCGTTCGGGTTCTGCGGTTGCCCCTCCCCACAAGTGTTTTTTTACAGGATCAAACCCCTTACATTGTAGAAGTCACTCAATAATTGAGTTCAAGTATGCCTTATTATTTAAATCACACTTTATAATGACAGTGTATGAAATATCAAATCTTACAATATTGATAGAAATAAGGAAGAAATCAAGCTAATTATTAAACCATTTAACCAAACTAATGAAGGATACATTGAGAGTTACTATATATGAACAAACGATACAATCTCTTTATATAATTACAGCTACTAAATCTGGATACAATGAGTTAGAATTTTAGCACATGCTTATCTTAAATTATCAGATGATATTAAATGAAATTTTGTTTGGTAATCACTAGGCAATTAGGATAATGGCGCCTAATTTGACTTTTCATAACTATCAAAAATATAATCGAAGGTGACGTTGTAATTCATTTATTTTTTTGGTGAGAGAATCAACTCAAAAATTAAGAAAAATCCTAATAATAATGGTGGAATTCGAATACGAGATCTGACCATTACACTACCGCCTTAGTGACGAATACGTAAGTCATTTTAGTCTTCGTCAATGGTGCGTTAATAATAAGAAGAAGAAAAAAAAGTTCATATAACACCAATGACATTATTGATTAACAATGAATATATTCAAAAAAACCCAATTAATTATATAAAAGCAAGTATATATCCCTTTCTAATCCAGCATATGTTTCCTGTAGCTAGACACTATATAGCAATGAGATTCAAAGCGCGCGCACATATATATATATATATATATATATAAAATAGACCCACATCGACTCACACGGGATGTAGTTGTCTCTGGCATATTACTTGATTAATAGAAAACATATTAATCAAGATTCTCCTATAGAAAATCACTTGAGTTGTCATAATTTATAATTTTCAAATCAGTGTTCTTTAATCATTTTCTCATTTATAATTATTGAGAATTACAAAAAATAAAAAATAAAAAAATACAGTACTAACGATAACATATTTTTTTAATATTTTTTTCTTCAATCCAACAGAATCTTTAATCTAGAACCGTTAATAAAGATATTTATTGTGTGGCATTCATGCATGCATGGCACCACATGTATTACACATGGCAAGCTATACCCTTCATGCCCACGTGAAGATAGTGTGGTAAGTGCATGACTAGGCATGCATTCCCAAATGGGAATGTAGGAGACTCTGGTTTCGTCCTTTCATGCAATTCTCTTCTGCAGTATGTACAAATATATATAATACAACACAACAGTGTCATGATGTAATTATATGTGGTTAATTTGGAGGAGGAAATGAGAGTTCTTGAATCTTTTGCATGTGTTTCAAATATCAATGAATATAATTTGTGGCTGAATAAAAACAAACCGAAAATATATACCACGCTTCTAGATTTTAGTCCTTATTTTTAATTTATTGATTGATTGAAAGGAACTTGTTGTAATCACAATCCTCAGTATTCGACTTTTGTTCATGTGTATACGATGAAGACATAAAGCACTATAGTTTGGTAGGATGTAAGAATTACAAACAAATTTATTGGCCTAACACATACATTTAAATTTCCATGTATGTAACAATAACCCAAAGAGCACACCGGTGGCCATCCCAAAACTTGATTCTTGGTTTGCATTTTCCGGTCACCATTGGTGGAGCTGTTCCCATCACTGCCACAAATCTCCGTGAACAGCATGTTAATTTTTCTCATTCACAGGCGATCTCATTCAATCATTTTTTGGGTTGGCGAAGAATCTTTTCCAATATTAGTGAAAGAGTTAAAGAGTATAGTACATTTTATACATGATGAAAGGGAAGGACATGGTGGGGGCAATGGCAGGTCGAACAAGGCTTAAAGGTCAGTCACATGAGAGGCAAAGGAAGAGAGTGTTCCCTAAATGACACTAATAAAGGCCGGCACTATAAGGTAGATAGATATGGGACAGATCCTAGCTAGGGCTGTTTGGCGCCTTATGGTTTGGTTCCTTACGATTTGGTGGGATTTGATCATGGCCGTTTGATTAGGTGACTGAAAACAAGCCATGTGATTTGCTTGATTGAGAGGGGTCCTTGCAATAAATTAATTAGTATAACTCAACATGTACCAGTGACTAGTGCTAGATATTATTTGTTTTCATACTAACAGGTGAGATGAAATTTTCAATCACGTCTATTTGTTACAGATATAAAAGATTTTAATTATTTTTTTTAATGAAATGATTTTTTATAGTTAGTATGTGATTTGCAATTCAAACCATATATGCAAGTAATAATATCGAGTGGAAAATGCTGACTGAAAAAGTTAAACTAAACATCTGCATTAATTATTAGGCAACATGCATACAAAGATGCTATAAACCTAGATCAGTTGGTCAATTATCCAAATATCGTAAGTCCTAGTCTTTAGGCTTTGCTGAATGAAGACATTGTAGCTGTAAAACAGTGATTCATATTTCCATATAGCACAAAGAGCATTTATTGCGGCATCAATTATATATTTCACCATAGTTTCTTTGCTGCTAAACCAAACTTCATCCCACAAAGAGGAGAATTTCTTTCAATGTTGTGGAGTATGGATATTCAAAAGTCAGAGCCATGTCCATTTGAAACTTCAAGCATCATTCAGTGCCTCCACCCTGCCAATAATCCTCAATGAATTCCCAAAAAGAGAGAAAAGAATCAGAAAAAGATTAAAAGAAAAAAAACACACCCAGATGATCAGTACTCAGCTCCTCATCTTCGACTTGATCTGAGCCTTTCTAGTAAGAATTCTGGTCATGATGGGTCAAAACCAGAACTCAATTTTTTTTTTTTAAATTTATAGCTCGCAGGCACTTGGAGGACACCAAAATGCACATGCATAAGCGTGAAAGAACTCTAGCAAAAAGAGGACACAAGGCTGCAGGTACTCTAGCATGGCTTATGTGCCTCTGCATGGATAGAAACAGATCACTTGGGATTCAGGTGCATTCTATGATTAACAAGCCCTCTTATCAAAAATCATTCCTTGATTCCTCTCGTCCCTATGGCCAACATAGACGCTGGAGGCAGCCAATTGATTCACAACCAGCAAATAGGAGGCTTACATATCAAGGAACTTCCATGTAAAATTGGAAATGGCACGTCCTAATTGAGAACTTTTCTAGTTCCTCCTTCTGTTTGTTGGGGACAACCAGCCACATGAAGAAATTCCAGATTTGGGTAAATAAGAGTAAGCTTTTCCAGCAATTCGCCGTCCAAGAACTCGTTCATAGACAAATCCAAGAAATATGAATTAGTACTGATAATCTAACTCATTAAATCCGCTAATGCAAACAGATATATATTCGTCACACTTGAAAACCTTTAAACAATGCTTCATGTTTGATCCAGATTTGGTTTGGTGACAAATTTATCCTTGCACGTGTTTTTTTTTTTTCTTTTTTAAAGAGAATTATGTAAAGATTTTTTTGGAATATACTATCTATCAGTGAGTAAGTTTTTTTTTCATGCATAATTCTTTATCAATATATATATATATATATATAGTAAACCCATGGAACACATAAACTATCATTGATTTTGAACTTAATAAGAAATCAGAAAGATAGAAGTAGAGACTAGAGAATAATTGATTGGGCCAAGTAGAAGTAGAAAGAAGAAAATTACCTGAACAACAATTTATCACAAAAATCATAGCCTGCATCTCAAAATCTGCATATGATAAGGAAATGAGGGAAATAAGTCAAATAACTCTAATTCAAATTATTACAATAAAAAACCAAATTGTATAAGAAAATTTATTAAATAAATAACATAGGCCAAATCCAGCAAGGAAAAAACCACACACTAAAACACTAAATAAAAGATGAAAAAAAAAAATATATATATTAAATTAGTGAATGGGTAGGCTACTGTATAAAAAAATCATGAAATAAATTCATCAAGTCACATCATAAGAAAAAGTAAACTTAAGGAAGAGGAAAGAGTAGTGACCAACATCCTATTGTTGAACAAAATTCACGGTTAATAGAAGACAATTTTTATATTATATTTATTCTCATTTATTTTTAAGAGTTTAGTATATGATTTTATTTTATTTTTTAAATTATAAGAAAAAAATTTATTTATTTAATTTTTCTTGGTAAATTTTTTTATTAGAAAAAATATCATAATTATATAAAATGGATTTTTGAGTAATCTTTCATCTAATTTTGATTAAAAAATAATAATGAAGTAAATAAATATTTTTCAAATACTATTACATATTTAAATCAATTATTAACAATATTATAAGTATTCTTAAATATCAACAACTTGTATCATAATTAAAACTTGATTATAAATAGAAAATAAGTTATAATTTGATTATTAATTATAAATAGATAATTTTATACAAAAACAAACATATAACCTTTTCTTCTTCTTCTTCTTTTTTTTTTTTTTTTTTTTTTTTGCTAATACAAACTTATAACCCCCTAGTAGTTGAATAAAATAGCCCTTTTATCAAAATGAAAAATATTAATAGTATAAAAAAAATGGTTTATGGTATTCCTTATGCACAAAAGATGGGTTGTTCATAGTTTATAAATAAGATTAATAATAATAAACTATAGATATCTTCTTCTTTTTTCCTTCTAAAAACAGTAAATAAGAGTAAAAATTCCGTAAATTTTTTTTTTCCTTCAAATTATTCCATAAAAATACTGTTTTTTAAAAAAAAAAATTAAAAAGATAAGGACTAAAGTGTTATTTTGTAAAGATTTGGACTTTAGTGTTATTTCATTAAACCTAAGGGTTCTGAAAACAAAGATAAGCAAAGCAGGCGTTCAATTTTCTTGCGCAAACGGAAAATCTAAGGGACAAGAAAAAGATACCGAGCTTCGAAGCCTTCTCGGATACTTCTCTCTTTTATGTTTCTATCTAAAATAAATTATCCAGCTGAATCAGGTATAGATTTTTCCCTTTTTTTCATCACACTGGTTTCAAATTTTGAATTTCTTATAATTTTGATGGGAATTTATATTTTTCTTGTAAATTCTAATAATTCCATGCTTAATTTGGATAATTATGAGTTGGTTTTAAGATATCTATCATGTTGATTTGATTGGTTTAAGGTTATGATCAATGTTTCCATTTCTTGGTTTTAGTTCAGTTTGTTGCCTGGATTATATGTTTGAAATCTTGTTGCGAGGGATGTTCTTATAAGCTTAATATTGATTCTTAATTTTAAAATGTTGGGTTTACTTGGTATTTGGATGAGTAGGTAGGTTTTCATTTTATTTATTTATTTTTTGTTGATACTGTTGGATGTTCTATTTCTTCTGTACTCGATACTGTAATGCATGTCTCAGTTTGGAATGAAGCTTTCTGAAATTATTCAAATTTAGCTTCATCTTGTGACAATTAATTCTTTGATTTAATCTTCTATTCCAATTGCATGGTTATAGCTTCTTAATAAGTCTTGATAGCATTCCACAACCTATTATATAAGATGTTATAATCTTTTCATATTATTTTGGGTGATGTTGGTTGGTAAAATGTCCATGATGACACTTGAATCATGTACTAATTGCGCTACTGTCTTGCTGTACTCTTGTGGTATGGCAGTATATATGTGCCTTATAGGAAAGAAATAGAGACATTTTTTTGTTTTGTGTGCTCGTGCTTGATACATATTTTCATTTCTTGAATTGGGTTCTAAAATAGGTCAACAAGTCCAATTCACTGGCTGCCTGTATATAAACAGCACAAGAATTTGACCTTGTAGACATTCTGGTGCAAGTTCTTCACGGGTCTTGTTGCACTCCGTTCTGCATATTAGAGTGAAAATCCATATGCTCAGTAAGAGGATTTAGGGAAAAAGTGCTGAAGGTTGGAAACCTCATTATTACCAATCTATGCCTTGTTGCTTTCTACCTAGATTGACACACTTAGATGGATGTTCCCTTTCCGGAACCAAATAGTAACATCCAAACTGAGCAATTCCCTTTGCTGATGGAGCAGTTGGAGAGAGATAATGACCGTGATCACATAATTGACGTTACAAGGAATGATAATGCTTTGATAGGAGCATCTCATGATGATCAACCTCCAGGAATTCATTTGCCACAGCGTGAAGATCAATCATCTGGTGGTACAGAAACCCCTGCTTATCAAACATCTTCTCCAACCAGATTACACTCTAGAAACTCCTCATTCACGAGAAGAGGTGCAGGGTATGGTCAACACCGCAGGAGCCCATTGAATTCTGGACTATGGATTTCTGTTGAGCTAGTTGTTACCGTGAGTCAGATTGTAGCATCTATTGTGGTGTTATCCTTATCCAGGAATGAAAATCCACAAGCACCTTTGTTTGCTTGGGTTGTTGGCTATGCATCTGGCTGTGTTGCTACACTTCCTATTCTTTACTGGCGTTATAGGAATCGCAATCAAGGCACTGAACAAGATTTCTCTCAACATCAAGGTTCTTCAGAAAATAATAATCCAGAATCTACATCTTATACAGCTATCTCAATCACCCAAGCTTCAGAAGATGAAACTAATCACTCCACAGAAGTAGCTGTGAGAAACAGTAGGATTCCACAAGCTTTCAATTCAAGGTGTGTTATTGTTGTTGGCCTAGGTCCAGTATTCAAATTTCCGGGTCATTCTCTTTGTTGTGCATGTTGATTCACAGTCACTGTTACTGTTTCACTTTTCTAGTCTGTTAACGATGTTATCCCCGAGGTTCCATTTGATCGTGCCAATGAACAAACGACAATAGAAGTTTCAGTCAATGCATACATTTAAGAGTCCACCATGACGTTTTATTTATTTATTCATGATAAGCAGGTCTGTACTTCATGTTTGCATGCATTGTTATGCTTATGCCTAACAAGCTCGACACGTCATATAGTTAAATATTTAATGAATTTATCAATTTTAGAATTTGAATTTGACGTGCTTCATTACATCTAGTATCTTATAGACATAGTATCATTCAAGAGTTAGGTTTACTGTGCCGTGGAAGCAAATTGTTATCAATTGATGTCTTTGAGATGAGGCATTTAAATGAATCTGTTATCTGTTTATGTTTTGAATTCAATCCATTTGGACTGGAAGAGCAACAAACCCACACACAGGTAAGACACAGCAGTGGGTGAAAGCATTACTGTTGTTATTTATAAGTGGGTTCTGGCAGTGAAGTGGTTATGGAGTGGTAGTCACAGTAGAATGTTTCATGGAATTAGTACTTATGGTGGACTATGGCTTGGTATTCTCAATTGGTAAATGAGATATAGTTTTTGGGGCATTAACAAAATTGAAGGAACATGGACTTTTTTAGGCAGTAAAGTAAAAGTGTGAGAGAAACTTGGAGGATAAAATCTTCTAGAATTTGTGTTTGGGTAGAAGTGAGTTGTTTAAAAAACTCAGAAATGAGTTCAAACGGTTTTACTTTTGGGAGCACTAGATTGTCTTACAGAGAAATAAAGTTTCCCTTATCTTTGTCCTTGCATGATATAAAGTTACTTTTATTTTTCTCTCTCATTAGATTGCTATTTAAATGTTAAGGATGGTGAGAGTTGGCCGAGGGCCAGTCCAGCTAAATCTAGTACTTTTATTAAGTGACAAACTCATCTGGACTCTATTTAGGAACTTTTCTATGCCTCTTAAAAATGTAAATAGGTTAAATAACTTGAACAAAAAAATATGCTTCCTCTCAGCACTTGGAAAATTCTAATTTTCTTATGTTCAGTTGTCAAAAAGTAAACATCCCATTTGTAATGAATGTTATTGCCTTTAATATTACTGTTGCTAGTTGCCTTTAGCACCTCAAGACTGAAGAGTATCTCAGCCGTGCAGTAATAGTTTTATTATTTGTTCTATCATCCTTTAGAAATATAAAATCTTTTTTCTTGTATGGATACTCTCTTCACTTTGTATTATAGCTCCTGTTCAAAAAGCCTAAAGCTGTGAGATTTCAATTTCTGACTATATACTGGATTTAAACTTATAAGTCAATATTGAGAAACATTCTAAAACCCGTGCAGAATGAACAAGTTTACTGAAAATCCAACTTATTTGTGAAGTGTGATAAGGAAGCATACCTTTATCCATAGCAAGCTGTATAAATGTCTAGACCCATTTCCTTCATCACGAAGCTAGCTCAATTCAGTATCAGTCTAATTAATTGATAGTTTCACTGGGTAACGAAACTTGTTACCTTTTTGCAGACTTAATGGATTAGTGGATCATTTCAAGATGGCCTTAGATTGCTTCTTTGCAGTGTGGTTTGTTGTGGGAAATGTGTGGATCTTTGGAGGTCATTCTTCACCTTCTGATGCTCCCAAATTGTATAGGTATATGTCACTCATTCAATCTTTTACAGTTACCGGTTTTCTTCTTTTTGAAGTCTCCAAATGATTGTGGACTTCCTTGCAGGTTATGTATAGTGTTTCTAACATTTAGCTGTATTGGATATGCCATGCCATTTATACTATGTGCAACAATTTGTTGCTGCTTGCCTTGCATAATTTCGGTTCTGGGTATTCGGGAGGATCTTTCTCAAACTAGAGGGGCCACAGTAGAATCCATTAATGCTCTACCAACCTACAAGTTCAAGTTGAAGAAAAATGAAGATGTTGAGGATCAGCATCTCAACACAGGAATAGATGAAGGTGGAGTCTTGGCAGCAGGGACAGAAAAGGAGCGAGCCATATCAGGAGAAGATGCAGTAAGTTTGATTGTCAGCTCTATGGTTTCAGATGGAATTGATATAATAATTAAGACTAGATCCTGAAGTCACATGAGATTTAAAATGAGGATAATCTGGCTATTTATTTTTTTCAAAAATAGAAATAATTTGCGAAAGGTTGAGTACCTATTGCAACTTCATTTATATTGCCTTGCCTTTCATTTTAATTGATTGCTGGATTTGCACTTCTTGTGTTTTGTTTCCTGTCAAGAGAATACTAATTTGCAGATATTTGCTCAAACCAGTTTTCTATTTTTTTTATTTTTTTTTTCATGTTTCTTCTTCTCTAATCTTTCTTCGCTTTTTTCCTTCTGTTCTTGTTGGTTCTTAATAGGAATTTAGGAGTTTAAGATTTAATAACTGTTTCTCATGACTTTCATTCAACCTATTGCAGGTTTGTTGCATTTGCTTGGCAAAATATCAAGATGAAGATGAGCTTCGGGAATTACCCTGTTGTCATGTCTTCCATGTGGAGTGTGTTGACAAATGGTTAAAGATCAATGCTTCTTGTCCTCTTTGTAAAAGTGAGGTTGGTGAGAGCAATGGAGTCTCAACTTCAGCCACTGACTCAAGTCAGCAATAGATGAGAATAATGGTTGATGGTTCATCTGAAGGTGATATGTAAGGGCTTACAAATTTGAAACTCTTGAAGACTCATCTAATTGCCCAACCAGCATTAGCTTCGGAAAGTGAAGCATACCTAGCTCGAAAGCTGCGAGACTGCTGTCATGGCAGCATCTACTAAACGGAATATGCAGTTCAAATATATATTTCAAGCGTATTTTTCTTATATAGATTTAAGAGTTGGGCATGTGCTTCTCTTTCCCTTTTCTTACCCTTACACCCATCTCATCCTTCTTTTGATTTTTTCAGAGCCTGCTTTCTAGATTTTATGATACAATTTCTTGACTTTTTTTTTATTGTTCACAATTTCTCTTGTTCCGCACTGTATATTACAGATAATTGAGGATATCAACGTACAATATATTCCTTATAAATTTGAAGTTGATGTCAAGACAAATATTTGGATTTTCTTTCACTCTTGGTAGGTTGCATTTTGAACTCCAAAAAGTTTTGTTAATTTGCATTCTGACTGCAAAAACGACCATGCAACATAGAGCAGAAAATATAATAAAAAGAAATCATAAGAATTACTAAGCTTTATAATAGCCAATTATTGCACGTCTAGCTAAAAATACAAAATTCTAATGCAAAATTTTTTTTTCGCACGATTTAATGTAAATACATATTTAAGCCAACAAAATAATCAAAGTACAACATGGCTCCGAGCATTATATGCTTGCTGGATACAGATAATTGAAAAAAATCTGTAATTTTCCCCTTGACCTAAATAGTGACCTCAGATATCACTCCTTCAAGGACCCTTGTCTATGACCTCAAAGGAAAAGAAAGGAAAATGAGCAAATAAAATATTCAACCCTAGAACAAAATGCAATAAAATTATAAACATTTGCTAAACAATATATTTCATGATTGGGCAAGAGAACTGGTGAACATAATCCATATCAAAGCAACAGTGTATCGGATTGCCATGACTTGCACCAAGCCTCTAATATCTGCAACCTGCTCTCTTTTGGGACTTCCAGCACCAGCTTTTCATGACCTGGCAATTAAACTCAAGATCCCAAATGACACGGTAGTATTTAAATTGTGAGATCCTTGAAAGTCTCTAGTTTCCCATTTGATGCAAGGGAATCCACATTTTGACCAACTACAGTATGGTACGGATTCCCATTTTCAGAGTTGTTACATATCTGATTGAACACCGAGTTTGGTGTAGCAGAACTGCGACTTCCCTCGAAGTAGGAAGAATACGGGAAGTAATCTGCACACCGCACTTTCCATCCTACAATAGTGTAACAAATTTAGTACAAGGAAATAGGAGTATACATTTTTCCCACTGTTAAATAATAAACAATTTCAAAAAGAGAATGAGCCATATCAAGTCAAATTTGACATTCTAAACACACCCACCTACTTCTGAATTATTACAAAGTAAATCAAGCTCATTGAATAACGATTACAAGATGACAGTAATTGATTACGGAGATCAAGATTTAAGCACCAGTAGGCATCAGTATAAGAACTTAATAAAGGTTTCTTTACTGAACTACAAGTTACACAACAAATATATAGCAAGACTCCCACACTGGGAAGTGAAAGAAAATAAAAAGGGTCCAACAACAAATTGAGAAATTTAATATTCACATTATAATATCTTTCATAGTTTTAATTTTTTCGAATTAAAAAATTCAAATGTATTTAACATTGCTTTCTTAATCTTTCAGCTTTTTCTCCAAATATGACAATTATCTTTGGACAACAAACATTATTCCAAAAGGCCATAACTCAGTCAATTTCATTAAGTACATCAATCTCAGATTGGTTAAGCATCATAGACCAGTTATATTAATAAACTCCATCATCTTCATGTTCTATTGGTCAATATACTCTCATATATACACAATCTAACCTATTCAAACCCACCCCTGGGGCATTCTACAAAAAGTCACAATAAGAAAACAGTGACATCTGGCAAAGTACTTACTCAGTGCAGCATCATTGTCAACAAGGACAGTTGCAAGCAGTTTGTGTACAGCAATACATTCTTTAAGTTTCCATTCCCTGATTGGTCCGAGTGCTCCATTTCTAACATTATATATCATTTAGAATTTCAATACTAGATTGCTCACAAATTCATAGATCAAGATACCAAACTAAAAAATAAATACTCAAATCAACTAAGCGTTAAATTCTAAACTAGAAAATATATAGAAGACAAAAATAGGCATCACCTTGGCACCATATTATTGGCTGACTCTTCAATCAATGTAACAGCCTCAGACTTTTTGTTAGGATCCAAAACATACAACATTTCTGCTGACGCAGCTCTGTGCATCAAAGAATCTGCAATTTTTTTTATTTTCGAAAGTCATCACAATGCCTGAATACTTATTCTTCCTTATAAATGTGCATGAGAAGATTAAATATCACCTTTATGTGTTTCAAGGAAAGACTTGTTTGCTTCGACCAGGGATTTATCATGCAAGTGACTATAATAAAGGAATAAAAAAAAATTAAAATTTGCTGATTGAATCCAAGAACAGCAGAAGATTACTGGAAACAAAAAAAAAAGTTCATGGAGAAAGAACCTAATTGTTGGGCGCTCAGCTTCTAAGACACTCCAGATGAGTTTCTCAGTATCAGTCACTGCAGAATGCATCAACCCCACTTTATGGAAGAACTTAATCTGGAAGAGATGGAATTATGAGGAAATGAGATATATGATTTTTCAACAGCTTATACAAGATTTGGACAAAATAATTGTTCATTCTTTGATAAGAAAATGAGAAGGAACACATAATTCATTATAGCACACAGCATGAAGGAATTCAGCCCTCCAACAGCCACTGTTTTTGAAGGTGCAAATGTGCAATATAATCATTTGTGCTGCATGAACACAACTATAGACATGCAAAAGAAAATATGAAGTTGGGAACTTCAGGAGAGACAATACCAAGCAGCGATGAGAATCTGGGTGTTCAGCATCCAACCTGAGTAGCTGCTTGACAGCCTAAAGATCAAAACAACAGAGAGCAGAATAGGTCAGTTAATACCATATGCTAAAATTTAAAATTAGAGATGACCGGCAAAAAGAAACAATTGAACATGGCCGCGAGGCACATTCTATTTATCTGCAATACCTCAAATTGATTTCACTAAGAAACCGAACTCTTGATACTGGATTCAGTTAGTTCCAAATCAAAACATACAACATCAAGCAATAACAGAAGATGGTGATTCATTGCTAGGTTAACAGTAATAGGGAAAAATCAATGACGAAAAAGAACAGAGACTAGAACTTTTAATGATAAAAATAGATTTTACAGAAGAAAGGTTAAGAACCCCAATGATTTTGGATTATGGCTTCTTGTTGTTGTTGTAGAGAGAAAAAGAGCAAAAATCAGAGCATATCAGAAACTCTAATCAAAAAAGATAAAGAAGAAAAGAAGCTGAAGCCTGAAAGTACCTGAAAAGCAAGCAAAATCTTCTGCTTTCTTATATATAATTCAAAAGAAAGCAAGTGGGTCTCCAAGGAATCTGGTGAATTCTTCTGCAGCAACTTTAAATACTTTGTAGCTTCCAAGAGTGGATCTTCAACCTAAATAAGAGAAAGATAGACAAGAGACCAGATCATTTCAATCTTTGTGAGTAAGAGAATAAACTGAGACAAGTAATTCTGCACTAAACCGGGGATTTTGGGGGGGGGGGGGGGGGGGGGGGAGAGAGAGAGAGGGAGAGAGAGATGGACTAGAGGAGTGTAAACTAACCTGCATCAACTTTTCCCCATGTGGATCTGGATCAACAGGTTTGACATGTCGTTTTCCAGACTTAGATACACCACTAGCACTTGACTCTTCATTCTTTTCTTCTGCCTCCTAAAGAATGTACAATTTTAAAATGAGTATCATTTAAGCAGGAAGACGTTGCAAGGCATATAGAACAAGTACAATACTTTCTTAGCTCGTGCTTCTGCCTTTCTCTGTTTTTGCCTCATTTTCTTTTTCTGAGAAGGAAGCAACTTTGACATATCACCATCTTCCTCAGCTGTAGATTTTGAAGGGGAATCGTACAACTTTATATAGCATCTGCATCCCCAAAAATTAAATATAGGATCAGCAGTGAAATCATCCTTCTGTTAGTACAAGTGAACAAGAAGCTTTAAAAGCTACAGGGAACTCATCCATGAGCCATGCAACAAACCCTTCTCTCATCTCAAACAAAACCACAATATGAAAAAACAAAGTGGAGAGAGAGGGGGAAGCAGAGAGAGAGTGAGCTGTTAGTAGAGATGACAAAACATCAAGAAGCTTTCCTCCTCAATCCACTATAATTAAAATGATACGTTGGTAGAAATTAGAAACACGTAAATGACACAGTTGAGTAAATTACAGACGTCACAATGGTAAAACTATAGCAAAATTAAAGCAAATAACAAAAAGATAGTCTATTATAATATTTAACCAGCAGCAGAGAGGACAAGAACAGTATTACAAAAAGAACGACAAAAGGAGAAAGAATGCATTCTCATATGACTAAGCACACTTACATTATAATTCACAAATAAGTTAGTGAAAATCTGATACCATTAAGGAATACAGATTTGAACTAAAGATAATGTTAAGCAGTCTCCAGGAAATGCTCTTTGCTAAAAATTGGCAATAGAATTAGAAGCATGCCAAACTTGCTGCATAAATGTACAACAGGAACAGTAAAATGCATCACATTCAGCCTCTGGTACTCATACTGAAAGGTATTATATCTTTAAATACTCCAGTGACAAAATGAATGGAGGAGTTTTTGTTTTGACACAAATAAAACAGGTGCACACAAGGCGCAACATGTCAGTCGAGCATCCAAACATCTACCAGCAATAAACTAAAGCAGGATAACAAAAAGAAATCTATATAGGCACTCACCTAATAGCCCCAGCTGCAGCTTTATGAAAATATGTATGAGAATGCAACCGATCCTGAAATTTAAGCATTTCCACATAGGTCCGCAAAGTCATCTTCCTTAAGCAGTATGAGTGAAAATCAAATTGGTCTTCAGTAATATCGGCATAATGCTTCTCCACAGCTAAAAATTTCTTCAAAGCCTGTCCAAGATCTCCCTGGCGAAAATAACTCTCACCAGAAGCAAGTTCATACCTTCCAAAGATAAATATATTAAGCAATAGGCACCAAAATAGCATTCAACTCTAAAAATTGATGTACAGTAACAGAGACAGACCACATGCACTGCATGTCGTGAAGGTTGTTGTGTTGATCCCCATCTTTCGTGAACAAAACAGCCGTTTTTTCTGCCAAAGCCACCTTAGATAAGACAATTACAAAGAAGACTCAGGATGAAGAAAAATGCAACATTAAGAAAGCATGTGCTGAAAGAAACTTAAGGTAATCAAAAGACAGGTCGAAACCTGATCAGCTTGCAGCATGCGCTTAACACAATCACTATTAACGTAGCGATCTGCAAGATCCATACATCTCGCTTCATCTGCCAATGCAGCAGCAGCTGCCAAATCACCAGCATGCTTAAGTATCCGGCTCTGTAATCAAAAGACAAAAGGCAGTTATTTATCAGAATTTTAATCATGTTAATTTTTAGGGAAAGCCACACTTTTTAAATCTGTGGTCTTACCATTATTGCTTAAGGAAGCTTTCTTGTAAAAGACACTCATAAATATAAATACTAGCTTCTCCAATTATTTTAGCAACTAAGCAAACATTCAATCATTAAGTTTAAGTTCTAAAATAGTGAAAATTAAAAACTATATGAAATTTATTTATATATAAACCACTAAATTTAACAAGGAAACAAAGGTAAGTTAAAAAAAAGGGTGAAGTGTGACATTATAAACTGCACGTATGTGAAAACATCATCGGCCAAACTACATGTGGGTGAAGTGTAAACTACATAGTTGTATATTCCTGCAACTACAATATGAAACTTTATATAACGAGGGAAGGAACTAAGCAATTAAGTAACTAGATAAACATTCATTCATTAAGTTTAAATTTTAAAATAGCGAAAATTAAAAAATACATGAAATTTATTTATATAGAAACCACAAAATTTAACAAGGAAACAAAGGTAAGGTAATAAAAAAAAAGGGTGAAGTGAGACTTTCTAAACTGCACGTATCTGAAAACATCTTCAGCCAAACTACATGTGGGTGAGGTGTAAACTACATAGTTGTATATCCCTGCAACTACAACATGAAACTTTATCTAACGAGGGAAGGAACCTGAGAGAAATGGAACAAAATCTCGTAAAATGGGGCAGATGAATCAGAGGAGAACAAGTAAACCCGAAAACTACAGGCAGATTTAACAGACAAACCTTGACAGAGTATAAATCAATCACAGTTGGAGTATGTTCTATGACCTCGTCAATTTTAGAAAGAGCAACCTCAAACTGGCCACGTCTGTCATAATGCTGCACTAGAAGAAAATGTGTGAACAAATTTAAGAAAGGATAGAAAGTGGGGAAACCTGAGAAGTAGAATAGTAGTCAACCTGAGACAATAAGAACATAGTCCACAGAAGTGTTGAAGGGGGCTCTTTTTCAGCCCTGCACTCAATGAAACAAATTTAAATGGGAAATAAGTAGGAGGGAAACATGATATGGAACAATCACAACGAAGAAATATACAGTTAAAATTTAATAGCCAAAATTGAATATCTTTAACATTAACAGTTAAAATTTTCAGACTACAAATATTTTAATTTTCCAAGAGACATTTGTCTAGTTTTGACATTGTCCTGTTATTAAAGTACATAGGGCAATATTCCTCCCGATCAGCGTCCATGCTCACTACAACTCTCAAGCTTGACCCCGACAGAGAATAGAATAATATCTCGGCAACATGAAAAATAATTTGACTGGTCACAACTGGTGCAGTATCTACAGATAAAGTTTAAAAAAACCACCTCAAACTATTTAACAGAGTTTTAACAATAGGATATTGGGAACCTTTTTGAAATGACGGACACCTTTTCTACAGAATTTCCTGCACCGCTCAAGTATCTCTACGTAGTTAAGTTTACAAAACAATATGTAAACACACACATATACATAGAATACTTATACACATTTTTCTAGAAATAAACATCTATGCACATAAGTATTTATTAACATTTAGTTTGCTGCATTACAATATTCAGATTTCAGATGTGTTTCTTACTTTTCGGGGTAATGACCAGTTGTCTTAAGTGAATGTTCTAACATGAGAATAAGTTGCTCCAGAATGTCTGCCTGTATAAGAGATTAAGAAGTAAATTACGACATATTTCAACTTTAAGCTGAAATTTCAAATAGTTTTCAAGTTGAAGCATAATAGATGAAATATACCTTTCCAGGGTGATTGTACAAAGGAGAAAGATCCGTAAACAATGATGGAACTCCCTAGATGCACAAAAAAGAACAATTGTAACTTGATTTTTGAAAGCTAAGCAGAGCAAGACCTTTTTTAGAAAAGAACATAACTTTACAGAAATGACATATATATATATATATATGTATTTTTTATTTTTTTATTTTTATTTTTTCTATGAAGAATCACATACCTTAGTTAAGAGAGGCCTGATATAACTTTCCGCTGCTTCTCGAAACTGGTCACCTTGTAGAAAATCAAGTGGTATTCTCTGAAGGCAGCAAGGAAACAAAAATAGGCCATTTATTGTAAATTAATTGATGCCAAAAATGACATTCCTCTCTTTGATAAGTAAAAGAGCATGTAAATTGTATCCTTCCTTCTGAATCAAAAGTGGTGATGAAAAGATAATTCAACCAAACAAGGATTTTACATATGGTATAGGGCACCAGACATTAGGAAAACTCACTCAAGCTATAAAAAAGATACATCAATCTACATCTAATTATCACCGACATCAACAGGAAATTCTCACATTTCACAGGGTAATGTGACCCTAAACATCCTTCTATGTTGCGGGTACCATGCTTTACTCTACTATTACATTCGTTTTGACAACCTCTACACCATTCAACACTATTCTTTACTAGTGTGATCCCCATCTCTTACAACAACCCTTGCAATTTGAAACTAAAATCAACTCCAAAGTCCAAATGCATCCTAAACTGTAGGTCTTTAGTATTTATAAATGGCATCGTCTCAAGATCTAAAAATCAATATTCATTAAGGAATGCAAAAGATGCACTGGAATTAATAGCTGAAGGACAGTTCATCTTGATATCTGAAGGGCTTCCTCATGAACCAGCATTAACCAAAAACTAGTTACCTTAACAGCAGAAGACCACTTATATTGCTGCCCAAGAGATTTGTACAAGGCATTTAACCGTTCGATTTCTTCTGAGGAGTAGTGGCCATTTTCTGAAAATAACCCAACACATTTTTGGAGGCCTTCATAGTATCTGATCAATAAGTTAGAAAGTAAATACAATAATTTAACTTCAAGAAGTCAGCAATATATTGCAAATATGAAAGCAATCATTAGAAAAGACAGACAGAGATGGAAGATGAGAATAGAGGAAAAATAACTTTTCCTGTTTTCTGTAAGTGGGAGAAAGAAAATCATACAATATGCCATCCCATAGACAGCCAACTTAAAAGATTAAGGTAGCTGAACCCAGTAGCCCTTTCACCTTCTTTTGCTATCAATTAAAAACGAATCCACAAAATATGTTAAATAAAATGGAACGAGAGAATTTTATTTTATTTTTGGATAGAAAAAGAAAATTTATTGAGAGAAGGAAGTACGGGGAAGACAAGAAGTCCACCTGAATATACAAAAAAGAAATAAATAAAAAGACAACCTTGATACAAAAGGGCTTGCCAAATATGGATTGAGACAAATTCGTCATCAAAATCTCCTTACAGGCAAGCCAGATTGCTCAAAGCACCATTATACATAAAAATTGAGAGCAATGATATTTAGGTGCATCAAAATATGGAACACAATAGCTATAAGCAATAGAAAAACACCTTAAGGGTTTGTTTTCTTTCTGAAAAATTACACAAGATCATCTAGTCCAGTCACGTCATATAGATAAAGCTCAATCAAGAGAAAAATTCCATACATATTGACAACATACAAACCCATAGTTAATAAAAATGATAAGTAGTAACAACTTAAAGCATGAAAAAGGTAAACTTGTGCTAATGTGTTTGCTCATCCCCCAATTGAGACAAATGATCAAACAGACTCCAAATAAATTCCAACATGAAAACAAAATGCTTAAAAATATCACCTGTAATTGTCAGGATTCATGGAAAGTAATGTCCGGTACAATTGTTCACCCTCATCTAGGTGATCAAGCTTCACCAAAAGAGAAACCTCTTGTTCTTTATATGATAATTTGTCAACCTATTATGAGATGACCACAAATAAATAAACATATTTAAATTGCTATTAAGATAAATTTCTCAAGATATCCCAATGGCATATAATATATTACACATACAATTTTTGTTTCCTTTTTGTGTAATTCCTCAAGGGCTCTGTCGAAAACACCACATTCCTCCAACAACGAGATCTGAATGAAAACATTTAATTCGTAAAATAAACAGAAACTCTCAGGGAAAGTATTGAATCAGAAATCACTTCGCATGCAACAAACAAATGAAAGACTTGATAGCCTTAAGCCCTTAAATATGCTAAACAAATTAAAAATAACAACAGAAAAGATTCATGCAGATTTATGAAGATTAAACTTCGGCAATATTTCCAAGTCATATAAATACAGTATCCAAGAAAAAACAATGAAGTAGCAAAGTCCAAAACACCTTCAATACACACACAAAGATTAGGATAAACAGGAAAAACTACTGTTTTTAGAGAGAAAGATAAAAGTAATAAGAAGAGCAAAAGAAAACATAATAAGAAGAAAATGAAAAATCATGTATACCATTTGGCTGGATTACGGTCACCGCCATTAATTGACTTTTCCAATCTAAAAGAAGATAGATATGCATGTGCTCTGTTAGAGGATGATAGAAGATGGAACTAATAATGGAGAACGTTCAAGGTTCAGTAAGGGTCTAGTAAGGGTCTAGCACTTTTTACTTGTTTCTTACTTCTTTCTTGTTCAAGCTTCAACCTTTTTGACAAAAGAACCTAATCACTTCCTAACAGAAAGTACATAAATAATATGTTTCAAACAAAAACACGGTTTAAATCCAACCAACAAATTAATTTGGAAGTCAAAGGTTCTTTCCAAGGATTTGTTTAATTTTTCAGTCTTGGACTCTTGGTCTATCCATGCAAGTTGACTAAGCTTTCAAAGTAACTGACAGGACTAGAAACATTCCAGACAGCCACTGCTAAATCAAATTAGGACAGAGAAAAATCTTCAGTAGGACGTGTATAATCCAGTATACCATCTGATTGTTATTAGGTATATAACCTAAAACTGACGTCATGAAAAGCATCATGTCAAGGTAAAAAATATCTCAGTTAAAGTTATGAAATTCAGATATACAAAACTAAAAGATTGATGTCAACAATAGGAATCCAAAAAAGTAAAAAAAAAAAATTGTTCAACTATAGTATCCTACATTATACATTAAATGGATACACAAATTTTGCTACTCTTTCCTTTAAGTGGTGATGATAGTAACAGTCCATAAAAAAGGAATCATACATCAAACACCAAATAAGTGTAAAGGGAATCAAACAAGTAACAACTGTATATGTATGCTGACAATGGAAAAACCTTATATAAAAGCATTTCCCCATGCTCACACCGTTCATTGTCTGGAGGATAATCATCTTCTAATGTTCCTTCATATGCTTCCAGAATTTCAACGGCTTTGGATGCACTGGTACATGAATCAAAAATTCAGAATAACAAACCAACAGAAGAACCACTCGACATAGCTTCTTATTAGAACAAACAACTATTAATCAGAGCATAATTAGTTTATTATGTATTTTCTTAATTACTTAGTATAAAAAAGATTGACTTAATACACTAAGCAAGGATTTGTAAATATCCATATCTTAAGTGTATTTGAACCTTCCAAAACATTCCACATGAAAGTTACTGCCATGTAAACACAGAACACACACACACATAAACAGAAAGAGTCAGAAATGGCAGAAGATAATCTGTATTGTACACTTTCTAGGAGAACAGAAGCTATTGTATTATCAACATAAACAAAAAGATCAAGCTTTCATTCCGTTCTACCTTTTGTAAGCATTAAAGTTAATAGAGGCCAATCATAGAAGAAGAAAATATATATATACACAAATACAATGGGAAGAAGCAAGAATTAGTTATTAGACATTCATGATCAAGTCCAGGGATCTCAACATACTTAGAGTTCAAATGATGGGCAACAGAAAATCCAATCCAGTTCATACGATGGTTTGGCTTCAGAGTCAAAAGTTGTTGTCTCGTCTCAACAAATCCAGTTAAATCTCGCATTTGAGCCTGCCAATGCAAGGTATTGAGAAAAATTCAGGCCAAAAGGAGTTGCTAAAAAATGAAAATAACATAAATTTTCTAGGTGATTCAGTACATAAACGTAAACAGACTAATTTGGCTTTTCAATATTGAAATACCCAAATTCCAAAGGCGCAAAAGATACCAAGATGCACAATTAATCAAATATTCTGTTGATTTAGCTTAACCGTGAAAAACTCTGATTGATATTACCCAGGAACCTCACTAATATCTCTGCACAAACATTCATTGGCAATTAATGTGTCAAAATATTATGACCGTGTTGCAAAGACTTTCATCCATGTCAGACATCAAAGATGATATTGCAAGTCAATTCGCTCACTATGTGGAAACATGCCACAATCAAACCCTAATAACCAATCAAAATTATTTAGTAAACAACAGGTAGTTTCCTAGCTTACCTGCTCTAATAAAGTACATAGGTAAAAAGAATTTATACCATTACCTGTAAGAGTGACAAGTCCCTTAAAATTTCAATATTGTCAGGGTCTATTTTCAGTGCATTCCGGTAGCATTTGATAGCCTCCCTATATTCTCTGTCTGACCGATAAAGTAGGCCATAAACATGCCAGCAAACATGACTCTTAAGGTCATTCTGCAACCAAGACAGTAAATTAGGCCTGTAATCACATCTTAAGCGATGATTTCGGGGGGAAATGCTAACTAATATTGACAACAAACACATCCAAACCTTTAGTCCTTGACGAACAAGGTCATATGCCTCAGACTTACGATCCATGCAATTTAATGTTAACCCCTTCATTGATAAAGTTTCTGACAAGAATATGGGGGAAATATGAATGGTTTGACATGACATGTACTCAAATAAGAAACTTATCAAAACAGAATGTGCTTGTGAGTTAAGCACGAATAAGGAAGATGTGCTTACTTCTCAATGGAATGAATATATATAAAATTAAATAAAAAAATATTGTACCTCCATGCTCTGGAAACTTTTTTAATATTGCATCAGCTGCCTTAAGGCCCTTCTTGTACTGCTTGGTTTCATATGATTTCTGCAAAATGGAGCAAGCAAAAAAGAAACTCCAATTAACAGTTGCAAAGAACCTTTTTTTTCTTATGAAAGACAACAATAACTAAAAAGAAGTTTGCAAATATACAGACTCAGACAAGTACCCTACAATTTCAAAAGAAAAAATAGCAATGATACTCAGGCCTCAGAATTTCCAAATCATTGAATTCGTTTTTAATTGGTTTCTTCTCTTTATTTTCACTTCTCGGAGAAAGAGAGCATTTGCATAGATAAGCCCATAAAAGTAACTTACAATTTCAAAAGAAAGACACCCAGTTTATAAATTGTGGCCAGACATTTTAGTTCAAATATCCGAGGAAACTTATAGAAAACCATCTAAAACCATGTTATGATTTCAATAAACTTCAAAACTTTCTGCTCCTAATGGTTGGTAAATTAAAAAACAAAGAAAATGAAACAAATTGAAAACTCCCATACTCCCAATATTGACTTCAACCATCCTTAATTCCTCGGGAAACCCACAACTCATAGCTAGTTCAACCAATCAGGCAAAACCCATAAACCCCATCCCTCAATTTTAAAATAAAACATCCGGAACAATACAAGACACAAATTTTCCGTTTTTAGCTTTTCTCAGATTCCTCAGCAACATATCATCACAAAAACATACAGTGACAAAATCTAGGGTTTTGGGATTCTAAAGGAATCAATAAAGCTTTGAACTTCGATCATGGTTTGTTGAGAGGTACAAAACACAAAAGGGAAGAGAAAAATTAAGTTAAACGGAGCTTACAACTATGAGCTTGAAGAGGTTGGCCTCTTTGGGAGGCAAAGAAGCACCCATTGTTGCAGAAGACACAGATTAAGAGAGACGAAGTGAGCTAAGGTTTGTGATGCTGACTAACAAATGGCTGCGAAGTGAGAGATGGAGGGAAAGAGACTGGTTGCGTTTATCCGCTGCAACCCTACTGTCGTGAAGAAGCAAAAACGAGCTATGTTGTAAGCAAGAATAAAAGGAAGACCCCGCGTCTTGTGTAACCACAAAAAAACACAAGTAGAGGGGGATTTACTGTTTTGCCTACAATTATTCTGACTTTTGTTTATTTATATATCAAATATAAATATTAGAAGCTACTGATGAATTTACAAAAATAAAAATTTACCCTTTCTTCAAGTTTACTCAAACTACATGATTTAATAAAATAAATATTTTTTTGTTTTGTATGATTTTAACATTAGAATATTCATTCCATTATAGTTATTTTATTTTATAAAATTAAAAATCTTCAAAACTCGTAGAAGTCAGATTGTTCATGTGAAATTGGTTTTAGTTTAGTTACATGATAAGAAAATTATTCTATCACATAAAATAAAAAGTTGACTAATAATAAAATAATAATATTATACATAAATAAAATATATTTATTATTTTATTTTGTTAAATAACAAAAATATCATTCATATCATATTAAATAATATAAATCATATAAAATATAAAAATACAAAAATTGTATATAAAAATAATAATAAATTTATTTATTTTAGTCAAATAACAAAAATATTCTTCATATCAAGGTAAATAATATAATTTTTGTTAAATAAATGAATTAGTTAAGTAATTTTAAACTAAAATATTAATATTAACAAATAATAGAAATAAGAAATAAATATAATTAATAATAAAATAAATATAAGTAATAATAATAAATTAATTAAAAAATATATATTTCATAAATTATGTTGCGTTTTTATTACTTTATCTATTAAGGGATATTTTTATTATTTTAACATCATTTTTATATTATTTAATATAAAAAAATCATAAAAAATAAATAAATAAATTGAAATGATTATTCCCCACCACTGATGTTACCAAACGATAGAATATAATTATAATTTTATTCCACCTGCATTACATTTCCATTCACTTTCCTATTTCAATTACGTAAAAATCATTATTATGTACCAAGCTAGTATTTAGTATTTAGGAAATTAAAGAATAATTTTAAGAAAAATATTCAAAAGTATTAATTTTTTATTTATTTTTGACATTAAATGAGATATAAATTGTTTTCTATATTCTTAAACTTTTTTTTCATAATAACAATAATATTATATTTTTACTAAGAAAGTAAATTTAAAAGGATTTGAAGTGATAAATATAATTATTTATTTTATCCCTTTTCTTTTATTAAAATAATTTTGAAAAAAGAAAGGAAACGAAAATATATAAGAGGAGAGGATATTAAAAGTAATAATGACATTCAAAATTGTTTTGTGCGATTTTATATATATATATATATTTTTAGAAATGAAAATTCATTTTTTTATTTTATTTAAGAGTTAAGAGAAAAAAATAGAAAAAATGAATATTATGATATATTTTTATAATTGTTCCCTTAAAATATTTAAAGTATTAGTAATATTTAATACAAAATTTAAGAAAATGTAAGTCACTACATATAAAAACATTGAAATGTTGTTATTCTCTCTCTTCAACTTTTTCACAATTTAGATGAATTAAAATAAAATAAAAAATTTGAGTAGAATTTGAAGAGATTTAAGGAGAGCTCTTATTTCTTGGAAAAAACTCTAAAACAAATACTCTCTTCAACTTTTCACCATTTATTTAGCGGAAAGGTACAATTCATAAATCATATTCCTCTCTATATTTGAGAGATTTAATATTAATTTCGTAAAACACTGCTTTATAACTAAAGTTACAGATATATTTAGCCAAAGCAAAAATTGAATTTCACAACCTGAGAAAGGGAAATGTGACAACTAGAACATGAACAGATGGTGCAAGACTTCAAAGAAAGAATCATCCCTTTCTATTCAGTATTACAAGATTAAGTTTTGACTTCAGATGGAACTAGACATAGATCATATTGCCATTGAGTCTAAAAGTACCTCAAGTCTCCTGCCTCTTAAAAGGGGATGTCTGAAAACATGAACACAATAAAAAGATCACGAGTAAAACGAAGTTTCATTTGTACTAATAACTGCCAACTTGGAAGGAATTTCTATGACTACAATCAAAATCTTTTGGTTCATCTGCCTCATCAGCTACAACAGTGGGGTCTTCTCTGATTCTAACCTCTTGAAATAGATTGCATTATAAATATGCTTACACATTTCTTTGCCAATTGAAAAAGCTCTTAAAGAGAAAATCCTGCCTTGTTATCTACTGTGCACTGAACCTTTCCTAGCTCATCAACCAGCAGAGGATCAAAACCCCATTGATACACACCGTCGTCAACATACTGCAATAAATAACTCTAAAATGTGAACATCAATATATGTAATCATAGGACATATTGAGAATCAGTCAATTACTATACAGGAGATGGGAATTCTCCCTTCACCCTCCTTTCCACATTAAAACTTCAGACCTATCTAGCACAGAATCCATTCTAGTGAGTAGTGACCCAAAATTTCAACTAGGTGGCTATTTTAAGGTCTAGAAGAAAGAGAACAAATCAGTCTTTGGGATCAGTCATCACAAATAGTGTCAAGAAAACATCTGCTTTGACTAAGAGTTAAAAAGCCATTTTTCTTATGGTGATCAAATTCAAGACCATTCCCGGATACACTCAAGACAGCCACATAAGTTGACCATTCAGGGAACATGCCAGCAACCTAGAATATAAGCAATGCTAATCAGTGCCCCAAGACACTTTGTTAAGAATTCTTAACATCTTGGTAAGAATAAATAATTACTACTTTTATAAAACAGAAGACGCTAACTATTGCCTTTATTGCATCTCATCAAGTGGCCTATGGGACTCTTTAGCAGGACTGTATGATTAAAAGGTCAGACAACTAAGCTAAGTGGATTGTTTGGTGTTTACAAGGAAATCCCCAACCAATGTAGACACTATAACACTGAATGTGAAGTTCCTTAGTTCTTCTGGTTATGGTTCTTTCTATTCTAAAAAGGAAGACTCTCTTAACAGCCAAACCAAGAAACTGTAAGTCTATAACACTTATGTATACATCTCAGTTGCGATCTACCGGTATATTAAAAAATTATATGCTATATATGCCAAAATAACTGGGCAAGGATATAAGAGGGGAAGGGAAACAGGCAAGTTGATAAATATGGAAAATTTATCACAAGTCACTTAAGTAAGATTGTTGTATGTATCCTACGACAGACAAAATAAACCAAACAAACATCACATTTACAACAAAATGTTGATATTGTAAAGTACAAGTCCTTTCTTGGGTGCTTCATAATTGTTCTTAAAGAACCTTAACAATACCTCAATATTGCTCAAAAGATTTAAGTGATTGTTCATACCTTGTTTTGTTTAATCTTATGTACCACATGATCCAAACATTCCATGACTTTGTATCCACAGTCATTTAGATCTTCATTAGCCCACTTGTTAACATTTGATGGCATAAAGCGCTCTTCAACTATACGACACTGTTCAAAACATTGCACAAGATACATAATAGAAATAGGCAAAATCCAAGAAATAATAACTAGTTAAGCCAAGGCATATAATTGATTTTGATAAATCAAACAACATTTGAATAAGAAATGCCAAATTTTGACTACTTTAGTACATAGGATATATACGTAGGAAAATACCAATTTAAGAAAAAGAAAAGAGGTTCCTGTCTTGACCAAAAGATTGGTAAAACAAAATTCATCAACTACAAACTATATTTTTTTTATTTCCGTGCAAGCCTTGTGTAGCTGAAAAAAACCTGAGAGCATCTGGAGAGAGTTTGTTTGAACCTTGCTTTCTTCATTACTTGCTCCACAGATAGTTCTTGAGCTGGTAGTTCACATGGATTTCAAAGACACAAATCATTCAAGAAGCAGGCTTCTTAGTTATGTGATATTCTAATTATTACAATAGATAAGTTACAAGAAGATTGTGCATCAGCCACAGGCCCACAACCTTCAGATAATCAATGAAAGTTCTGCATCTTCCAGTTGATCAATGAAAAACTTTTTATAGTACAATAAACAGCTAATACTCTTTTTATACCATCTTAGCAACCTTTAATCGGCATTGGCTAAATTAAAAGATGCCAATCATTCTAATGAAAGGTACATTCCAAGTAGTTAGACTCAATTAATACCATTTTCCTCAAAGGCTACTAAAGTACTATCATCAAGGAATTAGTTATTAGTCTTTATGTCCCTTTTGAGTATAAGAATAAATATAACTATCTGTATATTAAATGCATTATTCCAAAACCACTTTCTCTCGAAATGTTAAGTTATTGATCAGCCTCAAATTGCCTCAACACAAAGGCTTAAGAACTTAGAGGATATGATTAATTCATATATATCAATAAATCATAAGAATCTCAAAGCAATTTTTATCACTCTGAGCAGAACTATCATGAATCATGATTTCTGAAAATTAAGTACTAATCCAATAAGTGACAAAAGGTGAGCTAATAATAGAATTAAGTGGTATTAGATTAATAGTTACAAAGTCTAACACAAAATTCTTGATGCATAAAAGCTTTTCAATGATTCATACTAACTCTTTTTTTTTTTATAAGTAATAATTTTATTGAAAAATAAAAAGTTAAAGAAGATGTACACAAGATGGGTACAAATAAATCCCACCAAAGGCATAGAACAGAATACTAACTCTTCAAATTACACGTTTACATGTAAATATCCATATCATCCTAAACTGTATTCTAGAACCCTTCATCATCATGATCCTCCCTCTTCTCTCCCACATCACCTTCATCATGATTACCTTTTGATAACTAATAATGGATTAAATTCTTGTTGCACAACAAAAGTGCATAAAGCAAGAAAAACTTACTATGTGATCTATGAATCAACTTACTTCGAAGACAAGAAAAATATAAAATCAACCATGACTTTCCATAGTAAATAAAAAATAGTAGAATTGATATTAGTTTTCTTTTTTTTCATACAATGATACAAGATCAAGAATTATCCAAGTACAAAATTATTTTCAAAATCAAGAAAAACTTTTATCAAAATGACAAAGTTACATTATTTTCTCTCCCCTGGAAGTTTATGTGCATTCAATATGCCCAAACAAGAGAATAAATAGATCGACTGTCAGACAGGAAGTTGATCCAAATCACAACCTCTCAAATTTAAGAGAGAGATGATCACACAATTACGAACTTTAGAGCCTATGGTCATTATGGTCATTTGAGGTTTACTTATGCTTCAAACATTCCACTGAATACATCATTGTCATACCTGCTGTTCTACTGGTCACAGCTTCCTTATCCCCAATGTTAATCTTCAGTAAGTCATCAGTTTCTGGTGTTTTTTGCATTGAAAGCATATTCTCTAAACTATAACAGTCCACTTCATAAATCGACAAAAAATTCACAGCATGTATGTATAGTTTTTTATACGAAATTCAGTATTTTTTATCAGATCCTCAACCCTCAAACTTCTCCAGCTCTTTTGCTGCCTGTGGTATATAGTGATACGAGTAGACCTCTTCAGAAAAATCCTGCATGGTTTGTTTACAATCAAATACACACAATATTGAGTAATAAGTCAATCAAAGATGAGACTAATTTAATCTGTTTTGTTTTGAAGCTATCTCTCTATCTCCAGTACACTGTTTCAAATGTGCACGCCCAACAAATTCTAAATTTTCCAACCTGACATAACTCAGCTCAACAGTTATTTATGTTATGCCAAAAGTAAGTTCAGAAAATGGGGCCTAAATTAACAAAATATGTAGGATTAAACTTGTACCAATCAATTTACTGATGTTTCCTGGCTTTGTGCCTGGTAAATGTCCAGATTATTATTTTCTGTTTGTATATAAACACATGTATATATTCTATGAAAGAATTTCATACCTTTCTCTCCTCAAAACACTCTACTGCCTGTTCAAAACATTCAACTTCATCTCGTAAACATCCCACAACATCGCAAAATACTTGGTCATCTAACTGTTAGAAGGCATCAGGAAAACTATGATCAGGTTATTGATTGGTCTGATAATTCTGTGCATAATCAATAATGCAATTAATTTTATTTTTTTTCTGCTTCATCAAGAACAAAAAAAAAATCATAAACATGTGCCTTCTTTATCAATTTCCACCATTTGGAAGCTCAACCGCATAATGATCTCATACCATACCAACATATCTTCTAGAAACATGACCCACACCTGCTACAACAATCAAATTACATGCGTCTTAATTTCATACAACTCTAAAGTTGTCTTCTTCCATTACATAATTAATTCCATTTTGCACCCACTACTATTTTTTTCCTTTGGGTGTTTGATTATGTTCTTATTCATGTGAATTTAAAACCCATTTTCTGTAAGCACTAACCATAAGTTACAACTTTACAAATATACTCCATATTTTCGAAAGAAAAATTGGATGCCCAAATAAAAAAACAAGTGTTGCTAACCTTCTCAACCCCTCCCTCCACTGATCTGCCTTCATTCAGATCATCAATGGTCCACTTCACCACATTTGAAGGAACAAACAGATTATGAGCAAGGTTAATAGCTTCACACTGGTAGACATAGAACAAACAAACAGACATATATCAATATAATTGGTTAACAAGGATAAATGTATCGAAGTTGAAGAAAATCTCGAAGAGCATAGAGAAAATATTTAGTAACCTTGCTGCAAGGACCTGACCATAAACTTGGTTCTTTCTCCTTCTCCATTTCCTTCTGAAAAATTCCACACTGGAAGTGAAGCGTTTCTTTCTATTCTTTTTCCAGCAGAAGACGGCTGTGGTCTGTTAGAATCCCAAAGCTACTTCTGCGGTTTTGCCTCCAATTCTCCTTGGAGAGAAGATTTCCCCTTGAGAACAATTTTGGGCCTGATACTACATTTCTGTAGCCCAATTGTTACAAATTTTACCCCGGGATGGCCCGTTTCACCTATTCAAGTCAATTTGACTATCATACCCTCATTAATTAGGACATTTTTCTTGGACTTTTTTTGGGGTAAACTCAACATTTTTTTCTATTTTTGGATATGTTGGCATTTGTAGTACTATTATTTTTTTTTATCTGGATAGGAAAGGAGAATAAACTACTCAAGTAAGCTTTTCAAAGAGAGTCGATTCTTAAATCTTCAAGATAGATGAGAATATTAAGTATCGTTGAAGATCTGGCTACATATGTTGATTAATATGAAAACATTCTAAAATGTCTAATAAAAATAAAACAAGATGTTCATCTTATTGTTTATTTTATTTTGATTGTTTCAATCTATGTATAAATCCAGTAATTCATTTTCTGATTAGATCACTATATCTTAATCACCAGATTAACATTATTAGAGTACAGCACACAAAATGCAGTTTACCAATTTTTTTTATAGATTACCATCATGTCCAATGCGCAAGAGACACCTCTGAGATATGACTATACCAGACGCATAAAAGATCAAAAAGAATTGAAGAGCTTCAGGAGGGAAATCAAATATTTGCAAACTAACTTCAAGCTATATACAAAGATTAGCAAGCCGGACCAAAAGTAAAGTTAGCAACTTTAGAACCACAGACTGCAGTGATTGTGACAGTGTCAAAACGTTCATTCAGCAACAGCAAGCATAGTTTTTCTAGCATAACTCAAGAAATTTTTTGGTGAGTATGATTCATGTTAGGTGATTGTAACTTGGACTTGTAAAAGACAAAATGATCTTGCTCATATGGTGACAAAAGGAGTGTGGTTACAATGGTAAAAAAAAATTCAACAATCAAAGAGGAAAAAGGAAGAAGTAGTAAGCTACGGTTTGTGACATTTACAAAAAGCCTAAATCTTTTTAAATCAGAGACCCTCTTTCTTGAAATTCATATCAGTAAAGCCCAAATGACAGCCTTTCATCATCAAATAGGTAAGTTCATTCATCATTTACCGATTGTAGAAGCTACAGTATTGTATGCAAGGTCTATTTCTTCTTCTGTCATCTCAACTGTGTCATCACTGTCATAATCCACTGCGCCACTAATGGTTGCTTTGGTTCTTCCACTTCTCCGCTCATCTTCTAGACTATTAAGCTCAACCTCATAGATATGTTTACAGTCCATGGCATGTCTGTGAAGATCTTCCTTAGACATTGAGGCCATATCATTTCCTACCTTATCAAGCTTTGCCAGCTCCTCAACCACTCGAGGTACAAATTTCCATTCTTCAGTTATTCTGTGAATATCCTGATGAATGTATATCAGACAGAGAATTATTGACTGTCAAATGTTGAAGTACAATTATATAAATTAAGGCACCCCATTTCTGAAAAAATTATTCATAATTTTCAGATAAAATAGAGAGAGGATGAAACTTAGGGATCCCTGATAGGACATGGCATACTTGAAGGGGGCAGGAGATGCCAACTGTTATAAGTTCCTCATAACTAATAGGATCAGTGTGTGGTTATGTGCCAAACTGAGACGTCCAGTATCCCCATTTAGCTTACTACAACCAAGTGGTCAGCCTGGACTTCCAAACGACATAAATTTGAGCACCTGTGTGTGTCTTGTGTCATTTTAAGATATAACAACTTTGGCAGAATTCTAATGCAATTATGTATCCCAAGGGCCATAAAGTAAAGCAGAGTTCATCAAGGGAACACTCTGGCAGGGCAAAAAATGGAATTAGAACCACAAATTATACAATTCTTTTTAACTTGGAAAGAAAAAGAAAAAGGGGGATGCAAGTTGAAATTTATTCAATTAAATAAGAAAATTCACAACAGTGTTATATTAGGAAGTAAAAGATACCAAATATAATTTGTGTTAATCCTGGAGAAGATTTTTATTCAGAAGCATTGTCTGAGAAGTTATATGTATTCACTCAACATGCAAACACTACTACCTGGAAATTCATCACGTGCCCTAAATCCTTTTTCAGTTTCCAACCATGGATACACAAATCATGAAGATTTTCCCATAAGAATGTAGCATTTGCAAGCAATTTTAGACCATATTTTGAAGACCACAAATCTTACTTAAATGTTCACTGAAAGTATTACCAAAAGTGGGTTCAAAATGAATCATAACCTCACTCTCTCTCTCTCTCTCTGACCTTCTAACAGAGAATCTCAGTTGGAAAATAAGACAAATAAGGGTAAAGACATATGCCTCATCAGAATAAGTTGCCAAAGAATTAGCTGATAATAGAAACACAAATTTCAATTAGGGATGGCAACGGGATGGTTCCATTGTCAGGCCCGGGCCAGAAGGGTCTGAAATTTGTTTCAATATACCTTACCTTCTTTTGCTCAAGAAAGGATATTGCATCTTGTAAACAAGTCAAAATTCCTTCTGCTGCTATTTTCGTGATCTCACTCTGATCTGGCTGTAAAGGAAAAGAAAAACTACAATCAGATTCATACTAGAAATTATTAATAACTTCAAGCAGACAGGTAAGAAGGTGACAACAGAGTGGCACAACTTGGAGAATTTAGTATTAAAAAGGATGAGTGGTGAAAAAGACATAGTTAAACTTGTCTATACAGACTAAATTTTTCCTTTTGGTTCTGCATCAATTCAAACTTCAAATGCCAAAATGGCAGGTGTAAGCTCTAGGATGGCATAACAATTTTGTGGCAGTTGGAAGATCATATCTGTCTACTGTAAATTATTTCGGAGATAAACTTGACAAGAGAATTGTTTTAGAGATAAAATTGACAAAACCCAATATAGACCCACATATCACAAGTACAAAAGTAACTCTTAATAAATTCATAGAAGAGGGACATCTAAAGAAATTTTTGTTCAACGAGTGAGAATTTCCTGTCCATGCATAGGCGAGTTATAAAATGTCCAAGTAAAGGATGAGAGAATACAAGAAAATCAAAAACCTTTTCTTCTTGACTCTCCAGCCACAAAATTGTGCTGTTAAGATCATCAGAAGCCCACTTCTTCACTTCAGAAGGAGAAAAGCACTTCTTATCCAAATTAACATCTTTCCTCTGTAAAGCACGAAATACAATGTACAGGTCAATGTTGACATATGCAGAGATAAAAGTTCTTGTGTAACAATATATGGAGCAAAAGAAACATTTATGCAATCCCATTATTTTTGAACCTTGGGATAGTAAATATAATATGATTTCAATGTAATGAAAAAAGAAATGATATAAGATACATCATCCAAATAGCAGAAATCAGAGTTTACCTTTGGTTTGGCAGAGGCAGTTGGCTTTGAAGGTGATCCCCCTTCAATTTGCTTTTGTGCTTTTTGGGATAGGCATTGTTTCTCACCTGCAAGCATACATTGAGTTTAGCACATGAACATGTTATAAAGAAAAGGAAAAAAATAAAAAATGTGGAAGCCAGAGGGGCCTTCTCAACAGCTGACATAAACTTTACAGACTTCATAGCACCTTGTACATAAAGTCCAAATTTAAATGAATGTTTAGATGTAACTTGGAAGTCTAGGCAACTTAAGAACTATCCATTTCAAAATAATAAATTTGTTTGACATTAAATGCAATTAGGTTTCATTATAAGAAGTTCTAAGCTCCTAGGAAAAAAGTTTTATTAGTCATCTAAAATATGAATTAAAATTTGAGTGCAACCCTCAGAAATTGAAATCAGTAATCCAATTGACTTGTAGTTGTCTGCATGAGTCCAGTTGGAGACTTTGGAGTGTTGGGACGAATAGTTGCAAAGTGCAATATTTTGTAAAATGTAAAGCAGTTCAGTTTTTTCCTCTTTTCTTTTCAATATACAGGTATGTGGATTCTTATAGAAGGGACAAACACTGTTGAAGTCCACAACCAGCTCTACCATCCTGAAACCTTAATAGCTTGTCTAACTGAGAATACAACAACCATCATTGGCTTGTGTAATTCATATGAGAAATTAAAAGAAGATGCATGTCCACCATGTATAACATATTCATCTTATGCACTACTAAATGATCACCTTCACTGGTTTCATGTGAAACATTTCCTCTACGCCAAGGTCTCCCAGCATGCATAAGGTAACTCTCAATATCAGTAAGCTTCTTTTGCGCATAGCACTCTAAGATCCAATCCTAACACCCAAAAAAGATAAAAGAAAATATGTCACATTATCATAAAACTATAATCTACTACCCAGAAAAAACAAAGAAACAGTTTACCAAGGATCAAAGTACCAAAAACATCGTTCCAGAAAAAATAAAGAAAGAGTTTACCATTAAGGATCAAAGTAACAAAAACATCTTTCCATTCTTAGTAGACTAGAATTTGACTGAAGTTAAGCCCATATAGTAAATGGAAAGCTTGAAAATTTAAATTCAACATTTGATGAAATCCCCAGAGAGGTAATAAAAGACAAAACCTGGTTAAGTTGGGAGCATATATACCAAATAAGTCTCTTTTCAGAACCTGCTTTTACATATGATGATCTAGATTCCTGAGGTGTGCTTTTTCATGAACAGCCGAATAGAGATCATCTAATTAACAAGTCTAAAACCCTGGAAGTGTAAGTTTTAAACATTAGCTTGCCTTAAGTTATGAACTATTAAAGGGATAAACCATGATCTAGCAGAAAAATTTACCAAACCGACCATCAAGGAGTCTCTTTGTCCCATTTACTTGTCATCCCTTTTAGGCCTTCTCAGGTAACTACATAAAGAGCATGTTCGTCCATATGGCACAACAGAGATTTATACATAAACATACTCATCCACGTGTAAAAAGAAACCTTGGAGACAATTGTTCCACAATCAGCCTCAACTTGACGAAACTTTGGGGTGTTTGGAAATGCACAAACCAAGAGAGTGCAATCTGAGTTCCAGTCAGGCTGATATTCTGCTCCCATTTCCAGTGCTTGTGACCTCAAAATGCTCCGCTCTGGATTAACAAAACCCGATAACACAAAGACTACCCCTTCCTGTCAAATATATAAATTTACTCAAACAAAGCAGAAAACCAAGCAGTTCTAATAAAAGTTGTTGAACTTATGCTAATACCAGAAGTTTGGAGAAAGTTTTGGTGTCCAAACCGGGCAGAGAAGATTTTCCATTTCTTTCAGTTTGCTTGGAAGGTGTACCATCTGTAAGCCCTTTAATACGCCCTTTGGTCATCTTAGGCGCCTCACCTTCACTACTTTCACCATCCCCACTCAGTTTCTTTCCCTGATGCTCATTCTCATTTTCTCTTGAACTCATCCAAGAGGGAAGATTTCGCCTCACAGTTTTCTTATTATTATCACCATCACCAGAGCTTGGTGTTAAATCAGACATGTCAAGGAACCACTTAACAAAACAAACCAAGGAAATTACAGCAATAAAAACACTCAGTTCCTGTTACAAGCAATACTGAAAGATGCAGAGATAGAACTTAAAACCTGAACATAAAAAAAAAAGATATTTACAATTCTAATTGCAACCAACAACCAGGAAGAATTTAGACATTCAAGAAAAAATTTAAAAGAAAAAGAAAAGAAAATAGTAAAACATAGCCAAAAAATCTATGATCAATATAGAAACTTGCTTGCATTGCCCAACAACACTAAAAATGCAATTACCATAATACTAAAGTACTATGAAATACCAAGAGAGACAATAGACATGTGGGGTTCAATTACCTGAAGAAGCAAGAAGAAGAAATAATTTTGTGAAATGCGCATGAGCAGATTTCAAACTTCAGAAGGAAAACGATACCAACTTAAAAAGGAAAAAGAAGACGAAAGAAAGAAAGAAAAATATACCTTTACTTAGCCTGATGCCTCCTGCCTCTGTTTTCTCTGTGTTTGCTGGATGATTCTCAGTCATGTGGAGTTGGGATTTAGGAATTTATTAACCTTCGCTTGCGCTTAATTTTGCAAATTTACGGCATAACAACGTAATAATATTTTATTAAAAATTATAGTATAATAAGAAGTGAAGAGTGAAGGTGCCGGAGTGGTTATAGGGCTTGACTGAAAATCATGCGGGCTCTGCGCAGGTTCGAATCCTGCCGTCCACGGTTTTTTCTGATATTGAGAAAGGGGAAGGTCAGGGCTCAAACGCTGGACCACGAATGAGGAGAAAGGAGGAGAAAGGGAGGGGACAATGTTGTTGGATCACTAAGTCCTGACTAGGTAGAAACTTCTTATTACATTTAATAATTTATCTAGAATTTTAAATTTATTATTAAATTAATTGGTAGTTAACCAATTTATCTTATAATACATATTTACTAAAATATGTCAAATACTATATAAAGGCTAGCTTGGTAAGTAGAAATAATTTTTGTAAAATTTGAATGAGAATGGGAATGGAATTGAATGAATATAGAGTGGAATGATCATTCTATTAATTGTTTAGTAACATAAGTGAGGAATAATCACTTAATTCAATTTATTAATTTTTTATGTAATTTTTAGACATGAAATAATATCAAACTTATGTTAAAATACCAAAAAATACATCTCTATAGATAAAATAATAACAATTATATTATTTTAAAATGAAAAAAATATCACTATAGTTAAAGTAATTTTTAATAAAAATTAAGCATAATTTATGATATATATATATATTTCTTAATTTTTTAATTGATATTTTTAAAAACTTATATTATTTATTTATTTATTATTATTATTACTTATATTTATTTTTATTATTATTTATTAATATTTTAGTTTGAAATTACTTGACTAATTTATTTATTTAACATTAATTAATTAATTATAATTATATTATTTACAATTATATAAAGGGTATTTTTGTCATTTTACTAAAATTAATTGGTTTATTATTATTTTTATATACAAATTTATATTTATATGATTTATATTTTTTAATGTGATATGAAATGTATTTTGGTCATTTGACTAAATTAAATAATAAATATCTTTTTTATTTATGAATAATAATATTATTCTATTAATATTCAAACTTTTATTTTATGTGATATAATGGTTTTTCTTGTCATTTAACTGACATAAACCAATTTCATAAAACTAAGACAATCTTACCCCCTTAGATAGGTTTGAGAATTTTTATTTATAATGAATAAAATGACTGTAATAGAATGAGTATTTTAAAGTTTAAAAACATACCAAACAAATGAACATCTATTTCGTGAAATTATACATAAGATATAATGATCATTCTCGCGTACCAAACTACTCCTAAATAAAAGATTTAATCATAAATCACTAGACACCCATTTGCCTTGAAGTATGAACTTACTCATAAACAGTACAAAATCAACCAATTTGTCCCTAAATTGTAGTCGAATAGTAAATCGGCAGGAAATATGTCGATTTTAGTGTAACTACTAATGTATTCATCGTTAGATACTCAGACAACTTTTCATAGACTATAAATTTACTCATAAATCATCCAAATATTAGCCCTATTTATGAAGAATTGTTACATATACACACTCATACTCTAACAATTTATCTAAAACTATTTTATTTAATCTTAAATATTTAAATACTCAATAATCACTTTGAACTAAGTGTTTAGCTCGTACATTATGAGATTATACTATTTATTATAAATTATTATTAATCAATAATGTTTTCTCAAATCAATATAAAACATGAACGATCTAATTTTAATATTTAATAACATGTAACTAATTTAATTTGAGATATTTTTTAGCTCATAAATAGTCATATACTAAACTAAGTTATCTTGAAATATTTTTAAACTTATAAATTTTAAACACTGAAATAGTTCTCTTTAAAACTGATCTCAATATATAACTCATCAAATGATAAGCAAATTCACTTAAAAATATTTCTTAAGACATGAATTTTCATGTACTAAGATAATTCACCTTAAAATATTTCTTAATATATAAATCATGAAATAAATTGAAATGTTCCTCAAACTACATATTTTGTTAGAGTTTAATACGATTTACTATAAAACATCTATTTACAACTTCATCGATCAAGCTATTACATTAAAAGTTCAATCAATAATTCAGACAAAAAAAAAAAAAAAAAGTTCAATCAAGAAAACAGAAGAGAAAGTCAGAAAGAGGCAATTATCTGTTGGCTCCCGCTCATACTCTTATTTTTCGAGAGTATGCAGGAAACCATTCTTCCTGCTCTGTCCACCATTCTTATCATCATCATCATTCAGAAAAAGTTGTGATGGTAAAATGGAGGATGAAGCTCTAAGCTTCAATTTATTCGATCCGCTTGCATAATTTTGGGGGCTGTCTCTCTTTCCCCAACCCTTCGAAGCCATACAATCCCTCCGCCGACCTCGACTCAATCCAAAACCACCTCAGATCCATGGTACCTTATCTAATCTCTTGCTTACCAATCTCCGTTAAGTTCATTTTCTCGCACTTTAATCTGTAGACTTTTTTATATCAGTTTGTTTGGTTACTGAGAAAATTTGAGGCAAGTTATTTGATGCGTTATATTTTTTTCCGAGCTAAGTTTTGGGGGACTCAATCCTGCTATGTGCATATAATGCGAGCTTCTGATTGGGTTTTCTCAAATGATTGATTAATTGATTAAATGAATGTAGTTCGCCCAATGGTGGCTGGGAAATTGAAGGAAAAAAATTGTTCAAGGTTGTTGAGTACTAATCTTTCTCTACATTATCATGTTGTATATGTGATTGTGCTGGATAACTTTTTCTTTAGTTAAACTTAATCCCCGTGTGGTTTATTATAGATTAGGAGGAAATGAAAACTTGGCTGACTTGAGTTTGTAACTGGAAGTTAAGAAAGCGATTGCTTGAAATTGAAAGGTTACATTTATTTTATACTTTGTTGCAAATTTAGAACTGGTATTATCATTGTTATCATACTCTTTGACTCCTCTTTCATAGAGGAAATTGACTAGGTGGATTAATAATGATTTTACTGTAAGAATGTAGAGTATAAGATGTCAAAGCTTTATATCCTTAGTAAATTACATTTGATGATTCTCTAATCATACAGGAATATTGTTTTTTCCTTCTAACATTAGAAACTTTTGTCCCTAGCAGAAATTAGTTGGGTTTGATGTTGGATACGAGGCCTAAGCTTCTCTCTGTTTTATCCAAGCTCACAACATTTTCTAAAATCTGCGTGGAGTAACTCTAGTTAGTTATAGTTCATTGCAACCCTCACATATACCATACAAACTAAATGAGTTGGATATGCTAGATGATTCATATATGGATTTGGTGTTAAACCTGGGTTAGTAGTACAAGACTAATTGGAATATTCTATCTCTTCATGCTATTTCTGGCCATAAGGAATCCCAGTAAACTTATGGAGCAGGCGAAATCAATTAGAGACGGTAATCCAGGAGTATTTAACTCTGAAATTCTGGACCATCTGGCATCTGATGGGAAAAATCAAGATTTTGTTGAAAAGGCTGTGGAACATTCTCGAGAATGGAGACCAGGTTTAGGCCGCAAGCTGTCTCGCTTCTCTTTAAGTCCTAATATAAGGTAGAAACTAGAAAATATAATCATCTCTTTCTTTCTGAAAAAATGCTTCTTATTACTTGGAAGTTGTAACTATTTATGGTCTATGTGTATGATATGTGTTCATTTGACAGTTAACCTACTGGGATTTTGGAACCAATTCTGGACATCGATAAATTGAAAGACCTGCAAGAATTTTTCAAGGCATATGAACGGATAGAAAGTAAGGTGCACTTTCTCCGTCTTCCTATAATCATGATGCAATGGTACACTTGGAATTTTACTTCACTGTGATTCGTGCACAGATGCAAAAAGAGAAATACAAAGGCAGATGGGTGGCAATTGAAGTCAGAATGATGTGGGTACTAATGCACGAAAATGCCAACCAGAAATCTTGGGGAATAGTAAGCGGGTATCATCCTAATTCTAAATCATCTATCCTTGACATGATTGTCACGTAGTATCATTCTTTATTTTGTTAACATAACATAGCCTGAATCTATATTATTCTTTCTTATGGATCAGGAGGTCTGTCAGATACAAGCATTTATTCGCATTGGTAGATACCAATAGTAATGGAAACGTTTTCTCCTCTCAAGAGACATTTGAATCATGGCATTCTTTGTTCTAGTAATCAGAGCTTACAAGGAATTGAGGTACATGCTGCAACACAAGAGATGGTAAGCAAATGCTGTTGGAAAGAAAGTCCTTGATTTTGCTCCCTCTCTCTACTTGTTTTCAATCAAAACTAATATGCTTCTGTTCGTGGTCTCCTCTCAATTCCATTCTACAGTTTACCCTTTTGTATTTTGGTACTTACCTGGTGGCATGATTAACCTTTGTCACGGGTTTATTAGCCATGGAAGATGAAAAACTTAATGAGATCTTGGATGAATTACTACACAGTAATAATGAAGATCTAGAAATAGATAGAGCAGTTGGTCTTTTACAGGAGAGGTTTTGGATAACAGGGTTGTTGAAGATGTGAGAAGTGGTGAAGCAAATGATTGGGCAATAAGTTGTATAATGGTATTGTACCGGCAGAAGATGCACCTGGAAGCAGTGTCTTCTGTTCAACCAGATGGTCCACCTCTCAATTTGGTGGAACCAGTAGGTAAGAATATATGCATATTCTTCTTGGTCGTGAGAAATATATGTCTGATTGCATGTGAGGTTAATTCAAATGTATAAGTTGATACTTGTTAGTATATTGTGAATGGCTTCAGTGGAACTGTTTGATTGAAAACATGTTTGTCTAGAGGAAAAATAAACAAGTGCTATTGTGTAATAAAACCATAATGGGGGCAACTTGAATCAGATACTACTGGATTAACTGAATGCTGCAGACTGCAGTTTATGAATATAGCTCTCAGGCGTTGCGGTCTTGATTCTTTCCTTCTGTAATAGGGTGTCAAAGCAAAAATGTTATACTAAGCAGTACATGATATCTTCTATTGAGTTAAAGGTTTGGATAAACTCTCAAACTATGTGAATTTTTTTGGCTTTAAAACACACTGTTTGTATCTTTTCTCTTGGGTAGGCGAGGGGAAGAGGAAATTAAATTCATTCAAACTACAATTCCAACTGTTTCTTCTTCATACATAAGGAATCAACTGTTCTCTTTCACCATTTTCTTAATGTGTTTGATATCATTGTCTACAATTTATATTAACTAATTTGCATGTAGCACCAACTAATTTGACCAAGTAGAGGAAAAGAGAATCCACCGATAAATGTATATATGTTTAGGGATCTTTGAAGTTTTTCATTGTTTTATAAACTATTCCTTCGCTCAAAGGTTACCAGGAAGCTCTAATATGGATTACCTTTCGGTAAGAATCATGAACTATGTTAGTTCTAACTCCAGTATGTTATGTTATTTTGATGGTTTCAAGCTAATTTTTATTGTGCATTAGCAAATCAATCAAGTGTTGCTGGGATAGAAGCCCAACTTGTAGATGGAAATACTAGAGCACCAAATGATGGTCCAGAACAGCACATGGAGGTTCCAGTTTTCATTCTTTTTCTTCATTTTTTCTTTTATTTGTTTCTGGTCATGAAGAATTCAAGCATTTCTTGTCATACATCAGAAATTGTGGAATAACTAAAAATTCCCAAGGAGCTCTTCATTCATTGGTCTTACCCCTCTCCCTGTTCCAACTATCTCCCTCTTTGATCCGACTGGGGTTTGAACTTGAGACCTCCAACTTCATGTTCCAACCATTGGGATGTTCCATTTGGGACTTCCTTGTGCTGAAAAGCCGTAGACTTTCATTTAAGTCCACTAATTTTGGGATCCAGAGACTTCTTATTTATTCCATTCTTCATCCTTCTTGAAAGGAAAACAGAAAATAGTAAAATAGTCTTGGATTATAAAGTTTTTTGGGGCTACACTGAAGTTACCAATCTTCTAGCTGAACATTTGTTCTCCTTTCTGTTATTATTTGTTGAGTATGTAACTTATATATAAACCAAGCCCCACCAATGTTCACACTAATGAGTAGGTGGTGTTCCACCTTCCTTTCCCACTCTTCTTATCCCTTGAATTTTTGGTACATCCGTCCTTTTTACCTTGGTTACTTGGGGCTTCCGCTTGAGTGGTATGCAATACACTAACAAGTATCAACTCATACATTTAAGTCACGTGCATCAGACATGTATTTCTCATGACCAAGAAGAATATGCATATGTTCTTACCTACTGGTTCCACCAAATTGAGACGTGGACCATCTGGTTGAACAGAAGACACTGCTTCTTGTGCATCTTCTGCATTTTCTGCCTGTATGATATCATTATAGAACTTGGGATAAATATATGAAAATTTCAAAACCAGCAAATAAATAACAGTAAAAGAGAGCAAAGCAAAACGCACTTTGTCCTGAAATTCACATGGTTTGTTTGTCCAATCATTTGTTTCACCACTTGTTGCATCCTCAACAACCCAGTTAACCATATCACAACCTTCATTATTAACCTCCATGCCAATGTTAGATTCTTTTGACCCATCATTAGTTCCACTGTTTAGTTCTCTTGAATTATCTTTCACAGGCTTTTCAGAAGAACTAGCAAAATATCTGATGGTCATTTCCAGTTCACTTCCCTTACTAACTGTTATACCATCTTTAGCTAAGTTCAGTTCATGGGAAAAGCTTAATGGAGGCTTCCCTAATCAACAAAATCAGATTCGCCGTCCACTTTATCAAATGGAAATGAGTTTCTAGGTGACGAGTGATTCCTATCAATAGTTGAAAAATGGTCAGTTAACAGTTCTGATTGCAAAATCCTGCAAAGGGAATTTTTGGGTGAAGTATTACTTTTTGTGGTGTTATTCTTTTTTCGCAGCTTATGGCAACTGTCACTTGGGGTGAAAAGCTAATATCTCCAGCAAAGGTTGATGGAAAAACCTACTTTGAAGGTCAAATCATTATGTCTCAGATGAATACAAAGAATTTCTTGAGCTGGCGGCTCTTCACTGAAGGAAAAGGTGCTCCAATTATTCTCTTCTACATCTTATCTCACACACTTTTTCTTCATCCTGCAAGGGAAAGACATGTTGCTTGACTAGTTATTAAGATTTGATGTGGTAAACAATCATGCACATGTAGTCAAGTTCCCCCATTCTGATGACCCCAAAAAAAAAAAAAACTGAAAGAAAATTTCCCTTCATTTTCTGTATAACAAAGTTGATCCTCTTTTTATCGCCTTGGATTACTATCAACATTATTTGATTATTTCAGTTTGTAGAAATTCTGTGGTTATTTCATGAAAAAGAAGTTGAAGAAGGTGACCTATTCTAACATAGTGGCTACTGTCAACATGATTGATCTAGCGTTGTTGTCATTGAGAATTGTGCAGTGGGCCAAAGATTGGGGAGTTTAAGTGAAGAAGATAAGATGAACTACTGAAGTTATGGAAGGTGTCATCTTGTAAGGTCAAGTGGGAAACAAATAGTAGACCAATCAGACCGTCACCTTATAATACAAAGTCGTCTAAAGTAGAACTACTGGAGTCCATAAGTCATTGACTGAGTGTTGTCTTGTGTACAACATAAAGCCATTGCAAGCAACGTTATGGTTAGTATTCTAGTTTTGTCATTATTAAGATATGTTTAGTGTTTAGTTATGTTGATATTAAATTTTACATTATTTAGATAATAAGTCTTATATACATTTTTTATTATAAATATTAAGTTTTGGTGTAATTTTGAAATCATTCATTTCTTCATCTTTATATATTTTATTACTTATTTTTTTACAAGACGTAAGAACAATTGAAGGGAAGTTAAATTGGTCATCTTGTTATTTAAATTTATTGATTATTTAATAAAGGAATACAAGAGAGTATTGTATTTTTCCTTCTTTTTTTTTTTGTTTTTTTTGAAAAAAAAAAGGGAAAGAAAGTGTGGGTAAATATACCCTTCCAAACCGTCTCTTTTCAATGATTCCAAATTACTGATAAACTTATATAATTTATTAGACACCACACCATAGTCATAGTATAAGTTAACTTATATTTCATGTTTTCAAAATTACAATTATATAATTATATTATCCAGTCATTTTTATAACGTGTGCCAAATAGGCCAAATGTTATGTCATATCCTCATTTTTTTTTCTTTGCATCCCTTTTCATTCATTTTTAATCAAAACAAATCCTAATAGAAAAAGGTATTTATAAAAGAATCAACTATAAATTTTATTTTTTCTCCAATAAAATTAATTTTTTATCTTTTGTTTTTATTTAAGAAAGACTTGTATTCCGTTGACATGTCCTTATTGTTAGGGAAGAAAAGAGGAGCAAGTAGATAAGTGCTTACATAATATTACTAGTTTACAAACAAGTCCTGATCTTATTGATGGCGGGCCTTCTAATTACCTAAATAAAAAAATACAATGGAAGGAATAGAACCGTACGAATCTATTTTTTCAACATCAATAATACCATTAATTTAAGATCCTTCTAAAATGTTCTACGTTTCCTCCATTGAAATTGAAAGGTTAACCCTATTTATTTATTTTTTATAGAAGATTCTTAATTCTTATCCACACACTTGTCTCTTAGATATTATCAATTATTGTGTGATTAACATATGATAACTGATAACATGATTAAATTCAATCTATAATTTGATTAACATTTTATATATAGAAATATAAAACTAGCCGCCTTATAAAACTATGTTTAATAGATTTTATATTATTAATTTTAATAATTTAAATTTTAATATAAGAATAAAAGCACGAACTTGTCACTAAATGTGACGTTTTAGATAAAATGGGAATGCATGGTTTGCTTTTTAATAATAGAAATCAAACTTTTTAAAAGTTTAAATCTTGCTTGCTCTTAATCGAAATTAACTTTATCTAGTCATTCATTGTCACATGTAGATTTTGATTTTTTTTATGGTTATGGTTATGGTTATGGACGAGGGTGGTCTGTCTATACCATGTAGTGAAAAACAATTTTGCTTTAGTGGTGATTTAATTGATTACTATGGACAGTAGGAAGGGTCCACAATTAGGCCATGTTTGTAGAATAAAAATCATAAAAGGCACCCATATATTTTTGTCACCTTCGAAAGCAACAAAGAAAGATACCCTAAATAATTAAAGTGAATTCAGACAAGCTAAGAAAGCCAGCAGCAACAAAAGAAGAGCACATGTTTCAGCCACTTAGGCCACTAAGAAGAAAAGGAAGTGTTTTGTTTACAAAAATAAAATAAAATTTAATTGGATGTAATTATTTTATTTGTACATTACTTTCTTTTCTTTTTTCATTAACAATTGTATAAATTTGTAATTATACTAATATTTAAGTTCCAAGGAAAACTACTCAATACTTTTTATTAAAGTAATTTTGTAAAAGAACTCATGGTGCAAGTAGACCTTCTCTTCTCTTTTCTTCAATAAAAAGCATTTGGCATTATTTACCAATTGCTATTATTGGTGACAAGTTTATCATGTCCATTTGCTTTTTATGAAACTGTAATAATAATAATTAAAAAGAAATACAGTGGCCAACTTGTAATCCCACTTCTAGCTGTCAAGTGCAAGAATCCTAAGGATGATACAAGCTGTAGTCAATGAGCTTTGACAAAGATGGTACCTGTGGATAAGAAAAATTACTTGATAAGGTTGAGGTTTTTTATTTTGGAGTTTAGAAGAAAGACAAAAAAATGGCAAGGATAAGATTTGAAAAATAGTTATATTTCTTTTATTTAAATGTTTTTAAAATGAAATAATAGTTTAGTCTCTTGTTTGAGAAAACATAAATTTACACATTTTTATAATTATGGGATGGATAAAAAAAGATAAATTTAAATATTAATTAAATTTTATAAAAGCACAAGGTCAAAAGTTTTCAATCAATTGGTTGGGATTCTAGTATGGCTTATTTATTATTTTGTTTATGAGAAATACATAAATTTTTTTACTTTTTATTCGTTTATTATTATCATTTTTTTTAGTTTCTTATACCTTTTAGAAATTTTTATATTGGTCATTAACAAATTATATTTTCGTCTTTCAGAATTTAATGATATCATTATTAATAGTCCAAAAGCATAGACATTGATATTTATTTGTTGAAGGGACAAATCGGGCAAAAAATTATAACTATATTTAACAGTATAACACTAAGATAAGCCACTTAAGACGAAGACATTTTGTTCCTGACCTTGGAAAAGTATTTGATGGACCACCTAGAAAAAATTAAAATTTGAAGGGCCACCTATAAAAAATTAAATCTCAAAGAAGATAATTAGAAAGGAAAAAAAAATTATAAATATTAAAGTAAAAATTAATATAATTATCATTATCAAGAGAATCAACACAATAAATAAACCTATGAAAAACATTGACCTTGTTAGGAGACACTTGGCTTTTAGTCCATACCATGTGACTTGCATTAGTAGACTTTTGAAGGTGTGTTTCCTACATTTTTGGCTAAAGAAGTGTGTGAAAGGTTGTTTTAATCTGTTTCTCATTCTGCTTAAATCATTCGTTGGATTTAGATTTTTGTTTGTTGTGACGGTTTACGTTTCAAACAAGCAACCAACAAATTGGTTAATAAAAGTATAAAACGTCAATATCACCATTTGTCACGGGGGACAAAGCATCATACTTTGCTTTGAATCATAAATAATTGTATTGTAACCTTCTTTTATTTATTATAATATAAGCAGAAGATAAAAATAATAATATTATAATGAACAAGGGGAACAACACTTATTACAAAAATAAAATATAAATAATAATATATTTTTTTTAATCAAAGGAGAACTTCCGAAATATATAGGTTCTTTCAATCTTTTTGACAAGGTACTATGTAACCATATTCGTAACGTGTGAAAACACTAAAAATTGACAATAAAGAAGTTTCAGGTAGTTCAAATTTAATATGTTAACATGAAGTTATATTAAACTTTTACTTCACTTTGTAATCAAATAACATTTCATTTGTATTAAATTACTAGCCTATGTACTTATGCACAAAATAGAGAGAAAAAGATAAGTTGTAAAAGATGTTTATTTATTTTTAAAAATAATTTATTAATTGAAGCTAACAATACATGAGTTTTTTATTTTTTGTTAATTTTTTCTTTAATTATAAGAGAAAGTGAATAATTTTTAATAAATAATAGAATTTTAATTCAAAAAGATGTCAAAATTTATGAGAATATTATCATCTCTATGGTATTTGAATTAACAAGTATATTAAAAAGTAAGATAATTTTTAGTATAATATAGTATAAATATAGAGAGGTAGATAACTATTCATAGTGTTGTCCTTTCCGAAATTGCAGTGATAATTAGAATTGTTTTGTATAAATATGAATTTACATCCTTCCAAGAGATATAAATAACAAGTCATATTTTGTATTACTATGACTTTTGAAAAGGTATTGTACTTTTTTGAATTTCTTAGAGTTGCAATTAACAAGTTACAACATGAATATTTGGTAAAAGTAAAAGAAAAAATTTTATACAATAAAGGATAAAAAAGAGATAAAAAAAGAATAAAGGAAAAGGACAATAGAAAACCATATAGAGCACTGCAAACAATGGCCTACTTGTCCACACTTTCAACAAAAAAATAAAATAAAAATGATTTAGCCCATGCAATGTTCAATTTTCTTTCCATGTTTGACAGTTATTTACTAAGAAATTAATGGCATAATTAAAAAAAAAATAGAGATAAGGATAAGAATAAGTGAAATTTGAATAGAATGTTATAAATTTGAATATTTTTATGCATCAAGAAAATTCGTTAATGAATTCTAATTTAAATAATTTATTACTATCAAGTATAATAATAATAATAAAAATAGATATCAATAATATAAAATCTATATAATTATATTATTAGTATAAAACTATTTATGCTATTATTATATATAATACTAGTCTCATCACATATTGTGTTACATTATAATTCTTGTATAAAATAGAGAGAATAAAATAAGTTTTAGTAGATGTTGATTATTTTAAAGTAATTGATTAATTGTAGTGAATACGTGAGTTTTTTTATTTTTAATTAATTTTTTTTCTTACTTATAAGAGAAAATAAGTAATTTTTAATAAAATATAAGATTTTAGTTTAAAAATAGATCAGATGGCACTAGGTCCTCTTTTTAGTGTGCTATTTGAAATAAAAATAATATTAACAAAATAAAAAATATCATAAAGGTATTCTCACTTTTAGAATAGAAATTTATACAATAACCTTATATAATTTTATCATTGTCATACAAAATAATTAAAAAATAAAAAATATTTATAACAAGTGAAAGAATTGAAAAATATATTATCATTAAGGGAGAACTAATAGCTTCAAATTTAACCATCCACTTGCCAGCACATACTAATCTGTGATTGTCAAATGCCGTTATCATTATTCTGTTTAACGTTCATTGATTGTTATACGCTGATGGTGACCTCCGAATCTCTAGACTTTAGTTTTAGTTATATAGTTTTTTAATAATTACAATTTCCAAATCTTAAAAAAATTGAAATTCAACTTGGAGTTTTTATATTATTAAGAAAATCTAACATGAGAAACTAATATCAAATTAGACGTGTTTTTTATGTTTTCATGTTGTCTAATTTAGTTTAGTTTTATTTTTTTCAATTTTTTTTATCTGAGTTAAATTCTAATATAATTTTTTGTTTTAACATATATATATATATATATATATATATATACTATTTCTGATTAAATTGAAAAAATAATTATTTTAGTTTAAATACAAGTAAATTAGTTCGAAAATATTTTATCATTAAATAAAAAAATAATTAGTAGTCAGTTGAAGGTGTATCATTATTTACTTATGTAAAAAATAGTGAATAAAAAAATATTTTATGGAAAAAAATCAGAACAAAAAAACAAGAAAAGAAATGAGATGAAACGCTAGAGTTGAAAATATAGAATAATTTACTCTCAGTTTTACTATTTTACTTATTAAATAATTTCTGAAAATCAGAAAAGATTTATAGAAAAAAAATCATGTTAATAGAGTATCATAAAATTTTAAGGAACATATATTTATTTTTTACACCAATAAGCCAAATATCCACAAAAACATAATGATGACTATTTTCAGTGGTAACCCACAGTCTCTTTATCTCTGAATCAATCCCCTTATTCCCTGATTCACTGAAAAGCTTCTAGAACACCACAGCTTTAACACAAAACTTATCACAAACAGATTTTGCGCCTTATAAAAGGAACCCAAAACCACTTCCTTTTAGAAACAAAACAATTAAAGTCTCCACCACAAACCAATACCCTGATCCCTGATTTCATTTTCACTTTCTCTGATTTTTTTCTCTATAAATTTAACACTTCCCAGTTCCCTACTTCTCACAAACAGTCCCTATCTTCAAACTCAAAATCAAATCCAAACCCCACACAACAAAAAAAATCTTCTTTCTTCCAATTCCCATCTTCCCATCTTCCATTTCATCTTTCTTTTTTCTGGGTTTTTTATGCTTTCCTAGTATCTCTTTCTTGATTTGTTTTTAATTCTATATTTGGGTGATAATATGGAGCTGATTTCGGGTCTACCAGACGATGTAGTCCGAGACTGTCTGATTCGGGTTTCATACGACAAGTTTCGGACGGTTGCGTCGGTATGTAAAGGGTGGAAAGCAGAGACTGAGCTGCCGGAGTTTCGTCGGAGAAGAAAGGCAACTGGGCATAGCCAGAAAGTTCTTGTGATGGTTCAAGCAAGTGTTGACTTGAATAAAACAACTAGTGTTATCAATAAATGTCCGATCAACCCGGTTTACCGACTCTCTGTATTCGAACCGGATTCGGGTACTTGGAGTGAGTTGCAGTTGCCGCCTGTTCCGGGAACACCCGGCGGGTTACCCATGTTCTGTCAATTAGCGGGTGCCGGGTTTGATTTGGTTGTAATGGGGGGATGGGACCCGGTAACTTGGAAAGCTTCGAATTCGGTCTTTATCTACAATTTTATCTCTGCGAGATGGCGTTGTGGGGCTGACATGCCAGGTGGGCCCAGGACATTTTTCGCTTGCGCGTCAGATCTTGATCGGATGGTATACGTTGCAGGCGGGCACGACGAGGAGAAAAACGCGTTGAGGTCAGCAATGGCGTATGACGTGGCAAGAAACGAGTGGGTCCCACTGCCTGACATGGGAAGAGAGCGTGACGAGTGCAAAGCGATATTCCACCGTGGTAAATTCATTGCCGTAGGCGGTTACTCCACGGAAATGCAAGGACAGTTCGAGAAAACCGCCGAATCCTTTGATGTCGGGACGTGGAGATGGGACCCAGTAATGGATGACTTCTTGGATTCCGCCACGTGTCCTAGGACTTGTGTGGACGGTGATGATGGCACATTTTATATGTGCATGGATGGTGACGTGCTGGCACTGGAGGATTCCACGTGGCAAGCAATAGCCAAGCTGCCTACTGAGATGAGGAACATAGCATATGTGAGAACGTTGCAAGGGAAGTTGCTGGTGATTGGATCAACTGGTTTCGGTGAGCCTCACTTGGGTTTTCTATTGGATATGAAAAATTACACGTGGCAGAAATTGGAGATGCCTGAGAAATACACAGGCCATGTTCAATCTGGGTGTTTCTTAGAGATTTAGATCGGCTATTGTGTACACAAATTAGATAAGTAGCCAAGTTTTGTTTTTTTCTTTCTTATGGGTGAAAATATTGTACTGGAAAGAGTTGAATCACTAATATGAAATACAAAAGAATGTTCCTTTTTGAGTATAAATGCAATGTAGGCAGCTGCCATAGCTTAATGCTATTAGTAACCTTAATTTGTGCAATTATTAAATATTAAAATGTCAAATGCTGTCATTAGTTAATAATTTGTTTGTTGGAGTTTCAGTGAAATGAAAATTAATATAATTATTATTAGTACAGTAAAAATTTATTTTCACAAATTAAATAATTTTTAGAGCATTTTGAACTTAATATTGTTTTATTAAAATTTATTTTTTATTAGGCGGTTCCATGAAAGATAGAGATTTATTCACGCCATGAATATCAAACTTATCCACTTCTACTTCCTCAAAATATATGTTTTATATGTTTTTAGTACATGAACTAAAAAGGAGTATATCATATAATCACGACTTGTTGCCTAATAGTTCTTTGCCGACATCCCGAGGGAAAATTAATAAAATATAATGTGGAAACGTTAGTAGCCTATTACTAGCCTATAGCATTTGATGTGTTTAATGAAGTGAAAAAAAATAAAAAATAAAAATCAAATGCATCTTCTACTAGTTTGCTTAGGTGAAATAATTTATCATATAACGTGATTTAGTGATTTATTAATTGATTATATTTGAAATAATTTATCATATAATGGGATTTAGTGATTTATTAATTTATTATAAGAATCACGAGATAATGTTGCACGCTTATTTTCTAAAACTCCAAAGGTAAACTAACAAAAACATTGAACCTATTTTCTTAACAAAAACTCCAAAGGTGTCAGGTGTTAGACGAGGAAAGGGGAGACCGAAACTTACATGGGGGACAGTCATCGAGAAAGATATGGCTGTACTAGGAATTAATGAAAATCTTGTCTTGGATCGATGCGAATGGAGGAAAAGGATTCATATAGCCGACCCCAACTAGTTTGGGATTTTAAGGCTTAGTTGAGTTGAGTTGAGTATATATTTTTAGTCCATGAACTAAAAAGGAGTATATCATATAATCACGACTTGTTGCCTAGTAGTTCTTTGCCGACATACCGGGGGAAAATTAATAAAATATAATGTGGAAACGTTAGTAGCCTATTACTAGCCTTTAGCATTTGATGTGTTTAATGAAGTGAAAAAAAATAAAAAATAAAAATCCAATGCATGTTCTACTAGTTTGCTTAGGTGAAATAATTTATCATATAACGTGATTTGTTGATTTATTATAAGAGTCACGTAAGTCTTTTTTTTTTTAAACTTGGAAAATAAACTAACACAAACATTGAACCTATTTTCTGAACTTTTATTTATAATAAAATATCCTTTCATTGGTAGATAATGTGGATAGGGAGTGGGGACCCATTAGATGTGAAATTGACCATGTTAATTAATTAAGATGTTTAGGATTTAGATAAAGATCATTAATACAAAATGCAAGACTTCAAGTATTCAAATTGTGATTTTTGTTGTTTTGGTTCTTAAAAATAATTATTACCTTAAATTTATTATTGAAAGTTTGAATTTATCAATTTAATATTAGATATTAATAGAGTGTATATCTTGTTAAAATGAGAGAGATTCATTTAACAATTTCAAATCTAGCTAGTGCAAAACTATCATTGTGAATTTAAAAATTTATTGTACATGAGAAATTCAAATTATTACAATGATTTTTAACAATTACATATTGTGAATTTTTTTTTTTCTAATGAATTCTTTTAATTACACAAAAAGAGAAAAAGAAAGTGTCGGTGTCAATTTTAATTAGCTATGTAGGACATGATCATATATAGACAAATTGATTGTGAATGGTAACATTTATACTAAATTAATAAAGCTAAATTTTCAACAATGAAATTGACATAACATTTAATTATCTTTCATCGATCAAAATAATTATCTTTCATGAGATTTGGATATTCTCATGTATTATAAGAGTTATGTCAAAGAGAAAGAGAAACACCAATTACACTTCCAAAATATATTTAATTAAAACTAATTTAATTTTTGAAGAAATTTAATCTTGTGTTCATTTTTCTCATACAAGATTGAAACACGAAAGGATCTGAATCCTTTGCTCATAACAAATTTCAAAACTTTGAAGGTAATATTTATTTCGCTTTGATAGCACACATGATATCTAAAATACATTGCTAATTGAAAATTAAAAATTAAAAATTGATAACACAAATCAAAGGGAATGTTAAACAAGTCCCAACATATGTACTGAGCTAGCTCTCGTTCATTGTGAGATAAGCCATTCAAGCCTTTCATGATTCACCTTATTGATTTCTTCTTTTATTTGAGATATACATAATCAAAGAAAGACACGTTTATATCAATACTTTTACTTACTTAATTTCTTAAAATATTTATTTTCAAATAGTTTCCCCTCACACTTACACGCACATAGCTGATAGCACCTTGACTGTAAAAAACCACAACCTTGCATGATATTTGCTTCTTCTGATTAAAGCAAGTTGTGGAGATCCTCTGTCTCATTTGCTGTTGCACTAATAACAATATATCACGTTATTAAAATTCTTCCTATAAATCAAACAAGTTTTATCTATTCCATCAGCCTCACCTCATTAAAAAATAATAATAACAAATAAATAAATAAATTTACAATTATAATTCATCTAATCATACATACTTGAGTCTGTCAATGCTCAATGGCAATAAGCCATAGTCATCCTTGAATTAGTACAGTATAGATTGAAGGGATCTGAGAAACGATCACAATTGCAGTCTCCTTATCGGGTAGATCTAGAAAGATGTTTCATGTATACATTCAATCAAATAAGTAAAGTGAGTGATGAAAAAAATTAAAAAGAAAAGAGATGGTTAATCAACCAAAATTTAAAATGTTGATACCCAAAAATAATATATAATCTTATGTGCTTTCCTAAATAATGTGAATCATTATACCCAAAAAAAGTAATGTGACTCAATATTGATTATATCATATTATACATATTCGATGATAGATCACGAAAAAAAAGAATGAGTTCCACTCCTCATCAATGGAAGCTTCATCAGGAATGTAGATTTCTTCACATTTAAAATCATGGAAGATATTTTGAAATTTTGAACTGAATTCATCTTTGGTAGATTAATCCTCCCTCTGCAAACTATTCCATCTAGACTCTTTGCACTATCAGAATCAAATGGGAGCTCTATCAGAGCTTCACATCTATACACACTTGGCTCACATATGCTCTCAAATCTTCACTTATAATTGCTTTCATTAAGTCACAGCCCACTATTTTAAGGCTTCGAAGATTTGGAGCACCAGTGAGCCAAGTCAAATTAGTAATTCCACACCTAGTTAGTTATAAAATTTGAAGGTTGCAAATTATGCATTCATGTCCTGTAAGCTTCAAGTTGTTGAGTGACATTGGTGAATATTCTAGTGAGAAGGGTTGGAGCTTCATATATCTAATGCACCTTTGGTGGAGTTCAATAACATTTCTAGAGACGAGAAACTGAACAACACAATGCTTATGTCTTTCAGGTGTTCCAAGAATTCCAGCTTCTGCAGCAAGAGACTTTCATAGTAGCATGGACCCCGAATAAAACTATGAAAGCAAGTCAATAATTCACTGAACACTTGCAAGGATGCAAGACTTGACATCAACATCTTTGGGATGGTAAAACGGCCAATAAAGTTTAACAGCAAACACCTCAAACTTTTCAGTTTGTAGAGGAATTTAGAGAAAAGGCATACCTTTGATGTTGTTGGTCAGAATGAAGCACACCTTCAACTGGAGCATGAGGCATAAGAAAGAAAAAGTGGATGTAGCATCTTAGATTCCAGTCTTAATTAATATTGTCGTTTATGATACCTATCAAAATTAATTGTCTGTGCTTAGAAGAAACCATATGACAAAAAAAATGTGCAAGCAACATGCATACATGTTATAATTATATTATCAACTAATTCAAGCATATTATTGTGTTTATTATGCTAGTCAGGTAGTTGTACCCGACTACTTCATTCTAGCAATATAAATTTGTTTTTAAATAATTGGAGCTATTTTGTAGTTAAGGTGGACAATAATTAATTACCAACTTTTATTTTGGGTGGAAGAAAATTATGAGTTCTACATTTATAAAGCGAACATAAGGACTTGTATTCACTAGCATATATCCCCCCTCTTGAACAAATTTTGTGAGTTTGGTATTTATTTTTATTAAACATTGTTAATGTAGTCATTCCCACATTGCCAAGTAGATGATTCACACACTTTTTGGGCTTTTTTGACAAGTTGATGCAGGATTTCTTCAATCCTGCATGTAACTAGTGACGGAACTAGAAATTCTTTTCAGTGGGGTTGAATATTTCTTTATTTTTAAAAAATAAATTTATTTCAAAATATAAATTGGCGGAAATATTTTTGTTTCATGAAAATATTACTTGCAATTTTAATTCTGATGAATCAAATTTCGGTAATAATATTTTACTTGTAATTTTAAATCTGATGAATCAAATTTCTGTAATAATATTTTTAATAAGGAGATAATGAGAGAGATTAGATGTTGAACTAATGATATTGATAGTTTCTAAAGAAAATTTTAATCAAAAGGCTAGAAGTTATTTTCTAATATTTGTAGGATAACCTAATCAATTTTAAATAATTGTAAAATATACTATGAAATTGGTGATTAAATGTCATGATTTCAGTGAATAAAAATTCAAATAGATTTAGAAAATTTGAATATTTTGTATATGTTTTCTCCTACTAAGTTGTTTGATTTTTAACAAATTTAAAAGAAATCAAGTGCCAAAATTTAAAATTTACCGAGTAGAATTAACTGAAGTTTGTTTGATTTTTTTTTTTTAATTTATTACGGAGATGAAAATAAAAATATTTAAAATATATGAGGATAAATTTTTATTTAATAATAATAAGTGGGTACAATATATTACTTTTCATAACATCTATATATGGTTGTTAAAAGCCAGTAGGGGTGGGGTCAACTGCTCCACTGGCTTGTTTCTAAATCCGCCCCTATCTGCAACACTAATTTTGAACTGAATGCATCTTTGGTGGGTTCATCCTCATTAATAAATGAATTCATTGCAAATTAGGTATTCATGTCCCCTAAGCTTCAAGTTGTTCAGTGACCATGGTGAATCTGGGGAGAAAGAATAGAGCTCCAGTTGTTTAAAGCACTTGTGCAGTTTGGTGGTGTTCAGTAACATTTCTAGAGAGGAGCAAGGAACTGAACAACACTCTGCTTATGTCTTTCAGGTGTTCCAAGAATTCCAGCTCCTGCAACGAGAATCGTAGGATATTGAACCCCAATCTAAACTTGAAAAGGAAATCATGGAGTTACCGAACACTTGCAAGGACCAAAGATTCGACATCAACGAAGGGAACTTTGATGGAGTTACGGACTGTATTTTTTTTTTTCTTTGTTTTTTTGTCCCAAATCAGGCATTTCTCAAAATGAATGCTGACTAGGAGATTAAATTGGGTGAGGTGGGAAATATTTATCCAGCTCAAAAACTAAAAACTACCAACATGTTCACTTTTTCCTTTCTTTCAACATGTATTACATTCCCCCTTCTGATGGAAACAGAGAGATCTTTGTTCCAAAATCAACCATTCAAATCAAGTCTTTGCTTATCAAATGGAGTTCCCCATTCACACCAAAAAGATTGAAATCAAAATTGTAAATTGAGTTCCCTTTGGAGCATTTTGTCAAACAATTTGCACCCCCAAATTTCCAACATATATATCTTTTGGATGACCCAGCTTTAACATGGGTAGGAATGCACTGGAATTGCTTCGAGTTATGAAAATAAGATAATGATTTGAGAAGACGAAAACATGGAGTCTAGAAGAGAAATGCGAGTCAAAAGGTGCAAAGATTGGCATTTCTAAAAGAAGTGAGATTCTCTTCAAGCTTCCGGATATAAGCTATGTGTTTGCCACTGCAATTCCACTAGTGAGTTGTGATGTTCACGACTGGACAAATGAAATCCATTATCCTTCTCTTCTATTGTGTAAAAGATAGAAAAATTAATGGAGCAAAGAAAGAGAGGAAGAAAATGGAATAACTTTGGAAGAACAGGAGAGTCAGAAAGATGGTTCATGTAGACATTTCATCAAATATGTAGAGTGCATGTTCTGTTTTTTTTTTTTTTTCCTGAATGAATTAGTCGTAATATTTTGTGATTTGAAGTGTAAATATTATTGAATTATATCATAATTTCTTGTTTGTTTGATTGAGAAACTTTCGCTTCCATATAATTATAAATTTTAATTACCAAATAATTTTTCAACATTTCCTTTTAAAAAAAAATTTCTTTTTGAATTTTAAGATTCCTTCAATGACAACTACTATCATTTATGACAACTTTGAATAATAAAAATCAGAACCTCCAATGAACAATAGGGGAGAGTCAGGAGTAAGATAAAATTAATCTTCATATGGTCTAAACTAGGGCAAATTTAAACTTGGGCTTGTTAAGAGCTCTTAAAGGTTTTTTTTTAAAAATATTTTTAAAAAATTTGTAGTCTAAGTGGAGTTGAACCCAAAACTAACTTAAAAGATATTTGATTAATTTACCCTTAAATCAAGTTACAAATTTTGTTAATTTTTTCTTATAAATATATTTATTAGAAATTTACATGTAAATAATAAAACAATTATTAAAAAAATATTAAATGAGCCGACTCACAAGTTTACGAGCCAAGCTTTGCAAAGATTGAGCTTAACTAATTTTACTAAATAGGTTCAAAATAAAGCTCAAGATCAGCTTATTTAGAAAACGAGAATAGCCCTTAACGAGCAGCTCCTAAGCTAGCTTGACTCAATGCTACCCCTTAATCTAAACCTTCACTATTTTTGTAGTCTAAATCAATTGTTGATTAGTCAATTATTTATGTAATTGAGTGTTGATTGAAACAAAATACTTGAGTAATTGGACATTAATTGAAAATAAAGTACCATTACTTTAGTGATTAAATGTTGATAGAAGACAAATTATAATTAAGTAGATAATATATGTTGATTGGATCAAATTGAATCCAATTATCCTATATATAATATTATCAAATTAATTTGAATCATGTTCTAATCATCCTCAAGTCAATGTCAATCGTTTTCAATCATTCACAAGTCAATTACAACCACCAATCAATCAAAGTTTGTCTACACCATCTCTCTTATAAAATGTCTCGCATTAGCTTTGGATATGATGCAGAAAACTCAAGGCACAAAAGTTATTGAAACTCCTTTACTTTTCTCTCTCAAACAATAGACATTAAGCAAGTCATAAATCTTTACGATCAAGCCCAGTGCTCGCAAATACCACAAGACCTTTCCCAATGACCATCCACAATATTGTCTTGAAAGAGTTTCATCGCTTTATCAGCGATTAAGCTACATAGCACTCAAATGAAACAAACTACATGTGTGTTATATATTATTAATTAATTCAAGCATATTATTGCGTTTAATATGCTAGTCAAGTAGTGAGGTCGAATTATAAACAAAACATATATAACTAACAAGGTATAGTACATATTTTTTAGTGCAATATTCAACAAAAATAAAATTATTTTGTTGTCGTTATTATCATCAAATGTATAATAAGAATAAAAAGATACAATTGATTCTAATTTTAATTTTGAGAAAATAACCAAGTCAAAATCTTCATTGTATTTACTAGCATATAGTACTATACAAAAGGGCTTAAATAAAAGTAAACTTTCTCAAGTGGCTTAACATGCTGAAAGGTAATTTATTCTAGCAATACAATTTTGTTTTGATTAATTCGAGCTACATTGTGGTTAAGGTTAACAATAAATAATTTATCAGTTTTTATTTTGGGTGGAAGAAAATTATGAGTTCTACATTTATAAAGTGAAGATAAAGAATTGAAACATGTCAATGTGAATTCCAAACAATAATACACGAGAGTGAGGAATAATATATTAGTTGTCTAATGGTAAGCATAGAGAATTTGTTTTAGTGATTTGGTCGTATTCAAATACCTATATGTATTTTAATAAATTTATTATTATGATTTAGTCAAACACATGTCATGTGTCTACCTCTTGGACAAATTTAAAGGCTTTAGTATTTATTTTTACTGAACATTGTGTAACTCCCACATTATTAAGACAACAAGAATTCAGAATAGATATAAGTACATGCGTGAAACATAAGACAAATTGATTGATCTCTTGAGCTCAAATCGAGCTTAGTAGATCATTTTTGATAGTTTAATCGCACTTGCTAATGCGCTCCATTCATTCTCTATAAGAAAAATCGTCGTAAATTCTGTCGAAAAATCCCGCTACTTCCTTCTTAAGGTTCTCCATTCGGAGAGCCACTTGGTTCTCCAATTCTCGCGTCTCTTGAATGATCCCGTAACTTCTTCAATTCTCGTATTCTAGCTCTCCATTGTAACATTCTGAGAGATTCTTTACAGTATCAGAATTCTCGTATTCTAGCTCTCCATTGCAACATTCTGTGAGATTCTTTGCAGTATCAGAATTAAATGGGAGCTCCGTCAGATATAGAAGTGGTTGCTGACAAATGCTCCTTAGAAGTGGTAAGTTCCCAGATATAGAGCTTCAAGCCTCCCGAAAATTTGGCCATTGACATGTTCAATTCCTGCAGCTCCACAATCTTCACTTATAATTTCTTCCTATAATTCACATTCGTGTATCCGAAGGATTCGCAGATTTGGAGCACATGTGAGCCAAGTCAAATTTAAAATTCCACAATTCGTTGCTTCAAAAATTTGAAGGTTGCAAATTATGGATTCATGTCCTTTAAGCTTCGAGTTGTTGAGTGACCATGGTGAATCTGGTGAGAAGGAATAGAGCTCCAGCTGTTTAATGCACTTGCGCAGTTTAATGGAGTTCAGTAACATTTCTAGAGAGGAGGAACTGAACACTGTGCTTATGTCTTTCAGGTGTTCCAAGAATTCCAGCTCCGGCAACAAGAGACTTTCATCGTAGCATGAACTCCGAATAAGAGAATTAATCTCTAATTTACTGAACACTTTTAAGGACGAAAGACTTGTCATCAACGTAGTTGGAATAGTAAGGTGCTTAGTGTCATTTAACAGCAAAAAGCTCAAACTTCTCAACCAACTCTCTTATACTTGTATATGACAGATTCAAATACTCCAGGTTAAATAATTTACCAATTTCTGCAGGTATCTCCACCAACTTACCATTATATGACAAGTCTAATACTTAGATTGCTTGCCCATACTTGAAGTAGCCACTAGGAAATTTAACCAGCGTAGTCTCTCGAACAATCAAAGTCAAGAGATTGAGGGAAAAAAGTTTCCCGAGTGATGTAGGTAATGTAGAACGCCATAGTGATAACCGTTCCGCTTCTCTCCAATTTGCAAGTTGGCCACTAGCATAGAATGAACTTGATGCACTGCTGTCAAATACCTCAAATTTATGTTTTGAACCATGCTCACAGGCTACCCACAAAGCCATGTCTCTCATCACATCATGCATCTTAACACTATTTTTTTGCCCATATCCACCTTCCTCCAACAAACATGCTAGCTTCAAACATTCGATGATGTCTACTCCTTGAGCACGTGCTCCATATACATCACCAAATTCATCTAAAAAACCCTCTCCAATCCAAAGATCAATAAGTTCACCGTTGATAATGTTATAGTCCTCCGGGAACAAAGCGCACTAAAGGAAACAAGTTTTATGGGTAGCATTTGGCAAGCTATTGTAGCTGAATTCAAGAAGAGGAAATACTTCATCAACCATACCTGATACTTTTGATGGATTAGTCTTCAACATTTGTATCGCGCGCTACCATTGATCTGGATCCTTCTTATTAGCCATAGCCCTCCCAACAGTAACAAGAGCAAGAGGCAGTCCTCGACACTCTGCAACCACTTCTTTGGCAAGATCTGGTATACTTGGATGAGAATTTAGAGTCTCTTCACCCACTTTAATTTCAAACAATTTGAGCGCTCCTTCTTTTGCCAAACACTCAACTCTTACAATTCTATTAGCCATTTTATGACAAAGCTCTTTAGATCTAATTGTGAATATCACTCTATATCCATTTTGACCGTCTGGATTAGGGATTCCCGGCGCCAATAGATCATATCTCTTCCATATATCATCCAATAATAACACAAATTTCTTGTGGTTCAGTATATTGAATATGACAATGGCTCTCTCCTCCGTAATTTTATTAAGCCAATCTTCATCTGGGATGTGTAATTTGTTCCTAATGACTTCTTGAGAAACAACAACCCAGATAACCACATCAAACTCATGACTTCTGGTAGCAAGGAAATCATTGTTGAATTTCTTTAAAAGAGTTGTCTTGCCAACTCCAGGCATGCCGTATATGCCGATGGTGCCAACACTAGGATCTTTAAAATACTTGCTTACCTCGTCAAAGCTCGAGTCCAAGCCCACAGTGATCCTCTCCAAAGGCAACATTTTGACTCGTGCATGAGGCATTTTTTGACCAACATATAAAGTTCGCCTTTTTTCTTTTAGTGCCTTCACTTCACGGATCATTTCAGGCACAACCTTTCCCAGCTTGTAGCTACTCCAGCAATTCTTGGGACAACAACTCCTTACACATTTACTCTGTTACTTGTTCACCTTTGTCAAGAATTAGACCGACTTCTATTTCCTTGGCTTCAACATTAACTAGCCAATTGCTCACCTCATTTGTTCGCTTCAATTGTTGCTCCTCTGCGACTTCAACCTTGTTAACATCTTGGTAAACGCTTTTGAGTTCATCTCTAGCATTTTGCAATAAGGTGAGATTGTTTTCAAGATGGCGGATGTAACGAATGCGATTAGCACTGCAATCCCACAGGCGAGTAATTATGTCCAAGATAGGACCAAAATCCATTGCTTGTAATTCAAGAGGAAAATCGAAAAAGAAAGGAAGAACAAGAAGCAAGGCTTGAAGAAAAATGAAGTTGTGCTTGAATGCAAAACCTGTGTTCTGTAGAACAAAGTTTACCATGCATGAGTACTTATAGAACTTGGGTTTACGGCATAGATAAGCTTCCTTACTCTCTCTGCGGGTTTATGCTTTTAATTTTGAGTTTTTCTTTAGATGATACAGATTATATTCTTATTGATGCTTGGTGCATGGGATTTTCTTTCAGTTGGAATTTCCTCCTTCTTAAGTTTCTCTTTTTCTTTTCTTGAAACATGATCAATGTCCTTGGATTCGACAACAGATTATATTCTTATTGATGCTTGCCGTATGGGATTTTCTTTCAGTTGGAATTTCCTCCTTCCTTAGTTTCTCTTCTTCTTTTCTTGAAACATTTCAATGTCCTTGGATTCGACTTTAAATGAATTGATCAATTGAATTTTAAATTTGAATCACTGTAGTAGCTCTCTTTCTGTCACCCCTTAATCATCTTTCACTAATTTTTCTTTAAAACTTAATTGAAAGAGACTAGATTATTTTATTTTTGGTACAAGGATAGTGCTCGAACTCTAATAGCTAAGGGTGGGAGACCAAGTACCAACCAGTTGAGCTGAGCTCTCTAGAGTAAGAGACTCTAGACTATACACATATGCCTTATACCTTTTGCTGGGAACTTTGATGGAGTTCGCACTGAATGGATTGAACTTTTTTTTTTTTTTGCCCCAAGTCAGGTATTCTTGCATGCTGACTAAGAGATTATATTGGATGAGGTGGCAAATGTTTGTCTAGCTCAAAAACTAAAAACTACCAACATGTTCTCCTTTCCCTTTCTTTCATTAGTATTACATTCCCGAAACAGAGAAATCCTTGTTCCAAAATCAACCATTCAAATAAGTCTTTGTCTATCAAATTAGTTCTCACATTCACCTTAGTTTTTGAGAATCAATTTGATTTTATGCCAGGAAGATCTACAATGGAGACTATTTTTTTATTTTATTTAGGAGATTAATGGAGAAATATAAACAAAGGAAAAAAGATCTTCACATGGTCTTTATTAATTTAGAAGAAAGAGTACGATAAAATGCCAAGTCAAATCTTGTGGTGGGTACTCGAGAAGAAAAATGTCCCAACTAAATATGTAGAAGTTATTAAAGATATGTATGAGGAAGTAATGACTAGGATGCGTACCGTAAATGGTATGACTAGAGAGTTCCAGATCATGAGAGGTGTTCACCAAGGTTCATCCTTAAATCCTTACCTATTTGCTTTAGCTATGAATGAACTTACCTATAATATTCAAGATAGGGCTCCATGGTGTAAGTTTTTTGCCGATGATATTGTGTTGGTAGATGAAACTAGGGAAGGTTTAATTCTAAACTAGAAATGTGGAGGAACGCGTTAAAATCTAAAGGTCTTAGATTAAGTCGGACAAAAACTGAATATATGGAGTGTGATTTTAGTGAAACTAGAGGAAACCCTTCATGAAATAATTTTAGACGGTCAGATAATTCCTACAAAGGATGTGTTTAAATATTTAGGATCATTTATACAAAAAAAAATGAGTGTCATTGTGTCACACCCCTCATGGAGGCATGACTGGCCGGAGGAATGGTAACCAAACCTCCGTAACCCTGACTCAAATAAAGGAATGACTATGACTCTTGACTCACTAATGAATAAAACCAAGAAACTATAAAGACAAAAATTAACATTTAAAAGTTTGTTGATTACAACAAACCATAACTCACTGATAATTTCGGCAGATGTCCCTTACGATATGGAATATGCCTTAAAATACAATCCTATAAACTCTTTTTATATTACTCAACATAATGCAAATACCATAAGGAGCTCTGCTCCGTTCACATCATACCACATTTGATACCCACAGTTCTAATGTGACTGCAAACTTTCATCCTTAACTCCAAGTATGAGATTTTGAGACATATCTTGTTGTCAAATCTTTAGCAAAGCCTCATATTAGCAGTTAACTTCTTTTGAGGTCCTGCTATTAAAAAAATATAACCACAAGAAAGGGGTGAGTCCTACGAACTCAGTGAGTGAAAAATTGTACCAAAAGAGTACTAGCATCACATAACACAAGCATATCACATATATATTAACATCATATAACATGATTCACATAACGTTTCACATCACACGTGCACATTGTAAATTTCACAATTTACATAAAACACATGATCACAAATTAATCAGAACAATAATATCACACAAAACAACCAAAGGGCCAACGAGTGACCCAACCCCGCACAACATTATCACCCCCGACCGGACATTTACGAGCCCGTACAACAATTTAATCTCCGTACACAAAATCCATCCCACCGGGGCTGAGCATTCAATTTAAAAAAATATTTATCAGAATCAGAATTTCTCATGATTTTAAATCAGGGTATCCTAGGTGCACCTGGACTTTTAATTTCAGAAATGAAAATCATTTTCCAGAAAATGTTCACGAGTTGGCCCTTATCAAACACAATCAATGTCAATCACAGTAACCAATATCAAGCAAACATTATTCAAGCAAATTACTGAAATACTCAACTAGCTTACTTTCCGTATATCACACATATTCAAATAAACATATAATCACATATGATAATCTAGGCCCTAAAAGCAGCAATTAACCACTCACCTGAAACCGATTCTACTCGTCTCTCACATTTACGTCCACACGTCTCATTGATCCACATTAGAATTCGAAACTGAAATTCATAATTCCAAATATTACTTAATTTATAAACGTTATTGTTATACTCTTTTACTTACTAAACTTATATCTCAACTTGTATAGGTTTATTTATGAAAGTTTTCCTTTAAATTATTACATGTCAATTAATATAGATTAGACTTTAGGTGATAAGGTTAACAGTGAAGAGGCCTTTTTAAATATCTTGACAAATCATATGATAGGAGAAACCCTTAGAAAAAAAATAGAAAGCATTTAGTGAGTTAAAAATGTTAAAGCTGTCCAAACTTAAGGTTTGGACCAGTGTTCACCTGAACGGTCATATTTTTCTCCAGGAAACTCCGAATCTAGATTAGTAAAATTTATAAAATACTAAAAACATGTAGCTTTATAATAGTATATCATTTGAAATTTTTGGATTTGTACATCAATACAGTTTATTGTTTGAAGTTGCATCAAATTCTGCAACACGCAAGATTTTCACAGCTCCAACCTTACCTTAGTTAATTTAACGTAACTTTCTCTAGGAAAAAGGAAATCCAATTCCATGGTCCCCATTTAACTAATAAAACCTAGATTAATCAACTCTTATGCCTAATCTATCTTAAGTCATGTATATGAATTTATGTACACGCACACCTTCTAACCTAGTTAAGAAAATCCTATAATCTTAATTTATTCCAAAAAAATTCAAGTTTTGTGTTTTAACATTAATTCATTTAACTTTCACGTTTTTTTTTCTTCCCATTCAGCATAAAACTAATGAGTCTTATGTAGATTAACTTCTATACATATCTTGATGTTTAAATTCTCTTAAATATTTTATTAAATAACTAATATATACATCCTTCCTTTTATTCACACATATATTTATTGGTATAAACATGATTTCTAATACCATTAGAATAATTCCATTATATCTTATATTACTCACGTTTCACTTATCAATTCAATCTAACCCATGTTATAACTTCTATTCAAACTTACACACACACATTTTAAATTTACATTCTTGAATCTTGACTTTTCATATTTCCATAATTGCATAAAACTATCATATATATAATTACAAATTTCTTTAATATATACCTAGACATACACATACACCGTAATATATTTACAAAAAAATTATATCATCCAATTCTAAATACAAACTTTGTATTACTCACTTTCCTATTTCTAAAATAGTTCTATCAATAATTAACATAACTGCCAATAATAATTCTATAAAAATTGCTTTAAACACTTGAAAATATATATATATATATAGTACCCTCCCACGGTTTTTGCTTATTGATTATGTAGCTCCTAGTTGCCTTGGCCGAGAGGAACTACCCTTCAAGTTGGATATGAACGCTACACACAGAACAGGGCAGTCCTTAGCTGCACCTTATCCTGACTGGATTGGGCAGAAAATCACAAGGATGGAGGCAGAGCAAAGGAGAATGGCAAGGTGGCTGTTGGATAACCAACCAACCCGTTTGACAGCTCCAAAACTCACTCAATCACACTTATAAAACCTCCAACCACAAGGACGATCAAAAAATTAGATAACCCCTCACAGCTAAAGTGTAGGATTTACTTGCTATCATACATCCACCCCCTACACGGTAAGATAGGACAAAAGAAAATAGAATTAACGCTGAAAAGAGGAGTCGAAAATCAGCAGCAAGCTGCTGTAAACTTCCTCTAACAAACTGAGTTTCAGCTTCCTAATATACCAGCTTATATATTTACAATAGAAAAGGAAAGCGATAAACTTACCAAGGATTAAACTTAGCTACCAAGCATGTGAATCTCACAGCCAATTGAGGAAGACACCACACTTGGCTGCCAAGAAAAAGGAGGCACGGCTAAAGCAGGGAAAGAGTTTTCTGGAAAACAAAGGATGTCTCAATAAGAGAAGAAAAAGCTAAAGGCGGTGGAAGAAAGATCCAAGAAGTTGCCAACTAGAAGACAAAACTAAGGAGGAAAGAGACATGATAAAAATTAAATAGAATATAGTTAAAAAAAAAATTGGAATATGTGGGGTGTATTTAAACTTGAGTTATATGTTTACATGTATATTAAATACTACCCACTTTAATTTGCTTAGTCATAATTTAGTTTATTTTATCACAAGTTTATTCACCAAAAATTTTATGACATATCTTGAAATATAAGGTTACTAAATATTTGATTTTTATTATTATTTATTCAATTTGTTCATATGGTTGCTATATTATTTTTTTATATATATATATATTTTATCATCATGTTATAACAAATTGAGCATGATATAAATCATAGGATCAAGACAGGGTGGGTGAGGTGGCGGAGTGCTTCGGGAGTTTTTTGTGATTCTAAAACTCCAAATAGATTGAAAGAAAAATTTTATAAGTCGGCAGTGAGACCAGTTATGCTGTATAGTACCGAATGTTGAGTAGTTAAGAAGCAACATTTGTATAAGATGGGAGTAGTTGAAATGAGAATGTTGAGATAGATGATAGGACATACAAGAAAGGATAGAATAAGGAATAAGGAGATTCGTAAGAAGGTGGAAATAACACCTAATAAGGAGAAAATGAGGGAGAATCGTCTACATTGATTTGGACATATCCAACGTCGGCTAATGGACTCATTAGTTAAGCAAGATGACTTGATTCAAGTGCCAGGTGTTAGACTGTATAAGGGGAGACCGAAACTTACATAGGAGGCAGCCATCGAGAAAGATATGGCTGTGCTAGGGATTAATGAAAATGTTGTCTTGGATTGATGTGGAAAATGATTTATAAAGTCGACCTCAACTAGTTTGGAATTTAAGACTTAGTTGAGTTGAGTTGTTCTCCATTAATCCACTCTAGCCTGTTCTTTCCACTATTGGCGTCAAATAGAAGCTAAATCAATCAACAGCCTTGGGCAAGATGTAACAGTCATCTTCTTCAAGCAACGAAACCTTGACACCCCCCGACTGATGCTCCTTAGTCACGGTGAACGTATCAATTTGAGAGTCTCAACACTTTTGAAAGCTTCACAACTTCTTCTTAGACTGCTGCAGCTCCTAGATCTTCTTCACCTAAAATTTCTTCCAAAAAGTTTGAGCTACCAATGTCAAGGCCTTGAAGGCTTGGAGCATAAATGAGGCAAGTCAAATCAGGCATCCCTCACTGATAAGGTTCTAAGGTATGATGTTTAGTGTATTTATGACTTGTGGCCTTGAAGTAATATGGGATATAATTAGTAGAGAGACTTTCCTCCTCTGTAACAATTTCCAAAGATTCAAGACCTGATATCTCAAGTTGGAATTTTCTTGTCAATGATGATAGTGATATTCTAGGAGACATATCAAATTGGCCTGACGTTGGATCTAACTGACACATCAGTCTTAGGTATCTAATTCTAATGCAGTTAAGCAATTTGTTGGAGCCCGACACTGTTTTCACATAGGAGGCAAAAAACAGAAGTAAGCTTATGTCCTTAATTTAGGTGTTCCACGCATTCTAGCTCTTGTAACAAGCTACGTTCGTCATAAAACGACTCTGGACCTTCAATAGCTTCCTGTTCAGTTGGCATTTTACTGAAGACTTGTATCGATATATTAAATTGTTTAAGTTATTTATTATCTTAGTGAATTAATCGTGATACTTGAGATTTAAAGTACGAAATTGTTGAATTATATCATAATTTCTTATATGATTGATTGATGAGCTTCTGTCTATCGCTGTAAGTCCATTCCATACCGTTATAAATATTAATTACTAAATAATTTTTCACTGTTTCTTATAACATAAAAAAATAAAAAAATTCAGTTTTCCGAATCTTAGGATTTTTTCGAAGACAACTACTATCATTTATGAAAACTTAGAATAATAAAATCAGAACCTCCATTGAACAATACAAAAGAGTCAAGAGTAGTTATTTTTAAGGTCTAGTGCCACAAACAAAGCTAGGAGCTTACATATTGGCTAAAAGAGAAAGAGGAGTCTATTAGCATATTGAAGGTGTCTTTTTTGAGTGAATTACGTTGACATTCCCCCAGGTTTACCTTACTGACAAACAATTCCCTTCACATTTTTAAAATTATCTACTAAACTTTAAAATGGTGAGACAGAGGATCTGAATCCCTTGTCTATATTTTTGAATCTTGCATTAGGTACCTGATACTTTGAAATTTTGAATTGAATAGGTCCTTCGTGGATTGGTTGTCCCACTTCAAGCTATTCCACCAGTCAGTCTCTCCCTCAATACATTCTAGATCCTTTGCACTGTCAGAGACAAATGGGAGCTTCACCTTAAGCTTTTTTTCATTTCAATAATGAATTTTGCCTTTTATTATTTTATATTTTTTGAGTTTTTTGTTGCAATATATCTGATCTATGCTTCACCTATTAGCTGTTTCAATTTGGAAGATCATATGAATAACAATTTTTGAATCTTTACAACACCTAATGAGGAGATCTCTGCGGATAATGATAGAGACATTGATCTTTGCAATTTTGATGCCCAGTTAATTAGTAGAGCTCAAATCAACATTTTAGTTAGAAGAAAAAAATATTAAACTCATAAGACTAGATTTGATATAGGTAGCTAAATTTTTATGCTATACTGGTTTTGTATTTAGACAACCCATAAAGTGCTCGTAAAGTCCTTTTTCCTCCTAATGGGAATGATAGTTTAGATCGAATAGAGATGATTTATGAAAATTTTGTAAAAGTCATTTAATGTTTACTTTTCTGATATCAATATGTTTTTGGCCACAAGAAAGGAAAAATAAAAAATAAAAAAAGCATGAAAAGAAAGAAAGAAAGAATATGTATCTACTAAAATGACAGTTTATTTTATTTTGTCCTTTATTTTCATTTAGTTTTACCATTACTTATTATGAGACAAATTTTACAAATCTTGTGAAAAAGTGAATATATATATATATATATGATAAGAAAAAATATAAAAACTTAAGAAAACAAAATAATCATATATTGTATTCTAAATTTTTTTTAAAATAACCAAGTTGGGGGGAGGGGGGGAGCAGTCATTTAATGCTCATCAATGATGAATTATAAGAATTTTAAGAAATAAGTAGGAAAATACAAAAAATTGAAAATAAATATTTATAGAAACGTGAGAAAAAAATACTATAAAAAATAAATTCCATGTCACCATTATTTTCTGATGATCACTACACTCACCAATGAATGTCTCAAACGAAAAAATGAAAATAAAAATAAAAATGTGAGTAACCTCAGGGGTTAGGGTGTTGGTTAGAAATTTGTGTTCCCTTTATTGTTTTCATGAGTTTGAATATTCTTCTGGAGGCTGTAGGGTTAAGATTCAAATAAATTTTCTAATCTCAGCTTGGATAACCTGTTTTTGACTAGATCAGAGACCAAACCAGAGAGTTGATTAATTGAGATGAGCGTAAACTGGTCGAGATATACCTGACCGATAAAAAGAAAAAAGAAGAAGATAAGTTATATATAAAAAAAAGTGGATGTCTTATTTTGAGAATAGACTTTAAGTTTAAAGTCTCAAATAATAGTTAATTCAATATTACAATTTGAAATATTATAATTAGACTATAATTTGCCTGTTTGTAAATCCGCAGTTTAGGTGGAATGAAAGTGAACATAATTTTTTAAGTACATATTAAGCTCTTCCAACAAATAAAATAGCTCTTAAGGAAATTGAAGAGCTTTCCGAATTATAGCTCTTGAAGAAATGGAGTAGTATCTAAACTTTAGTCAAATGATGATTGGTACAAAAATTAGTGTTGGGTAAGACAATTGATTCGCAAATAATTTTTAAATTATTATTGTTTTGTTTTGTAAAAGTACAAATTTATGAATTAAAAAACGTATTGGAGGGTGCTATGATAATTTAGATTGGATTTGACAGGAAGAATTAATTCATTTATTGTCCTCAATCTTCTCCATACATATCCACGTGCTTCGTCAAAGTCAATATATGTTTGTCGTCCATGAACTAAAAAGAAGTATATCATAAGATCACTACTTCTTGTCTATTTTATTAACTTTATTAGCATTCTTTCCTTCTTTAGATGTGAAACATACCATAAGGTTGTTTAGGATTTGGATAAAGATCATTAATATATCATAAGGTTGTTTAGCAAGACTTCTAGGTATTCGATTTGAGATTGTTGTTTTGGTTTTTACTAGATAATTACTCATATTAAGAACATATATAATGATTTTAATAACTTAGACTAAACTGATAAATTCAAATTTTCGATAATAAAATTCTAAATCTAGGCTTCAATGATAACGAATGTGTACTGGACTTGCTTCTATGACCCAGCTTTATAACATGGGTATGAGTGCACTGGACTTGGGATGTTACAGTCCATAGAGATTTACTTTAATTGATGCTCTGCAAAGTTCAATGTTTCTTTTCGCGTCAAAGAAGTGAGGTTCTCATCAAATTCCCGGATATAAGCCAAGTCTTTGCGACTGCAATCGCACAAGTCCAAAATTGGTCTAATGAAATCCAGTATCGCTCTCTATGATTGAGGGAGTACTCAAGGAAAGCGAGAAATATGTTTCATGTAGACATTCAATCAAAACTAGTAAAGCCAGTGAGAAGAAAAATTTTAAAAAGAAGAACAGATGTTTCATGATCAACCAGATTACAATGATGGTACCTAAGATTAATATATGATTATGTGTTTTCCTAAATAATGTGATTCATTGTACCCGAAAAAAGTAATGTGACCTAACATTGATTATACCATATTCGAAAATAGAGTTAGTTTCAGTCTGACTCATAATCCATGGAATAGAAAGAGTCAGAGCCGTACATTTCTACACGGTAAGGGTACATTTCTCCGGTGTGTGAATAATCAAATATATCTTGAAATCTTGAACTGAATACGTCTTTAGTGGATTGATCCTCCCAGTCTAAGCTATTCCACCAGCATGTCTCTCCCACAATACGTTCTAGACTCCTTGCACTATCAGAATCAAATGGGAGGTTCGTCAGAGCGTTACAGCTATACACATTGACATTCTTCAAGCTGGGAAATCTTAATGCCGATTGACATATGCTCCTTAGTCTTGGTAAGTTCCTTAATTCTAAAGTTTCGAGACTCCCCAGAACTTGCCAATTTACTTCTCCAATTTCTCCAGCTCCAAAATCCTCACTTACAATTGCATTGATCGAGTCACAGCCCACTATTTTAAGGCTTCGAAGATTTGGAGCATTAGTGAGCCAAGTCAAATTAGGAATTCCACATTTAGTTACTTCTAAATTTTGAAGGTTGCAAATTATGCGTTCATGTCTCGTAAGCTCCCAGTTGTTGAGTGACAATGGTGAATATTCTGGTGAGAAGAATTCGAGCCTCAGATATTTAATGCGCCTCTGCAATTTGGTGGAGTTCAGTAACATTTCTAGAGAAGAGAAACTGAACAACACAATGCTTATGTCTTTCAGGTCTTCCAAGCATTCCAGCTCCCCCAAGAAGAGAATTTCATCGTAGTAGTATGGGCGCTGGATAAAACTACGAAAGAGAATCATTAATTCACTGAAAACTTGCAAGGATGAAAGACTTGACATCAACATCTTTGGGATGGTAAGAGGGCCAATAAAGTTTAACATCAAACACCTCGACCTTTTCAACTTGTTAAGCTCAATGGGCAACTCTGTTATACGTGTATGTGATAGATTCAAATACTGCAGGTTAGTTAATTCACCAATTTCTGCTGGTATTTCCACTAAATTGGCATTATGCGACAAGTCTAATACTTTGAGAGCTTGCCCAGACTTGAAGTAGTCTTTCGGAAATTTATTCAGCCCAGTTTTCCCAACCATCATAGTCAACAAATTGAGAGAAAAAGGTTCTCCAAGTGATATTGGTAATGTAGAATGCCAGAGTGATAACCTTTCCGCTTCTCTCCATTTTGCAAGTTGGTCACTAGCATAGATTGAACTTAAAGCAGTGCTGTCAAATACCCCAAATTTGGGTTTTGAACCATGCTCACATGCTACCCACAAAGCCATATCTCTTATCACATCATGCATCTTAACACTATCTTCATTAGCTTCACCTTTTTCGAACAAGCATGCTTGCTTCAAAAATCGATGATCTCTTCTCCTTCGATGCGCGCTCCATATACATCTCCAGTTTCATCTAAAAACCCCTCTCCAATCCAAAGCTCAATCAGTTGGTCCTTTTTTATGTTATAGTCCTCAGGGAACAAGAAGCAGTACAGGAAACAAGTTTTATGGGTAGGACTTGGCAAGCTATTGAAGCTGAATTCAAGAAGCAGAAAGACTTCATCAACCATACCTGAGACTTTTGATGGATAATTCTTCAAGGTTTGAATAGCACGCTTCCATTGATTGGGATCCTTCTTGTTAGCCATAGCCTGTCCAACAGTAATAAGAGCGAGGGGCAGTCCTTGCCACTCTGCAACCACTTCTTTAGCAAGATATGGTATGCTAGCATGAGAATTTAGAGTCTCTTCACCAACTTTGTCTTGAAACAATTCGAGTGCTCGTTCATGTGCCAAAAACTCAACTCTGATACTTCTATGAGCTCCCATATTTCCACAAACCTCCTCAGATCAAGTCGTGAATAGCACTTTGGATCCATTTTGATCTCCAGGATTTGGCATTCCCAGATTCAGTTATCAAATCTCCTCCATACATCATCCAATAACAACACAAATTTTTCCTTTTCATTACATTGAATATGGCAACAGCTCTTTCATCTACATTTCTTTCACGCCAATCTTCATCTGGGATATGTAATTTATTTCGAATGACTTGTTGAATTTTCACAATATCTAATTTTTGAGAAACCACAACCCAAATGACCACATCGAACTCATGTCTGGTAGAAAGGAAATCATTGTTGAATTTCTTTAAAAGAGTTGTCTTGCTAACTCCACCCATGCCATACAAACCAATGATGCCAACACTAGCATCTTCAAAACATTTACATACCTTGTCAAAGCTTGATTCCAACCCCACAGTGGTCGTCTCCATAGGTAATTCTTCGACTGGTGCATGAGGCATTTTCTGACCAACAATATTGAGGGTATGCCTTTTATCTACTAGTGCCCTCACTTCATTGATCATTTCAGGCAATCCCTTTCCAAGCTTGTAGATACTGCAACAATTCTTGGGACAACAACTCCATATACATTTACTCTGTGTTACTTGTTCACCTTTGTGAAGAATTAGACCTACTTCTTTTACCTTGGCTTCAACATGAACTAGCCAATTACTCACTTCATTTGTTGGCTTCCATTGCTGTTCCTCAAAGACTTCAATCTCCATGTTAACATCTTGGTAAACGCTATTGAGTTCATCTCTAGCATTTTGCAGTGAGTTGAGATTGTTTTGGAGGTTGCGAAAGTAACCAATACGGTTGGCACTGCAATCCCACAAGCGTGTGAATATCTCCAAAATTGGACCGAAATCCATTGCTTGTAAGAGACCAAGACTATAAGATGATGGAGGAAATAAAAACGAAAATGATGATCTTCAAAGGAACAAGTGAAACTAAAGCAACCTTTTTTGGTGCCAAGGGAAGTGAAACTAATGCAACTTTGTTATTGCAAGTTTTAACATTATAATTTGCTTTATTAAAGAAAGACTAGGAATCTGATGTCCCATAAAAACATAAAAAATACAAGAAGATAAGAGCACGTACTATTGTAACTTTTTTTTTGTGCTAAAGAAAATGATACTAAAGCAACTTTGTTATTGCAAGTTTTAACATTATAATTTGCTTTATTAAAGAAAGAGTAGAAATCCAATGTCCAAAAAAATTTTAAAAAATCAGAGTACGACAACAACACAAGACAACGAACTATTGCCATTTGAGACAAATGATTAGCCTAAATAAGTCCCAAATTCTGTTTAGCTCCATTCTCAAATTTAAACTACCATTTCTTCTATTTTGAATATCAATATTACTGATAATTTGGGAAATTATTTGGAGTTTCCTCTAATTCAAGGTGTTGCCAAAAGAAAGGACTATCAATTTACCATAAATAGGGGCAGAGACAAATTGACTGTTAGAAGTCAAAATGTCTTTCTTTGACTTGGAGAATCACCTTGTTCAAATATGTTATCTATGCTATTCCTAATTATTACATACAGTCCTGTGTCATTCTTGTGTCTTGAGTGCAAAGGATAGATTTAACATGAACTTTTTATGGGGTTCCACTGATGAGAAAAGAAAGACCCACCTTCTAGGTTGAGACAAGATTAATGAAAAAAATAAAGGTGGTCTTGGCCTCCGTAAAACTAGATTGTGAAATCAAACTTTAGTGGCCAAGCTTAGTCGGAGTCTTGTCAAAGGGAATTATGGTAATTGGAGAAGGATTCTTAAAGCCAAGTACATTATAAGAGGCCACCTTCTAGTTCTTTAATTAGAAATAAGAAAGGGTCCTTTATTTGGAGTAGTGTTTGATAGGTCCCGTACACATCCACACACATACATAGTCAAAAAGAAGATACAGCCTTCTTTGAAATTGCTTGCAGGTGTATGTGAAGACCGGAAGAATTTCTTCAGCAGCCTTGCCATTTTCTTCTTTCGCACTACAAGAAAAATGCTCAATACTGACTTAACGACTAACCAACCAAAATAAAATTCTAATATATTACCGACCAACTATTAGTCGATAATTTGGTCAGTATTTTAGCGGGAATCTATTTTTTTAAGTGATGATTACCGACCAACGATGGCGGGTCGGTAAATGTATTTAGTTTTAAAGAGGCATTTTGTATTTTTTTACCGACCAACCATTGTGGTGCGTCGGTGATTTTTAATAACAAAACGAGTGTTTTATAATATTTTTTTTTTCCCAACTCTCTACGTTTCCAAAGCCCTAGCCAGATATCCCCAACCTTCTGCGTTTCTAAATCCCTAGCCAGCTTCGCACCGTAATCCTCTCTTTGCCCCTTCCAACTCCATTTTCTTCAATTTATGCTCTCATTTCTGAGCTTCACTCCATAATCCGTTGAGGGAGAAAAGGGTGGTCTTTAGGTGGTGTGATTAGAGGTCAAAATCAGTGAAACGGCAGCGGACTAAGCATCGTTTCTCTTGTTGCGATGGTTGGAAAAGACACAGGTATGTGGGTTTGTGGAATTTATATGTGAAAATCAGTGAAACCAAAATCGTTTCTCTATAGGGATGAATTGGGTTTGAGGAATTTTTTTTGTAGGATATAGTTTTGGATCCAATTTATGGATGTCATGACCAGTTTATTGAGATTTCGTTGTTGGGTTTTGTAAATTGTTCGAGAATTTTGGGATTTTCGAACTGGAAAAGCTCACTTGCATTCTTTGTTCAATTTCAATTTTGGGAAGACTAGAAGCTTTTACTGTTTCTTTGAAGTAATTATCGAAGTTTTCTACTTGTGCTTTTTTATGTTATAGTTAGCAGCCTCTGCGTATGTTTTTTTTATCTCCATGTTGAATTGAATATATGTTTCCATCAATTAATTATCTCATGTAATACACTTGCATATAGTGAACAATCCGAAAAAATCAGGACCAATGCTGAATGAGACATTTCTGGGTCTACTTTATCCTACCGAAAACTACAAAGTGTTAGAATCTTCGTTATCTATTTTATTTAGAAAAATATTTTATTTTACCTTGGATCCATAATGGTGGTATTCTTGGAAAATATTCTTTATGGATGCCCTTCTTTTACAGCTATGGCTATTTGAGGAATACAAAAGTAAAGTTTATTTTGGTGACTACAGATCTAGATGTTAGAGATGTAGATGTAAGAAATGTGAGTATAATTATGAATTGTTCATTATGAATTGGTCACAACAGATCTAGATGGTAGTCTTGTTGCGGCGATTGAACCTTTTTGTTTGATCCTTTGCAAACAAGTGAAATTAAATTTATTTTCCAGGGAAGTGTCTTGGACTGCTAAATCTGTATATTCTTGTTTGATTTTGTTAGTACTCTTGCATTCTGTGTTGGTTTTTGCTTTTGAGTTTTGTTATTGATCCTGCTGAGAAGTGGAAGATTCTCTATCCAAGTTCTGGTGCTTCAAATCAATGTGTAAAGAAATGCTAGCAAGAGGTTACATCAGCTATGAAGATGCCATCCCCTAGTACTAAAATTTCTTAACCCAATGGTACAAAGGATGTCATCTATCTTCAAATCTGGATCTCCATTCTCCATGAAATACCAAAATCGTTTCTCTTTGCCCTTTCCACACGCTGTACCAAAATCGTGTGTCTATAAATATAGAAATCCATCTACCTTATATTTACATCATAACTCATCAAATCCTTCATTCTTTTAGCTTTTTTTCTTTCTGTTCTACCTCATATCATATATATTACAAAGCACTGTGTTTTTCTAATATTATATGTTATTATTTTTGTTTTTCATGTTATAAACATTTATAATCCAGAAGTAAGTTTCTGTCCACTTTCTATTTTATTTTAAATTTTATGGGGTATTGGATATTGTCTTCAAATGCTTGTGGTTAGATTTGAAACTTTATATGCAAGAAGAAAAAAAATTGAAACATGAAAATTTACTACTAGAAGATTTGGTGAATGGAGTGTTGTGCTAAAACTGGTTTGTACTATGAAACTGTCAAAAAAATATCTAAGGTATTTATAATTTGTCCCTTACATGGAGTAGTACTGATTATCATTGATACAATTATAATACCCAAAATCCAAATCTTCATAATTACAACAAACCGCAGGGTGACTCATTCTCTTAAACATATTTGTGAAATTTCAATAATTGCATTGACGATTTATAACCCAATCTCACATGTATCCATGTAGAAAGCTTTGGAGAAGAACGATGCTGGAGACTATTTCCCCCGTTTATGCTGTCAGCTTAGGATTTGAACTTCTATTAAAGATTTTCAGCAAGGTAATTTATTAGTTATCCCTTCGCATTACTCATTTTGCAAATGTTGCTCATTATACTGATCAATCTTTCTTTATTGGGCAGGACCAAAATATTCTTGAAAGATTTAATGCATCAAATCAGGCTAGTACTTTTGTCAAAAATTTGAATATGAAAGAACTCTGTTCCAAAGGTATACAATTTAGAATAATGTTTTTTTAGACTAGTAGTTAAGTAACTATAGTTGATGAGCTAGAGTATAAAGCCCCTCTTATAATAATGTTCTGCAATATTTTGTTGCTAATAGCTAGTAGGTTTTATTTGATGTAATTAATTGTATCCGAAATTTCTTATAATGAACTAGCTGCTTAGATCATAGTTATAAACCTACAAACTGAGATTTCTACTTGCAACAAGTTTGAAGTGAATTTTTCAAATTGCTGAAACAGTTTAATGTAGTTGAAATTTCTGGCATAGAGATTTTTGAAAAAAGAGGTTGCTTAGTGGGTTCTTATGATGATGATTTAGATATGATTTGGTTTTTATATGTTTAACTTCTCTAGGCTAAAAGGAAAAGTCTGTCATAGGCAGCAAATTTGGTAAAGAAATCATCCTATAGTTGAAGATTTGAGAAATCGTTATTGTAGTTGGCTCAAAATGCAACTTAATCAATAATTGAATTGGGATTCTAGGAGACTAGTCCAATTTTGAAAGCGAATGTGGATCCCTCTTCAAATAAATAAACTAAGAATCTGATTGCATTTGCTAGGCCTAAAATTAATCAACTAGAATAATTTATATATGAATGGGGTGTTATTTTCTACTCATGTGCATTGTGTTGTTCAAAGGGTTGCAATCAAACTTACCTCATTTGACACTTCATGGAGAAGATTAGATTAGATTGTCATTCATCCACCATGCATGCATGTGAATTTAATGGAACTTATACTACAAGGCCTTCTATTACAGCTACTGATTGGATATTTACTAGAAATCTCAGTACATCAAGTGATAGGTTTGCACATTTGATCTGAGTAACCAAATGTTGTTTTGCTTTTTCATTTTCATGCCTGCCAAATTTGAAAATTCCTATCCCCTCTCCAGATTCATACAAAAATAAACTATTCCTATACTGATTTCTCAACTCATAAATTTGTTTCAATGTCCATTTCGTTGTCCACTAGACTATGAATTCTTAAAGGTCTTACCCTTAAAAAATTCTTTACCCCATGCAATCCAAAGAGAGCTAATTAATATAATAGAATATATGCATATCCTTCATTGGTTGTAATGGATATTAAATTTGAAGTTATTCTTTCATTGGATAAAGTTAGCTTTAAGTCTTTGTATGGGAAAGGTAGTGTGATGACTGATGTTTATGCATAGTTGATTTTTAATTCTCAATGCAAGTTTTAATACAAGGTAATTATATACTCATTGTCCTTATTATATATTAATTAGTTATTTTATTTCAACAGAGTCATGTGGGGGGCTTCTTCTATTGGTGGAAATTGTGAAGTTGATTTGGAACAAGAAGATGTAGAAAATAATCAAGAGCACAATGACGATTATGATGAGGATAATTAGCTAGTAATTTTTTATTTTTATGATATATTAATGGATTATTATTATATTTAAGCATGTTACATTGTTTTGATTAATTACTTTGATAACTATATGACAATGTTATTTTAATTTTTTGAAAGATTTAGTATTCAGTATTAGTTTATAAATTAGTTATTGTAAAATAGATTTTTATTAAAATTATTTATAAATAAATAAATAAAATCAAAACCTCATAACAAGAACCTTGATTATTACCGACTAGCCTCATTTTCTTGCCAAATTTTTTTACCAACCAACTTTTACAACTAACTTTAGTCAGTAATTACCAGCTAACCTTATAGTTGGTCGGTATTAGCGACCTCAATTTTACCTACCACTTTTTACAGACCAAAAGTTGGTCGGTAAGTCTTTAACGACCAACTTTTTCCTCTTTACCAACCAACTTGGTTGGTCGGAAAAGAGTAGTTTTCTTGTAGTGTGATTGGCTGCCACAACCTTTGTTGAAATTAGTTGTTCTTTGGCTGCTACTTTGGTGAGTGATGGCTAAATTATTCACACCAAAATTTCAAAAAATGTGGCAGGATTTTGGCTCTATAAATAGAGCTCCAATGTACAGCAGAAAGAGCAAACCAGAGAAGAGAGAAAGAGAAAAGAATAAGCTCTTGAGTTATTGTGGAGATACAAGAATGGAAGGCAAGCAAAATGCTGCCTAATTAAAGTGCTAGGTGTGCACTGTGAGGTTCCAAAGTGAGATCAAGTGTGTGTGAGAGATAAAAATAGTAAGAAAATACTCATTCAGTGTGAGTGTTAGTTGTGGGTTACTATTTTTGGGAAAGTTTCTACACTGAGTTATTCATTTTGATGATATTTGTGTGTCTCTAGTAGTAACTAGGGTTGATTTGTGTATCTCTAGAAGTAACTAGAGAGAATTTGTGTACTTGTTGTACAAAATAACTGTCATGAACTATCTAATTAAGTATATAATAATTAAAGTGCAATTAACTAAAAATTAAATTTAACTTGGTCCAAGGTTCAACCCCATCAAAATAATAGCTAAAAAAAATAAATAAATAAAAATTTATTGCATTATTTGAGTGATTTTTCTCCCAAAAAAACTAGAAAAAAAAAACTAAATAATAATATTAAAAATTTATTTTCGTTAGATGAGAAATGTGTAGCATGAAATGAAAAATGTTGAATTTCAATAAAAGCTTCTATTATAAAATATAATTTAGTTTTGTCAAAATTTGTAATATACATTAAGCCTAAACTGTTGGAAGAAAAAAATTTACATTATACTGCCCGACAAAATTTTGTAGATCCACTACTGCTCAAAGTTTACCATAAAGCCATGTCTCTTATTATTATTATTTTTTTAGTACATTAGAATCTCTTTCCACAATTTTAGGTCTTAGATAATAGAATTATGTTATTTTATGTCAAAATTAATAACATGCGTCTCGTAAAAATGAGAGAGATACATACAACAATTTTAAATCTTGCTAGTGGCAAACATCTATCATTGTAAATTTAAAATTTTATTTTATATAAGAAATTTGAATTATTACAATGATTTTTTAACAATTAATTACAAAATGTGTGAATTTCTTTATTTTTTAATATTTTTTCTGTTGGATTCTTTTAATTGCACAAAAAATAAAAGAAAAAGTGTCAGTGTCATTTTTAATTGGCTATGTAGGACAAGATCATGTATAGACAAATTAATTGCCAATGACAACATGTATACTAAATTAATAAAGCTAAATTGACATAACATTTAATTAATATCCTTAAGATTCGAATTATCCTTTATAATATTTAATTATATAAGAAATTTTATCTTGTGTCTATATTTATCATACAAGACCTAAACAAGCGTGAGGATCTAAATCAGTTGCCGTTGTAAATCTTAAAACTTTGAAGATAATATTTATTTAGCTTTGATAGCACAAATGAAATCTAAAATACATTGAAAATTCAATCAAAAAATAAAATAAAATACATTGATAATTAATAATTGATGACACAAATCAAATGAAATGTTAAACAAGTTATCCCAATATTTATACTAAGCCAGTCAAGCCTTTCATAATTCACCTTATTGATTTCTTTCTTTTTTATTTAAGATATACATAATCAAACAAAGCCACGTTAATATTGATATTATTACTAGTTTAATTTCTTAAAATATTTATTTTCAATTAGTTTTCCCTCAGAATCACACTATCACACACATAGCTTCTTGACTTAAAACAACAACCTTGCATGATATTTGCTTCTTCACACAACTGATTAAAGCAAGTTGTCAAGATCTTCTGTCTCATTAAAAAATATATCACACTATTAAAATTCTTCCCATAAACCAAACAAGATTTATCTATTCCATCATCCTCACCTAATTAGTAAAACAAAAAAGTTTTTTCACTTTACAATTATAATTCATCTAAACATACATACTTGAGTTTGTCAATGGCAATGAACCATAGTCATCCATGAATTAGTACAACATAGATAGATTGAAGGGATCTGAGAAATGATTACTATTGTCGTCTCCTCACTGAGTAGATCTAGAACGATGTTTGATGTATACATTCAATCAAACAAGTAAAGTGAGTGATGAAGGAAAAGAAAAAGAGATGGTTCATGATCAACCATAGTTTAAAATGATGATCCCCACATTAATATATGATTATGTGTTTTCCTAAATAATGTGATTCATTGTACCTGAAAAAAGTAATGTGACTCAACCGAAGTATGAGACCAAAAAAAAAAAAAAAATGGATGTAGGATCTTAGATTCAAGTCTTAATTAGTGTTGTCGTTTATGATACTTATCAAAATTAATTGTATGTGCTTGGAAGAAACCATAAGAAAATAAAAATAAAAATAAAAATATGAAAGCTATGTACGTGTTATATATTATTATCTAATTTAAGCATATTAATGTGTTTATTATCGTAGTCAAGTAGTCGGGTTCGAATTATAGTTAGATCAATATAACTAACAAGGTTATAGGATATATTCTTTTAGAACAATATTAGAAGAATATAAGATTATTTTGTTGTCGTTATTATATCATCAAATGGATAATAAGAATAAAAAGGTATAGAATGTGTTTAATTTTGAGAAAATAATCAAGTCAAAATTTTCATTGTATTTACTAGCATATTACTTTACAAAAGTTCTTAACTACAAGTAAACTTTCTCAAGTGAAAAGAATTGAATTTAATTAGACGATTAAAACTTTTTTAGATAGATCTTGAATTTGTTTACTTATTAGCTGAGCTCGTCAAAATCGAAAGGCATCATAGCCATCAATTCCATATTATATATTATGCTATTTTAGCAGACATGTTTTAAATTTTCATTGCTTGTTGGCTCAAGTGTTTCACATGAAAATTTTAAGTTTTGAAAACCTTGTCCATAAAAATTTCAAATAAATCAGATCATAAAAGAGAAAAAAATGAGAGGGAGGAACATAAATAGCTAAGTAAAAGTAAGAGTAACAATGTTAAAATATTAAATTAAATTAAATTCTATCATTTATATTTATAATCCAAACAACATAATCAACTGAATTCCATCAAGAAAAAGATTTTGTTTTAAACACTTAAACTGAATTTAAATTGAACTCAATTGAATTGAAATGAAATAAATTGAGTTTTTTTGTATAAATTTGTTCCAACTTCCACACCCTAAAGATAATTTATTCTAGCAATATAAATTTGTTTTAATTAATTAGAGCTATTTTGTAGTTAAGGTTAGCAATAGTTAATTACCAACTTTTCTTCTAGGTAGAAGAAAATTATGAGTTCAACATTTATAAAGCGAAGATAAGGACTTGAAAGATGTCAGTGTAAATTCTAAACAATATTACAAGAGAGTGAGGAACAATATATTAATTGTCTAATGGTGAGCATAGAGAATTTGTGTTAATGATTTGCTGGTATTCAGTTACCTTATATATATTTTAATTAATTTATTATTATGACTCAATTAAAAACATGTCACTTATTCATCTTTTGGATAAATTTTGGGAATTTAGTATTTACCTTTATTAAACATTGCTCATCTCCTTCAAAATGCATATAAATAAATAAGTTACTCACTTTATTACCGATATCTAAAAGAGCTTATTCTAAACATAAACTTATAAGTACGCTGAAGACATCTTGGATAAACTTCTTCGAAAAGACATCTTGGATAAAATTCATTACCCTCCGCCAATACGTTCTTCGAAAAGACATCTTGGATAAAATTCAGAAACTGCTTCTTCGAAAAGACATCTTGGATAAAATTCATTACCCTCCGCCAATACGTTCTTCGAAAAGACATCTTGGATAAAATTCAGAAACTGCTTCTTCGAAAAGACATCTTGGATAAAATTCATTACCCTCCGCCAATACGTTCTTCGAAAAGACATCCAATACGGAAACTGCTTCTTCGAAAAGACATTTGGTGGATTGATCCTCCCACTGCAAGCTATTCCACCAGTTTAACTCTCCCGTAAGTATTTTTAGACTCTTTGCACTATCAGAATTAAATGGGAGCTTCGTCAGAGCTGTACAACTCATCACAGCGAGAAACTTCAATCTGGGAAATGTTAGTGGTTGCTGACAAATGCTCCTTAAACTTGGCAAGTTACGCAAAATTAGAACTTCAAGTCTCTCAAAAATTTGGCCATTTACCTGTTCAATTCCTGCAGCTCCAAAATCTTCACTTATAATCGCTTCCAATAATTCACAATCTTCTATCTCAAGTATTCGAAGATATGGCGCACAAGTGAGCCAATTCAAATTTAAAATTCCACATTTACATACTTTTAAAATCTGAAGGTTGCAAATTATGTATTCATGTCCTGACCGTGGTGAATCTGGTGGGAAGGAACAGAGCTGCAGCCGTTTAATGCACTTCTGCAGTTTGGTGGAGTTCAGTAACACTTCAAGAGAGGAAGAACTGACCAACACAATGCTTATGTCTTTCAGGTGTTCCAACATTTCCAGCTCCTGCAACAAGAGACTTTCATTGTAGCATGAACTACTAAGAAAACTAGGGGAAGACGATGTATTACTGAACACTTGCAAGGACGAAAGATTCGACAGCAACGTCGTTGGAATAGTAAGACAAGACTTAATTTCATTAAACAGCAAAACCCTCAATCTTTTCAACTTGTTGAGCTCAATGGGCAACTCTGTTATTCTTGTAAATGATAGATTCAAATACTCGAGATTAGTTAATTCACCAATTTCTGCAGGTATCTCCACCAAATCGTAATTCTCCGACAAGTCTAATACTTTGATTGCTTGCCCATACTTGAAGTAGCCACTAGGAAATTTATCCAGCCTAGTCTCTCGAACAATCAAAGTCAAGAGACGGGGAGAAAAAGGTTCTCCAAGTGATATAGGTAATGAAGAACGCCACAGTGATAACCTTTCCGCTTCTTTCCATTTTGGGAGTAGAACATTGAGAAAACTTAAAGCAGTGCTGTCAAATACCCCAAATTTATGTTTTGAACCATGCTCACAGGCTACCCACAAAGCCATGTCTCTTATCACATCATGCATCTTAACACTATTTTTTTGCCCATGTCCACCTTCCTCCAACAGACATGCTAGCTTCAAACATTCGATGATGTCTTCTCCTTCAGCACGTGCTCCGTATATATCACCAAATTCATTTAAAAAACCCTCTCCAATCCAAAGCTCAATAAGTTGATCCTTTTTAATGCTATAGTCCTCCGGGAACAAGGAGCAATAAAGGAAACAAGTTTTATGGGTACGACTTGGCAAGCTATTGTAGCTGAATTCAAGAAGAAGAAACACTTCATCAACTATACCTGAGACTTTTGATGGATTATTCTTCAAGATTTCTATAGCGCGCCTCCATTGATCTGGATCCTTCTTATTAGCCATAGCCCTCCCAACAGTAATAAGAGCAAGAGGCAGTCCCCGACACTCTGCAACCACTTCTTTGGCAAGATCTGGTACACTTGGATGAGAATTTAGAGTCTCTTCACCTACTTTACTTTCAAACAATTGGAACGCTCCTTCTTTTGCCAAACACTCGACTCTGATAATTCTCTTAGCCATATTATGACAAACCTCTTTAGATCTAGTTGTGAATATCACTCTAGATCCATTTTGACCGTCGGGAATAGGGATTCCCAGCGTCAATAGATCAAATCTCTTCCAGATATCATCCAATAACAACACAAATTTTTTCTTTTTCATTACATTGAATATGGCAACAGCTCTTTCATCTACATCTCTTTCACGCCAATCTTCATCCGGGATATGTAATTTGTTCTTGATGACTTGGTGAATTTTCAGAACATCTAATTCTCGAGAAACCACAACCCAGATAACCACATAAAACTCATGACTTCTGGGAACAAGGAAATCATTGTTGAATTTCTTTAAAAGAGTTGTCTTGCCAACTCCAGGCATGCCGTATATACCGATGGTGCCAACACTAGCGTCTTCAAAACATTTACGTACCTCGTCAAAGCTTGATTCCAAGCCCACTGTGATCGTCTCCATAGGCAACTCATCGACTCGTACATGAGGCATTATTTGACTAACATGTAAAGATCGCCTTTTCTCTGTTAGTGCGTTCACGTCATCAATCATTTGAGGCACAACCTTTCCCAGCTTGTAGCTACTCCAGCAATTCTTGGGACAGCAACTCCATACACATTTACTCTGTGTTACTTGTTCACCTTTGTCAAGAATTAGACCGACTTCTTTTTCCTTGGCGTCAACATTATCTAGCCAATTGATCACTTCATTTGTTCGCTTCTTTTGATGTGCCTCCTCGACTTCAACCTCTGTTTTAACATCTTGGTAAACGTTATTGAGTTCATCTCTAGCATTTCGCAGTGAGTTGAGATTGTTTTCAAGGTTGCGGATGTAACGAATGCGATTAGCACTGCAATCCCACAGGCGAGTGATTAAGTCCAAGATTGGACCAAAATCCATTTTGCCTGTAATTCAAAATTGAGGAAATTTGGAAAAAGAAACGAAGAACAAGAAGCAAGGCTTGAAGAAAAATGAACTTGTGCTTGAATGCAAAATCTGCGTTATGTAGAATTACAAAGTTTGTTGTTCTATAACAAAACAGAGGAAAATTGAGCAAAGAAACCAACAAGAAGCAAGACTATAAGATGGTGGAGGAAAGAAAAACGAAGGTGATGATCTTCAAAGGAACAAAGTGAAACTAAAGCAACTTTTTTTTGGTGCTAAGGAAAGTGACTAAAGCAACTTTGTTATTGCTAGTGGCAACATTATCATTTGCTTTATTAAAGAAAGAGTAGGTATCCGATGTCCAAAAATAAAAAAAAATAAAAATCAGGGAAAGACAAGAAGATAAGAGAATGTACTATTGTTATTTGAGAAATTAATAATAACTTTTACTTTTCTTTTAAAAATTTAAATAATTCTTATAATAAATTTATATTCTCTATTCATATAAATTGTTAGAAAAAATAAAAATAAGTTATGTTTTTCTTTCATATTTTAATTAAATTCTATTACATTCCCAAAAATTTGTATTTTTAAATTTTCATTGCAAATAAATCCTAAACTTTATATTGCCACTTTTTTTTCATTTTTATCCCTTTTTTATTTTTAGTTTTAAGTTTAAATTATTAATTAATTAGTTTAATTTTTCAAAATACACATTATTTAATTCAAAAAATAAAATTTATTAATAAATAATTAATAGAAGAATAGTTCTTTTAAAAATTATTGGTATTTTTGTAATCCTTTTCAAAAAAAATAAAATTGTATTCATTAAATTTAAATTTATTTATATACCACTTTTTTTTTTTTTAATTCAAGAAACTGAAATTTTAATTATTAATTAAAACCAGTGGAACTTTTAGTGCACTTTAATTCATTAACAAAGTGGATGTAGGATTTAGGATTCCATCTTAATTAATATTGTCGTTTATGATACTTATAAAAATTAATTGTCTGTGCTTAGAATAAACCATAAGAAAAAAGGAGAAGAAAAAAAAAAAAAAAAAAAAGGATGTGCAAGCTATCGTACATGTTATATATTATGAATTTATCTAATTATCATGATTTTAGTGTCAAATATATACATTATTATTTTTATAAAATTTTAATTTTCAAATATCATATTTATTACAGCTTAACAAGTATGCTTAAGGCTCCTTTAAGATTTTCAAATATCATACTATTTGTCCTTATTATCATCAAATGGATGATAAGAATAAAAAGATATAGAATACATTTACTTTAATTCTAATTTTAATTTTGAGAAATAACCAAGTCAAAATCTTCATTGTATTTATTAGCATATATTACTTTACAAAAGTGCATAAATAAAAATAACTTTCTCAAATGATTTAACTATGCTTGAATGTAATTTATTCTAGCAATATAAATTTGTTTTAATTAATTACAGCTATTTTGCAGCTAAGGTTAACAATAATTAATTACCAACTTTTGTTTTGGATGGTAGAATATTATGAGTTCTACATTTATAAATGGAAGATAAGGACTTAGAAAGATGTAAAGGTAAATTCCAAACAACAATATTTGCACGAGTGAGGAATGATATCATAATTGTCTAAATTATAATGATATTAAAGTCAATCCTTCAAAAAAGTCCTATGTACTGGGTAGTAGAACGATGGGCAATCTGTTATCTGTGTATTAATTTCCATTCTCTTTAAGCATCTTATTTCTTAAGCATCCTTTTTCCAAGTTCTGGGGTCTTTTTGAAGCATCTTTTTTGGAAGGGCCTTGTGCATATAATAATGAGTGTCTTTGTCTGGAAAGGTATATGCTTGCTTAGCTCTTTGATCTATTCCATTCCTGGTTTATTTGGACTGATCAATACCCTCACTGCAAGGGTCTGTCAACTCATTTGTTTTGATTGCTGGAATAAGATAGTATGTCCTACAAAGAGGTACTGATTATTTTTTTTCAATGAATAATAACTGAGCATTTGTGTTTTTGTAGTCATACTATCTTGTGTTCAGTAGACATATATAAAAAAGAATAAGAAATATTTCACATTGAAATTGATTTTGTCTTATTTTATTTTATCGTACAACTACATTGGAAATTGGTTGAGTTTGAGAGCAAACTAGCAAGTTAATATTCTGGCTAGAATATTGAATTCTGATTGTATGAAAATGATTTCAATTTTGACTAAATTCTTTCACGCAGAACAAAAAGAAAACCTGCAACTTATTTCGGATAACAGCTGGTTTGAAGATGGACGAGTCTGAGTTTGATAGTTGAACACATGAATGCTGATAACACTCCTTCCCATAAAAAGAATCGCAGATGAATTTCTCAAAGGTGTATTCATATAAACATGATCCTGTATTCATATAAACATGATCCCTTTCAACTTTTTTTCAAATATACTATGTTCAGGATGAAGTTGCTTAATAAATCTACCTATATATTTCTCATTTTTCAGAAGTTCTTTTAAGAGCAGAGTAACTCTCATGACAAAGAAGAAATATAGAATCATAAGAACAAAGAGAAAACAATGAGAGGCAAAAAGATATACATAATTCATTCATCGGCCTATTTCACAAGAGAAGAATAATATATGTTATTTCATATATATGAAGCTCACACACTCACTCTTTACTATGATAAAGCTTTCAATTTATAGGCCTATAAAATAATCATGGGTCTTAGAATTGAGGCATAATTATAGTTAATTGTGTATATAATTTTTTTGTAATTATAGCTTCATTAAATCAATTACAATATTTAATACATGATAATCTTAATTAGGGGTAATTGAAAATATGATTGGAATAGTCAACTATTTTCAACCAATCTAAATAAATTCCAATCAATTATTTTCAATACTCTCCCGCAAGATGAATGTTCTTTTAGATTATAAATGATGAGTGGTCCTTGTTGTAATTTTTTGTCTTTCTCTTGAAATGAATTATAAGCTATCATATGTTGTGTGGAAATAGTTGTGATGCTTTACTACACTCTTTTGGCGTCTTATTACGATGTGAAATTTTAATATTTCTTTACGCTGTTCTTGTTGTACTTCAAGATGCAATGAGAATGTCCATTGAAATACTTCAAAGGTAGTCACACAAGGTTCTTCCACACTACAAGGTGCCATGAGAGCCCTTTTATATTAAAACAAGCCATGTGACAATAGCTAATCAAGATCAATTGCTCGTTGGAGCATTAATGCTCTTATGAAAAAATTTAGATTAAACGAAACAAATGAAAAATAGATGGATAGACACAAGATATATGTAATTCGGCCATCGACTAACTCCATGTGAGAAGATAATTATTTAAATCTTGATAGTTATTTATTCTCTAAATTATTTAATTATTTGATGTATTGGGTTTTGCAGAACAAATGTTTTAGCTTAATTAGTTAGTCCCAACATGTTGCAGAAGCTAGTTAGCACTTATAATGCTTGATCATATACAAAAGTTTGAAACTCTAACTCAACTTTGGTTTCGAAATTAATGATAAGGAATGTAATTTTCCTAATTAAAGCACTTATATCATCTTATCGTGAAATCAAAAAAAAAAAAAAACATTGATATATTGTTTAAATCTTATTGAACAACTAGGAAATAATTTTATTTTTGTTATTCTTTTTATTTACTATTAACTTGTTGTTCTTTTGCATTAATTAGAAGACATAAGATCTTTTAAAACAATAAGGAGACAAACAATATTTATATTATATATAACAAAAATGTAAAGGAGACTGAGGAATTTTGCAAGCTATTAATATCACACATTTCTCATGCTTAATGTCAGGATTCTCAAGAGTGATTTGAATTTTTTGTGACATCTATGATATTTCTAGTATAGCATACATCTGATGTGTTTTTTATTAGACTTGATATCAAATTTTCCAGTGTAACATGCATTTAAATTCTTCTTCTCCAGCTAATCTAACAATTTATTTTACGGTGATTATTTTTTAATTAATAAATAGTTGAGAACAACTTATTTCTTGTTGTCAATCATTGTTATAATAATTAATACTAAATGATAAAATATGAAGATACATGCTTTTCTAATCAAGCAAAATTATAATCATGAAAACAAATACCAAAAAAAAGAAATGAAGAAAATAGTCTTGATAAATTCAGATATATTATTCTTGAAATTTAATTTCCTTTTAAGTTTGATATTTTCATAGTTTAGAGATTTAAATAATGAACTATATCTGTATGTATATATCCCAATAACATAAAAAATGAAAAGTTGTGCAATTTTTATACATTGAATCATAACCCAAATAAAATATAAATGGACAAAAACCTAAATTTAATTAATTAAAACTAGTCAAATTTTTAGTGCGCTTTAATTCATTAACAAAGGCGATGTAGGATGAGGACCTGCAAGCAACCAAACTTTTTATATATTATTAATTAATTTAAGCAAATTATTGTGTGTGTTTTTTTTTTCACTAATATTCTCATACTCTTTGAGTGTGAAAATAATCTTATTTAGGATTCGTAATTGCCCCTGATTCCCATAAGTGTTTTCTTGTAATCTCAAATCTCTGACAATTTAGAGACCCCTCAACCTCTATACTCAAACATATTTTATCACTTGAACTATACATTGTAATATATTATTGTATTTATTATGCTAATCAAGTAGTCGGGTTCGAATTATAATTAAACCAATATAACTAACAAGGTTATAGTACTTTTTTTTTTTGGGTACAATAGAAAAATATAATATTATTTTGTTGTCGTTATTATCATCAAATGGATATTAAGAATAAAAAGATATAGAATGTTTGTTTTTTTATTTTTATTTTAATTTAGGGGGTAGGCCAGGGCTCGAACCCTAGATCTCGGGGAAGGGGGAATGCCACTGGACTACTAAGGGTCCTAAAAGATATAAAACGTGCTTATTTTTATTCTAATTTTAATTTGGAGAAAATAATCAAGGTAAAATCTCCATTGTATTTCCTAGCATATATTTTACTTTAACAAAGTAACTTAAAATAAAATAACTTTCTCAAGTGTCTTAAACTATGTTTAAAGGTAATTTATTTCTACCAATATAAATTTTGTTGTAATTAATTAACATAATTAGTTCCACTTTTTATTTGGGGTTGTGAAAGAATATTATGAGTTCTACATTTATAAAGCGAAGATAAGGACTTTGAAGATTTCAATTAGAACATAACAACAATATTGGAAGAGAGTGAGGAATACATATTCTTGTCTAAATGTTAAAAATTAGAGAATTTGTTTAGAGTGATTTGTGGTATCACGGATAGCCTTATATGTATTTTTATTAATTATTGATATGATTTTATCCAAAACATATTATTATTAGTTTCCTTTCAGGATCAACTCAATTGGCACGGGACTAAGGATGGAATGCTCAGGGTCAAAAGCGGTATACCATAATGTTGTTAGTAGCTCACGTTGGACAAAATAATTCAGGTGACACGGAGAGGAATTTGATTTGGAGAAGACTCTGGGATTTAAGACTTCCACCTAAAGTAAAACACTTTCTTTGGAGAGCCATACATGATATAATTCCATTCCCACACAACTTGAATCCAAGAGGTGATCAATTGGGTAGCAACTGTGTAAGTTGTGGTGAATGGGAAATTAGCTTCCATGCATTAATCTGATGTCCCCGTGCACAGTAGGTATGGAATTTGATTAACATGAGCTTTCCAGGTGTCGTAGATGATATAACTCTTCTTGTTCTTTGGATAATTCGCAACTGGGACAAGGAATAGTTGGAAGTCTTTGCTGTCACCTTATGGAGTATATGAAAGCCCCGTGCTTATTGGTGTTTGAAGGAAAACAATCCCAAGCCCAGACCATTGTACATCAAAGCTCGCTGCTTCTGGAGGCTTATAAAAGAGAAAACAGAAGGGTTGATCAAGTCATTGCTCGGCCTTAAATTTCTAGATGGATAGCAACCCCTCCAAGTTCTTTCAAGCTAAACGTGGATGCAGCTATATTTGGTACAGATGCAGTAGGCTATGGAGCCATTATTCGAGACACAAATGGTAGACCAATTGGAGCTGCAACATGGCATGATGTTAACTGTGTGGAATCTCATGTGACTGAGACAATAGCCTTACGTAAGGGCTTTGTCTTTGCTATGGATCTTGGTATATGCGAGATTATAGCTGAAACAGATTGCAAATACTTTTTGATGCCATCTAATCTCAAAAGTTAACACAACTATCTCGGCAGATTGGTCCTTGGTTGTTTTCGACAACTAAAATTTTCAAATACAAGATTGAACGGAAACAAAGTAGCCCACTGTTTAGCCGATTTTCTTTTTTCATTTATGTTAATTATATTTAGATGGAGAATGTTCCCCTGATATTTCACCAATTGTAACTGAGGATTTTTAGCAATAGACAAGTTATGTCTTCCCTAGAAAAAAAGAAAAAAAAAGAGTTTAAATCATTTTAAGGAAGGAAAAAGAATCGAATCGAATTAAGTGGTTCAACTTTTTCACAGATATTTCAAGAAAAGAAATTGGGACAATTGAATATTCCAATAATTTCTTCTTTAATATATCCAAAAAAATTACATTGAGATATGAATGTAAGTGAGGATATTCACACAAATTGATAATCCAAAAGAGAGCACTATTTCTCCATAAAACTGAAATTAGTTCCACAGTTATTGTTGTGATCTTTCAACTCCAGCTCAGTCGATCACTTTAATCTGTAAACCTTGTAATATTATTTTCTGTTTCTTATCCGCTCACTTTTCATTTCACTGCCTCACTTTCTCACTCCCTCAAATCCGCCGTCCCGTGGTGGTGGCTCTAGCCTTCTCTTCATATTAGTAATGGCGGCTCGAATACCGCAAGCCTTTGTTCACCGGAGAAATCTTGGTGATAAGCTTAATTAGTGTCAAGCTAGGGGCATTAGAGGAGATTAAATGTTCATTGAGGTAAGCTCATCCTTCTTCGAAATTAGGAATTCATGGTGAAATTTGGGGATTTTTTAGATTAAGGTTAAGTTCTAACATTTTCGATCTCAGAGTTCAAAATTTTTAGCTTCGTTATCTTCCTTCAATATCTGAAAAGAAAAATTCTATTCAAATCCTATGAAAACTCTATTCAATTCTTGGGTAGATGGGTCTGTCACTGGCAATTGGCAGAAATTTTGAAAGTTGTTTATGCGCTTAAGAGGTAGAATATGACACTTTATGGGTCCGGAGGTTAGAGATTTAAGAATTAGAGATTGTACTCTGGGTTTTCAATACGACTCCGAGATTTTTTTCAATTATTGTGACTTAGAGGCTTTGCCACTGGTTTCTAACGAACTGCATAGTCTTATTAATCTGCTTGTAGCATTACTGTATCAAATTCATACCATGTTGGGCAACTCTTTTGGAGGTTTTCCAATTGGAAACGGTGTTGATCTTGACGGTATACATTCATTGCCAACTGAAGGTCTCCACCACTCGCTGTTAAAGATAATGAGACACTGATTTGTTTGTTATGGTGAGTATTTTCCCTTCTTACTTTGTATTTAGTGAGATTTCGTATATGTCGGATTCCGCCATTAAGGGTCAAATTGAAAAAATTGGGTTAAAGGGCAATCAGTTTTTGAGTTCTGAATCTTCGCTATTCTTACTTCAAATCATCTCATGTCTGAAGCATATTGATTTTGCCCAATGCGAATCATTAACTTCTCTAGGGATCAAAAAGGCATCGTCTTATCAACCCAATTTAGCGTCTCTTTTATTGGGTCATACAAAATAGAGAATTATGATAAATACTGTCATATCATATTTTTCTCATTTCACATCTATTTCTATATATGACTAAGATTTCAGATGAATTGTTATTTACAGGTATCATTTTATGAGCTAAAGAGTTTATGGTTAAGGAATTGCTATGGGCACACAAGGCAAGTATACATTTTGTTCTGACCTTGTTTCGACACCGAACTTTGAATATGTAAATTTGAGTAGTATAGGACTTTTTTGAATGATACACATAACTACTTGATTTCATGATTTTCTCCCAATTAGACTGATGTTGGAGTGAGGGCAATACTATTAATGTATATCTTTTTCAAACAAATTAATGTTGGTTACTGCTATAATACCACCCCTTGTTTTTCTTACTGCTCTTTATCTCAATATCTCAGTATGTAAACTACTCAACTTCGGGAAGAGGCAATAGCTAAAAAAGGCAATTAGAAACTTTAAGGTCTAAACTGGGGAGAAAATTGTGAAACTAATTAGTATTCTTTTGAATCATTCAAAAAGTCTATACTACTCAAATCTACATTCGTGTCAAATGTGACCAGCACAAAATGTATACCTTGGCTTGTGCCCAAAGCCTTGTTACTATAAACTTTTTAGCTTGGAAGGTGATACTAACTAGGCAAATAACAATTTATCCTGAAATCTTGGCGTCGTATATGGAAAGAGACTTGAGATGAGAAAAATACTGATATGTCAGTATTTACAATAATTCTCTGTTTTGTATGACCCAATGAAAGAGACACTAAATTGGGTTGATAAGACAACGCCTTCTCCATCCCGATAATGATTCGCAATGGGCAAAATCAATATGCTTCAGACATTTGAGTTTTTGAAATAAGAATTGTAAAGAGTCAGAAAATGATTGCCCCTTAATCCCAATTTTGTAAATAGTATTACATCCTTAATGGCAGTATCCGACATATGTGAAATCTCACTAGATACAAAGTAAGATAGTTCAAGTTCTTCTAAGAAGGGAAAATACTCACCAAGATACAAAAATCAGTGTCTCTTATTAACAGTCATCTTCTAAAAGATATTTGTTTATCCAATTTGCACGAATTGTCTCATGACTTACTATCATGGATAGTATCAACTGGGAGGTTTAGAAGAATTGTTGTGCATTGCTTCCCAACAAGATAAAAAGGGAACAAATTCTTAAACGGGATGCAACATTTGTGTCGAACTTTCTGCTGAAGAAAGGTGATTATCTTTCTTCCATTTGTCTCCTTTTCGGGTCTGTTTATGGGTGGTAGTGGGTTCTGGGAATTTTATTAATACTTTTAAACTTTGAGGACGTTTATATATTCTGTGCTGCCTTTGAATCTCTTATGAAATGATGATTCGTGAAGTTAGGTTATGAGTATATTTCTATTAATCAATAGTGGTTATTGCTTTATATTTACTTTGTTATAATTCCCTTTAATATTCTGGATGATACTGTATCGAAGTGATTGTAATAGAAGAAAATTTGATTTGAGTTATAGAATTTGATTCTGTACAGTATTATATAATCTTTGCTATCTTCTTCTTAGTCCTTACTCTGTTATTTAGAGAGATGTCCTTGCCTCCTGGTCTGACATTTGCTGTGGTCATGTTAATACAAGTAATATGGAATATGATACATTGAAAAAAGAGAGGGAAATTTTCGTGTTAGTAGAAGCTGTTCTGCTTCCATGGTCGTATTCTCTAATTGATGTTAGAAGTGAAACTGAGGTTAAGCATATCTGCTCACTCTGCTCAACCTGAGTATTGCTTACATGTTGTTTGTTGATGCACATTACTATTTTTAATGCCTAATTTTAACTTGTACTTGCCTGATTTTCTTTATAAGGGCTTCTTTAGATAGATGAAAAGGTATGAAATATTGAGGGTTTATTTAATGGTCAAGAACTAGAACCACTAGAAACGTCAACCCAATGAGCAGTATCAAAACTATACATATCACCACCAGATTGCCTTCTAGTTTGACATTGGGAAAGGTTTTCAAAGTTTACAGATTTATATAGGGCTATATCATAGTTAGTTCCCCTGTTCTTTACTGTCACATTGATAAGATTCTTTCGCATCAAGTGGCCTCGGGTCAGGTCAGGTGTGCCAAGATGAGTGATTGTGAAGACTTTGAATAAAAGTTGGTATGTATGGTTTCTTCCATTGTTATATCTAACATAAACCTCTATTTCTTTTTTAATGGTTGGTGGATGTCGATTTCTGAAGGAGTTGTGATGGGAAGGCTTCTTTAAGATTGGTATTCGAGCACCAGCATAGCAGTATTAATGAGCTGGCATACCAGATCCCGAGGCACAGAATGTATCTAAATGAAAACCTTCTCTCGAATTTCAATTAGCTTTCAATTTTTTCATTCTTTTGGTTTTCCGAAACGTTGGAGAAAGTAGAGTTCATTATCTTTAGGCCTTCTGGATTACTTCAATCCTCAGGATTGATATTCGTGCATGTCTGGCTGTCTTGCTAACTTTAATGTTATTTGTATTATGGCTATGGTGCTCTGCACTGTTATGGATTAATGGGGTGATCTTGTTTAATTTTTGATTTCATGTTGGGGGGTGAATTAGAAGAATCTAGGTAGGACTGTGTTACTGATTGTTGGGGAGGAAACACCCTAGTTGTGGCGTAGATGGAGGAGTTAATTGGTTGCATGTTTTTTAGCTTCAAGAATTTCTGTCTAACTATGACTATGGTTAAATAGGAATTGTTCTTGCTTTTGTTAAGTTACGTTTTTAATTAAGTTGTTTGTTTGTTGCAGGTGGGCTGGATGATTTCCTGACTTAACCTGGTTTTTTGTAAGTTTATATACTGAAGTTAGAGATCTTCCTTGCTAAATTCTCATTTCACTATTTGGATGCAGTTTTCTAGCTTTTTTATTTTTATTTTTTCGCTAAGAAGTTTACTGGCTTTTTAAATACTGGTTTTCTAAAAGTAGTTTACGGTATAGGATAATACAACTTGATCCCAAACAGGGGAGGGAGAAACTGATTGATTAGACTATGTGGATGTGTGTTTGAAATCTATCATAATTAATTCTTGCACATGCTCGCTATGGTTGCATTTGAAGTGGAGTTAAAAAGGTTTAAGATCATTTTATTTTAAAGTGTTATTTGTTTGGATAATTCAAAAAACATTGGTTTGTGATCATGTTTAGAGAGGTTATTTTGTGTAAAAATTATCAAAATGATAGTTGAGTGGTTTTGTTTCTTTTTTATTAAAGTGTTTTATTTTTATTATGTTTTTATATTAATTGAAAGTAAATTTATTTTTTATTCAGTTTTATTTTTAATTGAAATTAAATGTAATCAAAATAAAATATATAAATTTAATTGTAAATAATAAACTTGAATGAAAAATTATACCTCTAATTAAAATTACAAATTACAAAATAAGACTTAAAATTAAAATTAGTGATAAAAATAAATAAAGGTCAAAATTTTATTGTTGGTAAACTTAAAAAGAAATAAAAATTTATTTATTTGAATGTTTGGTCACCACTAATGGTCATATTTTTGGAAATAGGGAGGAATATAATTAGAGATTTGGTATAAATTTTGAGGGAATTTTAGTAAAATTAGGTTAGGGATAACGTAACAATTATAAAAACCGGACAAGGATAAAATGGGAAAGAAAATAAAAAACTGCAGTTCGGCAATAATGTTGCGAAATTGTAGCATTTTAGACTTGGCGACTAAGACCGTTGGAGCAGCGGGACGCGGGCTGCGGCAAAACGGCCTCGGGCAGTGCCGCAACGCAGCTGAAATGCTATCCCAAACAAGGCGATAATCACAAACAGAAGAAATATGATTTTGTGCATGTCACCACCCTTTCAACATCTTTTAGTTTGACAGTATTACCCTTTTAATTTATAGGCCTCCTTTGACCTGTCAGTCTTCAACCAAACGAAACTCTTCATTCTATTTTTATTTCCCCATATTTTCTCTCTCGACATATAAAGCACATCTTATTCAGTCCATAAATCTTGCAGTATAATACCTTCATCGAGGAATTCTCTTTCCAATAACTATGAATAAAGTGATAGGAAAATCTATCTCTGTCTAGAGCTTTCTATGATTTACATTCAATTTCAAAAAGGTGAAACTATGGATTATGAATCAGTTTCTTATTTATAGTCTAATAGTTTCTTCTGCACATGTCTACTTTGATCTTAGATTACTGAAAATTTATTAATTAAAAAAAAAAAAAAAAAAAAAAAACAAGAGAAAGATCATCATTGACAATCAATATAGTTTAAGAAATTTAAATAAAGAACCCAATTTATTAGTGAAAGGAAAAATTAGGGTTGTTGTGACTAAAAATTTGTATATCAGACCTCCATTTTCAAAATCATATTTGTTTAACCATCCTTTTGACTGTTTTGCCTTCTGATTTAGGTAGTCGATCAATGAAGTTCATTGAAAGGGAAGACCATATTCTTTGGGGAATATGAAGAGGCTGCATTAATCTCAGATAGGGTAATGAAACCTTTAGCAAATATCACAAGTTCTGATGAATGTTCTGACATACTTCTGCATTCCGTTAGAAAACTGCAGACAATCTTTTCGTGGTTTTATCACAAGCACATCTTTATCAGTCAACCCCATTTCTTTTCGGACTGAATCGCGCAACAATTGCCTTTTCTCAGACGTATTTTCAGTGCTGAAAGGTGGAGTATTGAGTGTACAAGGAATGCAAGCTACAAAAGCCATTTCATCAACAGACAGTGGAATAACTGCAGGCTGGGATCTGAGCTTTATGCTTTCTTCTTTGTACCATTGTAGCCATTGTTTAGACTGTGATTCAGGTAGAAAAATCATCATTTTTACTCTGTGAAGGACAGCCTTTGATCTATCAAAATACTCTTTTCGGTTTTCCATGATCCACCAAGCAACTTGGCTTCCCCCAGCCGGAAAATGATCAATATATTATTCTAAAACAAAAGAAGCTGCTTGTGAGTTATAATCCTTCCACGACGAAATGCATAAAAGCCAAAGGCGATAACTAATAAGATATACATCCAAACATGTAAGGAGGTGGGATCAGTTTTATTTTATTTGTGGAAGACAATATTTTACACAAGATATAAAACTAGTTTGTTTTAAAGTGTAAATAAAATTTCTTTATTTTAAAAAAAAAAAAAAAACATACCGTGAAGGATATAAAATTTTTGTTATTATTCTATTTAGAAAGAAGTTTGAGCTTTTCAGTAAGCTAACTGGAATATAAAGATGTTATGATACTTTCTCTTCAAAATTGGGTTGGAGGGGGAGATTGTTGTGATAGTCCAGAAGCACAAAGGTTAGACTTTATGGTGCTTTGGCAGCCCTTGCCATTTCTCCTTTATGTGGAAACATTTAAGCTAGGATGTTTTGTCAAAGAGAGTATTAATTCTCTTGTCTCCCACCTATATGCAATTACTCGTGTAGGTGAGTTTTGCACTTACAGATAGATGTGCAAGTGAAAGGTAAAAAGATAAGAAGCAGAAAGGCAAGGCAAGTAAAGTGCTGTGAAATATTAAGAGCAAGTGTGTGTGAGAGATAAAATAGTAAAAAAATATTCGTTCTAAGTCGTGTGTAATTTAAGTCGTGTGTAAGTATTAATTATGAGCTATAATTTTTGAGTATATATGTATATTGAATTATTTATTTAATGATATATATATATCTCTAGTAATGACAAGGGAAGATTTATTTGTATTCTTCTTTCAACTGTAAGAATTTTTCACGAAAATCTGGTATTATTATTTTTCTGCCTCGTTACATTTTATTTTTTGTGGCTTGTTGGCCAATTGATTTATTCCCGCAGAAAATCCCAGCACAGACAGTGGAACAACTGCAAGCTGGGATCTGAGCTTTATGCTTTCTTCTTCGCACCATTGCAGCCATTGTTTAGACTCTGATTCAGATAGAAAAATCATTATTTTTAATCTATGAAGAACAGCCTTTGATCGATCAAAATACTTTTTTCGGTTTTCCATGATCCACCATGCAACTTTGCTTCCCCCAGCCGGAAATTGGTCAATATATTGTTCGAAAACAAAAAAAGCTGCTTGTGAGTTATAATTCTGCCACGAGGAAATGCATAAAAGCCAAAGGTCAGAACTAATAAGGAGGTGGGATCAATTTTTTATTATTTTATTTGTGGAAGACAATATTTTACACAAGATATAAAAAACTTAGTTTTAAAGTGTACATAAAATAAATAAATAAATCATATTATTGTTATAACCCTCACAATTTGATAATATAATAATCGAGTTTTAAAAATGATGTATAAAATTTTAGTTATGAAATAATAAACATATAAATAAATTAAATAAGTTACGATATAATTGAATATGCTAGAACTAAATAATTTAATATATATTTTAAGATATCATATATAAGTCGTCGTGGCGAAATAAATAATCTTTTTTTTTAAATAAACTAAAATAAAAGATTATTTGAGTCTATGAATATACATATACATACATATACATACATATATATATATATATATATATATATATATTCAACCAAGATTAAATTTGAATCTTAATTTTAAAATCATTGATTTTGACCCCAGTTTTTGTGTAGTAAACAAGGTATAATTGTAATTAAAAGTATAATGTAAATAATTGTTATAATCCTATATTTTACTTTAATTTTTAAGAGATTCATACATAACTTGTGTCAATAAGTGGATAAAATTTTACGCGAAGTGAAAGTAAAATAAATAAACAAGTATGTATATTATACATATATGTATACAAGTGGATAAATTTTATAATAAAATAAATAAACACTTATGTATATTATATATATATATATATATATATATATATATATATATGTATACATATGTGAGTAGAAAAATTAATATTTATATTAGGGGTGGACATAAAAAGTTAAAATTTACGCATACATATATATATATATATATATAAATTTGATGGATGTGTCAAACGTATAAATAAAAGAATAATCATGCACCACCATTTTTATGGTGACTTGGACCTTGTTTCTTTTATTATTTATTTTCTCCTTTTTCTTCTATGTTGACTGACCCATTTGCTTTCCCCCTTGTGTTCCATAAATTTCTGCATTCTTCTTGATGGACCGAAGCTGCTACTCTTCTTCCTTTTCCTTGTTTTACTTGTCATAGTTAGTCTAGAATTGCATGGATTGAATGGGTCCAGTTGCTACCATGAATTTCCTTTGCTTGGTGTCCATTCCCCTGTTCTTGTTGTGAGGAATTTTCCCTGTAGCCGTGCCCTGCTCCTGCTTCTTTCAATTGTTCCTTTTAGTTGGCCGTAAGTTTTTTTGTTTTCTTTCCTTTCGTAGGCCGTGGGGACTTTCTGGCAGCCATGGAGGTTTCTTGCATTTTCAGCTTTTTGGTTTCCTTTTTTTTCTTCCTTCACCTCCATGTGAGCCTAGCTGGGTATGGGTCTTAGATATTGGTGTGTGTGATTTTCAGCTCTAAGAAGGGAGACAACAGTTATAGACAAAAATTGAGGCAGCAGACTTGTGAGCTTTGAAATCTACCATGACCTTGGAGTTTTGGTGGGATGCTGTACGTGTTTGCTGCATTAAGTGATAGGTAAAGGCAGACCGCACTCTGTTTTCTTTATTCCCAACTTCTTGTAGTGGATTAAGGAAGCCGACAGTAGTTTGGACGTTTTTCTTCTCTTGTGGCCGACTAGCAAAAATCATTAGGAGGAAGATAGGTTGGCATTTAAGTGCCTTAGCATCAAGAGTAGATACGTGTTGGAATTTTCTTGCTATAAAATTATAGTTTAGCTAAGTTAGTCTTGCTAGTTTAAGATATGATGATCTCTTAATTTAGGTAAATAGTTTGGAGTTCTTTTAACTGCAGTTAAGGATGTGAAATTAGTGATTATGTATTGGAAATTATAGTTTGAAGATGAAATGGCTTATGAATTAGAGGAAGTGTTTAAAGTGAAATATAAGTTGTTGATTAATTCTAAATCACTAATACAATTTTGAATTTAATTGGATTAGGAGTAATGATAGTGAATTAGTGTTGAAGTGAGGAGTATGAATTGGAGCTTGAAAATGTTGGAAAATAGGAGTTAAGTAGTTTTGAAGGGGGTGCAGGAGACAGATTTTGTGAGTAACATAAATTTGGTATTTCGAATGTTTTCAGGATTGAATTAAATTAAGAGTTCAAAAGATAAAATGTAGCTTATAGTCTTGATATATTGTCTGCAAAATTTCGTAGTCTTATTCCAAGTATGTTGTTATTTATAGGTGTTAGACTTCGGCTAGGTCAGGTAGGATTCGTACTGTCCGGTTTTTGGTTCATGTAAGAAATTGAGTAGGTTAATGACAGATTCTAGGAAAAGTTTCTAAATAATAAAGATATATATACTTGTCTATTAATAAAACCAATAAACGGAATCGGATTTCGTTTTTCCTAGAGAAAATTATGTTCAATTAACTAAGGTAAGGTCAAAGTTGTCAAAAATCCTGCATGTTGTAGAATTTGTTGCAACTTCAAACAATAAACTGTATTGATATACAAATTTAAAAATTACAAATGATATACCATTATAAATTTACATGTGTCTAGTATTTTATAAATTTTACGAAACTAGATTCTTAATTTCTGAGAATAAGATATGATTGTTAAAGTGGACACTGGTCCAAACTCAAGTTTGGACAGTTTCAATGTTTATACCTCACTAAGTGCTTTCTATTCTTTTTAATGATTTCTTATACCCTATGCTTTGTCAAGACATTTAAAATATTTTATCATTATTAACCCTATCACATAAAGTCCAATTCATATTAATTGGCATATAATAGCTTGATAGGAAACTTTCATAAAAGAACCTATACAAGATGAAATATAAGCTTAGTAACTAAAAGATTATAGCAATAACGTTTATGAACTAAATATTATTTGGGTATATGAATTTCAGTTCCAGATTCTAATGTGGATCTGATAAGATGCGGGGACGCAGGTGTGAGTGACGAATAAAATCGATTTCAGGTGAATGGTTAATTGCTGCCTTTAGGGGCTAAATTAGTATGTGTGATTATATGTTTATTTGAATATGCATGATACATGAAAAGTAAGCTAGTGGAGTATTTCAGTAATTTGCTTGAATAATGTTTGCTTGATATTGGTTACTGTGTTAATATTGTTTGTGTTTGATAAGAGCCAACTCGTGAACATTTTCTGAAAAATGATTTTCTTTTCTGAAATTAAAAATCCAAGTGCACCTAGGATACTCTGATTTAAAAATTGTGAGAAATCTTGATTCTGATATATATTTTTAAAATTGAATGCTCAGCCCCGATGGGATTGATTGTGTACTGGAAATTAATTTGGTGTGCGGGCGTGTACATGCCTGGCAGGGGGTGATATTGGTGTGCGGGGCTGGGTTACTCGTTGGCCCCTTGTTATAACCTAATAATTTAATGTCCATTATAGAATATTCGTATGTTGTTATGACCCTCACAATCCGGTAACAGTAATAATCAAGTTTTAGAAATAATGTGTAAATTTTTAGTTATAAAATGACAAACATATAAACAAATTATGTAAGTAACAGTGCGATTAAATATCCTAGAACCTAATCGCTTTGCGTACGTTTGGGATATGCTATGTAATCAGTCGTGGTGGATTAAATAATTATTTTTCATGAGTGTACTAAAATAAAAGATGATTTGAATTTATAAATATATATATACCAATATGTAATATGGACCACATAGTTAAAGTTTTGACTTCTTGACTTTGTATTTCATCTTATGTTATTCTATTTTGTTTTTTTTTCCTTGCCTTAGCTTGCTTGGCCGTTTGTGGCTTCCTTATTTATTTATTTATTTTTTTGTCTCCACCGCCTCTGCTTATGTTGACCTCCCCTGTTTCTGTCTTTATAATTCCCTTGCTGGCCGAAACTTCTAGCCTTTCCTTTTTGCTTGTGCAACTTCATTCCTCCTTGCTTGTAGCCGTGTATATGTGCTTGTGTGAGCCAACTGCAGCCAAGGTTAGTCCACAACAGCTTTGTTTTAGCATCCAACCTTTTCCTCTCATCTCCTAGCTACCCTTTTACCATTGAGTTCTTGTTCTAGTAGCTGTAGCAGTAGCTTGGCCGAGAGACTCAATTGCTGCCAGCAGCAGCTTCCTCTTTGCCGTGCAGCTTTGTCCAACCTCCACTCCTGGCCCTTTCACCTGGTGGTTGAGATAGGAGGGTTCTTGAGGTGGTGGTGGCTAGGAGCACCTTTGCTGCACGCTGATTTTCTTCAAGCAGCAGTAGCCTCTTTGTCTTTTGATGGTAAATCTTCTAGCTTAGAATCCTAATTCTTTTGATGTTTGTGATTGTTTGATAACATAGGCTTAGGGATGAAGGAAATGTTGGATGAAAATTTAGGAACAAAGGGTGATAATGGCGTCTAAGGGGTTAAAGGAAAGGAGGACCCTGAATTTAGTTGAATGGATGTTGGAATGATATAATTCAAATTCTTGATCAATTTGTAAATAACTAAACCAACTTTAGATTTAGTATTTGAAATATGAGTACGGTTGAAATTATGGATTAGTAGTAATTTTCTTGGTAAGTAAATCTATAGATATACATACATATTAAGTGAAATAATGTAGGCACCTTAGGTATTTGATAAAATGTCCATAAGAAAATTTAATTGAGTATAATGAATAGAACTTGGCAGATTTCGTGGGTGAAAAAAACTCAATATTTTGAGTGTTTTTCGGAGAAGAATTAAATTAAGAGTTCAAAATATAAAATGTAGCTTATGGTCTTGAGATATTTTCTGCAAAATTTCATAGCTTGGTTCTAAATATGTTGCGAGTTATATCTATTAGACTCTGGTTGGGTCAGGTAAGATTCGTGGTGTCCTGTTTTAGGTTCATGTAAGAAATTGAGTAGGTTAATGACAGATTTTTGAAAAAGTTTCTAAATAATAAAGATATATATACTTGTCTATTAATAAACCCAACAAACGGAATTGGATTTCGTTTTTCCTAGAGAAAGTTATGTTCAATTAACTAAGGTAAGGTCAAAGCTGTCAACAATCATGCGTGTTGTACAATTTGATGCAACTTCAAATAATAAACTGTATTGATATACAAACCTAAAAATTACAAATGATATACCATTATAAAGCTACATGTGTTTAGTATTTTATAAATTTTACAAAACTAGATTTGGAATTTTCTAGAGAAAGATACGACTGTTAAAGTGGACACTGGTCCAAACCTCAAGTTTAGGCAGTGTCAACATTCCTAACTTACCAAGTGCTTTTCAATCTTTTCTAATGGTTTTCCCTATCCTATGCTTTGTCAAGACACTTAAAATGTTTTCTCCTTATTAACCTTATCACCTAAAATCAAAATCCATATTAATCGACATGAAATAGCTTAAAGGAAAACTTACCTAATTAAACCTATATAAAGTGAGATATAAGTTTAGTAAGTAAAAGAGTGTAACAATAACGTTTATGAACTAAGTAGTATTTGGAATTATGAATTTCAGTTCCGAATTCCAATGTGAACTTGATGAGACGCGTGGACGCAAATGTGAGTGACGAATGGAATTGGTAACAGGTGAGTGGTTAATTGTTGCCTTTAGGGGCTAGATTAATATGTGTGATTATATGTTTATTTGAATATGTGTGATATATGGAAAGTAAGCTAGTGGAGTATTTCAGGTAAATTGCTTGAATAATGTTTGCTTGATATTGGTTACTGTGATTGACATTGATTGTGTTTGATAAGGGTCCAACTCGTGAACATTTTCTGAAAAAAATGATTTTCATTTCTGAGATTAAAAGTCCAGGTGCACCTTGGATACCCTGATTTGAAATCACGAGAAATTCTGATTCTGATAAATGTTTTCTAAATTGAGTGCTCAGCCCGGGTGGGATGGATTGTGTACGGAGATTACTTTGTTGTGCGGGCGCGTAAATGCCCGGTAGGGGGTGATATTGTTGTGCGGGGCTGGGTTACTCGTTGGCCCTTTGGTTGTTTTGTTTGATATCATTGCTCTGATAAATTTGTGATCTTGTGTATCATATGAATTGTGAATTTGGGAAACTTATAATGTGTATGTGTAATGTGAAATGTTATGTGAATCATGTTATATGATTTTATTATATATGTGATATGCTTGTGTTGTGTGATGCTAGTACCCTTTGGGTACGATTTTTCACTCACTGAGTCCGTAGGACTCATTCCTTTCCTGTGGTTATATTTTTTAGTAGCAGGACCTCAAAAGAAGTTAACCGCTAATATGAGGTTTTGCTAAGGATTTGACGACAAGGTATGTCTCAGAATCTCATACTTGAAGTTAATGATGAAAGTTTGCAGTCACATTAAAACTGTGGGTGTCAAATGTGGTATGATGTAATGTTCAAGTATTTGTTTTGTTGATGATGTGAACGGAGCAAAGCTCCTTATGGTCTTTATATTATGTTGAGTAATAAAAAGAATTTACGTGGGTGTATTTTAAGGCATGTTCCATATTGTAAGGAACTTCTGCCGAAATTTTTAGAAAGTGTGATTTTGCTGTAATTAACAAACTTTTAAATGTTAATTTTTGTCTTTATAATTTCTTGGTTTTATTCATTTGTGAGTCAAGAGTCATGATCATTCCTTTATTTGAGTCAGGGTTACGGAGGTTTGGTTACCATTCCTCCAACCAGTCATGCCTCCATGAGGGGTGTGACACCCCTTTAGTTGCTTTGTTTGATATCATTATTCTGATAAATTTGTGATCTTGTGTATCATGTAAATTGTGAATTTAATCAGGGTTACGGAGATTTGGTTACTATTTTCCGGCCAGTCATGCCTCCATGAGGGTGTGACAACTATGAAGATTATATATGTGAATTTTTGATTATTTGATAATTGCTTAAGTATTTTACTGTCATTGTCATGTAGTTTTTTTATATTATTTTAAAGCGTAAGTAAAATTGAAGCTCAATAATGAAATACTTATTTTAATTTTTATAGTTAACTTTTTTTTTAAAGATCTAGATAACATAAATGTTAAAAACTTACAAAAAAATATTTTACAATCAAATAAAAATAAATGAAATAGAAAATTTTTATTTCTTAAAATTCAAGGTCATGCATATGATAACTTATAATTTTATCAGCAATCTCGTCAAAATCTTCAATAGGAGGACAATCTTGTCAAAATCTTCATCAATAGGAGGACAATCTTGTCAAAATCTTCATCAATAGGAGGACAATCTTGTCAAAATCTTCATCAATAGGAGGACAAATAGTTGTATAATTTATTTACATCTACTTTTATGTGAGCATGTTTATTATTTTCTAAATAATTAAGAATTATTTAATATTTTAGTGGTGCTTTTTAAAAGTCAATAGGCAGCTGCTCCCAGTAAGTCTCTCACTGACCACCACATTCACCCGGCCCTGACAACCACTCATTTCTCTGATAGTCTTGCTTCTTGTTGGTTTCTTTGCTCTAATTTCCTCTGTTTTGTCTTAGAAGCAATGGATTTGGGTCCAATCTTGGAGATATTCACTCGCTTGCGGGATTGCAGTGCCAACCGCATTGGTTACATCCGCAACCTCCAAAACAATCTCAACTCATTGCAAAATGCTAGGGATGAACTCATTAGCGTTTACCAAGATGTTAGCATGGAGATTGAACTCGTTGAGGAACAGCAACTGAAGCCAACAAATGAAGTGAGTAATTGGCTAGTTAATGTTGAAGCCAAGGTAAAAGAAGTCGGTCTAATTCTTCACAAAGGTGAACAAGTAACACAGAGTAAATGTATATGGAGTTGTTCTCCCAAGAATTGCTGGAGTAGCTACAAGCTTGGAAAAGTTGTGCCTGACATGATCGATGAATTGAAGGCACTAGTAGAGAAAAGGCATACCTTCCATATTGTTGGTCAAAGAATGCCTCATGCTCCGGTTGAAGAGTTACCTATGGAGACGATCACTGTGGGGTTGGAATCAAGCTTTGACAAGGTATGTAAATGTTTTGAAGATACTAGTGTTGGTATCATTGGTTTGTATGGAATGGGTGGAGTTGGCAAGACAACTCTTTTAAAGAAATTCAATAATGATTTCCTTACTACCAGAAGAAGTCATGATAAGATTGATGTGGTCATTTGGGTTGTAGTGTCTCAAGAATTAGATATTGGGAAAATTCAACAAGTCATTCGGAACAAAATACATTTACCAGATGAAGTTTGGCTTGATAAAAATATGGAGGAGAGAGCTATTGCCATATTCAATGTAATGAAAAGGAAAAAATTTGTGTTGTTATTGGATGATGTATGGAGGAGATTTGATCTACTGAAGCTGGGAATCCCTAATCCTAGAGGTCAAAATGGATCCAGAGTGCTATTCACGACTCGATCTGAGGAGGTTTGTGGCAATATGGGAGCTCATAGAAGTATCAGAGTTGAGTTCTTGGCACCCGAACGAGCACTCGAACTATTTCAAGATAAAGTTGGTGAAGAGACTCTAAATTCTCATGCTAGCATACCATATCTTGCTAAAGAAGTGGTTGCAGAGTGTCAAGGACTGCCTCTCGCTCTTATTACTGTTGGAAGGGCTATGGCTAACAAGAAGGATCCCAATCAATGGAAGCGAGCTATTCAAACCTTGAAGAATTATCCTTCAAAAGTCTCAGGTATGGTTAATGAAGTCTTTCTTCTTCTCGAATTCAGCTACAATAGCTTACCAAGCCCTACCCATAAAACTTGTTTCCTATACTGCTCTTTGTTCCCCGAGGACTATAACATAAAAAAGGATCAACTTATTGAGCTTTGGATTGGAGAGGGGTTTTTAGATGAATCTGGAGATGTATATGGAGCACGCATAGAAGGAGAAGATATCATCGATTATTTGAAGCAAGCATGCTTGTTGGAAAAAGGTGAAGCTAATGAAGATAGTGTTAAGATGCATGATGTGATAAGAGACATGGCTTTGTGGGTAGCATGTGAGCATAGTTCAAAACCCAAATTTGGGGTATTTGACAACACTGCATTAAGTTCAATCTATGCTAGTGACCTACTTGCAAAATGGAGAGAAGCGGAAAGGTTATCACTGTGGCGTTCTACATTACCAATATCACTTGAAGAACCTTTTTCTCTCAAATTGTTGACTATGATTGTTCAGAAAACTAAGCTGGATAAATTTCCTAATGGCTACTTCAAGTCTGGGCAAGCTATCAAAGTACTTGACTTGTCGCATAATGATACTTTGAAGGAGATACCTGCAGAAATTGGTGAATTAGCTAACCTGCGGTATTTGAATCTATCATATACACGTGTAAAGGAGTTGCCCATTGAGCTTAACAAGTTGAAAAGTTTGAGGTGTTTGCTAATAAATTTTACTGACCGTCGTCTTATCATTCCAAGGACGTTGATTTCAAGTCTTTCGGTCTTGCAAGTGTTCAGTAAATTAATGCCTCGTCCTATTTTTTTACTTCCCGCCAGTCATTGCTACGAGGAAAGTGTCTTGTTGCAGGAGCTGGAATGCTTGGAACACCTGAAAGACATAAGCATTGCATTGTCCAGTTTTTCTTCTCTAGAAATGTTATTGAACTCTACCAAATTGCAGAAGTGCATTAAATATCTGAGGCTCCATCCCTTCTCACCAGATTCACATTCGTCACTCAACATCTTAAATTTTACAGGGCATCAATACATTTGCAACCTTCATACTTTACAGGTAAATGGATATGCAATTCGAAATTTGACTTGGCTCACTAGTGCTCCAAATCTTCGAAGCCTTAAAATAGATAGCTGCTACTTAATGGAAACCATCATAAGTGAAGATTTTGGAGCAGCAGGATTTGAAGTAAGTTTGCAAGTTTTCGGGAGTCTTGAAACTCTAAAATTGAAGAACTTACCAAGACTAAGGAGCATATATCCAGAAGCATTAAGATTTCCCAGCTTGAAGACGCTCAATGTGGATAACTGTGGAGATTTGGTGAAGCTCCCATTTGACTCTGATAGTGCAAAGAGTCTAGAACAGATTGTGGGTGAGCCAGGGTGGTGGGATCGGTTGCAATGGGAGGACCAATCCACTATGGACATATTCAGCTCAAAGTTTCAATTTCAAATTCAGGTACTGTTCATGTTCCTCCATATTTTCAAAATTATCCTTGCTTTACCATGAATAAAATAACATTGAAATTATTACATTAAAAAACAAAAATCATTTGCATTGCATTCTATTTTATTTTATTTTAGTTTTAAAAAGACACGTCTTTAATCTGCTAGTGATGATAAAATTGTTCCCAAATCTGAATGGTGCAACCTCTAAAATTTCTGATTTTCTCGCATGCCAAACAGAAAAATCTGTCAGTTTCAGCTCATTCAAGTAGGCCTTGATCAGTCTACTCAACGAGGATGGCAAAATAATATGTCTGTATCAGCCATAGATCGATCTTGGAGTTCAAGTAGGCCTTCACTCCACTCAACAAGGATGGCAATTGTCTCGTTTCTCATATCCCTTCAATCTATATTGTACCAGGTTCAAGGAGGGCCTGTAACAATATTGAGATTATTGTTTAACGGGTCGAACCCCGGATGGAGAGTTGACAACCTTAGGCGTAAATATCATTAATGTTGAGTTATACTTGCTGTAGTAATTTTTACTATTTTAAAAATTGTGTAATATCAAATTGAAATAAATACTTACCTTACATTTTACAAATTATGGAGTATCAAATTAAAATAAACACTTGCCTCAAAAGTTAATGTTTTCTATAAGCAATTACTCTTTCTTTCTTTTTTTTACCTTGAAAGTACGGATTATATCAATTGTATCATTGAAAATTTAGTTTTATTAATTTAATATAACTGTTGTAATTCACACTTATTTCCGATTATGCATCAAACTAGGTGTAATTAGTCAATTTCATTATAGCTGGGTCTCAAGTCTCAACTGTAGATGGGATCTAAACTTGGAACATCATGGTCTCAAGTTCTAACATCTCGGTTTTAATCAGTTGAGTTAAACATCACACTAAGTGTAATTAGTCAATTTCATTATAGCGAAATCTTATTAGTAGATGAGACCTAAATTTGAAACCTCGCGGTGTCTCGATATATCTATCTTAATCAATTGAGTTAAGACTTTGCTTGTGTCTTATATATCTAATCAAGATTTAAAATGACATGTCATATTCTTATTTTTTATTTTTATGAATTAGATAAATACATTAGAAAAATAAGATTAAAAAAAGTTACATTTTATAACCATCGCAATAATTATAACCCATTTTCTAGCGTAATTATTTATACATGCCTATAATTTAATTTTAACCATCTGTACAGATTACACTATTTCTAAACATTTTGAAGTGCCCATGATTTAATTTTCACCAAGGAGCCAAAACAATTTTTTCCTTAAAATACGAGAACTTGTTATTGAAGCTAGAAATTCAAGTGTGTTCAAGTCTTTCTGAAAATAAGGTTCAACATAGTTTATAACCTTAATGAACTTGCTGAAATCTTAGTAGAAGTCATACTTGATACTCCCATTAGAAATCAAATATATTTTGCTTCCCAAGGCCGAAAATAATGGTACATTCCAGTGGCAAATTACAGAACCAGGTAATCTTTCATTGAAGTGGACAGATCAGAATGATTTTCAGTACTAACAGCTGATAAAACCCTTCAAAATCAATACCAATAAAAGAATGTGAATGTTTTTATTGGTGGACAGTCATTTGCTTCTCATGCAAGTGACAAGAACATCTACAAATTTCTTATACATGTGCCGCTTCAAGTACTTTCTCTTTAACTTCTTTTTCCCTTCCATCCCCATTTGCTCTCTTGCAGACTGATTTTCAATAAAAAATCGGAGATTTTGAGCAAGAACATGATTCCCTGGACGTCCAACAGGATGAAGAAGGCCTGTTACATTGTGCTCAACAATCTCGTGTGCCCTCTGCGTCTGTTCCAAGCAGCTGCTCCATAAGATAAAACAAAATAACACTGTTAAAGGCTAATTCACAAAAATGCGTAGCAGTGGAATTGAGATTGAGACCATAGCATGGATTATTGTCTAGTTTTACTGTACCAATTCATGCAACGACATTTATAACCAATTGTCGTCCACAATGGCCATTTAAGTATCAATGTTTTTGCTTTATAAGGCCCCATCCCAATATCCCATATAGGAGGCATCAGTATCAGATTTAGATTCAGAAATGGGTTTCTACTTGTTGGTCGATGCACGGAGGTCAAAAGTTTTTAAAATCAGAGCCAAGGTACAATTTCTTAATAATCTTTTATCTAAAATCCAACTGCCTTTCTCACAAAGTGTTATTAAGGTCAAAATCCAATATTTGAATTCTACAGATGAACAACCTTTTTTTAAGAACCAAAAAACTGTATGAAATTATAAACTGTCTGGAGTATGCGAAGGATGAGAAAAAGGAATCTATCAAACAATGCAATATGCTAAGACAAATATTTTTCAATTAAACTAATAACTAGTGAAAAGAAAATTCATCATTTAATAATTGAAACCTATTCATTTGACATAAATTCAACTTTTCAATATGGAGCGAGAGAGGAAAGGAGGTGAGACGTATATACATTTTCTAGTTTTTTTCTCTTGGGAAAGACGTATATATAAGTATATATATATACATATATTTTCATTTTCAGTAAGGTTTTATAGGATTTCATATTTTCATTTACTAATAGACACTTCAAATATATTCCTTTGTTTTTTTACAAACTGAACCACATAGATGCTACTCTAGGACCGTTCAGGTGAGAGAAAGTGACTGTAGGAAGCAGAGGTAGGAGAAAGATGGGCAATCTGTGCATTAATTTCCATTCTCTTGTCTTTGTTCTTCTTTAGATGAAAATTAGGTACATCTTTTTTCAAGTTCTGGGGTCTATTTAAGCATTTTTTTGGAAGGGTCTTGTGCATATAATATTCATCCCTTCCCATACATGTCCTTATAGATGAACGATCTAACCGTTACCCAATTTGTATTGAAATCTTTCATCATCACATTACAAAATCAGTTGGGTGCATCAGAATTGGAAGACAAGGGGACTAGAAAAAAGAAACAAGACATTGCAAATAGTTATGAAGCTCACTTCCTCCTCAATTTGATTTGTTGGAAGAGAAAGGCGTTGGTCCAAGACATTCTTCAATATCAAATTCCTTGCTGTTGATGCTGCAGATGAAGAAGATGGTGAGAAAAGAGAAAAGATGAGATCTCCCGGATGTCATCCCAGTATTACTTCCAAGGTCAGTACTCCATAGCTATACACATCACATTTTTCATTCACTTCCATTGTACAAGCAAGCTCTGCAATGAAGACTAGTAAAATTCATCATGCTTATAGCAGTACGTATCATTAGCTTTATTAGTGCTACTATGCATCTCTCAAACATTAATACGCACAAATTAACTAATGGAAAAAGGAAAACTGACCTGGAGCAGAGTACCCAAAGGTCCCTGCAAATGAGGTCCAGTTTGATGATTCTGGTTTCAAAATCTTAGCCGTGCCAAAATCTGAGATATGAGCCTCGTAGTCCAAATTTAGGAGAACGTTCTTGCCTGAAATGTCACGATGAATTATAGGAGGTGAGCAATTGTGGTGCATATAATATAAAGCATTTGCCACGCCTTTAACTATGTTGATCCTCCTATTCCAACCCAATGCAATTGCTTGTTCCTCACTCTTCAGTATATTATCCAAGCTTCCCCTTCAAAGTATTCATAAACCAAAAATGAATGTATCATATGTGAACAAAACCCAATGAGTTTAACAATGTTGCGATGCCTCATTTCTGTCAATGCCCGAATCTCACTTGCAAAAGATTTTAGAATGGCGGGCATTCCGTCATTTATTTCTGAATGAAGTTTTTTTACAGCAACAACTTGACCTGTGGCTAGCTCGGCTCTGTAAACACTTCCACTCCCTCCTACACCAATGCAGTATTTGCTATCAAATTCCTATGTTGCTTCAATGATGTTTTCATACACTATTCTGCCATCATAACTCCACACTGCAAAAATATTTTGAATTTGTTCTTCTCGTGCATGGTTTCTGTTTTCCTTCCACTTCTGTAAAGCGTATACGAAATTCCAACAAGAAATATGAATACTATTATACCCGAGAGGGGAGCCAAAACTATCAGCAGGACATTCTCTTTTTTTTTTTTTTTTTTTTGACTTCGAGGTTCCTGACTAATTATTTTTGGGCAAGCCAGCAGGCCAGAGATATTACCGCACAAGCCTTTATTGTTTCTGAATGCTTCAATGGTAGCATTTTTAAAGGCCAGGCTGTTGGGAAGTGATCCTTCTAATTGGTTGTAAGAAATATCAACACAAGTCAAGGTCATCATTTTATCAAAGGTACTTGGAATCGATCCAGAGAGGCAATCATGTGAGAGGTTGAATGTTTCCAAGCGTTGCAATTGTCCTAGTGACTCTGGTATTCTTCCAATCAATGAGTTTTCTGCAAGGTCAAGATTCTGAAGGGAATCCATGTCGCCTATCTCAGAAGGAATATTTTGCTCAAATTCAAGTACAGTAACTTGATGAGGCCTCCAAGTTGTTTAGGGATTATGCCGCTTAAATTGTTTCCTGCCAAGTCCAAACGTGTAAGATCCTCCAGCAGTCCAATTTCTGAAGGAACGTCAAATGGTTGCCACTTATTTGGAGTTCAAGTAAAGACGTCAAACTTCCCACATTCTTTGAAATCTCTCCAGTTAGATGATTTGAAGAGAGGTGAAGCATAACTAGCTGGGTGGCCTCCCAAAGTTTTGGTGGTATGCTACCAGAAAGATTGTTGTTGGAGACTTTGAGGCTTGTCAGATTATGGCACCGTGACCACGATGGTGAAAGCTCGCCACACAACTTAATGTTTGCTTAAATCAATATAATTCAAGTTTGGATATACACCGAAAGCATTTGTTATATTTCCGGTGAGTTGGTTGTCTTCAAGCCTGACTCTTATCAAGCTACTGCAATTCTTCTAGCTTTCTGAAACTGGACCAGTGAAATGGTTTTCATGGGCAGTAAAACTTGCCAGTGACCCTCCACGGCATATTTGTGTTGGCAAATAGCCCTCGAAGTTATTCCCAGCTAACTGCATACTCACCAAATTGGTAAGGTTATTTATTTCGAGTGGAATGGTCCCACCAAATCTGTTCATTAACAATCCTAACATGGTGACCTTTGTCGGATTTCCAATGCTGGAAGGAATTGATCCCGAAAGATTGTTCAAAGCCAGGTCTAATGTTGTTAGCTCTGTCAATCTCCCAATAGAGGAAGGTATTGAAGCAGAAAGATTGTTCAAATACAGGTTTAATGTTGTTAGCTCTGTCAATCTCCCAATGGAGGAAGGTATTGAACCAGAAAGATTATTCAAATACAAGGTTAAGACGGTTAGCTTTGTCAATTTTTCAATGGAGGAAGGAATTGAACCAGAAAGTTAATTCTCTTCAAGTTGAAGACTTGCCAAATTGGTCAAGTTCCATATGGAAACTGGGATTGACCCAGAAAGATTATTATTCAATAACTGAATAATACTTATATATTCAACTTTCCGATTTCCTCCGGAATGGAACCAGAAAGATTGTTGGCATAAAGGTAAAGAGCGTTTAAATTTCTCAAGTTTCCAATGGTAGCAGGGATTCTATCAGAGAAGTGATTTTCTGACAAATCAAGTTCAAACAGATCTCTCAGCATTCCAATTTCTTTGGGTATGGACCCAGATAATTCATCATTCCTCAACAACAGGTACTTTATATTGCCCAACGTACCGATCTCTCGAGGAACAATGCCAGAAAGTTGGTTGTCAACTAGGTTCAGACACACTACATTGGTTAAGTTCCCTATAGAGGTAGAAATAAGACCTGTGAGCATGCAATCTTGTATATCCATGTATAACAAGTTCCTCAACGTTCCTATCTCGTGTGGTATAGAGCCATTGAAAAAATTATTACGTGCATCCAAATGGACAAGACTCGTCAACTGGGAAATTTCATATGGAATTCTTCCAGGGAAATTATTGAATTCTAGAGAAAGAGAGTAGAGCTTGGAAAAGTTAGCAATGATTTTGGGAATACCGCCGGAGAACTTATTAAAAGCAAAATCAAGAGTTTGGAGCTTTCTGAGTTCACCAATTTGATTGGGAATATTTCCATAGAAGGAATTGTTTTGTACATTGATAGAGTTGAGGTTTGGAAAAGATTAAAAGTTGAGACTGTGAAATGTACCTCTGAGGCCAAGATTGGTGAGGTTTATATGAGTGACTGAATTAGACTCGTTGCATAAAATTCCAACCCAATTGCAAGGACTACTACCATTACCCCACAAAGATAGTAAAGCTTGGCTTTGGTTGTCAAGGCTGTGTTTCCACTTTACCAGTGCATTTGCTTCATTGTTAACTACAGAGACAGGGGAATAAGTTGGGGGTAAAACAGAAGCAGAAATTTGAAAAGAAGAAACTAACACATGGACATAGGAAGAAGAACAAAAGAAGACACCCCCAGAATAATAAAAACTGATCGGACATGGCATTTCCCAAGGATGACACCATGATTTGGATGAGTTTTTAAATAAACCACCGGGTGCATGTGATGGGGTAGTGCTTGAAACAACATGAAAGAGTATTTATATACAAATTCTAATTATTTCATAAGCCCTTCCTCTTCCTATTACATTGATTATAATTTTTAAATTATGAATGTGTTTCAAAATATTGTTTTACTGAATATTTTTATGTTGAGTTTTACTAGATGAATTTCTATGGTTTCGTTTATTATTAAAAAAAAAAAATAGTATTAAATTGAACTATTACATCTAGTCATTAAATTCGGGGAGGCCACAATTTTTGTCATTGATTGTTAGATGTTTCACCCTTATTTCTACTTTGATTAAAGGTACTCCAAAAGTCAGCGACTTTTTAGCAAAATACAAAGTCAAGGAGACTAAACTGTCCATTTTAGTCATACACGCAGACCTTAAATAGAACCGATAATTTGAAACTTTGCGTGCGTGCTTCACACGTCAACTAGAATGATTGGGGGGTGGGTAAGTCGCATAATTATTTCCATTGTCATTGTCTAATAAATGCTGTTAGATATGAAAAGACAAAAATATCCTCGAATGCATATTTATTTAAATATTTTAAAGAAATTATTATTACAACTATATTCTACACATTCACAATCTATTAATTACTTATAGATCTTATGGACCAAAATACCCTATATTAAATATCTATCTACCCTAGCTTGAATCAGCTGGAGAGAGGTCATCACATGGAGAGTTTCCTGGAAAATATTGAACCAGCATTGTTTCGGAATATTTGATAATTGATATTTTTTTTGAAGAAATAAAAATTATATGGGGAATTGCCTGAAAAGTATTGAAACGGCGACATTTTGATATATTTTAGCAATTTATATTGTTTTGAAGAAATAAAAAATTATATGGAGAGTTGCATGGAAAGTATTGGAACAGCTATGTTTTAAAATATTTTAACAATTGAAATTTTTATAAGAATATAAACAAGATGGAGAATTGCTTGGAAAGTATTGAAACAGCCATGTTTTGAAATATTTTAACAATTGATATATATATATATATATATATTTTTTTTTTTTGAAGAAATATAAACTATATGGAGTGTTGCCTGGAAAGTATTGAAACCGATGTTTTGAAATATTTAAACAACCGATAGTTTTGTTGAAGAAATAAAAATTAGGCTGTCGAATCTGTATCATCCTCCAAATATCACAACTACATCTGTTCTGAATTCTGATAGTCTTGCTTCTTGTTGGTTTCTTTGCTCAATTTTCCTGTGTTTTCGTCTTACAAGCAATGAATTACGGTCCAATCTTGGAGATATTCACTCGCCTGTGGGGTTGCAGTGCCAATCGCATTGGTTACATTAGCAACCTTGAAAAAAATCTCACCTCATTGCAAACTGCTAGAGATGAACTCAAGAGTCTTTACCAAGATGTTAACACGGAGGTTGAACTTGTGGAGGAACAGATCCAATTGAAGAGAACAAATGAAGTGAGTAATTGGCTAGTACAAGTTGAAGCCAAGGAAAAAGAAGTCGGTCTAATTCTTCACAAAGGTGAACAAGTAACACAGAGTAAATGTATTTGGAGTTGTTGTCCCAAGAATTGCTGGAGTAGCTACAAGCTTGGCAAGGGTTTGCCTGAAATGATCAATGAAGTGAAGGCACTAGTAGAGAAAAGGCATACCTTCAATATTGTTGGTCATAAAATGCCTTATGCACCATTCCAAGAGTTACCTATGGAGACGACCAATGTGGGGTTGGAATCAAGCTTTGACAAGGTATGTAAATGTTTTGAAGATGCTAGTGTTGGTATCATTGGTTTATATGGCATGGGTGGAGTTGGCAAGACAACTCTTTTAAAGAAATTCAACAATGATTTCCTTGCTACCAGGCATGAGTTAGATGTGGTCATCTGGGTAGTGGTTTCTCAAGAATTTGATATTGTGAAAATTCAACAAGCCATTCGAAACAAATTACGTATCCCAGATGAAGATTGGGTTGAAAGAAATGTAGATGAAAGAGCTGTTGCCATATTCAATGTAATGAAAAGGAAGAAATTTGTTTTGTTATTGGATGATATGTGGAAGAGATTTGATTTATTGAAGTTGGGCGTCCCTAACCCAGGAGGTCAAAATGGATCCAAAGTGATATTCACAACTCGATCTGAGGAGATTTCTAGCAATATGGGAGCTCATAGAAGTATCAGAGTTGAGTGCTTGGCACCAGAACGAGCACTCAATTTGTTTCAAAAGAAAGTGGGTGAAGAGACCCTAAACTCTCATCCTAGTATACCACATCTTGCTAAAGAAATGGTTGCAGAGTGTCAAGGACTGCCTCTTGCTCTTATTACTATTGGGAGGGCTATGGCTAATAAGAAGGATCCGAATCAATGGAAGCACTCTATACAAATCTTGAAGAATAATCCATCAAAAATCTCAGGTATGGTTGATGAAGTGTTTCTTCTTCTTGAATTCAGCTACAATAGCTTGCCAAGTGCCATTCATAAAACTTGTTTCCTATATTGCTCTTTGTTCCCTGAGGACTTTAACATAAAAATTGATGAACTTATTGCACTTTGGATTGGAGAGGGTTTTTTAGATGAATTTGGTGATATATATGGAGCACGTGTTGTAGGAGAAGATATCATCAATTGTTTGAAGCTAGCATGCTTGTTGGAGAGAGGTGAACAGGGAGATGGTGTTAAGATGCATGATGTGGTAAGAGACATGGCTTTGTGGGTGGCATGTGAGCATGGTTCAAAACCCAAATTTGGGGCATTTGATGGCACTGTTTTAATCTCAAACCATAATATTGATCACCTCGCAAAATGGAGAAAAGCCGAAAGGTTATCATTGTGGCGTTCTACACATCTAATATCACTTGGAGTACCGGCTTCTCCTAATCTCTTAACTATGATTGTTGGAGAAACTACATTGACTAAATTTCCTAATGGCTACTTCAAATCCGGCAAAGCTATCAAAGTATTAGACTTGTCGCATAATAGTAATTTGGTAGAGATACCAGCAGAAATTGGTGAATTAGCTAACCTGCAGTATTTGAATCTATCATATACAAGTATAAAGATGTTGCCCATTGAACTTAAAAAGTTGAGAACTTTGAGAACTTTGCTGTTGAATTACACGGACTGTCTTACCATCCCAAGGACGTTGATGTCAAGTCTTTTGTCCTTGCAAGTGTTCAGTAAATTAATGATTGTTGATGAAGATTTTCACAGCCCATTCTACGATGAAAGTCTCTTGTTGCAGGAGCTGGAAAGCTTGGAACACCTGAAAGACATAACCATTGTGATTTTCAGTTTCTCCTCTGTAGAAATGTTATTGAACTCCACCAAATTGCTGAAGTCCATTAAATATCTGATTCTCTCCTTCCCACTAGGTTCACAGTTGTCACTCAACAAATTTAAGCTTACAGAGCATCAATACATTTGCAACCTTCAAACTTTAGAAGTAACTACATGTGGGATTACTAATTTGAGTTGGCTCCCTAGTGCTCCAAATCTTCAAAGCCTTAAAATAAATGGTTGTGGCTTACTGGAATCAATTATAAGTGAAGATTTAGGTGCTGCCGGAATTGAAACTTTTGGGAGTCTTGAAACTCTAGAATTGAGTTACTTACCAAGACTAGGAGCATATGTCAGCAAGTATTAAGGTTTCCCAACTTGAAGAAGCTCACTGTGAAGAGTTGTCATGCTCTGGTGAAACTCCCATTTGATTCTAATAGTGCGCAGAGTCTAGAACACCTTTCAATAGATGGTTGTGACTCACTGGACTTGGTTGTAGGCGAAGGTTTTAGGAGCAGGAAAAACTGATCAAGTAGATTGGGTTGTTTTTGAGAGTCTTGAAACTCTAGAATTGATAGCTTTACCTAGACTAAGGAGCGTTTGTTTGCGCACATTAGTGTTTCCTTGCTTGAAGGAGGTCAAAGTGGAGGATTGTCCAGCTCTGTCGAAGCTCATTTTTGATTCGAACAGTGCACAGAGCAGTATCAAACGCATCATGGGAAATTACAAATGGTGGAATAGCTTGAAATGGGAGGATCAATCCACTAAGGACGTGTTGAGTTCAAAATTTCATAGTGCGGGTTAGATATGTATAATCAAGTTCAGTTTTCAAAATTCTCAAATATGTTCTGAGTTTCAGTGTTTTGTTTTCTTTATTTTCTTGTTTACTTGTATATTGTTTTCTGGATAAGTTTTTTTAGTGGATTGTTAAAATTATAGTAACTGAATCACTGAGTTATGCATGATTGCAGGTGTACAATTATATAACTACGATTCATGGCTTCTGAACTTATCTGCATATTTGGTTTGAGAAATATTTTCACAGAACAATGAAAAGTTATGCTCTCTGCAAAGTATGACATGCCTAAGTAGTTTGTTTGTTTTTTCACTCATGCTATACTTCATCCTACTCTTTTGCGAAGTATGATATTCTCTAGATAGGCTGAAAATTTTATCAGTACATTCATTTGAACCTTTACCTACTAGCACGAAACTTTCAAATTGTATAAAATCTTGCAGAAAGCTTCCACTTATTCAATCTCATTTAAAAAAGAAGAAAAGAAATTATCATTACGTTCGGGCTTATCAACCGAGGTTTAATGATTTTTTTTTCCAAAATACCCTTAAATATTTGAATATTTAAAATTTTATTCAAATAAGTATTCGAATCCAAATTCAAATATAATACTATTCAATTCGAATTGTACTCCTAAAAATGAAGTGATAATTTTCTTAGCAAAATAATCCCATAAATTTTCTAAGTTCCTAATTTTGATGAATAACAAATTAATAAATATATTTATGGGTTAAGTTAATAACGGATCACATCATTTTTTTTAATATTTTTTTTTAGTTACAACTTTTGTTCTGAAACATTTAAAAAGATTAAAGAAGCTCATCTCAGCATAGTGAGATATACCTCAATTGGTGGTTGCCGGTTGGTGAATTAATATAGACTATGCTCACTTTCCACACCGGAAATTAAAATAATGGAATGTGCAAATTTTCCCTTTCACACCGATCTTGGAAAGAAACTCCACCCTTCTGCGAAATGGATATGATGCTACCACTGAATTTTCCTATACTAAAAGAGAGACTTTGGTGGACTTTGATTAGCTTTTACAGTATCCTTCTCTTCCCTGTTCTACAATTCTTTTTGAACACTGAACAAAGTTATATACACACACCCTGTTTCAACTTTGAACACAATGGATTTCACTGCCATCTTAGACTTCATCAGTCGCTTGTGGGATTGCAGTTCCAATAGAATTGGTTATATTCGCAACCTTGAAAACAACCTCACCACTTTGCAAAGCATAAGAAATGAACTCAGGGGTGTTGGCCAAGATGTTAAAATGGAGATTGAACTTGCTGAGGAGCAACAATTGCAGCCTACTTATGAAGTCAGACATTGGCTAGATAACGTGGAAGCCGTGGAAAAAGAAATCGATCTTATTCTCCAGAAAGGTGCACAAGTAACGGATCCGAATAACTCTTGATTTGAGTTATCCCAATGACTTTTGTGCAAGCTACAAACTTGGTAAGCGTTTGCCTGTTAAGATTGATGTAGTGAAGGAATTCTTGGACAAAAGGCATAGTTTCCATGTTGTTGCTCAGTACTTGCCATATGCTCGGGTGGAAGAGTTACCTTTGGAGACTACTGTGGGCTTGGAACCAAGCTTTGATATGGTGTGTAGATGTTTTGGAGACACTAGTGTGGGCATCATTGGCTTATATGGCATGGGGGGCGTTGGCAAGACAACCCTTTTAAAGAAATTCAATAATGATTTCCTTCTTACAAGAACGCATGATTTTGATTTGGTTATTTGAGTTGTGGTGTCTCAAGATGTAGATGTTACAAAAGTTCAAGAAGTCATTCGGAACAAATTACATATCCGAAATGAAATGTGGCTAAACAAAAACATGGATGAAAGAGCAGTTAACATATTTTATATGTTGAAAAGGAAGTTTGTACTGTTGTTAGATGATGTATGGAAAAGATTAGATATATTGAAGTTGGGAGTTCCTCTTCCAGATGGCAATAATGTGTCTAAAGTAGTTTTCACAACCCGGTCTGAAGAGGTTTGTGGCCATATGGAAGCTCATAGGAGTATCAAAATGGAGTGCTTGGTAACAGAAAAAGCACTGGAATTGTTTGAAAAGAAAGTGGGGGAAGGGACTCTCAATTCTCATCCAAGTATACCACATTTTGCTGAACAAGTTGCTGCAAAATGTAAAGGGTTGCCGCTTGTTCTTACCACCACTGGACGAGCCATGGCTAATAAGAAGGATCCCACACAGTGGAAGCGTGTGGTAGAAATTTTGAAGAGTTATCCATCAAAAGTCTCAGGTATGGTGGATGAAGTATTTCTTATTCTTGAATTCAGCTATGATTGCCTGCCAAGCGCTACACATAAAATTTGTTTCCTGTACTGTTCTCTGTTCCCAGAGGACCATGATATCAAAAAAGATGAGCTTGTAGAGCTTTGGATTGGAGAGGGATTTTTAGATGAATTTGATAATATATACGAAGCACGTAGTGAAGGAGAAGATATCATCAACTGTTTGAAGGTGGCCTGCTTATTGGAGAGCAATAAAACTGAAGATAGTGTGAAGATGCATGATGTGATTAGAGACATGGCCTTATGGGTAGCATGTGAGCACGGGGAGAAGCCTAAATTTGTGGTTAACGATGGTTCAACTGAAGCCTATAATGTCAATCTTGCTAAGTGGAAAGAAGCAGAGAGGATGTCATTGTGGGGTTCAAAATCTGGAGATCTGCCTGATGAACATTTTTCTCCCAGTCTCTTGACCATGCTTATTAGAGAAACTAAGCTGGAGACATTTCCAATTGGCTTCTTTACTTCTGCACAAGCTATCAAAGTATTAGACTTGTCACATAATAGTGCTTTGGTGGAGCTACCTGCAGAAATAGGTGAATTAGTTAATCTGCATTATTTGAATCTGTCATATACAGGTATAAGAGGGCTGCCCATTGAGCTCAAGAAATTGAGAAGTTTGAGGTGTTTTCTATTAAATAATTCCTTGCTACTTTATTTTCCAACAACGGTGATATCAAGTCTATTGTCTTTGCAAATGTTCAGTAAATTAATGACTGGCAATGAGTATAGTGTCTATCTAAGATATGATGAAAGAATCTTGTTGCAGGAGCTAGCATGCTTGGGACACCTTAATGACATAAGCATAGTCTTGTATAGTGCCTCTTCTGTGCAAGTACTATTGAACTCCCCCCAATTGCAGAAAGGCATCAAATTTCTAAGAGTGGTATGCCATTTCAATTCTTTCGATTCCTTATTACTCAACATGTTGTTTCTGTCGTTGAGAAGCATGGAGCGTCTAGAGATACTCGAAATATCAAACTTCAAATCTTCAGAATCTGATCAGGAGGACAACAGGGTGCAGGGTATGCTACATGAGTATATCCCTGACAACTCTAAGCTTACAGGGCATGACAACATTTGCAACCTTCGCATATTGTTACTTATTCAGTGTGACATGCTTGATTTGACCTGGCTCACTCATGCTCCAAATCTTCAAAGTCTCAAAATAGTAGGTTGTGGCTTACTGGAAGAACTTATTGGTGAAAAGTTTGGAGCTGAACAAAGTCAAGAAGTAAAATGGGATGTTTTTGGGAGTCTTGAAAATCTGGAATTGAGAATTTTGCCTTGACTAAAGAGCATATGTCAACGAGAATTACGATTTCCCTGCTTGAAGCACATTACAGTGAGGTACTGCCCCGGTTTGACAAAGCTCCCATTCGATTCCCATAGTGCAAACAAGAGTCTGGAACACATTATAGGAGACAATGACTGGTGGAAGAGCTTGGCTTGGAAGGATGAATCCTACAAAGGAAGTATTCAGTTCAAAATTTCAAATAGCAAAGCGTTTTGATTAAGCATATAGAGGTTCAGCCTTGGCAATTGTCATCAAATATAAGCACCTTAAACTCTTTTAATATGCTCCTTGTGTTGATTTTTTGTTTACATACAGAATAAAAGCATCTTTGTTTTCAGATTCTGTTTTTCTTGTCTATGTACGTATACTACTGAACATCAAGTATTTTTTATGAAGAAAGCAAGCATTTTGATCATTAGTTCTTTCACTGTACTGATCTTCTCAGGCACAATCTTTCCAAGCTTGTAGTTAAAAAAGAATCAGCTACATTGCTGAGTTTTAGTTTTAATAACACTAATTATTGGTGCTGGTTGAATATATCAGGATAAGTTGCAGTTAAATTTGCGTAAATTACTATTTAAAATACTCAAAGTCCATCTGCAGTCAGTCATATACAATTGTTTAAGAAGATTCCTTCGTACCAAATAATTATGACTTTCACATGTTTCAATTTTCAACAGCACTTGAGCCAGAAAAAAAATATAGAGTTACATTATTTTGAAGGAATTTAATAAATTAAAAAAAGAAGAATTTCTTAAAAAACTATCTAGCCAGACAAATCTATCCTAAAAGGAAATAGAATCGAGAAGTACAGTATCCCACCAAGTGAGTTAAATTATTCTTTAGCAAAAACAATTAAGTAAAGTAAGTTAAATTATCATCTATACAGATTACACTATTTCTAAACATTTTTTAGTTTCTATAATTTAATTTTAACCAAGGACCGAAAACAATTTTTTCCTTAAATTATGAGACCTTGTTATTGAAGCTAGAAATGCAAATGTGTTCAAGTTTATCTGAAAATAAGATTCAAAATAGTTTATATAACCTCTATGAACTTATTGAACTCTTAGTAGAAACCATACTCCCATTAGAAATCAAATATATTTTGCTTTCCAAGACCGAAAATAATGTTCCATTCCAGTGGCAAATTAAGTACCTGGTAATCTTTCATTGAACTGGGCAGATCAGAATGATTTTTAGTACTAACAGCTGATAAAACCCTTCAAAATCAATACCAATAAAAGAATGTGAATGTTTTTATTGGTGGACAGTCATTTGCTTCTCATGCAAGTGACAAGAACATCTACAAATTTCTTATACATGTGCCGCTTCAAGTACTTTCTCTTTACCTTCTTTTTCCCTTCCATCCCCATTTGCACTCTCGCAGACTGATTTTCAATCAAAAATCGAAGATTTTGAGCAAGGACATGATTCCCTGGACGTCCAACAGGATGAAGAAGGCCTGTTACATTGTGCTCAACAATCTCTTGTGTGCCCCCTGCATCTGTTCCAATCACCTGCTCCATAAGAAAAACAAAATAAGACTGTTGAAGGCTTATTCACAAAATGCGTAGCAGTGGAATTGAGATTGAGAACCATAGCATTGATTGTTGACTAGTTTTACTCTACCAATTCGCACAATGACATTTATCAACGAAATTTAAGTATCAATGTTTTTGCTTTAAAAGACCCCATCCCATATAGGAGGCATCACTATCAGATGTAGATCCAGAAATGGGTTTCTACTTGTTTGACGATGCACAGAGGTCAAAAGTTGTTAAAATCAAAACTAAAGTACAATTGTCTTACTAATATTTTATTTAAAATCCAACTACGTTTCTCACAAAGTGTTATTAAGGTCAAAATCCAATATTTGAATACTACAGATGAACAACCTTTTTTAAGAACCAAAAAACTGCATGACATTATAAACTGTCTAGAGTATGCAAAGGTTGAGAAAAAGGAATCTATCAAACAATGCAAAAATACTAAGACAAATAATTTCTCATGTCTAAGCCAGGCGATAATAATTTAGAAAGATAGGACTACCAACATCGATCCGTACATGCCTTAATAAACCACGAAGAAAAACTAAGTGTCATACCGGAAGACCAAACGCCATGGCTTCTATTGTCACTCGACCAAATGTTTCACCCTGTCCCTGTTCACGGTTTGACTAATTAGCCATAGCTTTTCTACATATAAATAAGAGCAAATACTCCTCTGTTTGATAAGTAAATGACTTCACAAATCATAAGCAACATATGGTTTCTATAAAGTTCTTAAACTGGAAGCTACACTTTTTCTCCCAATTTGAAGGGAATAACCCCACCAATAAAAAACATATGTGGCATGCATATATGTGAATGCCTTCCATGATTTTAAACAAGTTCTGTCAGAGGTTGAGTAGTAGCAGACGGGTAGGCGGACCAGTTTTGCATATTTTCCTCTCCCTCACATTACAAGACCCTTTTCAATAAAATTTATATAAACTACAATGGAGCACCCCCTGAAAACAAAAAACTAAAGCCCTTGTCCTAAGTACAAAGCTGCAATTTTGATTCCAGATTAGTTGGGTTTTCCAGATTACTAAATAAGAAAAAAGGCCAAATTAATTCAAGGTCAGAATTACTAGCACTCTCTTATATAAGAGTTATTATAGGGGGATGTTAATACATTCAAGGAAGTCAAAAATATACTCTTTAAGTACTACGGGCAACATTGTAAAAGACAAATATACTTTAGAATACTGATTAAGAAAAGAATTAATAAATAATAATGGAGCACTATACTAGAAGATAAAGTGTGGAAATTGATATTACATATGACCCGAGTGAATTTTGAAAGAAACCAATAAGTATCAGTGAATAATAACAAAGGAAAAGGAGACCTATTTGTGTGTGTACCTAAGTAAAACATTTTCACAATTCATAAAATAATTTGAATATCAACTACCTGAGAATTTATGACGTAAACATCATGCTGCAGAGTAAAGTGAGGCAACACGCGTGCTTGCAGGAGTCCACAATACTGATTTTGACAAGTTTGAATGCTGTGCTAAGAAACTTAGGAGTCCTTTCACATAATCTACCTTATTGCTCTTTGAACCAACAGAACCCATGAGAATTTTAAGAGACTGCTTCCTTTGATCCTCTATCATCAGAAAGCAATCTCCTCTTTCTGCAGATATTGAAGTTTACAGCATAGGTAAGAACAAATAGAGGTAAGAGATTATATAACCGTAAAATTTCTTCCTATGTTCTCCTAACCTGTTTAAAGACTCGTTTAAGATGGATGATCTATTCGACAATACATCATCATTCAAAAACTGAAACAAACTTCTTATGTGATGTCTTCTAGCCTGAGCAGATAGATCTTGCCTTGAGTTCATTGATTGTCTAATTTTTATTTCATTTTTCAAAGACTTGTCTTCCATTATCGTGATTGCTGATTCAAGAAGCAGCAGCTGGCCCTTTCCAGGGTTTATGCTACTTAGAGATATCACGAGCACATCTTTATCAGTCAACCCCATTTCTTTTCGGACTGAATCGCGCAACAATTGCCTTTTCTCAGACATTTTTTCAGTGCTGAAAGATGGAGTATTGAGTGTACAAGGAATGCCAGCTACAAAAGCCATTTCATCATTAACAGACAGAGGAACAACTGCAGGCTGCGATCTGAGCTTTATGCTTTCTTCTTCACACCATTGTAGCCATTGTTTAGACTGTGATTCAGATAGAAAAATCATCATTTTTACTCTGTGAAGGACAGCCTTTGATCGATCAAAATACTCTTTTCGGTTTTCCATGATCCACCAAGCAACTTGACTTCCCCCAGCCGGAAAATGATCAATATATTGTTCTAAAACAAAAGAAGCTGATTGTGAGTTATAATTCTACCACAAGGAAATGCATAAAAGCCAAACATGTAAAAAGCCCATCCCAAGGTGGAAGCAGGGCAAGACTTATACTATGACATCTATGTTGAAAACAATATAACGTAAAAGAAAGTTCTTAATAAATTAAAATATTGTAGGTATCCGAGGTACATAACTGAGATAAAGCCCCGAGAGTATAAGGACATCACCATGTTTATGATTTTTATTATCATAAAAGTAATTTCCAGAATAATTGAAGGCTTTAAATCACCCTATGTGGAGGAGGTTGAACATAAAGAGGACCTTCAGTCAAACCCAGCACATTGAGGTATTGTTGAGATTAAATATATTGTACAATAGAAATGACGCTAAGTATCATAATTCACCAATACATAAGCGGATGTGCAATGGAACCTAATATGTTGCAATGCTTATTCTGCACCTGGAGGGTTGATTACTAAAGAAAGTATATAACTTTAGTCCCTTTTCAATAGGTTTAGTAAAGCAATTTTGAAATTTTATTGCAATTACAAAATTGAAAATGTACAAAGATTACAGATGTGATGGACATGCATTTTTCCCCCTATTTTAACTCTAAAACCTCAAATATCAGAAAATTCAATCTCTTTAAAGCTCTACAATATACATAAAGGAAACAAAAAGCTGTTCTCACCAATCCATGATGCACAGACAGCTGAGCCGGCAATAACAAGGTCCGCCTTCATTGCAGTTTTGAAGCTGAAATCTGCTTTGTCTTCCAACACCTTGATTCTTCTCCTAGCAAGCTCTGGCATCAGACCACCCTTCCTGCTAAGGACAACAGCAGAAACTGTGGCTCCACAGCTCAAAAGCTCTGTTGCCAACTCCATCATTGAAAGTGGTGCCCCAGTCATGGAAAGCTCATGGAAGATCAAGATAAATCTCCTGGACCAAACAAGACGTGCGAAAGTCCGTCTTCCGGTCACAGGTCCCAGAACGCTTCTCAGGACTCCATTCCAAGACTCTATCCTCAGTCAAGCCAAATGGACCAACAAGCAATCCATAAGAAGTATTTGTCTTAGGGATATCTGGCTCTTGCTCTTCTATGTCAATTCTCTCCACTTTCATTGTTGCCTTTTGTTTACCTCGCCCATTACCTCTTAAGTTACGTGCAGGTCTCTTTCTCCTCTTCTTTCCATTTGTATTCCGGTGAGGTGGAACTACATTCCTTTTCTTGGTCAAAGCCACATCTATCCTCTTATCCTTGATTTCCTTTCCCACATTAATTTCAGTTTTCCCATTTTCAGTTGACAGAGAACTGTTACTGGCAAGTAGATCACGATGCTGACTCTGTCCAGAATCGAAGTTTGTCTTACTTGGCCTACTTCCAAACCCCAGGAATTCCTCCTTGTTATCACCATGAGCCCACCTGGACTGAACATAAAATCCCAGATAAGCCCAGAGCGTAATCAATAGCAACCAAAACAACAACCGGTTGCTTCGAAACCACTGTCCACCAACTATACTACTTCGGGCCTCTCTCCGTAGTGTTCGGCTAGAATTCAGCCGCCGAAATGAAGGAGAATTTTGTGGAGTTGATCTTCCAGACAATGTTGATTTGAAGCCACCACCTGACCTCAATGGAGATTGTCTAACCACATTTCCTTGAAACTCCCCTCTATTGTTGCTTTCCTCCATTAGTTTTCTAAACTATATGACATTATCAGACAACTCATCCCACACTATTTCAATGAAGTCTTCCTCAAAATTAGTAGAAGGGTATTGCAGAACACTTCAAACCATCTCATATACACTGCAAAAATTGAAAGGACACTCTAATTCAGCACTGAGTTCATTATTACATGAAAGCATGAGGGAGAAAAAGGAAAGTTATATTTTTTTCACACTAGACCCAAATAAAGCAAGAAGGTTAAACTTTCTGCTTGACTAAAACAAGAAGCTAAAAAAGGAAAGGAAAAACCATAATGCTCTTTGTTTAAGGTTAAACAATGATCAAGAACTGGGAACAGACAATAATGGAAAAAGCCAAAGACTGTTTATTTGTTATTTAAGCACCACAATGATCAAACTTTCTCCCAACCATAAATGGTGAACCCAAAATTATCCCAGGAATTTTCGATCTATTATTTCATTGGATTTTCTTACCAAAACCATAAAGTGCCTAAACTCCAATTCACTAAGAAACACAACTTGTAGCTACTAACTAACGAATCGAACAAATAACCAAGAAACCCAGCAATCTTGTACAGCTCCAGACCAAGAAACTGAAAAATCAAATCGAATCCTAAGCTCACCCAATATCATTCAACCAAAGTTCTTCCATACTCACTTAGTAAATAATAGAATTTCAGCTGAGAGTAAGATTAAAAAAAAAATTACATGGATGTCTTTCAGACTTTTGAGCAGGTTCTTCAAGATCACAACTTAATGTTCAACAAGCTCCTTGAATGTGCTTCCCCAATTACTGTCTCTTGGAGAAGAAAAAAGAAAATTTCTTTGAACTTACAATGGAGTAAGAAAGCAAGACTGAGTCGCAAGGAGTAACCCAGTGACAAGATGGAGGGTTTTTGGGAGAGGGTCTGAAAGGCGAAAGCAAAGAATGCACGTGCGAGTAGACCCTTGTAAATGCGTTACACCGAATAATTACTCAACAAGTGGTTTAGTCTTACTCTTAAACAAGATCGTCGGTGATTCTTACACAACCGTCCGATCAAAATTAATTGCAACACCCGTAACAACTATTGGGTCCCACTAATAGATAACTGAAAGGTTTATCATGTTCTTGATTTTTATAATGCCAGAAGTTTATTGGATAAACAAATAATTAATGGGCCCGTCTACTAATATTTGTACGTATCTTCTTTCTTGATGTATATTATTTTTTTATTTTTGAAAAAAATTAAGGGATTCATTCACAACGCTGTGTTCATGTTGGCTTTAATGAGGACTTTGAATTTTTAATTGTGAAATTAAATGAATTAGTTTGCTACCCACGTCATGTAAGCATTGGAAGTGGTGCTTTCAAATTTATATAATACACAACATGCCAAATTAGTTTACTAAGAGGAATCAATTTCTGTAGTGGGAACAACTATAATATGGTTATTGACAGATAATAGTTTGTTTTATATTTTAGCAACTAGTAAGTAAATTAATCTTGTTAACTTTAAGCATCAATATCTTCTTGGCCAATAAAAAACAGTTGATCCCGAAATAATTATTATCATTCCAACATCTGAATATTAACTAAGATTCAACCAACATTTATGTTAAAACCAATATTTGTTTTGCCAATAAAAATAACCATAATGCTTTGAATATATCTCAAAACCAATAATATACAGCAATGTTGTGGATCATGCGTTTGCTAGTTGCTAATAAAGGAAGCATAAGCAGAACAACATTTATAGTTTTTACTTCATTATGTACCGCAAGTCCTACAACCTCATTTTCACATAAATTTTGATAATGTTGCATTCAAAAACCATATGGCCATTATTATATATATAGTTAACAAGAATTTGACTTGGAAGTGTCCAGCATTTTCAAGGCAAATAGTCAAGTGACCATTAGGTTGTAGTATAAACAAAGCCGAAGCCAAAAATTACTTTGAATGAGACAGCACCAATAGGTAAGCAAAGATGATTATATTTCACTCACCATTATCCCACTCAAGACTACCATAAAAATCACAGCCCTCAATACTTGAGAATTCTTAACAGCAGTACACCAGCAAGTAGTCACTCAAGTCTCAACCAGAAAAGCAAAATCTAATACATAATGTTCTCAAAAGTCAAAACCAAAATAGTTAACCACCAAGATCATAAATAGAGAAAGATCGGCTGCTGCAGAAAATTCTTGTTCTTTTTCCTTATATAGTTTTTGAAGAAGCCCACTTACATTTCTCACAAGCTTCACAATAAGAAAACCAAACCACAAGAAAAACCTGAACACATCAAAACCAACAAGAAATTGTCAGAATCTCTTCCACTATCAATTACAATGGTATAGAAAGACACCACGCTGCATATTCATACCGCACATGTAAACAAGCATCTACCACCCGTCAAGCTGCAATATTGATCTTAAATGGACAGCAGCATGAGCAGGCGTTATATGACTGCAACAAAAAAGAAGGGGAAGAAGGGACCAAGAAAGTGTCAGGAGAAAGTTCGAGCCAACAGAGCAAAAATGCATTCCCATTCTCAACTCTTACCTAGGCAAGAAATGAGAGAGTATGGGGGTGGGAGATTTTCAGACCTAAATTTGGATTATAGTATATATTCCATTCACCATATTTCCTCTTGTCTTTTAATTAATATTGTTTACTTTATTTTCCTTCTTTTAAATATGAAAAACTCGATGGATACTCGGGTAGAAATTAGTTATTAGTTAAGAATAATAAATGTCTTCCTTTGAATATAAACATACTAGAAACTTTTGTAGAGAAAAAGGTACGAAAAGAAATATTACTTTAAGCTTATGCTTTGTGAATTACTCTAGTGTTAATATTTTTTTGTTCCATAACACATGAATTATGAGAGACTAAATTAATATGCAATTAAAAAATAATCAGGAATATTATAGGCTTTGTAATTACCTAAAAATTTTTTTGGAACCTACTGCAGCCCAAAGTGCTCCAGAACACTGGAGAACAAAGGGCTTTGAGCAAGGCCTGCATCACCAAATAATGAAAACTAAGAATTTTACAACAATGTTACAACATAAAGTACTTGTTAGAAAATACTAGACCTTAGTCTGGTTATTAATAAACAAGCTTCATCCCACTTAAGTACTTCACTGCCCAAAATTCATCTCTGAATATCTGCAGAGAGAAAAATCAAATAATTTAAAGGGGTCTAGAAAAAAGGGGGAAAAGAAAAGGGAATCAAGTATCCCCACCCAACCTGGGAAGTGATAGAGGACATATCAAAACACTTAAGCACTCACAGAAACTTTAGAAAAAATGAATAGCAACAACGAGGAGTAACTAGTCGAATTACACATTACAGATGACGATATGACAAAGTGACAATAATAATAAATAAAATATAAGCAAGGCAACTTGCCTGCGAGGCTTATTTTGCCGCTGCCCAAACTCGTCGCTCACAAGCTCTGTAAAGAAGTTGGTCAAGAAAACATTAAAAACATAATTAATATGAGCTTGAAGTGATACAAAATATTTAGGGGAAAGATGTATCATGTCTTACCAGGTCCCTGTGAGGGCTTCCATTCATTAGTGGATTTATTTGTATTATTTTCTTTACTGCAAAAATTTTTAAACAAATATAAGAAACTAGCAAAACTACCAAGACTCAAAGCAAGGTATGAGAAAGCTATCCGGTGCCAACAGGGAGTAACCAAACAAGTAACAGGTTCAGTTCTGTCTGTGTACTTCTTTTTGTAAACCAAACATGAAATCTCATCTAAGTGAGCACATTGACTGCACGTGCTAGAGCCAAAAATAAATCTAAGATACTGGTGAGGTTCAACTTCACGTAAAAATGATATAGTTATATCCTGAAGAAGCAGCGTCGTACTCATATCACCAGAAAACTTACAATGTCCAAAGAAGCCCTAGAGCTGCAAAAATATAATGAAACATGAACCAAACCCTCCCACACAAAACGTGGGCGGAAAGAGATGGCTATGATTTGACATCTTTTATAACTCATGGTAATAGTATCTAGCAATGACATTTAAATGGAAAAAGCTTACATGCAAGCACACCCTGCAAGATTCAATGTGGAGTTACGCATAAAAATGTATTATACCCATGAGGAAAACCATGAGTTTAGAACGTTTTCCAAAAATGAAACTAAATTAAGGAGGAGGCGAATAAAAAGAACATGGCATATACAATTACAAATAAAAAAACCCAGAAACTGTGTATCACTAGTTACTTTAAAATAGGGAAACAAGGTCATAAAATTATATCTAATCAAATTTGCAGTAGACACTACCAAGTTACCAACCTAGAGGCACCCACTGAGGATGTCTGTCCTGATTGCCGAGCATGATAAGCACCGTCAACAGTCAAATAGGGTGGACAGTAAGTAGCCCCGAAAGCTCCAGCTGCACCAGCCAAGACTGGTAACCTAAAGAGAGCAAGAAAATTATTTACTTAGTCTTACCCACAACTAAAGGGCAAGAAATTTTAGTTCAGTTATGCAAGCTACGACGTCATTCCATACAAAATATTCCTAAGATTTTTTAACTTTGACAAATACTAGACACATTTTTTCAAGTCAAGTCCAATTATGGACAAATGTCCTAGACAGCATGCACCAGAAGGAAGTAGTTAAGTGACAAAATGACATCAATTTCCATTCCATGGAGACACCGCTGGGGGGAGGGGAGAGAAAAATAAAGCAACAAGTCAACAACTACATACTGTGCGAGGGGCATTATGAGAGAGAAATTATGCTACATATTACATTTATCAATTGGCGTCTTACTAAAATAACCAAGACATCAACTTCACATAGCACAGGAGATCTAAAAGAAAACAGGATTGAAGGAAGGAAAAAAGGAAATGCATGGTTCAGAGAAAGGACTGCCATACCATGTCATTTCAGATTTCCCTGAACCAAGTTGAGGCTGAGCAACATAACCAGGGAATGCCATGCCAACAGCAGGAACTCCCATACCACCAGGATGCTGGCCCCCAAATTGCATAACTACGTGTGGCACCAGACCAAACATAAGTAAAACCAAATTATAATCTTCAACAAGTTAAAAAATATAATTGAACAAAACAGCCACCTATTCTTCCTCCATCAGTATCCATTTTTCTCTACCATCCTTCATGTATCCTCATTTCTTAATTTAGAATAGTTAGGATAAATTGTTATATATGATAATTTCAATTTTTTTGGATTATTTATGCAACAGGTTCATTACGGATGTCATCCCTCCAGCCTCCACATTTTCCTTTCCATTTGGAAAAATTGAGGGCTAAGAATAATCAACTTTTTCCCCATTTTTCCTGATATTATTAAAAGGAACAACTAACTCACCTGGCAAAAACGCTGGGAAATTCTGATCCCCCGAACCAGTACCCATATTACCACTAGCTCCCATAACCTGAGCTCCACCATAAAGAAAAGACCCCCTTCCACTTCCTTGGGCACTTGCCCTTCCCTTCCCAACCAATGCACCTTTAGATTTACTAGATTCTGATGTTGAATCCACTTCTTGAGGTTCAAATGAATTTATAGCCACAGATGATTTTGGTGGGGAGGAACCTTGAGATTCAATACCAGCTCTCTGGCCCGACTGTGCATCAGAAGCTGGCCCAGAGTTTTGAATACGGCTCTGAGCAGGGCTTTGCTGAACAGACTGAAGTTGAGCTGTAGAAACTCGGTTGAATTGATTATGAGGCAAGCCCTGCTGATAATTCATCCGTCCTGTAATTGTTCCCCTCCCAGGAACCCTAGGCTGAGGAGATTGAACAGCATTAACTCCCAAGGATCCAGAAGATGGCATCTGCAGGTTGGTCACAGGCTTCCCAGCAGCAGGAGTAGCAGACTCATCCATATAAAGCTTGTCCATACCAATGGAGTCAGCAATATTCTTTCCCCTAAATGCTTTGGTTTGTGGCACAGAAAAACCCTCATCCGTCACAGTTGGGCGAACACTCCTGCTTGTACTGCCAGTTTGTACATCGCGTTTTAATGCCAATGCAATGTTTTTATTGGAAGAGCCCGATGGGTAAAAAGGTGGAGAAGCATAGTTCAAGCTTGAGGCAAAGACTTGCTTCCTAGCAGCAGCTGAGTCAGATTCAACATTTGAGGTGGGTGTGAAAGCTCTCCCTGAACTAGCATGTGAAGTTTTCTCAAGAGGCTTCCCATATCTTAGGCATTCACAAAAAAGGATATTAATAAGAAAACCTGATGACTATAGATGGATAACATACAAAATGAATGCCACTAAGCTTAACTCTGTACTTACTGTTTGCTTTGCAATTGGGGTGCCTGACCATTGTTTTTCCAAGTTGGTTCATACCTTCGTGGCCCCCTTCCCCTGACACTCTTGGATACCTGACTTTGATTGTTACTATTGCTATATCCTTTTCTGTTTCCTTGAGCATATCCATGATCGACACCTCGACTTTTACCTCGACTTCGGTAATTTGCTTTAGATCTCCTTCCCTAAATTTTTTTTAAGAAGTTTAGAGAAAAATGTCATGTGCAACTAGAATCAGATAACGTTGAAATGAGCTCCTAGCCTAGCAAACATTATAAAACTTGCATGCGAAAAGAATCATCACCTCTTCATAATGCCTCTCGTGCAAAGTCAGCTCCTCGAATTTGTCATGTCCCCATTTCTTATCATCTTTCGACTCCCACAATCTCCTTCCTCCATGGAACCGTCTGAACGTAACAAAAAAAATAATAATGGTTGCTATATTGTATTTTGAACACTACAACTGGACTGGTAAACAAAGGATAATCACAGCAGCACCGAGGCATCATTGTAAGCAAGAATACGTTCTGTATTGACATATTGTTCTTCTCCTCTCTTTTGTTTTCTTTCAGAAGATTGGTGTGTGTGTGTGTTAAAGGTACCGATGTAACAGGGGAATGCTATAGGAGGGAGTATAGGACACAAGATTCTTTACGTTCCATTCATAGCAAAGATTAGTCTAAGTTTCATAGCAGATATGAGAAAATTGCAATTGACAAGTAGCATTGCAATAATGTCATGATACTCACACAAATTGCATTTTCTAGCTAAGGGATCCTCATATAACAAAACCAAGAAACATATATGATCAAAAAATATATGCATTTGGGGAAATTTCAATAAATAACATATGAATACTACAAAATATGAGACCAAGATAAACCATACCTGTGGCGCCCACCGGCATTGTCCCTAAAACGATCGTCATGCATGTAAAAGGCTCCAGCTGTTGGCACTGCAAAAGGTTCATTCTCCTTCTTCTCCTCCTCACCATCCTGGTGCTCAACATTCCCATCGACGGACTCTTTCAAAGATGTTTTCACATCACTATCTGGTTCCTTTGCTATAACCACAGAACCCTCAACTCCAAGAGCACCATGTGATTCCTCTCCATGGCCTCCCTCCACATAGATCTCTTCTTCTTCAACCTCATCCCCTTCCTCAACCACATCCTCTTCATCTACATCTTCACCCTCATCCAATTCCTCCTCATCATCATACTCTGCCACTCCACCCTGGTCGTCTGATTCATCCGAATGAATTGCTTCCCCATGATCCACTATCTTCTCCCTTCCCTCTCCTTCACCTTCCTCATCATCACTTGCTTCACGCCTCCGCATAGACAGTGATCTCTTAACCTCCTCGGGATCACTCTCATACTCCAACTCTTCTTCCCCCGCATTAGCCATTACAATTCCAAACTATCTCGACCCCCCCAAAAAAAAAACCCCAAAATCCGAACTTCTTCAGCAACCACTCAGTAATTTAACAAATCCAGTAATCCAAAACAAGCAGAAAGCTTAAAAACCAATCTTTCACATAAACCAAGCAGCAGTGGGACAAAATCCCAACCAATCTCAGCCACCTAATGCTGCATATAGAAAAATTCAAACTTCGAACACCAAATTCCAACCTAACTAAACTAAACGAGCAATCTCCCCGAAACAACAAAATTCTTCACAACCAAAACCAAATAAGAGAAAATCTCAGTCAATCTAAAATACCAAGAGCCCTAAAAACCCAATCATTCTCGGAAACTAACACCAACACAGAAAAACCTAAGCTAATCGAAACCTAGAAGCCCAAAATTGAAGAAAATTAGGGTTTTATTTGGGTTAGGATCTAGGCGTAGCTATTTGCAAAACCATAGATTATTAGAGAATGATTTTTATTTGGATTCTGGTTGTGTCGTCAGCAATTGAATTGCAAAGACTTGTTGAAGGGAAGCAGTTAAAAAAAAGGAAAAGGTTTCGGAGAAAATTAAGGAGTAATTATCTAAATGTATAGGGGTATTTAAGTCATTTTAAATTGTGCGGATTTGTAGTCCGGTGATTGGTTTTAGTTGACACGTACATGGCTTTAGACTCACATGTAAGCTAGCTTCTACTGAGAGTAACTGAATCTAGTTCTATGACCACCAAATAAGATTTTGCCACGTAAGAATTTGTGAAGAAATTAAACTGTCACTAGGTTGCTTTGCAATTAGGAAGTCAATTTTTCTTTTTTTTCTCTTTTTTATGCAAGAAAGTAAATTATTAATACTTTTCTAAAAACAATCTCTATTATAAACTTTTATTTATTTACTTAGTGATTAAGTGTTTTAACATTAAATACAATTTTTCATAATAACTATAAATTAAATTCCTGAGTTTAATTTATAAATAAATAAAATTATTAATTTTTTAATTAATAAATAAAATATTATAATTAAAATCACATCAATAATTTATATTCAAAATATTAATTAAACATGTTACATAGTTTAAAAGTCATAATATGTAATTGATTAAAATATATTTTAAAGACTCAATATCAATAAGATAATAATATTTGAATAACACTAAAATATAACATTTATGGTTTTTTTTTTTTTTTTTAAAGAGTGTCTAAGGACACTATTAAGGTTCTATAAATTTATGAATTTCTATAATTTATTATGATATTTAATCATAGTTTATATGTTATTTAATGAATAAATTTTTATTTTTTAAAGTTTGAATATTTATTACATCTTAACAAGTGTTTTATCAAACTCATTAAAATTTTTTTAAAAAAATTTAAAAAAAGATCAAAGTTTATTGTGAAAAAAAAATTAAATTGTGATTCTTTGTTTCTTACAAGTATCTTGTATTTTTTAGATACGAGTCAAATCTCGATCGGGTTGATGGATGTCCCTTCTACAAATATTTATATGTTAATTTCAAATAATTGATATTATAGAGACATCATACTTTCAAATGTGTCTTACTACTTGGATTAGATTATATTGAAATTGTATTTATGACAAAAGGCCATAACCTTATTTATTTCAATCATCCAAATTCTCCAAACATACATAATTGGGATAAGATGGACATGATATGGCCATTTTTGTCATATAAAAAATTTCACATTTAATTAGATGGACTAAGTGTATCATGTCTAATCCTGCAATCCTTTGTCCAGCAGGTGAGAATGCACCACCACTGCTTCATGTTTATCTGTAGTTCATAACATAACCCATACGTTAATAATTATAACTAAATTCAAATTACTTTGAGCATGAAATTTCTCTCACGTAACGGCAAGGCAAGTTTCATGTAAATTTTATTCACATTTATTTGAAGAAAAAAAAAAAAAAAAAAACTTACTCAATTTTCTGCAATTATTTTCAGTGCAATCAGCATTGCAATTGACAACTTCTTCAGGAAGGGAAGGATCACACTCAGTTATGCAATTTTCAGGACAATGCATAGCAGTTTCATCATCTTTGCAATATTCAAGATAACAATTTGCATAGCATTCTTCAGCGTCGCCATTCACCAAATCAAACCCAATTATCATCATCATCACAACCATGATCACCACCATTGCACTTGCCTTCCCCTCCATACCTTCTCAAAATTCTCAATCACTCTTCAAGTCTGATATGGCCAAATCTTATTCATATATATATTTATGGTCTTTGAATTTACATATATAGACAAATTATAATGTAATAATTGCATGTACTAATTAATGCATGTTTCATGTATATATAATTATGATCTTTTTTACTAAGGGCATGCAGTTGTTAAGATATTATAAATATATATTTATTACAATAATTGATTATGATTTTAGTATTATTAAAAATATTATTTTTATTTAAAAATTTTTAATTTTAAAATATTAAATTTATCATATTTCATAAATACTGTTAGAACATCTATTAAAAATCTATATATTTATATCTATCTCAATATATACAATAATTAAGGTGTGCTAACTTGGGAGTATTTTCCACATTAGCTAACTAATTTACTTTCCAATTTGACTATTTTTTTTTCTATTTATTAATTAATATATATTCATTATTAAAATTTTATTGAGTATTCTTTTGTCTCTTTTTTATGAGAATTTTATTTCTTTGGTACCAAAATATCTTGAATAGCCATGGCCCATTACCATGAGGCCCGTGACCTTTTTACATATGTGAATTTAGTTTCCAATTAGCCTATTCATTATTTACAACATCTAAAATGAATAATGAAAATAAACTTAACAAGAAGGTTGGCCATAGTACTGAAAGCTGAAACATATCCTCCGGCGGCGCCGCCTTAATTGTGCCTTGCTCAACCGTCCTCGTGCTATCTCCCTCAGGCTTTTGCTGAAGAACCTATTTGTCAATTTGAAGTAAATTTTAGATTGCAAAAAGTCCTAAGACAATTTAACATCATCAATAAGGTCAATTTTATCCTTTAGTTATCAATAAATTATTAATGAAATCTAAATTAATAATATGATAATAAAAATCATGTCCAATTAAAATAATAAAAATAAATTTTTAAATTATAACATTCATAATAATAAAATAAAATAGAAAGGAGGCAGAGAGAAAATAAAGTTGACGATAATCAATGTATTTATTGAAAAAAAAAAAGGTAAAAGTTTGAATTTTTAAGAAATACTTTATTATTATTGTGGTAATAAATTAAAATTTGATAGGCTTGATAACTAAAGGATAAAATGGAAACTATATGTGTTATTATTGGAGAAAGGATTTATTTCCGAAGGAAAAACTACAAGTAATTTGTTGATAATTACTTTTTTGATTTTTTTTTATTACTTTTCTCTAATTTTCTTAACTTTAAACTACACTCGACATTAATGTTAACGATAGGCCAATTAGCTAACTCTTCAATTCGTGAGGAGTCATAAAATCTTAATTATTGTATTAATGTGTAATGCAATTTTTTTCCCTAAATAGATAAAAAAAATTCAGAAGTAACTCGATGAAACTCAAACATGTTAACATTAATAAAGCAAAGAATAAAAAAGAAAAAGAATAATGAAGAAAACTGGAAAAAATAGAAATGTCATATATAAAAGAAAGTAGGGTTACCATCATATTTATATTTTATTTGATCAAATTTGATTATTAAAAATAAACAAAAATAATCTGATTATAATTAGATTTAATGAGATTATAATCATATACAAACACTATCTAATTATTTAGTTTCCCTTGTCTGGTTTATATAATAACTAGTTATTATACAGATGAAACAATTAACCCTTGCGTAAAGAAAATGCAAAAATAAAAACAAAAAATATCCAAAATAAAATCATTAAAGGCTCTCAAAGATGATGCCATTAGCATATGTTTTATGAATATAGAGGTGTCGCCATTGCGGCTGCCCGCCGCCGCGGGGATGGAAACAAATCTTATCATTCACGGCCTTACTCTTCTCTTGATCCGCCGGCTTCAACATGGTATATTCAACCTCATGGGTTTCTCAGTCATCCTTTTTCTCGAAGAGATTATTGTGAAGGAAAATGTAAGTTCACTTGTAAAAGAAAGGAAATGTTTCGAATTCGATAGATATATATGGTATGTATGGGACATTGTGTGTCGCGATGTTATGGCGCACATTGATATATATACACACAATATTTGTATATATCAACTGAAATTAAAAAAAGTCCACGAGGTCTTAGTTTAATGGTTGTGAGGCACTATCTTGTATCCATTTTGTACCTATGAAATTGAAACCCCACACAAACTTGTATCCATTTTTTGCTAATAACATTGCCATTTGGCAGATCCTAATTTAGTTTGCGTCCCACTTCTGCCACTACTTGTTTAAGGTGGAGCACTATCTTCTCTTGATTATTTTATACATGTTTCTGAAGGTGGAGCACTGTATATTGTACCTACTCTCTCTCTTCACATGCTTAACTATTATTCACTGATTTATATACCAGATATTTTATACTTGCAGACAAAAATTATAATGAGACACCAACTAAACAGAGCAAACTCCATCACACCCACCACCCAAGTGAGTCTATATAAGCTAAAGCTAGTAAGTAACCAGTGCAGGTCTAAGACAGTGTGTGAACTAATGCTGGTTTAGACCTTAGAGAAGAAAAATGGAAGGAAAAACAGTGAGGTCGGTTCTGATTTTGACTCTGTTTCTGGGAATGCTTGTTGGGCAATCTGCAGCTGATTTTAAAGAGTGTTATCCCGTTTGCCTTTTCACTTGTGCTATATCAGGCACCAAGTGGTATATTTGTCCTTTAAAGTGCACCACAGATTGCCTTACACAAGAAGCTTCAGTTTTAGACACTTCACAGATAGATAATGCTCACTTCTGCAAGCTTGGCTGTGCTGTGTCTAAGTGCTCTCAACTCAGCACCGAAAACAACCCAGGTAAATATTCAAGCTCAGAAATTATCTGTGAATGTTTTATGTGCTAATATTGTATACACACACACAATACATATGTACTAAGTTTCTTCTACTAATTAATTGAATTTCTTCAAAGAGAAACCCAAATTCTCCGGGTAAGGAAGTGGTGTGCAACTATTTTTCCTTTTGGATGTGCAAGTTGGTTCAACTAAGAATTAAAAACATGCGATGTTAGCCTAAAGACATGAGATCAAATTTCATCTTCACCAGATATGAAAATTTATGATCTCCGGTACAAGTTTGACATTTTGATTGAATGCTTTGAAGTTTTCTTGTACTCATTTTGTTTGTTTGTTTGTCAGCTGTGAATAAAGTGGATGCATGCGTGAACTCTTGCTCACGGACGTGCCTAAAGTATTAGTCATTGGCTATTGAAGACCCACTCAACTAAGAAAGAATAAAGAGGGGTTGATTGATGTTACTGTAATTTGTAAAAATGTTTAATGCATTATCTATGTATGTAATGATGTATAAGAAAAAAATAAAATTGGAACTGAAAATGGCTACTGAGCCAAAGGCTCTACCAACACCAGTTTTAGTACAGTGGAATAGATACCGAAACTAGAGGCGCTCCCCCACCCCAAGTGTGGATTCGATCCCCTCAAATCAAAAATAAATAAAATATAAATAATGATTATCTTTAAAAGTAAATATGGTTGAGTCACCATTCATCAAGCAAGATTAAAAGAAGGCTTACAAAAAACCTATAATTTTTTGTTAAAAAAATAAAATTGAAATTACTTTCTCTCTCCACTGCAACATCTCTCCACACTCTCTCTCTCTCTCCCCCGCCCTCTCTCCCCTCCACCACCATTTGAACGGAATTGGCAAACGCTGAACAAAATTGTTAACCAGAAAAGACAAGTTACTGCAAACTGCAAGCAATTCGTACAAGAGTCATTTTCCATAGCTGTATCACACCATTTTGACCCTCTATTCGTCACTCTCAGCTCCTTGCAAATTTCCTGAATTCTGCAAAAATATCCCTAAAAAAGCCTTAATTGGAACCTTATCGACAACCCTTTCTTCCTCTCATCACCAACCAGAGGCTGACTATTCTTCTTCACTCCACAGATCTGAAATTTACCATTTTTATCACCACCACTCACTTGGGCAATCAAATCAATACCATTTGGCTCATTCTTAGGCCCTACCCAGCAACGTTCAAGATCTTTCGCCGCCTTCTTTAACAACTTGAATCGAATTGAAGAACGATTCATTTGGGTCATTAGTGGACACCATTCCTGAATGCCCTGGGTATAATCTTCTACTGTTTATATGAAAAAACAAGAAATGACACTTGGCTTGAACTGGTGGTGGCCATGGTGGAGAGAGAGGGGAGAGGTAATGCGGTGGAGAGAGAAAGGGTTTCTTATTATTTTTTATTTTTAAATAATTTTTTCTTCCTTTATGTTATAAAAAATTGATTTTTTAACAAATAATATTTACCATAATAATTTTCTATTCGTCTATGACTGTGAAGTTAATTGGACAGAAGATGCCTGTAAGTACTAATTAAAATGATTTTGTAATTAAAAAGATTCAGTGAAGTAGATTTTGAAGTAAATTTCGAATCAAAGGATCAAAATTATAGTTTAACCTTAAAAAAACTAATAATTAAAAAATTGGTTGACATACCTTTTGCAGACGAACATTTTCCATTTTTTCTGTCATGTTGACGAATAGAGTTTTCCATAGGGACAAAGCTGGATGCTCCTTATCGGGGTAGAGGAGATGGACATAGTAGGGCTAATACAGACACCAGGATTCCTGTCCTGGCAACATTTCAGCGTCATGTCCACTCCCACCTCTTGCAGATACTTCATCAACAGATAATATAGAGCAATCTAAACTCTTAAGGGCGATGCGCAGCAAGCTAAAACGAGAAAATGTTGTCAAATTTTTTTATAGGCGGAGGGAATAATCAGTTTTATGAAATTATAATATGGGCCTATGGCGTATCCCAGAGAAGGGCAACAAGTACAACACTGATTGACCCGAAAGTACGTTTCATTATCTCACGGACTTGACTCAAACTGAAGTACAACAGAAAGGATAGACTATAACTCTGCCACATATATCTTAGGAAGTGCTGAACTTAGAACAGAGACTTCAGTCTCCACAAGGAACTGCTGGAGGGTCAACTCCATGACAGAAAATAGCTCCTTGTGTATCACTATGGGGCAGTTCTCAATCACCAGAAGCCTCAGGAGAATTTTCTGGAGTCTTCTGAGCTGTAGATGTCTTATCTTTATGTGCCACAACAGTAGCTCGAAACTCCTCCATAATGGAATTATCCTTGAACTTCAAAGCAAATGTGGATAGACCATCCTTTCCTTCACTGGCACTATTAACGCAAGCAAAAGTAACACCTTTCTTGTCCATATTTGTGAGCTTCATGTCTGGGTAAAGACTTGCATTCAAAATCAACCTGTAATTTCCCCGAGCCCTCATAAGAAGTCTGGCTCTGTCAGTCCCAGTTGCAGTGACATTAACCTTCAGTTCTCCCTTTCCTCGTTCCTTCCAGCCTCCATCAACATATTCAAACAAAACAGAATCAGCAGTAAAAACCACTGTCTCATTTTCTTCACCAGTCTCGACTGCAACCTCCTGCATTGTTGGTAAACCACTTCCCTCACTCTTAGAAACAGTGGAGGCCCCTGAAGCAACAAAAATGGAGGAGTTTCCATTGGTAGGAAGAGTGAGACCAAAAGGCTTGTCACTTTTCAAGCCGAATATAGAACTAGAACCGTTACCCAAGGAAGTCCCAAAGGAAAACCCAGATCCAGACAGACCTGTGAAGGCATTTTGGCTACTAGAAAGCTGTTGAAATGACTTTAAAGGGCCACCTTCTGCAGTTTGCTCTTCAGTTGCAACTTTGTTTTCTTCATTATCCAAGTTTTCAGTTTTATCCCCATCCTTGGTTTGTTCATTATCTGTCTCAGTTTTGTTTGCCTCACTGGGATTATCACTATCCTTATCTGCAGCATCCTCCTTATGTGCAGTGTTTGTGGGATCCTCTTTCTCCAGAGAATCCTCCTTATCTCCAGTAGATTTATCCTCTACCTCATCAGTTTTGCTCTCAGACTGCTTTGTATTCTCATCTTTAGCTTTTTCAGCATCTTTGGTTTTATCATCACTATCATTTACATCATCGGACACTTTATCCTCTGCATCCCCTGCGGGGTGTACTTCAGTAGTAAACTCCAGCAGCGTCTGCACTAGGTTCAGTAGGAGCCACCAAACGAATCCCAGCAAAAGGATTGGAAGAGGGGGTTGAATTTGTCTGTTGGCGACGAACTTTGACAATTTTCCTTGTAGCCAGGACCTCATCACTGGCCCTCTTGAAAGTTCCAGCATCTTGCTCGGAGGAATCTTCATCGTCATCAAGACCTGGATTATCTCGTGAGATCTCCCTTCCAGCTGCCCTCTTCTTTGAAGATGGAACAGCTGTTTTCAGCATCCACCATTGAAGATTTGAATTTGGGAGCTTCTGTCTCAACAAGTTGGCAGAAACTGATATCTGCAGTCATTAGACTTTTTAAATTTTTTCACTTTACATAGAGGACTGGAAAACAATGTATAAGAAGCCATGTCCAACGGTTTGTTATTCAATTAATAATAAGAGGAAGAAAACTGGACAAAAGGTTAGAAGCTTATTGAATTCACACAGCCTGCAAAAAAAGGAAACTAATGAACAAAGCAATAGCAGGAAGACACCTTAGTAATGGCCATACGGAATATTCTCTAGATCCAGGGTAAAAAAAGCTTGTTGTCCCTTTGGATACAAAAGCAAACTCCCAGAAAGATCCGTACTTTTCAAATTAGGTGCACATGAATTACTCCAGACTCTGATATATAAACTATAAACACACAACATTATGGCACGGTAAATACATGAACACAACCTCCTAATACACCTACCATATTTTAGTAGTTAGCAATGTAGCCAAAACTGGCTGTAGAAGCAAATAATTTTAGATAGAAAAATCATCTTGCACCAACCGATAATCTATAGATGCTGGCCCCTACAAGATTGAAAATCTTTGATGGGCATTGTATCTATCTATATGATGATTCACCCACCACCTGAACTACTATAATATATAAGTTCAAACATAAAGAAGCACCAAAATTCTGTTCTTCTACATAAACACGTTTTCAATCAATAAAACAAAACAGATAGTTCAACAAGTTCACTGATAACTGTAGCACAATAATAAATAAATAATAAATAAAATTACTGATAAATAGATGAATCTACCCCCAACAGAGTGATTGATTGCCTAACACAAAAAATTAGACTTGAACAATATTCTCAATACTATAGAGCTGAAAAATAACTAACACACTGCACAGATTCATAGAACTAGTATCAGTGTTGTTTTTCTATTACTTACTTGAAACAAATTTACCAGAATATGCTAATCCCCTGCGATTTTCGAAATGGAATTATCGTCCGCAACCGTGGTAAGGTTGCGTAACGGAAAAATCAAACTTCCGAGAAAGAATCAAAAGAAATTCACATACCTGATTTGATGGGTACCGGAGAAGAATAACCTAATGTCAGAATCGCCGGGAAAATTAGAGAGATCGAGATAATGAGGTGACTGCGACGCCGCTGTTTTAGTTTTTGCTATGTGCCATTTCCAAAGGGCTTGTCATTTGTGTTATTGAGCACGTGTTTCTTTTCCTTTTTCTTCTTTTCGGCGAAGCGAGATGGGCTCTATGCAATTGGGCGAAACGTTCATTTACCATGGCCCAATACTTATCAGACGAAACTTTCTTTTTCCTAATTCACGAGAAAACAAATTTAACAGAATAATTATTTTGCGGAAGATAAGATATCCTCGTTACAACAAAATAATTTATAGAAATATTATTTTCAATTTTTCTCAAAAAGTTTTAAGTCATGAATAAAATATATGTTCTTAATCATTAAACTAATTCTCTTAATTTTTTTTTTTTTTTGCGCTAAAATTTTTGAATTAGTAACAAATTATTTTTTGTCACATATTGTTGTATATGGAACATTTCTTTTTTTCTTTTTTCCCTTATCTTTTGCAGTTAAAATCAAAGAATAGAAAAATACAAAAACATAGCCTAGAAAATGATTTTAAAAGAATAGTTTTATCACCTAAAAATTGAGCCAAATGCTCACAGTGAGTTTGAGGTGGGAAAAGGATGCCAAGTAGCATTGTCAAAAGCGACATTAAATAGAAATCAATACTTATTGCCGATGCCATGTAAAGTATACAGTTTTACTTTTTAATATTATACTTATACAAGATAATCCAAATTTCACTAGCAAAAGAAATATAACCTACAATGAATTTAACTTGACTCCCAAATTATTCTTTTCAATTTAAGTTATATGACGTTCTCACAATATACAATCCCTTCTACTTTTTACTAATTGTTTTAAAAATCCGAGGGTGCAAGAGACGCCATGATCACGTCATTTAGATTGACATAAATCAAAACTACCAAATTATTTCATCCCCAAAGAATCGACCCTATCTGGATTGTATAATTTGCTAAGAAATTTGCAGGTATTTTGTATACATTTTTCTTCTTTTTTGGTGGGGGAAGCAGTTCATGTAATCCTGCAACTTGTATCTTCAGTAAAGAGAAACAAGCTGTAGGGCGAAAATAAAAATAAATTCTGTATTAGTGCATGTTTGCTGTCCAAGGTAAAATATCAAAGATTTCCCAAAACAAAACAGAAAAATGATATTCTCTAAAATTTCAACAGGCCACCATCACAAGTTCAACTTTTTTCCACATTCACAATGGCACAAGAAAACTGAGGTAAAAGGCCTCAAAGAATATGCTAAACATCTATTGAAAAGGTAACTATCTGAACCTAAGGAACTTTGTTCTATTACGTGTCCAAATACAAAAAGCGTGCGCTTGAGCCACAACACCAGGAAACAACAACAACGGGTCCCTATAATCACCTCATGCTAGCCTCCTCGGGAAAACCTGGGATTAGGAAAATCAAGAAAAAGAGAATTATGAAGCATCAGGAAATGATAAAAAATTATTGCAACTTTATTTGAAAGTAATCACTACATATAAAACCATGCCAAATGTAAAATAATCCATAAACATGTAGATCATGTGAATTAAAGTAAAATAAGGAATGCCAAAAGAAAAGGGCACGGATTCAGTTGTGCCTATCTGAAATGGTGGTCAAGAATGGATCATTAAATGACATATTGAGTTTCTTTATTAGGAAATCAACCAAAATCAGTCCCATCAACACTATTAGAAGAAAGTAATATTTATTTTAAAAGACTTGCATCCTTGAGTTCTAACAAATTTGCATAATTTTCTTTACCCCTAACCTTAAATAAGAGTCCACACAGCTGGAACCGACTGCCTGAAGCGGACCTAGTGATGTGGTGTAAGCACTGCCACCAGAGAAGAAAAAATAAGAATTGCCAAGCCATGATAGATCCACCAAGATTAAAATGGCAGGAAGGGCATGCAGGGTGTAGAGGCAGATTCATATCCCACGTGATGCTAAGAGTAGACCATACGAGTTACAATTTATAAAACAAAGCATGTTTAGAAGAGAAGAAGCAAAAATATAAATACCTTTTTCTCTAAAACAATGAGGAGAAAAAAGTCATGGTATATCAAGTTCAAGTGTAAAGTGATCTCCAAATAATTGGCTGTTATGAATCACTAAAAGTCAAAATAACATTAAATTACTAATAAATGCAAATGTACTAGTTTAGTGTTCAAGGAGAAAAACACTTTCAACAGAAACAAGTTTATAAGAACACAAAAGGCATGATTTTCAAAAGCAAGTTTGTTACAATTTACAGAATGGGAATGGTCAGAATCAAATACGTCAATATGTTTTTATGCAAGCACAGGTACTGTTAGCAACTGAATGTTAAGGAGTCCACACAGAGTTCTCCTCTAATTCATGGACATTTAAGCCTAAGTGACTTGATTAGTGATACAAATAGTAGAAGTACTAATGAAACCAATTATAAAGTAAGATGTGAACAAAAAGAGAAGCAACGAACTAGAATTAGTACTAGTGATAGAGATGTAGATATAGTAGTATCAGTGGTATCAGTAGGACTAGTGAAAACAGCAAGTTGTCAAATGCAAGTTAGAAATGCCATGTCAGAAACAATTAATCACCAGAAACAAAATTTGGATTTTCACACTGGCCCAACCAATTGCTTTTAGGCTGACGGGGTTCCTTCATTATTCGTACCCCACTCTTCGTCAGCCTCGTTACCGTTAACGAGTACCGCACCATCTGTAGAATCAGCATCCACCACGACTCCCTCCTCTTGGCTCTCTTCCTCTCCATTCTGTTCCTCTGTATTTTGTTCATCTCCATATTGTTCAGTCAACTGTACCCAAAAAAAAAAAAATCCACTTAAAATAACAGTCCACCAACAATAAGCTAATCATAAAATATTTTAACTTGAATAGTAAATAAATTAAACCAGTAAACTGGTTAGCATTTCAAACAACAAGTACTTGTCTCTTTCCATATTTGGTACACAAATTCAACAGGGGTGATGTTCTTCTTGAGGTAGCCTTGGATGGCCAGTAAAAAGAACAACTACACCAATATTACTTGTGGCAAAATCCCCAACAAACAAATTTTCAAGCAACCTGGAACACTAAAAAGCATATAAATGAAGCACACCTCGTGATTTGACTCTCCATTTTCAAGAGGTTCCTCATCCTCAACCTGCATGTTTTTGAAAGCTTCAACAAGGGTTATGTGTGGCTTATCAGCATGGACTATGTACTCCTCTGCAGGAGGATAAACACCCCTAAAAGAATTACAAAAAAAAATACAGAAGTTAGTGAACATCATTAATTTCAGATGTCATCTACGCAAACAGTAATAAATTTATAACCAAGTGATCAGATTTCAACCTCAGGCATTAAGTTATTGAACATTGTAGGCTAATATAGACACCAAAATTCCTGAACTCCCAACACTCTAACCTTGTTTCTGTAGCTTTAGATTCAACACCAAGAGCAAGTTGCCAATCCTCAAACAAATTAGGATACTCTTCAGGATCAGCCAAAGATTCAGCTGCTTTTGGATTGACCTGAATAAACAAAATACATGAAAGATCTACAACCTGAAATCTATGGTAGATATCGTACAAGACTTCTAGAGCACTTAAACCTAACTTTTCGAGTGTCAAAAAGCTCTAGCCACATGCACCACACAAAATCAGGGAGCTTCAATCTTCGTAATATGAAACATGTAGCTAGCTATGTTACCTTACTGAGGTCTTTTCTCCAAATTGCAACTATCTCAGAGACCTTGCTTGGAAGATAAGATCGTGCCATTAAAGCTGCCTCAGGAATCCGATTGCTGCACAAAAAAATGATTCGTTATCCGCAACCGCAGTCACATAAATTTGTGCTCTCTTTTGCCAAGTAATTTTGTAAGGAGAAAAGAGAAGGGGATGTAAAAATTACCTTTCCACCAACAGTTGGAGGCAATCTTCTAGTTTACCCAACATGAATAAACAAAGGAAAGCAACATTATTCTTCCCTTGGTCTTTAGCAAGGGTTGCAAGATTTGATATCCCTTCTGCATCTCCTAAAGAAGAATATAGCAGTAACAGCCCACTCAAGTCCATTGCATGCTTTAAGCATTCCTCAGCCATTTCTAACTGTAAGAACAGAACAAACAGTAGGCAGTAATTTAACAGGTGAAATATCTTAATAAGAATTATGTTCAGAAGTGATACTTAGGTGAACAATGCAGCGACATGAATAAAGTAATTTTTAGAGATCCTAATCAAATTAGAATATATACAAGCTAACAATGCCCAAAGCATCTGATGCAAGTTCTTATGAGCCAAATCCCAATCCAAGAATGCTGTTTCAAACAGTGCAGCTTTTCATCCCCAATAAGCACATTAAGAAGGTTTTCAACTATAGCTTTAAGAATGCAGATATTCAATCATACAGAAATGATCACATTCTTCACCACATCATCCTACTATTCATATTTGCAAACTAGAGATACAGACACAATTACTGTGATTCGTGTTGGTGTTAATAAGATCAGATAAGAAAGCTTCTCAAGGTAATACAACACCTTTCCAGTAGACATAGCTAATTCTCCTAACTGCTTCCATTTGGTCTCACTCTCTGCTTCTGTAGCAATGTTCTGCAAAAGGAATATGAACACTATTCAGGATAAATTTGACCCTGTAGAACTTAGACTTCAAAGGAGATAGAACCTTTTGATACTCGAGTTCATTAAATGTTGTAATATCCTGCGCATGTATAAAGCATGTTAACTTACCTTTGCAACCTCTAATCTACCAAGCTGTATGGCTAGGTCAAATCTGTAATCGGGGTCAGTGGCCACTTCAAGAGCATCTTCTATCATCCCTCGTGATTCCAGGAAATGAGCCACACTACCAATTAAAGCAACTTCACAATTAGGTTCAAGAAATCTCAATAAATTGTGTAAGTTCCAAACTCGCACTACGTAAGTGATAAGCAACAAATGCTAGACACTGGTCAATTGTAGATGTTATGTCTATCACAACATAACAAAGGTTCCTGAGTGATCCACAAATATTCATTTCCAATTTCCAGCAAGTAGAAATGATGCCTTGTGGAAACCATTGACTAAATGGAATATATTTAGGGGGGAAAGGGATCAAGATGAAATTGCAGAAAGGAACTGTACATAAACCAAAATTAAGCATCCTGAATATATTTCCTTCAAAATGAATGGAAAATAATCATCTCTCTTGACATCAAAGGTAATTAATACCTATTATGGTGCTCTTTAGGAATTGAAGGTAGAACTTCATTGGCCCTTTCAAAGTCACCGCGCATTACAAGAGTCTTGTACTCAATTAAGCTAAGAAGCAACGTGTATCCTATAACACTGCAAGACATAAAATGAAGTTAAATAAAGATTAAATAATGCAGCCCTCTGACTTTAAAAAACAGAAATCCAAGTTCAACTTACTTGAACTCTTTGTCTATCAAATACACCCGACTTTGACTAGCAAGATATCCCAACAAGTACATAGGGCGGTCCAAATGAAACATTGTGGTTACCTAAGATCATGAATCAAGAAGCTTCATCACATCCATTAATTAAGTCAGAGTCTCAGAGTTTATAAAATATATGATTAAAAGAAAAACCAAGATGGATAATAGTCGATACCTCACCACCAACACAGTAATTAAGTCTCCAGGAGGAGTTGTTATAAATGAAACAATCCCCAACCCAGATACCAGTCCTGACACGTTCATTTGTTTCATGAAGAAGCTCAAAGGCATCCTCTACACCTTGTTCATCTACAGGTCTTCCACTATCCAGATAGGAGGAAACTACATCGCGCTGAACATAAAAAACAAGTTTACAATGTATTACACCAAGTGTACACAGAATAACTGGCTAAGTCTAGGAGGAAATTAGTGTCCTAAAGACAAGATGGTTAAGCTGATCAGAATCCTTACATTGTATTTCAGAATGTAGAAGGATGTATCACTAGCAATGGTCACTAGATCGCCACTATCAGCCCAGTAGAGGCTCTGACACACGAAAAGGAATAAATAAAACAAATAGTAGGAAGCAATAAAGCTGACAACAGGATGGCAAGGAAAGGAGTTTATCAAGGTAAGTGATAGTCTTACTTTCACATTAACATCAATGCGACGGATCAACCTGCATTCAACCCAATCATAGAAACAGATAAAATCATTTGAGCACATTGCCAATAAAGTGCCTCCAAATATTCTCTCAGCTGAAAAGGTGGGTCGAACACTCCTCTTCTCCTGAAAAGCAAACAGCATTTAAAACTCAATCCACAAATTCCAAACAGATCCTTTCGTTAACAGTTCTAACTGCGACCATGTTTTCTGAAAACTTCCAAGGACTACAACTAAGACACATGATTAAATAATGTAATGATTGAAGATACAGAGATAAGATTTAATCACTGGCACTGGAAATGCCTAAAGGTATGATGACTGGCAATAGAATAAGTCTAGTGACGGCCCATCAAAAGGTTCACGCATAATGGTTTTTTAACAGGAATCAGAATGCCATCATAATTTCATTTAGACTGGGTTCATCATAGATGAATAAAGAGGAACCTGGTTTCTTAATGTAAGTTAGCAAATATTAGTTTGCTTCTAACGTCTCTTTCACCATACAGATTCACACAACAAAGATTTAACAGCAGACACAAACCTGGAAAGTTTTACTGAAAATCTTAATCTTTGATGTGCTTTCTCTAACAGCATATTCTCCTTCAGTGGACCAAACAAATTCCAATGCTGAACCAAATGACCTGTTTCTCCATGCCAATGCTGTGTAAATAATATATTCACCATCTCCACAGACAACGACAAACCTCCCATTCGGGTTGTGCTTTAAGCTCTGAAAACAAAATGGTAAATTACTAGAAGTCAACCACTGCAAGTACACTGGGACAAGCCAAATTGTAATAAAATCAAGTCTGACTGTCATTATTTATAGTAAACATCTAAAATAAACTGATAAAGTAAACAATAACTAGACCACAATTATCACTACTTAGATCTTATACCAAACTCTCAATGACAAAAAGAGCTGATAACCAAATTTTAGTACTATGAAATGAACAGATGACCCACTTCTGACATGCAAAAGGTTAGAAAATCACACAGCCACAAGAAACATTTAAGTAAAAACTGTGATAGCAATAAGATAAGACAGGATAAGGCTATATTGTAAACTCACAATATAGTATGTATCTACGTGTAACATATACAATGGTAATTTACCCAGCAAGGAATGCAAATTAACAGGGTAAATTTACTATGAACCAGAATGATGTACTCACTTGTGGGTAAAGATCACAGGTTCCCAATTCCTTAACGGCCAAAGGCAATCGTTCACCATCAGCAACCTAAGAAGCAGAAAGTACTTGTATGTCACCATAGGAAAAAAAAATAAAAAAACTTTCAGATCATGCTCATGTATCATGCAGCAACAATGTGATAAGTCTAAGAAAGCTCAAACCTCCAAATCTGCTCCTACACTCTTTATGTTAACAGTTTGAATTTCATTATGCTTAGCCCATATAATCTTCCCACTGTTGTCCATGCTAGCTACAGGTTCTTCTCGACCAAGTTTGACCATGATGGTTCCTTCATCATAACCAATCACAACCCTGTATGAAAAGAAAATAAATAGTTATGGTGATCACAGTCATAGAAACTGGCAACAGAAGACATCATACAGTTTAAAAGGAAGATTCCATGTAGGAAATTCACCAAGATTATGTTATTTCTATTGCAGTAAACAACTTTAAAAGAGAAGTGAGTGGTGAGGGCATGCTCTTAGAATTATGAAATGCATAACTTGAACTTTTCCCACCAACACAAGTCTAATATCAAAGGAAAACAAATAACCAAATTTTTTGGGACAAAAACATAAACAAAAAAAAGACTAACCGGCGTGAGCCTTTCATGTATCCAATAGCCCAAACTCTTTCAAGACCATAATTCAATGTATTCTCAAGCCTGCAAGTCAATCACAATGAGGATAAATAGATCTGCATAGACTCAATATGTACAATAAGCTTTTCATTCTAGGGAAAAATAATCATCAAACCAATTCTAAGAATATTCGATATTGACCCAATTACTTCAAGCAGCAAAGAGAATATCATGAAGCTTACAAACTCAAAAGATGAATTAAAGCCTCAGTCAATCTGTGACAAGTTAACCAAAGTTGTAATATCCAATGACTACACCACTGAATTCTATTTTTAGACTAGTATCTAGAAAACCAATGGATTTACCCAAAAGTAAAGGCTCTACAAGAGAAAGATAGGAGCTAAATATATTCTAGTTAAAGTACTGTACATATTTTTCACATTAATTCAACATCAAAATCTAAAATCTACTATACCACATTAATGGTCCAGATTTAGTGGAAACATGAAAAGTCAAACATAAAAGGCATGGGGCAATTAGATTATTATAGATCAATCACACATTTGTAGAGCACAAATACTACCTATATGTTGTTGAATGCCAGATGCGTACTGTACCATCCTCAGAACCTGTGATGATTATCGGAAGTTCAGGATGAAAACATACTGCAGAGACGTTGTGCGTGTGACCTTCTAGAGTCTGGACGCAACTCCTGGTCTGGTAGTCCCATACCTGCTCAGATATTTATATCCATTATTTCCAATTCATTATAAGTGTATACAGCAAAGAAAAAACAAAAACAAACTGGAGGCAAACCTTAGCAGTGTGATCATCAGAACCAGTGATTAGGTAAGGTTTATCACCACCTGTAAAGTAATCGACACAATTTACTCCTTTTTGATGGGCATCCAATGTAAAATTGGGGTCAGGGGAGCCCAGATTCCAAATCTGAAAGAAAGGATAATTTCATTATTACAGTTAAATGGATACAGCAAGAAACACAGGAAAAAGCTGCCAACAGAAAACACATTTATACCTTTATGGTCCGATCGAGAGAAGCACTAGCAAAGGTGTTGGTGTCTTTAGGATTAAATGTCACTTGCATGACATAATGAGAATGTCCCTCAAATATCTGAGTACAAACCCAACCTTTCTCCCAATCCCAGAGCTTTATGAGCATGTCATCAGATGATGAAAGGACATACGGAAGGGTAGGATGAACTGCCACACACCTAATGTAATCTGTATGAGCCTCAAATACTCTAACCTTATCCATCGTATTGTAATTATATACACGAATGCACATGTCATCTGCTCCCGCAACAACCCACTGCTTGCGTGCAATAAACTTGGCTGACCTAACTGCAAATGGATAAGGTACTTCAGTACCCTAATTATCTTTACAGGACATAAAACTTCCAGCTATATCATCAGGCAGAGAAAATGAAATAGATAAAGCAAATAACAAATGTGTACCTGGCAACTCAGTGACCTCAAAGGATTTTGCCATTGTCTGCAATAGCATCAAAGGTAACCAAGTTAGCCACAATTGTTACGAGAGAATCTAGAAAGAAATTAAAATCTAACAATTTTGAACCACAAATGCTTGCTAAGGAAGTTAAAGAAAATTTTGGTCTTTTACTGGAAAGTTAAGAGTGAGTATCACTTGTGCTATAAGCCACTAAACCATGAACTACTTCAAAGAAAAAAGGGCCATAGTGAAGGCTGTACCATATATGGTGCAGTTTCAACCACAAGTACAGACACAAAAACCTTCTTAGGTTAACTCCTGACCCTCAAAATCTTAACTTTGTTATTTTCTCAAACTCTAATGATGCATCTTATACAACTCAACAGAGAGACAAAGCTAAAATATAGGCACAACTGAGCTGCCATGCATAGGAGAGAATTTGAGCTTCTTCTCTACGTCCTAGACTGGTATAAGGTTCATTTGAGCTCTCATACTAATACAAGAAATTGAGGCAGGATCAGTATCTATGGCTACATTTGAATTTTGCGATATTCAGTCATAAGTCATAACAATTTGCAGTTCAAACTTAACTTGTAAATACATAAAATTGACCAAAAAGAGAAGTACACTCCACAATCATATCTCGATTACAATATTCCCATACCTGAGACTGGTAGTTCCAGATACATACAGTTCCTGAATACAAACTCGCCAGTATCCTGCAAACAAGTACGACACCACAGCATTCAGCAAAAATTTCCAATACATTATCTTCCTCATGCTAGGACTACTTCACAGTAAATATAAATTACAAAAACTGCAGTTTCCAATGGGAAATAGTAGTATTCATGGCAGTGTTTCCATTTAACTATCCTAAACAGATGCCACCGTTGAGAAAATAATTCAAGATGGGGAGCAATTCATTTAGAAATTATGAATTGGCAGCAATTATTGGTTAACATTTTTAAAAAACATAGGGCATTTCCAAGAATGAATAGATTACCATGGTTCTGTTGGATGTAGATCCACAGATTTTACTCTTTCTGATCTTTGTGCAAGCTTTCTCTGATAGATAAATTACAATAACAAGTCAGTCACATAATTAGAAAGCTAAAAGTGGACAGTCTGCTTGGTTACTGAGAAATCACAGGTCGCAAATATCTAATCAATACTACATTTATATAAATGAGGTAAATCAATAATTTCTCAGCAGCCAAACAGCAAGATCAGATTTGTACATGGAAATTAAAATCATATAGCAACATAAAACAGTACCTTGATTTCGAGTCTGAGAGGCTGGAAATTCGCATAACAGAGAAGAAGAAAAAAAAAAGGAGTCAATTCACAATAAGACATGAGATCCCATAGAAATTGAAATCAGATAAACAAATTAACAAATTCAAACTCTTACAATTCTATTAACAGATAAAAAACAGCTTAAATTTCGAAATATTCATAGCTATTTAAAAAATATATCAAATCGAAGCAAATTCGCACCAGATCTAAGCTGTATTCGAATAATGAAGTGTTTTCAAAATAAGAGATCAAAGAAGAAACTCACCATTTTTACTGATTAGAGAAGAACCAGATTTGATCCAAACGACTCCTCGGATATCAGAGATCGAATTCAACAAGCCCTAGAGATCGAGCTCAGTGTGAGAGATAGAGAGAGGGAGGGAAAAAGGTTTTGGTATTGTATCGAAGAGCTCTGTAAATATGTGAGATGGGGAAGAAAGAAAGAAGGCTTTGCAGTTACGGAAGATATTTACGAAACTGCCACTAGGTAGGACACATTGTTTTGCTTGTGTGACGTTGAACCATAAAACGGAGGAGATCGGTGGTGAATATGAAAATGATGATAAAATGGACGGAGCAGATCTAATGAGTAGTGACTATTGCGGTGCGAAAAATGTCCCGTAGGAAGTCAAGTAAGCCAGTGAGGTAGTGCCGCGCCTGCCACGCTGGCACCAAAGTGCCATGTGAGCCCGGTTAAATTTTTTGAGACGTGGTTAATTAAAATGACATTATGATATAATTACTAATTTTTTTAGTAAGCAAATTTCAATTTGGAAATATTTCATTCCACCTTAAGTGATCTGCTTGTAAAAATGTGAGTTCTTTTTATTGATTTTATAGGTTTAAATTCTCTTAGAGACATAAAAAAAGATTAATACTTTTAGTGTAAAATTGACATAAATAACAGTTGAGATAAAAAAAAAATTGATATTTTTGGTTATCTTAAATATTTTGATTAATAATTATCCCAAATTCACATTCCGGAAAAGGGAGTATTGTGTGTGAGGATAGCTTATACATCTCACTGCATATGATTACTTTCACAAATTATATATATTTATAACATATATAAGAAATTATTTTGGAGTCCCCTTATTACAACTTGCTACTCTTAGAAACAGGAAATAAGAAGAATATGCCAAACAATAATTCCTCTATCTCCATGTAGTTCCAACAGACAGCCCTTGAACATAAATCCAAAAGAATCCTGCATCGGAAAAGTGCCTGAAATAGTTACTTGGGAACATGTTTGTGTTCTTTCTGACATTCATAATCTAGAGAGGGAGAAAATACATGGTAGATTTTACAAGTTGATGTATCAGTACCATGGCTCAGCTGGATGTATATGCACAAATTTTACTCTTTCAGATCTTATAAAACATGCACAGATTCATGCTGATACAGTCATCAAGTAGCAGAAGTTAAACAAATACAAATGAAATAAAATTTTTTGCAAGTATACCTCAATTTTCAAGTGAATAAAATTTTGTGATTTGTCTTCTTGTAAGTGAATCGTCTGTATTTATGGCGATTCATGTGCTAGTGGTAAATCTCCTGAATTTATGACGATTCATGTTTTAATAGTGCATCCAATCAATTAATATATATTTTCATGTGTTACTATATGTCTAACTTCCATTGGCATTGGACCTTGAGTCAAATTGACCATGTCATGTGCAACGTTCTATTAAGTATCAATGATGGTTCATCAATGTACTCTTCCCTCTTAATTATTAATTTCACAATTTATGTGTACAAATATAATCTTTGTTAAATCTCTAAATAATATGTCAAGGAATATCTTGTCCGCATGTTAATTAAAATATATATATATATATATATATCATAATAAATTACCTATTAGAATTTTTATTTTTTTTTTTATTATATTATCAATTTACGTTGTTAATAACCTTATTGCCAATTTACTCGCTAGTAAAAAGTTTATAAGAAAAAAAATTGATGAAATGATAACTATCTTCACCATAATTTTGATACAAGTTGTAATAATATTTACAAAATTGCTTGTTTGTGACCCATAGTTGTCCCCAATAATGAATGATTAAATCAAATCTTGTACTACAAAATACTGTATTGGAATTACATATTTGTATGTACCTCTAAACCTAAATTAATTTAAAAGTCTCCATTTAGTTTTAAGGACACAAATAAATTAAAGACATAAACTAAAAATGGCATCATAAATTAAAGAGGATACATTTATACATATGTTATACATAGAAGATATTTTGAAACCCCTTACAATTTTATTTTTTATTTTTTTGGGTACAGAAAGCCCCTTAGACTAGCTTCTCTAAGAACTAGGAAACAAGAAGAATATGTAGGACAACAATTCCTCTATGTAGTTACTACAAAACACACACTAATTATAGATAGAGCTTCTCATTTTCTGACTATCTACTAGCTAGAAAATAAAGTAATGATAATCCTAATCACAATAATAATTCATAGCAGCATCCAGCAGCACAAGCTTTATTAATAATTTGAAGTTTGAACAACAACCATAAGCAGCATAACTCTTATTTAATCCAAAGCAACAACAGGTTTTGCTTCAATCCTTTTGACCTTGTTTCTCAGTAGGGAGGTTCAGAGAAGATGGCTTCAGATTGACCACAATGGCTCCTTTGTCACAACCAAAAACAAGCCTGTAGGAAGTAGAAATATGTAATGAGTGAGGGAAAGGACATATATTTTGTTGTTAGTCAAAAGAAGGTTAAGGTTAATTACTGATTTGATCCTTTCTTGTATCCAATGGCCCAGACTCTTTCAAGATCAAAATTCAATGTGTTCAAAAGCCTGCAAGTCAATTCCAATAGATCAAAAAATAAACAGAAAGTTACAATTTTCAACAAACAACCAGGATTAGAAACTTAGAAATTGATTATTAATTTTTTTTTTTTCCTGCAAAACTTACCTATAAGTGATTGCATCCCATAGTTTGACAGTCCCATCCTCAGAACCTGTAACTATAATGGGAAGCTCTGGATGCACACATACTGCCGTAACATTGTGCGTATGGCCTTCTAATGTATGTACACAGCTTTTAGTTTCGCAATCCCACACCTTTTCAAGACAGAATTATTGGAAAACACAGATGTAGTTGCATAAGAAAATTGCAAAATTCTAATAGATTGAAAGATAAGGAAAGCTACTAATAAGATTGCTAACCTTAGCAGTATAATCATCAGAACCACTTAATAAGTATTGCTTCTCGCCGATTAAGAAGTAATCAACACAATTAACCCCTTTCAAATGCCCATCCAATGTAAATTTTGGAGTTGGGGAATCAAGATCCATATCTATAGAAGAGAAGGTATAAATGTTACAGTTGATGAATAAAAAAGATGCACATGCTACGTGTACAGAGCTCTACTCAGATGTTGGATCCCACCCACATCTTTGTGTCTGAACTCCCCTGCACGGATAAATTCACCCCGTGCAGGTAGCATTTGCCTTTATTTAAACAATCATGATAAAGTGGTAATACCTTCAGAGTCCCATCAAGGGATGCACTAGCAAAGATACCAATGTCTTTTGGATCTAATGCCAATTGCATCACATGATGGGAATGTCCTATAGAGGTCTGCATACAGGCCCAACCCTTCCTCAATGACCAGAGATTTATGACATTGTCATCTCCTGCTGATATAACATAAAGCAGGGAAGGAAGGACAACCAAACTCCTAATGTAATCTTCATGTGCCTTAAATTTTATTATCATCTGCATTTTAACATAATCGTATTCATGAATAAATTTGTCATCAGCTGCTGCAACAATCGTGTTATAGCGTGCCATGAACTTTTCTGATCTGACTGTAAGCATCCAGAAGCACAAACATGCCTTAGGTAATTGTGTCAGGAATGGGGTATGTATAAAAGAAGCATATAGTTTCACATTGTGACTTAATTTATGATATTTACCTGGTGACTCACTGATCTTGATAGATTTTTCAACATTCTGCAGTAGTATCGAAGTAGTCAGCAATGAATAATAGAGAAATCAATCAACAATCACATTGTTTAAAAGTAGGTTTAAAGAAAGGTAAACCTCTAACTTTTATGATAATCCTAAGGGAAGAAAGGAAAACAAGTGAAATAAACAAGTAAAGAACTATCTTTGTGCAGAGTAATTCCTTACATTTGTCTGATAATTCCAAATACAAACAACTCCTGAATACAAACCCAATAGAACCCTGCATGAGAAAAGTTCCTGAAATAGTTACTTGGGATAATATTTGCGTGCTCTTTCTGACATAGAGTGGATAAAACACATAGTAGATTTTACAAATTGATGAATCAAATACCATGGCTCAGTTGGATGTACATCCACAGATTTTACTCTTTCTGAGTTCAGAACATGCACATATTCATACTGATGCAAAAGATTTCAGCAGGACAATGTCAGAAAGTTTCATCAAGAAGTAGAAGTCAAAACATATTAATACAAATGAAATATAATTATTTGCAATTATACCTCAACTTCATGCGAAAAAAATTCCTGTGGGACAAATTAACAAACATATATATCAGTCCAAACTCAACAAAATTCATCTATGTAACGAAACTATAATTGACCCACCATTTTCAAGGGATTTCTGCTCTAAATTAAAGAGGTGGTTCAAGTTGCAGTAGTTCTAGTTGGAGTTTGTTCCATATGGGGCTGGCCCTTGTGTTAGATATACAAAATGAGGGAGTGGAATGCTTCCTAGCTAAGGAATGGAATTATGGAAATGGTCATGTATTAAGTTTTCTATTTGGTTCAGACTATTCTTGCCTAAGTTGTCACCCTTTGGCCTCTCATCCGTAGATTCCTCTGACGCTTTAGAATAAACGGTTAGGATGAAGCTTTATTTTGGTTAGACTCTATCAGCAATGGTGTCCGCAGTTTCTAATACATTGAGTAATTCCATTTGTTGATAATGATTAAAATATTAGAAAGTTCTGTTCAATTTCATGGTAACATAAAACAGTATATTATGTTTAAATAATTCGTTAGTGTCCGAATTTAATATATATGAGTAGACTTCTAGAAACATGTGTATCTATGTAAATTTCTTAACATGCTCTTCCGAATTTATAACAATCTATTATTATTTCCTCTATAAACTTTATTAACAATATTTATCTATGCCTTCAAACTTCGTAATAATTATGTGTATTACATAGTCAATAATAAATCAATTTTTATAATAATTTTTGTCTTAATAGATATTTCAAAATAATTTAACATGTTTCAATCAAAATTGGCACAAAATTTATCTATTTATGTTTTAATAGATATTTAAAAATAATTCATAAGTTGCTTGCCCAATTTAAAAGTAAATTGGTATGACTGTGACAAATTATTGGTTAATATATTTTACAAGAAATGGTTTAAATGATAAAATACGTTTGATCTCAGCAGTTAAAAGACTTCTACAAGAATTCAAGCCGTAGAAAAATATTTTTAGAGACGGACAATTACAAATTCAAACGAGATTAAATTCACACGTAAAGAGATATAAAGTTTAAAAAAAAATGGTTTAATATAAATTTTTTCTTATGTCTCATGTCAGAGTCCAATATTTTACTATATATATATAATTCTAATACTAAAATAATATATATATCTATGTACCTCTAAATTAATTTGAAGGCCTCTATTTAATTTTACGGTTGTCAGGGCCTTTGTTTCTCGTCTGCAGACTGCAACCATTATCGGGTAAAGCCCATTGAAATATGGGTCTGCCTTTCTAGCTTTGGATCGAACATGGATCATAAGCAAATTTTTGTTATTTGTTATTTATTTTTTATTTTTTTGCTGAGGATGTAATTTAATAAATAGGTAAAACCCATGAGGAGTTAGGAGAGAATAAACTACCATATTTAATTGAAAATATCTCGAAAACTCTGACTCTATTTGAATTTTGAACCCATAAAAAAAACTGCAGACAATAATGAATTTTTTGACCGACTTAAAACTTACAATCAAACAAAAAATTAATCTATTGTATTTCATATTTATGAGACAATTGCAAATGATAATTACTTTCTATTTTTTCTTTGGATATCTCAATTTCAGAATATTACCATGTAGACATCCTTATCCAATTTCAAAGTAATTAGTTTATGCTCTCTGTTGATTTATGAGTGCGTAGACATTTTCCAATAAATCATTTAAAAACTAGTTAAATTATCTGTAAATTAGTATCGTTTTTGACAATATAAGGTACAATGACATTGTAAAAATTGAATTATATCTTAAATTCAATTCTTTATGTATCAATATACTTTTTCAAAGGAGTTGTGCATTATAAATTATTGATAATCATTCATAATTATACCGTCTTTGAAAAATGTTTATAATACAATTAGTATTGAATTAATCAGCATCACAGTTTTAATATATATTTCTATGTGAATTTTTCTAAAATTAAGTTTTGTTTTTTGTGTGTGCGCTAATTATACCACAAGCATAAATATTACTTTTAAGGAAGTCTTAGCTACATATGTTTCATGGCAGATCGAACATCATGGTTACTTATTTCGGAAAACCTAATATGCAACATACATAAATAGGGTTTATACTTTATAGTTTCAGTGCCTTCCTCCCCCACTATGTCTTTTCAATGTACAAAACAAGCTGTTTTAATTACTTACAAGATCCTTGAAGTTGACTTCAATATTAATGGAGGATCACTGAAGGAAAATCTAAAATAAATAAATCTGGGTTATGATTATAACCAGGAAAACCATGTGAGGAAAGTGAAAGAATGTCCAAGTGATATGGTATATTCCAAGAATAAACTTTCCCACTAACCATGCGTTTCAGTTTTTGCTCTCTGAAGTTTCATGCTCATGTTCTTCTAATAAAATACGGTTGCATTAATCACCCTAGCTAGTCAAGCACTAATTACACTACCTAGAAATGAATGCCATCAACTTTTAATCGTGAATTGAGCATTTGATTGCATTTCAATTATTGTAAGGAGCTATATTAGAATACTCATTTAAACTAAATGTAATTTTATTGTATTATAATCGTCTAAGAATATGACGATTTATGTTACAAATAATCGAATAAATAATTCAATGTAAGGAGGTTGTTTCCTTATATTAATTGATTAAATATTAAACAACATAAAGTGTTTGACAAAATATTTTGATGTCAATTGTAGTATCTTTATAACAATAAATAAAAAAGCAATTAATCCTCATTTTAAGTTATGATACATAGCAGGAAGAGAGAATGGATTCCTCTCAGACAAACAATCTCTAGAGGGTTCCAAAACAAGTTGTTAGTGATGGCCGACCAAGAAACACTAAATCCAAGAACATTATGCTTTTTTACAAAATGGAGAAATGGGTCTAAGACTGAAATTAAAAGAAATTATAATTGTATCTGGTCCATCAATTATGATCTTTAAATTTAGCAGAGGAATCTGGGCCATCAATTGTGGCTACCAACCATGCATGCACATAAATCAAGGCTCCTAAAATTTCTCTTGTCCTTATTTACAATCTATTTTCTATTTCAAGGCAGCAGCAATAACTAAAAATGCTTCCACATCTTGCCGCGTATACGAGAATGATTCGTAGTTCGTACTATCACATTATGTCTCTGCCATACTCGTGAGTGGCTAAGAGATTGAAATTTATTTACGAGATTTAGTTACAACTTAAATTCAACATCAATAGTCAAAAATTTAATCATTGTCATTCATTCTCATAAATCATAATTATAAATAATTGTTTTAGTGGATATCATAAATACATTTATTAAGTTATAATAAAATTTATTTATAAAATTTATAAATTAAATAAAACTAAAATTATAATTAACTATCTTAATAAATATTATAAATAAAAAAATTTATTATAAATTATAATTGAAAGCTTTTCAAATCTTAATTAAAAATTTAATTTATAGTTGTTTGAATATTATAATTTAATTTGTAGTCATCTTATGTATTATACATGATTTGATAGTATAGATTTATGTAATATACTATATAATATACTAATATATTTACATTATTGTCTTATGATTTTTTTCTTAATATATTATTTATTATTGTCAGGTATAATATAAAAAAATGTCAAAAAAAATTATATAATTATGTTGTTGTCAAATATTATATAATTGTCAACTGAATAATATTTTATTATTATGATATTTTATACGATACATTAAATGAGTTCACACTCTCTAAATTATGTATCTTTGACACTGTTGATATAGAGGGGGAATGGAGAATAATCAGAATATGCAATACTAGCTAGCACATGTAGTACACCTGCACCACCAAAGTCAACATTAGTGTGTTGCTTATATATAATGAGAAAAGAATGCTAGGTAGTGCTTCATGCTTTAGTAGCACAAGAATAAGGATTAAAAAAAAACTTTCAACAAGCATATATTACACATATAGCTGGAACTTTTGACTCTGTATATGTAATTCGTCACTTAAGCATGTAAACTCAAGAAGAAGGAAATTATGGCAATATTTATATACTACATAAGAATCACGCATGCATGAAATGGCTAATTGAGATTCTCAAGTTGCATTTTGCAAATGGGATTCTCCATTTTGATTGATTTTTGTCAAATATAAGAAACTTTTTTTGGGGGGGGGGGGGGGTTAGAAATATAAGACACTTTTTAGGTGCAACTAATGTATTCTCCATATTGAAAAAGAGCATTTATTTTCCACGTTAAGATCTTTGCTTTCCATTGTGTCTTGTAACTATACCTATTTCAACAGAGTTTGAAAGGGAGATTGGATTCATTTATTGGGTATCCATCCCTATAGTACAATAATTTTATCCACTACATCCTTTTTTGTCTTTTACATTTCATGAATGTTTGCACCAATAAAAAAAAATCATTACCATAGTGCTAATATGTGAAGTCATGAACAAGCTAATGAGAATAATTAAGACTTATATGTGGGAATCATATATATCCCACATGTTGAAATAGCAAAAATTAATGGAATTTTGAAAATGGGATTTCCCATTTTGATTTGCAACTAATTAATGGATTCTTAGTTAAAAGATAGTTTCTCTCTGATTAAAATCTTTTCTTTTTGACTTTTAATTTGGTTAAATTCTAGTTAGCTATCACGCAATTTTTAGCTAAATATTTATTTTTTCCAAAATCCTGTGACACGATTCATGTGTTATTATATTTATGTTATGTGCCTAATTTAATTAGTATTAAAACATCAGTTTTATGGCTATTTAGTTTTAATAAATATTTGTAGCATCTAGCGATGAGTTTTTGTGTAAATTAAATTAATATTTTTCGCAAATTGGGATTTTTTACAAAAAGAAAAAAAAATCTGTGTTTTTAGGACCCTAATTGTAGATAAAGATATTTTCAATTGGATTCTACAAAGATAATGCTTTAAGAGGATCATAATTAATCAAAAGAGAGACCTTAATTTTGGAAATTAGTGATAGAACTTATGGGGGGGGGGGGGGGGGGGATCATGGTATCAGTTTTATGCATAATCTAAGTGATCCTAAAACTTTTTATAATTAATTAATTAATTATTAGCATGCAGAAAATTGATGGGTGGGATTATGAAGCATTATGGAGTATCAAATTTATAAATTAAATGACCCTTTTTGAAATTTTATGATCACAACTAAAAAGATGGAGCCTAACTAGCTAGTTGCAGCCAATCAAAGCCAAACCATGTTAAATTAAGTACTCCTAATTACACCTAACCTTAATTAGTTATTATACTTTTACTTTTAGGCACAGATGTTTCTATCAAGTCATTGTCCCCTTTTTGACACTAGAAAGAACTAAGAATACTATCTTGGTTTATGCATGGCAGGTCTATTTTATTTTTTTAATGAATATTTTCTATTCAGTCTGATATGACAAAGCAAGCACTAAATTAGTAAGTTTATTTGCTAATGATTTTGAACATCAAAAGGATGTCTATTATTACGGCCAATTCTTAATTTTTTAGTTTATTGTGTTCAAATTAGAACTGAGAGAGCCCTTTCAATATTTTTTGTAAAATAATGCATTCGATGGAAGATTAATGTAATCGATCCTAAAAAATTTGAGATGTAAAATTTCATTAAGTATACAAATTTATCTTCCAGAAAACATCTCAAAATTTAAAATGCTTATTCTTTGTGCAAATATGTGTGAGTAATACAATGACTCGATAATCTTTAATATAAAAGAATTATCTAAGCTATTCTTCCTATAAAAAAAAATACCCAAAATATTCTTGATTTCACTCTACAATCCGTATATCTTTCGAGTCAAAAAATTAAATATATTTATTTATTTCATTTATTTTGCATGAACATCTTCTTACATATGCCCTACTTGACTAATCACATCAAAATTATTATTTTGAATTAAAATAGTATATCAAACAACACTATCTAACAATGTTAAATACAAAAAGATTTAGGCTAGAAAATATTAAATTATTTTCAACTTACATTTAAAGGGTGTTGATATATGAGTGAAATAACTCTTTTTTCGTACATAGATAATTATATTTAATGAGGTGATCAATTTTATGTTAGGTCCATTCACCGTCCGTAGATGATTCTTGAATTTGCACCAAAATTATAATCATAATAAGTGAGTTAATTTCAATCACTATATTGTTGTTGTTTCTTCTGTAATGAACTCCTGAATGTCATTAAAGAAAAGAAAACAATGTTGGGTTTATGAACAATATATATTGGATGGCCAAAAAAATAAAAATTAATAATAATATATATTGGCAAAATGATTTCATTATCAAAATTAACTATAAAATTAGTTCCAATTAAGAAGGGAGTATCTGATCACACATTTGAAAAGAAAGAAGACAAAAGGCAAGATCTAATTAATTACTTCCACTTGAGTTTAATGGGAGTTATCCTAAAAACATTCCCAGCCACAAGAGTTGTTCATTAATTAGATTATTTGGAAACCTAGCTAAGACTTATATATAACCAAAATATTGATCAAGTTGAAGAAAAACTACGTGTGCAACCATCTTAATTAAGAGATTGGTTTTTATTGTTGATGTGTGCCTTTTTTGATAAATTGATTTAATTTTGTTCAATTTCAAAAATCATTTCAAATTTATTTTTTCATACTTTCTAGTGTTTCACTCATAACCTAATGAGAGATGTGCACGGGCACTATTGCATATGGTTTAATTTCTCAACCTTTTTATCACAAAATGAAAAAGGAAAAAAAAACAATAAAAAACAAAAACAAAACAAGCGATTCCCGAATTGTCTCCGGTGAGATAGGTTGCCCGTTCACTTCTATTCTTTTTTTAGTTTTTCTTATTTACAGTATTAGTTTTTGCCTCTTTGATTTGAGATTTTTGTTCTTTACTTATAGTGTTATATATTTTGTAAGAATGCAATTTGAATTTCTGCTTCGTAATTAGTTTTGTGCAATTTTTTTCTTTCTTCTTTTTTATGCTCTTCAGCTGCAAATCAAATCAATAAATCTAAATCGACATTCAAGTTTTGACTTTTATGTTCAACTATAATATAGTTTTCTTCTATGTACCAACTTTTTCTCCTTCATATTTATTCTCATATTTAAAAAACCGATTACTTCTTTCTTATTAGAAAAGATGATTATACATTAAATTTTTTATCGATAACAGAAGGTTTTCCTTCTAAATTTTTTGAAGAATTTAACAAATCTCGTCCATCTCCGATGTCTTCCTTCCAAACATCCTCGTCAGTCCCCTCAGTTCGAAGAAGACAAGCCTTGTCATTATGGCATAGAAAGCAATCCATCATTAAGCTTTTCTTCCATGCTCACATTATTTGGTAAGTATTATTATTATTATTTTTTATATATACTTTTTTCTACACTCGGATATAATGAAGGAAATTGTTTATTTTGACTGGCTTGTGATGATTGACTTGGTCAACTTTTGTTGACTGTTGTCCTTTTTTATTTTGAGTAAAAATGATGAGGAGACAATGTGCAATGCACATGTCACATTAGGCAAGTAATTAAATATTTAAAAGACAATAAAACTGGTGCAAGGTAAACATTTGTGATAAGAGTAATCATGAATCTTGAACAAGATTAGGTTTATATTTATTATATTTATAAGATGTGGGAGTATAGGATATAGGGATACTAGTGAGAAATTCAAAAAAAATTTGAAAAAGAATTTTGTTAAAAAAAAAAGCACATCATTGACATTAATGGACACATCAACAATATTAGCTAATATTCCATTTACCAAAAAATAGATTTTAAATAATTAGATATAAAAATTATAATACATTATTATAAAGGAGAACACTCTTTTTTAACTTCCTTTTAAATTAAATTTTTATTATTTATATTTTACATAAATATCTTATTTTTAAATAAAAATAATAAAAGATTCATTATATATTTATTTATTTATTTTTTAAAAAGAGAAAAAACTACGGTTGATTTTTTCATTCCACTTGCTTCTTAAAATTAAAGATTTTAAAAAATAAATAAATAATTCTTCTAATAATTAATTATAATTTTTTTTATCTAAAGAAATTAAAAAATAATAATTTCCTACAGCTATCTCTCATACACATAGACACAAATTCTTTACTCTCTTAATTGTTGACACACAATATAAAGTGCACTTTGCATTATATCTCATCCAAAATTTTATACTTGATTATAAATTATTATATATATATAAAAAGGGTAAGAACACTAGCACGTGCGAGGCTAGTAATTGAAAATACAAGAACTAACTGAAACTTCGGAGGGTAAAAAAATACTTTTGATGCATTAGAACTTAGAAGTTTAAGGAATTTTTTTAATGAGCGTCTTAAATGGTACTTGTTAAGTGTAATATATATGGTTATTGAAAATTAATTTTTTTTTAGAAGTAATAACTTATGAATTATTAAATAGTTATGAAACCACCTCAATAACTGTAATAAATACTACAAACTTTCTATATACATTAGCTTAACAAGTATCTTAAAAGCACAAAATAAAAAAATCTTGTTTACAATAAGAAATTTTCTAAAAAATATTTCAAGGTGCTTGTTCTAAAATTTGAATATTCTAAAATAAGTCTTAGCAAAAAAAATATATATATATTCTAAAATAAGTAAATCATTAATTACATAAGACTGAATTTGTGTGTTCAATCACTACTATTAAATATTAAAAAAAAATCATACCATTATCATTACAAGTGTTTACTTCTTAAAAAATGATTTATCTAACAAATAGAAGTTTTGTACATGATTTATTAGGATAGTTGATCATAATTTTCAATGTTATTAATTGTATAAATTATTAAATTTAAAAATTTTAATTTCCAAAACCATATTTATTACAGTTTAACAAATTTCGTTACGAAAAATCCTAAATCCTAAAAAGTTATTTGTCTTTTCATTGTGCTTTTGTTTGGTCGGTGTCATTTTCTATGCATGAATTTTAGAGCATATTTAGTATTACTAATACAGTGGATTAAAGATACCTACGCACACACCTGTGTGCGAATAGCAACACCTACTTGAAATGACCAAATTGCCTCCGACATGCAAATAACATCAACTTCCTAATAACTTACATCTGACACATCTCTCTCTCTCTCTCTCTCTAATTCACTCTATAAATTCAAAGCCTGACTTTGTTAATTTCTTCACCATTGGGTAATTTGGTTTGCAGAGCAATGGTTGTAAACTCTAACAGAGTGGAACACTTTGATAACCATGAGAGCATGATCAACATTCAAATAGAGTTACCACCATCACCACCATTGGAAATTCACAGAGTTCGCTTGCCACCAGAAAGGACAACATTCCAGAAACTCAAGCAAAGGCTCTCTGAGATTTTCTTCCCGGATGATCCACTTTACAGATTCAAAAATCAAACTTGCTTACAAAAATTGCTTCTGGGTCTTCAATTTTTGTTTCCAATTTTTCAATGGGCACCTGAATACAATTTTAGGCTTCTAAGGTCTGATGTCATTTCTGGGCTCACCATTGCTAGCCTGGCAATTCCACAGGTAAGACAAACAATGCAACCAACCCACTCACTGCATCTATTTCTCTTTGTAAAGTTGTAAACACTGTTTGTCATTTCTGGTGGTTCCAAGACTCTATAAATATTCCATATATAAAACATATATTTGTTTTTAACCTTTAAATTTTTACTTTATTTGGTAAGGGGTTTTAATTTTTACCTTATTTTGTCTGACCCATAATCTGTTCTGTTTTTGTTTTGAAAATTAAATCTTAATCTGTTTAATTCCTCTATGCAGGGAATAAGTTATGCAAAGCTTGCAAATTTGCCACCTATAGTAGGACTATGTTAGTATTTATCATCTTCTATGTTGCTTATTGCCTTCAGTAATAGTTTCTTTAGCATGGTGAGTCCTTTCAGTCTGATGTAATATTTTTACTGGTATGAATATGATGCAGATTCAAGTTTTGTGCCCCCATTGATATATTCCCTTCTTGGGAGTTCTAGACATATTGGTGTTGGCCCAGTTTCTATTGCCTCTTTGGTCATGGGATCAATGTTAAGTGAGACCGTTTCTTCTAGTGAAGATTCAATCCTGTATTTGAAATTGGCTTTCACTGCTACTTTCTTTGCTGGTGTGTTCCAGGCTTCTTTGGGTATCCTCAGGTATTAGCTTTGTTCATGCTATTATTTTCTATAAGAATTAAATGGAAGAAACTTAAACCAACTTAGAAATGGTTGGGATTTAATGTTGATCTGCAGGTTAGGCTTTGTGATTGATTTTCTCTCGAAGGCAACTTTAGTTGGGTTCATGGCGGGTGCAGCCGTCATTGTGGCATTACAGCAACTGAAAGGTTTACTTGGAATTGTCCATTTCACTGACAAGATGCAAATCATTCCTGTGCTGACCTCTGTTTTCAAGCAGAGAGAAGAGGTATAATTATTTCATTAACTTTTGTAGGCAATCTTTTTGTTTTTGGTAATGGAGGCTAGGCGATCTTTAGCCGTTACTCTAAGTCTTTCAAAATCATGAAATAAAAGAATAATTTCTCCAAATTTGCTCTCTTATAAAGTACTTAATACATATTCTCTGGACGGCAATATCTTAGATGCTTTCTCTCCGCAATTTCTTGAAGGATCAAGTTCCCAACTTTTTTTTTTTTTGGAGAATCAAACTTTTCTTTTATTTCCAAAGATGTGCAATAGTCAGTCTAATGAAAGATATTTGCCCTAGTTATGAGTGTAACAACCTGGGAATGGCTTAAAACAGTGTGTTCATAACATCAAAAGTATCTTCTACAACTGGGACTCCCCAAAATTACTTATATAATTCATATCGACTTATTTTTTTTACATATAAGACTCAGCACACACTAATTCCCGCACATCACAACAACGTACTCGTGTCATCACAGTGTGAGTGCATTTTATGTCCATATATTAAAGTACTATGATCCAACAATGTGCAGTGGTTATGGCAAACCATTGTGATGGGAATCTGCTTCCTGGCCTTCCTGTTGACAAGCGAGGCATATTGTAAGTTTCTGTATCATACATAAATTTATGGTGCATTACTATTTGCAATCATTTTTCCCTCCTAAAATTAACAATTCTAAATGATTGACACAGAGCATGAAGAAACCAAAGCTTTTTTGGATTTCAGCTGCTGCTCCATTGACATCAGTTATTATATCAACCATTATAGTTTTTCCTTATCAGACATAAGGCTCATGGAATTGCATTTGTAAGAATAAAACACTAATATAATTTTTTAACTCGGTAGTTTTATATGCAAGATTTCGTAAAATTTATCTTTCTAACTAAACTTCTCCATCTTGGACAGATTGGGAAATTACCAGAGGGCATTAATCCACCATCAGCAAATATGTTATACTTCGATGGTCATTATCTGGGAGTTGCTATTAAAACTGGCATTGTCACTGGAATCTTATCTCTAACTGTAAGTTGCTCAAAACCAATACTTGTTTGTTCAGAAAAAAATGATGAACAGCAATTGTTAATTGAATGCTTATGGTACAGCATGTTTTTCTTATCTAGGAAGGAATTGCAGTTGGAAGAACATTTGCCGCAATGCAAAACTATCAAGTTGATGGAAACAAAGAAATGATGGCCATCGGTCTAATGAACATCGCTGGCTCTTGCACTTCGTGCTATGTTACCTCAGGTGATGGTTTCTTATTCACTTTGCCTAAATTAGTTGAAAACTATTACAAAAGCAACGTACTGAAGCTTTCTCCTTTTTTATTTTGCAGGATCATTTTCTCGATCTGCCGTGAACTATAACGCCGGAGCAAAAACAACAGTTTCAAATATAGTTATGGCTGCAGCTGTGCTTGTGACTCTGCTATTCCTGATGCCCCTGTTTAATTACACCCCAAATGTAATCTTAGGAGCCATTATTATAACTGCTGTGATTGGTCTAATAGATTATCAAGCTGCATATAAATTATGGAAGGTTGACAAGCTTGATTTCCTGGCTTGTTTGTGCTCCTTCTTTGGTGTTCTTTTCATCTCAGTAGCCCTAGGTCTCGCTATAGCGGTATGCTTTTAGTTCTTACAGATTCTCTTCACTAAATGTTCTTGTATCTATATGTTAAACTAAGAATCCCTTGGCCAAAAATTTCAGGTTGGAGTATCTGTGTTCAAGATTCTACTTCATGTCACCAGGCCAAACACAATGGTGTTGGGAAAATTACCAGGAACTCAAATTTACCACAACCTAAACCAATACAAAGAAGCTACAAGGGTTCCTTCATTTCTCATTCTAGCTGTTGAGTCTCCCATCTATTTTGCCAATGCAACTTACCTGCAAGAAAGGTCAGTTCTTCGATCTTGAAGCTAGCTCAGGAAATCGCAGGGATGTAATCTGAGAATCTTTCAGAGTAATGGCTCTCTAATTAAGAGTATCTCTCCTGTGACAGGATCCTGAGATGGATTCGAGAAGAAGAAGACCGGATAAGAGCAAACGATGAAAGTACTCTGAAGTGCATAATTTTGTACATGACAGGTACATTACATGAACTTCTATACATTCTGGCCTGTGGACAGACGGATTAGCATGAGATTTGTTGGGGTCATTTGGCTAACAGTTATTTACATTTTTCTCAGCTGTGACAGCCATAGACACAAGCGGCATTGACACAATATGCGAACTCAGAAAGATGCTGGAGAGGAGGTCACTTCAGGTATAGACATTGATGATATAACAATTTCAGGCAATTTCTGATCTTGACTATAATCAGCGTATCTTTTCCTTGTTACATAGCTTGTGTTGGCAAATCCTGTTGCAAGTGTGGTGGAGAAGTTGCATCACTCAAAAATGTTGGATTCCTTTGGCTCGAGAGGTCTCTATCTTACAGTGGGAGAAGCTGTGGCAGACATTTCATCTCTTTGGAAAGATCAGGCATGACTAGCGTAAAGGCTTTACAGGACAAAGGAAAGATATGAGAAGACTAACATCATCAAAGTATGAAAAGTTCTAATCATGAGAGTTTGTTTTCGTCATCTTTTCTCCGAGACACCTGTTAAAAGTTTTGAAACAATTTAATCTGTTTTAGTTGGAACTAGGAAATTTTTAATTAGGCTAAGATGATGGTCGTGACATGTTATTTTCGTCAATCTCTTGCTTAAGTTTTGTAGATATATCAGGGAAGAAGGGAAGCCATTGGAGATATGTCTAATGACTTCATCCCTATGGGAAGCTGTAACATCAGGGACAAATGTGAATAGAAGACGGCATTTGTTCGTTAACAAATACTGTTAAATGTCCTTTGATAGATCCTGCAAACCTGCAATCACTTTGAATTGCTTCACATGCTACTTTCGAATTGTGTCAACGAATAAATTCCACAGTAGTATCCACCAGTACTCACTGAATTTGCTGTTTATGATCAGATGCTTAAAATACAATGGAAAATTGAATACCAAAAATGAGAATGAAAGGTTTATTTAACAATTGTTTTGGAATATTTGTTAAACTATAATAAATATATATTTTTTTAATTTAAATTTCATAAAAACGATAATTTATATATTAAATAGCATTAAAATTATGAATAACTATCACAATAAATATTACAAATTTTTTATTTATAAAATCTTAACAAGTGATATTTTTTATAAAATGTTATTTAAATATCTGTAAATAAAAATTTTTGAAACATTTATTATGATAAATAACAATAATTTTATTTTTTTAATACATAAATTATTACTTTTAATAAATTTTTATTGCTAAAAAAATAATATTTATTGTATCTTAATAAGCATCTTCTCCTTCTTTTTACCTAAAAAAAAAAAGCAGGGCAATAAAACCCTATTTTAAAACATTATATGCTTCCGCTGCTGGATTCTGGCTATCATATGATGTGTGATGACAAGAAAGACAGAAAAAGAAAGCATTTTCATTAATTGGCTTAATTTTTCAATGAACACACTGCACGTATTGACTCTTCATTTGAATCCCATAAGAACGTATGAAAACAAGTAAAACACATGTTCTGGTATCTAAAGCAGACTAGTAAACACAAAATTATCACCCCAAGGAGTAGAAGCTGTATCTTCTAAGCATTTCACGTTGAACCAGAATGGATTTTGACAAATATATAAAAGTAAAAATCATATGCCCTAAAATCGCTTCTTTTGAAGCCACCTAATTTGAATCTTAAATACTTCCTTGCCACAATGCAAACCTAGACAATCTAAACAATCCTCCAAAATTTTGGTTCCCTATCTTGCAACCAACAAATGGAAGTCTGAGAAAGAGGTGTTTTCTTTCAGTGGCAGCTCAAATTATGACTTCATGAGCTTTATATCAGAGATCTTCCAAAATAGAGAAACAGACGCCCTATAATCCCATACAAAACTTCTCTCGCCTGGTTTAGTTTCTTCTGCCAGTCAAACGTCCTGCATTGTAATAGTTTCATATTAATTGACCAGAAAAAAAATGTGATAATTGGAATTGTATGGAACTGGTTCATCGTCACAAGAACTCCCCTTATGTTTTCATATTCTAAACAGTATGCAAATAGAAAAAGAGTTGGGAACAGGGAAAAGCAAAAAAAAAAAACATTAATAATAATAATCAACAGCAAAAAGACCAAATCAAACAATGTTATTGTTAGCTGAGTCTAAAAGATGGTGATTCTCACACTTAAAAAAAGAAAATGAATATGAAAAGGTGTACTTCGATGAGCATTCGAAGCCAATAATACAGAACATAATTCATAAATATCCAAATTCGAAGAAGAAGATGTTGAGTACCTGACTAGCCTAAATGTGAAATATGAGAAGTGAGACCAGAACATAAATTTGAAGAATTGATAATCAGTCAGACCATGAGAAAGGAAAAAAGAACATAATACCTTAGATTATCAATAAATTCAATATTCAGCTGACAAAGATTCACTTCGTCAGTTTAATATATATGGAGGAAAAAAAGTTCTTACTTGAGCGCAATCGTGTTATGGGGATCTCTCGAAGTTCACGCCTGATGAACAGATATTCACCTAGCAAAGCCATCACAGGCAATGCCAGTACCATTCACAACCCACCATGTTATGGAAGAAGGCCAACCTCCATATGTGACGCATATAAAAAGATGGATGATGTACAGGGTGGCTGAAAAATCTAAGCATTTATTTGCCCTCTCAATCACATAAAACATATATCCAGCCCTGCATAAACAAGAAGATTTGCAAATAACAATGTAAAGATACTAGAAACTTTCATAGTTACTAAGACACTACTTATGTGGCACCCAGTTAGTTAGTGCTAGTGATACTAAGGTTTTCAGGAATACGGTGAAATGGATAAGAACCAACGAGGATTACACGAGATAACTTAATGAAATTAGTATAAAGAAATGAAATTCTTACCCTGCAAGAGAGCTGAGAAGAAATGAAGCAATAACACACCGACCAGTAACTGTGTATATAGTGATGGTAGCATAATCAAAGAAATACACAGGGCTCATCCAAGACAAGCGAGTCCCAACAAGTATACCCAATAATACTCCCAGTGTGAGATAGTATAGGCATTGAAGACAAACAATTTGAGCAACAATCAGCAAAGGGTCCCATACCACTGCACCATAGAACATGACTACAATAACTTCTCTCAAACACCTATACCCTCCACAAATTTTCCAGGCCAGAAACCTTTTGAAGAATCAAAACACAATTCTCAAATCTTGGAAACCATTGAACCCAAACCCATCATCCCCAAAAGCACTTTCTAAGCTCCAAAGAAATTTCCAAGGTATCAGAACCCGAATTTCAAAACTCAACAATTAAACGCATTCTACTCGGACCTTCAATTCTGAACTCTAAAAACAAAAAGACAAAAAATTTAACAAATAAGCTCCAAACCTGACCAGCCTTATTCCGTTGACGCCTCCACTCAAACGCATGCTAATGTATTCGGATCTGAAAGCAATCAAACCGTCTCTAAAAAACCCACCAAAAAGCTGTATCGGCAACACTTCACAATTGATCGAGTCTATTGGATAAGCGGAAACGTAAACCCAATTATTCGTTTATTCGTAGACTGAAATAAAATTCAGATTTCGAAGAATTTGCTGTTGATGCCTCGAACAGGTGCCAGAAAGCTCAGAGCGAAACAAATACCAAACTTCAACGAAGAATATAGAAAGAAATTCGATCCCAGTATTGACGTCTAAGATACTGAAACAAGAGATCGATGAGAGAAACTGGACTCTCTCTCTCTGGCTTCAGAGGAAGCTTTTTCGCATGAAAATTAAAGGATTTTTCGTTTGTCAGTGAAACAGAGCCGCCAAGGAATGGACACTGACAATGTCGTTTATCTCTATAATTGTCGTTTATTTTATTTAACTAAGTAAATTAGGGATTTTACAAATTCATGAATCAATAACAGATTTTACTCTTTCTGAGTTCAGAACATGCACATATTCATACTGATGCAAAAGATTTCAGCAGGACGATGTTAGAAAGTTTCATCAAGAAGTAGAAGCCAGACATATTAATACAAATGATGTATAAATATTTGCAAGTATACCTCAACTTCATGCAAAAAAGATTCCTGTGGGACAAATTAACAAACATATATCAGTCCAAACTCAACAAAATTCATCTTTGTAATTAACAAAACTATAAGTGACCCACCCACCATTTTCAAGGGATTTCTGCTCTAAATTCAAGTGGTGGTTCAAGTTGCAGTAGTTCTAGTTGGAGTCTGTTCCATATGGGGCTGGCCCTTGTGTTATATATACAAAATGAGGGAGTGGAATGCATTGAGTAATTCCATTTGTTCTGTTCAATTTCATGGTAACATAAAACAGTATATTATGTTTAAATAATTCGTTAGTGTCCGAATTTAATATATATGAGTAGACTTCTAGAAACATAATCTATGTAATTTTCTTAACATGCTCTTCCGAATTTATAACAATCTATTATTTATTTCCTTTATAAAAACATATGTATCTATAACTTTATTTACAACATTTATCTATGCCTTCAAACTTTGAAATAATTTTGTGTATTATATAGTCAATAATAAATCAATTTTTATAATAATTTTTGTCTTAATAGATATTCAAAATAATTTAACATGTTTATGTCAAAATTGGCACAAAATTTAGCTATTTATGTTAATAGATATTTAAAAATAATTCATAAGTTGCTTGCCAAATTTAAAAGTAAATTGGTATAACTGTGACAAATTATTATTTAATATATTTTACAAGATATAGTTCAAATGATAAAATACACTTGAACTCAGTAGTTCATGAATTTTTACAAGAATTTCGAGTTATAAGAAAATATTTTTAGAGACAGGCAATTACAAATTTATACGAAATTAAGCTCACACTTAAAAGAGACGAAAAAATAAAAAATAAATTATTTAATATAAATTTTTCTTATGTCTCATGTCAGAGTCAAATATTTTACTATATATATATATATATATATCTATGTACCTCTAAATTAATTTGAAGGCCTCTATTTAATTTTAAGGTTATCAGGGCCTTTGTTTCTCGTCTGCAGACTGCAACCATTATCGGGTAAAGCCCATTAAAATATGGGTCTGCCTTTCTAGCTTTGGATCAAACATGGATCATAAGCAAGTTTTTGTTGTTTGTTATTTGTTATTTTTTTTATTTTATTTTTTTTGCTGAGGATGTAATTTAATAAATAGGTAAAACCCATGAGGAGTTAGGAGAGAATAAACTACCATATTTAATTGAAAATATCTTGAAAACTCTGACTCTGTTTGAATTTTGAACCCAAAAAAAAAAAACTGCAGACAATAATGAATTTTTTGACCGACTTAAAACTTACAATCAAACAAAAAATTAATTGATTGTATTTCATATTTATGAGACAATTGCAAATGATAATTATTTTCTATTTTTTCTTTGGATATCTCAATTTCAGAATATTACCATGTAGACATCCTTATCCAATTTCAAAGTAATTAGTTTATGCTCTCTGTTGATTTATGAGTGCGTAGACATTTTCCAATAAATCATTTAAAAATTAGTTAATTTATCTAGAAATTAGTATAGTTTTTGACAATATAAGGTGCGATGACATCGTAAAAATTGAATTATATCTTCAATCCAATTCTTCGTGTATCAATATACATTTTAAAAAAGAGTTGTGCATTATAAATTATTGATTATCATTCATAATTGTACCGTCTTTGAAAGCTGTTTATGATCAAATTAGCATTGAATTAATCGGAATCACATTTTCAATATATATTTCTATGTGAATTTTTCTAAAATTTAGTTTTGTTTGTTGTTGTGTGCTAATTATACCACAAGCATAAATATTACTTTTATAAATAATTTTTTTTAACAAATGTCATAAATATATATATTATGTTACGATAAATATAATTTTTTAAAAATTTATAATAATTTATATATTAAATAACACTGAAATCATAATCAACTATCTTAATAAATATTATAAATGAAAAATTTATTATAAATTATAATTGAAAGCTTTTCAAATCTTAATTAAAAATTTAATTTATAGTTGTTTGAATATTATAATTTAATTTGTAGTCATCTGATGTATTATACATGATTTGACAGTATAGATTTATGTAATATATTATATAATATACTAATATATTTACATTGTTATAATTAGATTATTATCTTATAATTATTCTTTTTAATATATTATTCATTATTGTCAAGTATAGTATAAGAAAATGTCAAAAAAATTTATATAATTATGTTGTTGCCAATTATTTATTATTATGATATTTTATACAATACATTAAATGAGTGCACACTCTTTAAATTATGTATCTTTGACACCATTGATGGGAATGGAGAATAATCAGAATATGCAATACTAGCTAGCACGTGTAGTACACCTGCACCAACCAAAGTCAACACTAGTGTGTTGCTTATATATAATGAGAAAAGAATGCTAGGTAGTGCTTCATGCTTTAGTAGCACAAGAATAAGGATTAAAAAAAAACTTTCAACAAGCATATATTACATATATAGCTGGAAATTTTGACTCTGTATATGTAATTCGTCACTTAAGCATGTAAACTCAAGAAGAAGAAGGAAATTATGGCAATATTTATGTACTACATGAGAATCATGCATGCACGAAATAGCTAATTGAGATTCTCAAGTTGGATTTTGCAAATGGGATTCTCCATTTCGATTGATTTTTGTCAAATATAAGACACTTTTTTTTCCCTCTTTTTTTTTTTGGGGGGGGGGGGGGGTTGCTTTAGAAATATAAGACCTTTTTAGGTGCAACTAATGTATTCTCCATATTGAAAAAGAGCATTTATTTTCCACGTTAAGATCTTTACTTTCAATTGTGTCTTGTAACTATACCTATTTTAACAGAGTCTTGAAAGGGAGACTGGATTCATTTATTGGGTATCCATCCCTATAGTACAATAATTTTTATCCACTACATCCTTTTTTGTCTTTTACATTTCATGAATGTTTGCACCAATAAAAAGAAATCATTACCATAGTGCTAATATGTGAACTCATGAACAAGCAAATGAGAATAATTAAGACTCATGTGGGAATCATATATATCCCACATGTTGAAATAGCAAAAATTAATGGAATTTTGAAAATGGGATTTCCCATTTTGATTTGCAACTAATTAATGGATTCTTAGTTAAAAGATAGTTTCTCTCTCATTAAAATCTTTTTCTTTTTCACTTTGAATTTGGTTAGATTCTAGCTAGCTATCACACAATTTTCAGCTAAATATTTATTTTCCCAAAATCTGTGACACGGTTCAGTGTGTTATTATATTTATGTTATGTGCCTAATTTAATTAGTATTAAAACATCAATTTTATGGCTATTTTGTTTTAATAGATATTTGTAGCGTATGGCGATTTATGAGTTTATGTATAAATTAAATTAATATTTTTTGAATAAATTGGGATTTTTTTCAAATAAAAACTAAAAAAATCTATGTGTTTCTAGGACCCTAATTGTACATAAAGATATTTTCAATTGGATTCTAGAAAGATACTGCTTTGAGAGGATCCTAATTAATCAAAAGAGAGACCTTAATTTTGGAAATTAGTGATAGAACTTATGTGTAAATTAAATTAATATTTTTGCAAATTGGGATTTTTTTTCAAAAAGAAAAAAAAAATCTATGTGTTTTTAGGACCCTAATTGTAGATAAAGATATTTTCAATTGGATTCTACAAAGATACTGCTTTAAGAGGATCCTAATTAATCAAAAGAGAGACCTTAATTTTGGAAATTAGTGATAGAACTTATGGGTGGGGGGGGGATCATTGTATCAGTTTTATGCATAATCTAAGTGATCCTAAAACTTTTTATAATTAATTAATTATTAGCATGCGGAAAATTGATGGGTGGGATTATGAAGCATTATGGAGTATCAAATTTATAAATTAAATGACCCTTTTTGAAATTTTATGATCACAACTGAAAAGATGGAGCGTATCTAGCTAGTTGCAGCCAATCAAAGCCAAACCATGTTAAATTAAGTACTCCTAATTACACCTAACCTTAATTAGTTATTAAACTTTTACTTTTAGGCACAGATGTTTCTATCAAGTCATTGTCCCCTTTTTGACACTAGAAAGAACTAATAATACTATCTTGGTTTATGCATGGCAGGTCTATTTTTTTTTTATGAATATTTTCTACTCAGTCTGATATGACAAAGCAAGCACTAAATTAGTAAGTTTATTTGCTAATGATTTTGAACATCAAAAGGATGTCTATTATTACGGCCAATTCTTAATTTTTTATTTATTGTGTTCAAATTAGAACGAGAGAGCCCTTTCAATATTTTTGTAAAATAATGCATTCGATGGAAGATTAATGTAATCGATCCTAAAAAATTTGAGATGTAAAATTTTGTTAAGTATACAAATTAATCTTTCAGAAAACATCTCAAAATTTAAAATGCTTATTCTTTGTGTAAATATGTGTGAGTAATACAATGACTCTATAATCTTTAATATAAAAAGAATTATCTAAGCTATTCTTCCTATAAAATATATATATATATATATACCTGAAAGATATTCTTGATTTCACTCTACAATCCATATATCTTTCAAGTCAAAAAATTAAATATATTCATTTATTTCATTTATTTTGCATGAACATCTTCGTACATATGCTCTACTTGACTAATCACATCAAAATTATTATTTTGAATTAAAATAGTATATCAAACAACACTATCTAACAATGTTAAATACAAAAAAATTTAGGCTAGAAAATATTAAATTATTTTCAACTTAAATTTAAAGGGTGTTGATATATGAGTGAAATAACTCTTTTTTCGTACATAGATAATTATATTTAATGAGGTGATCAATTTTATGTTAGGTCCATTCACCGTCCGTAGATGATTCTTGAATTTGCACCAAAATTATAATCATAATAAGTGAGTTAATTTCAATCACTATATTGTTGTTGTTTCTTCTGCAATGAACTCCTGAATGTCATTAAAGAAAAGAAAACAATGTTGGGTTTATGAACAATATATATTGGGATGGCCAAAAATAAAAAAATAAAAAATAATAATAATATATATTGGCAAAATGATTTCATTATCAAAATTAACTATAAAATTAGTTCCAATTAAGAAGGGAGTATCTGATCACACATTTGAAAAGAAAGAAGACAAAAGGCAAGATCTAATTAATTACTTCCACTTGAGTTCAATGGGAGTTCTCCTAAAAACATTCCCAGCCACAAGAGTTGTTCATTAATTAGATTATTTGGAAACCTAGCTAAGACTTACATATAACCAAAATATTGATCAAGTTAAAGAAAAATACGTGTGGAACCATCTTAATTAAGAGATTGGTTTTTATTGTTGATGTGTGCCTTTTTTGATAAATTGATTTAATTTTTTCAATTTCAAAAATCATTTCAAATTATTTTTTCATATTTTCAAGTGTTTCACTCATAACCTAACGAGAGATGTGCACGGGCACTATTGCATATGGTTTAATTTCTCAACCTTTTTATCACAAAATGAAAAAGGAAAAAAAAAAAAACAAAAACAAAACAGCGATCCCTGAATTGTCTCCTGTGAGATAGGTTGCCCGTTCACTTCTATTTTTTTTTTAAGTTTTTCTTATTTATAGTTTCAGTTTTTGCCTCCTTGATTTGAGATTTTTGTTCTTTACTTATAGTGTTACATATTTTGTAAGAACACAATTTGAATTTCTCCTTCTTAATTTGTTTTGTGCTATTTTTTTATTTCTTCCTTTTTATGCTCTTCAGCTGCAAATCAAATCAATAAATCTAAATCACCATTCAAGTTTTGATTTTTATGATCAACTATAATGTAGTTTTCTTCTATTTACCAACTTTTTCTCTATTATTTTTATCCTTGTATTCAAAAAACTAATTTTTTCTTTCTTATTAGAAAAAATGATTATACATTAAATTTTTATCGGTAACAGAAAATCTTCCTTCTAATTTTTGTTGAAGAATTTAACAAACCTCGTCCATCTCCGATGTCTTCCTTCCAAACATCCTCGTCAGTCCCCTCAACTCGAAGAAGACGAGCTGTCATTATGGCATATAAAGCAATCCATCATTAAGCTTTTCTTCCATGCTCACATTATTTGGCAAGAATTATTATTATTATTTTTTTATATATATTTTTTCTACACTCGGATATAAGGAAGGAAATTGTTTATTTTGACTGGTCAGTGATCATTGACTTGGTCAAATTTCATTGTCTGTTGTAGTTTTTTTTATTTTTGAGTAAAAATGATGCACATTAGGCAAGTAATTAATATTTAAAAAGAAAATAAAACTAGTACGAGAAAAACATTTGTGTCAAGAGTAGTTACGAATTCCTAAATAAGATTAGGCTTGTATTTAAAAGATGTAGAAAGTATAGGATATAGGGATATTCGTGAGAAAATAAAAAATAAAATAAATATATATATATATATATATTATTTTTTTTTGTTAAAAAAAAAACACATCATTGACATTAATAGGCACATCAAAAATATCAATTAATATTCCATTTACCAAAAAATATATTTTAAATAATTAGATATAAAAATTATAATACATTATTATAAAAGGAGAACACTCTTATTTATCTTCTTTTTTTAACCTCCTTTTAAATTAAATTTTTTATTATTTATTTTTCACATAAATATCTTATTTTTAAATAAAAATAATAAAAGATTCATTATATATTAATTTCTTAAAAAAAAAACAGAGAAAAAACTTCGGTTGATTTTTTCATTCCCACTTGCTTCTTAAAATTAAAGATTTAAAATAAATAAATAAATAAATAATTCTTCTAATAATTAATTATGTTTTTTTTTATCTAAAGAAATGAAAAAAATAATTTCTACAATCTCTCGTACACATAGACACAAATTCTTTACTCTCTTATTTGTTGACACACAATATAAATTTCACTTTGCATTATATCTTATCCAAAATTTTATACTTGACTATAAATTATTTATATATAAAAAAAAAAAAGGTAAGAATAGTAATTGAAAATACAAGAATAACTGAAACTTCGAGGGTAAAAAATACTTTTGATGCATTAGAACTTAGAAGTTTAAGGAATTTTTTTAATAATTGTCTTAAATGGTACTTGTTAAGTGTAATATACATGGTTATTCAAAAATTGAAAAAAATTTAAAATAATAACTAATGAATTATTAAACAAACATGAAACCATCTCAACCAGTATAACAAATATTACAAACTTTCTATATACATTAGCTTAACAAGTACCTTAAAAGCACAAAATAAAAAAAATCTTGTTTACAATAAGAAAATTTCTAATAAATATTTTGAGTGCTTGTTCTAATATTTGAATATTCTAAAATAAGTCTTAGCAAAAAATAATAATAATAAAAAAAGAATATTCTAAAATAAGTAAATATTAATTACATAAGACTGAATTTGTGTGTTCAATCACTACATTAAATATTAAAAAAATTCATGACATTATCCTTACAAGTGTTTACTTCTTAAAAAATGATTTATCTAACAAATAGAAATTTTGTACGATTTATTAGGATAGTTAATCATGATTTTAGTATTATTTAATATATAAATTATTAAATTTAGAAAATTTTAATTCTAAATTCCATATTGATTACAATTTAACAAATACAGTTACAAAAACACTAAATCCTAAAGAGTTATTTGTCCTTTCATTTTGTTTTTGTTTGGTCGGTGTCATTTTCTATGCATCAATGTTAGAGCATATTTAGTATTACTAATAGAGTAGAAAGATAGCTACGCACACACCTGTGTGCGAATAGCAACACCTACTTGAAATGACCAAATTGCCTCCGACATGCAAATAACATCAACTTCCTAATAACTTACATCTGACACATCTCTCTCTCTCTCTCTCTCTAATTCACTCTATAAATTCAAAGCCTGACTTTGTTAATTTCTTCACCATTGGGTAATTTGGTTTGCAGAGCAATGGTTGTAAACTCTAACAGAGTGGAACACTTTGATAACCATGAGAGCATGATCAACATTCAAATAGAGTTACCACCATCACCACCATTGGAAATTCAGAGTTCGCTTGCCACCGGAAAGGACAACATTCCAGAAACTCAAGCAAAGGCTCTCTGAGATTTTCTTCCCGGATGATCCACTTTACAGATTCAAAAATCAAACTTGCTTACAAAAATTTCTTCTGGGCCTTCAATTTTTGTTTCCAATTTTTCAATGGGCACCTGAATACAATTTTAGGCTTCTGAGGTCTGATGTCATTTCTGGGCTCACCATTGATAGCCTGGCAATTCCTCAGGTAAGACAAACAATGCAACCAACCCACTCACTGCATCTATTTCTCTTTGTAAAGTTGTAAACACTGTTTGTCATTTCTGGTGGTTCCAAGACTCCATAAATATTCCATATATAAAACATATATTTGTTTTTAACCTTTAAATTTTTACTTTATTTGATATGGGATTTTAATTTTTACCTTATTTTGTCTGACCCATAATCTGTTCTGTTTTTGTTTTGAAAAATTAATCTTAATCTGTTTAATTCTTCTATGCAGGGAATAAGTTATGCAAAGCTTGCAAATTTGCCACCTATAGTAGGACTATGTTAGTATTTATCATCTTCTATGTTGCTTATTGCCTTCAGTAATAGTTTCTTTAAGCATGGTGAGCCTTTCAGTCTGATGTAATATTTTTACTGGTATGAATATGATGCAGATTCAAGTTTTGTGCCCCCATTGATATATTCCATTGTTGGGAGTTCTAGACATATTGGTGTTGGCCCAGTTTCTATTGCCTCTTTGGTTATGGGATCAATGTTAAGTGAGACCGTTTCTTCTAGTGAAGATTCAATTCCTGTATTTGAAATTGGCTTTCACTGCTACTTTCTTTGCTGGTGTGTTCCAGGCATCTTTGGGTATCCTCAGGTATTAGCTTTGTTCATGCTATGATTTTCTATAAGAATTAAATGGAAGAAACTTAAACCAACTTAGAAATGGTTGGGGTTTAATGTTGACCTGCAGGTTAGGCTTTGTGATTGATTTTCTCTCGAAGGCAACTTTAGTTGGGTTCATGGCATTACAGCAACTGAAAAGTTTACTTGGAATTGTCCTTTTCACTGACAAGATGCAAATCATTCCTGTGCTGACCTCTGTTTTCAAGCAGAGAGAAGAGGTATAATTATTTCATTAACTTTTGAAGGCAATCTTTTGTTTTTGGTAATGGAGGCTAGGCGATCTTTAGCTGTTACTCTTTTAAGTTTTTCAAAATCATGAAATAAAAGAATAATTTCTCCAAATTTGCTTTCTTATAAAGTACTTAATGCATATTCTCTGGACTGCGATATCTTAGATGCTTTCTCTCCCCAATTTCTTGAAGTATCAGGTCCCAACTTTTCTTTTTTGGAGAATCAAACTTATCTTTTATTTCCAAAGATGTGCAAGGGTCAGTCTAGTGAAAGATATTTGCCCTAGTTATGAGTCTATCAACTGTGAATGGCTTAAAACCGTGTGTTCATAACATCAAAAGTATCTTCTACAACTGGGACTCCCTAAAATTACTTATAAAATTCATATTCGACTTATTTTTTTTTACATATAATATAAGACTCAGCACACACTAATTCCCACACATCATAACTAAATACTCGTGTCGTCACAATGTGAGTGCATTTTATATGTCCATATATTAAAGTACTATGATCCAATGATGTGCAGTGGTTATGGCAAACCATTGTGATGGGAATCTGCTTCCTGGCCTTCCTGTTGACAACGAGGCATATTGTAAGTTTCTGTATCATACATAAATTTATGGTGTATTACTATTTGCAATCATTTTTCCCTCCTAAATTTAACAATTCTAAATGATTGACACAGAGCATGAAGAAACCAAAGCTTTTTTGGATTTCAGCTGCTGCTCCACTGACATCAGTTATTATATCAACCATTATAGTTTTTCTTATCAGACATAAGGCTCATGGAATTGCATTTGTAAGAATAAAACACTAATATAATTTTTTTTAACTTGGTAGTTCTAAATGCAAGATTTCATAAAATTTATCTTTCTAACTAAACTCCTCCATCTTGGACAGATTGGGAAATTACCAGAGGGCATTAATCCACCATCAGCAAATATGTTATACTTCGATGGTCATTATCTGGGGGTTGCTATTAAAACTGGCATTGTCACTGGAATCTTATCTCTAACTGTAAATTGCTCAAAACCAATATTTGTTTGTTCAGAAAAAAATGATGAACAGAAATTGTTAATTGAATGCTTATGGTACAGCATGTTTTTCTTATCTAGGAAGGAATTGCAGTTGGAAGAACATTTGCGGCAATGCAAAACTATCAAGTTGATGGAAACAAAGAAATGATGGCCATCGGTCTAATGAACATCGCTGGCTCTTGCACTTCGTGCTGATGGTGATGTTCTTCTCTTATTCACTTTGCCTAAATTAGTTGAAAACTATTACAAAAGCAACGTACTGAAGCTTTCCTCCTTATTTATTTTGCAGGATCATTTTCTCGATCTGCCGTGAACTATAACGCCGGAGCAAAAACAACAGTTTCAAATATAGTTATGGCTGCAGCTGTGCTTGTGACTCTGCTATTCCTGATGCCCCTGTTTCATTACACCCCAAATGTAATCTTAGGAGCCATTATTATAACTGCTGTGATTGGTCTAATAGATTATCAAGCTGCATATAAATTATGGAAGGTTGACAAGCTTGATTTCCTGGCTTGTTTGTGCTCCTTCTTTGGTGTTCTTTTCATCACAGTAGCCCTAGGTCTCGCTATAGCGGTATGCTTTTAGTTCTTTCAGATTCTCTTCACTAAATGTTCTTGTATCTATATGTTAAACTAAGAATCCCTTGGCCAAAAATTTCAGGTTGGAGTATCTGTGTTCAAGATTCTACTTCATGTCACCCTGGCCAAACACACTGGTGTTGGGAAAATTACCAGGAACTCAAATTTACCACAATCTAAACCAATACAAAGAAGCTACGAGGGTTCCTTCATTTCTCATTCTAGCTGTTGAGTCTCCCATCTATTTTGCCAATGCAACTTACCTGCAAGAAAGGTCAGTTTTCCGATTTTGAAGTCTAGCTAAGGAAATCGCAGAGATGTAATCTGAGAATCTTTCAGAGTAATGGCTCTCTAATTAAGAGTATCTCTCCTGTGACAGGATCCTGAGATGGATTCGAGAAGAAGAAGACCGGATAAGAGCAAATGACTAAAGTACTCTGAAGTGCATAATTTTGTACATGACAGGTACATTACATGAACTTCTATACATTCTGGCCTGTGGACAGACGGATTAGCATGAGATTTGTTGGGGTCATTTGGCTAACAGTTATTTACATTTTTCTCAGCTGTGACAGCCATAGACACAAGTGGCATTGACACAATATGCGAACTCAGAAAGATGCTGGAGAGGAGGTCACTTCAGGTATAGACATTGAGGATATAACAATTTCAGGCAATTTCTGATCTTGACTATAATCAGCGTATCTTTTCCTTGTTACATAGCTTGTGTTGGCAAATCCTGTTGCAAGTGTGGTGGAGAAGTTGCATCACTCAAAAATGTTGGATTCCTTTGGCTCGAGAGGTCTCTATCTTACAGTGGGAGAAGCTGTGGCAGACATTTCATCTCTTTGGAAAGATCAGGCATGACTAGCTTAAAGGCTTTACAGGACAAAGGAAAGATATGTGAAGACTAACATCATCAAAGTATGAAAAGTTCTAATCATGAGAGTTTGTTTTCGTCATCTTTTCTCCGAGACACCTGTTAAAAGTTTTGAAACAATTTAATCTGTTTTAGTAGGAATTAGGAAATTTTCAGTTAGGCTAAGATGATGGTCGTGACATGTTATTTTCGTCCATCTCTTGCTTAAGTTTTGTAGATATATCAGGGAAGAAGGGAAGCCATTGGAGATATGTCTAATGACTTCATCCCTATGGGAAGCTGTAACATCAGGGACAAATGTGAATAGAAGACATTTGTTCGTTAACAAATACTGTTAAATGTCCTTTGATAGATCCTGCAAATCTGCAATCACTTTGAATTGCTTCACATGCTACTTTCGAATTGTGTCCAACGAAATAAATTCCACAACGCTAAGGAAACCAGTAGTAAAATAACAACGGCAGTTTCGCATACTACATTAGCTGTGTCAAACTTGACGATTAGTACTCATTGAATTTGCTGTCTATGATCAGATGCTTAAAATACAATGGAAAATTTGAATACCAAAAATGAGTATGATAGATTTCTTGGACAAATGTCTAAATTGTTAACCTACAATAAATATAACTTTTTAAAATTTAAATTTCATAAAAATCACAATTTATATATTAAATAACATTAAAATCATAAACAACTACCACAATAAATATTACAAACTTTCTATTTATAAAATCCTTAACAAGTAATATTGTTTATAAAATCTTATTTAAATATCTGTAAATAAAAAAATTTGAAACATTTATTATATTAACTAACAATAATTTTACTTTTTTTAATACATAAATTATTACTTTTAATAAATTTTTATTGCTAAAAAAATAACATTTATTCTATCTTAATAAGCTTTTCTTTTTTTTTTTTTACCAAAAAAAAGAAGAAGAAGCAGGACAATAAAACCCTATTTTAAAACATTATATGCTTCTGCGGCTGGATTCTGGCTATCATATGATGTGTGATGACAAGAAAGACGGAAAAAGAAAGCATTTTCATTAATTGGCTTAATTTTTCAATGAACACACTGCACGTATTGACTCTTCATTTGAATCCCACAAGAACGTATGAAAACAAGTAAAACACATGTTCCAGTATCTAAAGCAGACTAGGAAACACAAAATTATCACCCCAAGGAGTAGAAGCTGTATCTTCTAAGCATTTCACGTTGAACCAGAATGGATTTTGACAAATATATAAAAGTAAAAATCATATGCCTTAAAATCGCTTCTTTTGAAGCCACCTACTTTGAATCTTAAATACTTCCTTGCCACAATGCAAACCTAGACAATCTAATCAATCCTCCAAATTTTTGGTTCCCTATCTTGCAACCAACAAATGGAAGTCTGAGAAAGAGGTGTTTTCTTTCAGTGGCAGCTCAAATTATGACTTCATGAGCTTTATCTCAGAGATCTTCCAAAATAGAGAAAACAGACGCCCTATAATCCCATACAAAACTTCTCTCGCCAGTTTAGTTTCTTCTGCCAGTCAAACGCCTGCATTGTAATAGTTTCATATTAATTGACCACAAAAAAATGTGATACTTGGAATTGTATGGAACTGGTTCATCGTCACAAGAACTCCCCTTATGTTTTCATATTCTAAACAGTATGCAAATAGAAAAAGAGTTGGGAACAAGGAAAAGCCAAAAAAAAAAAAAAAAAGCATTAATAATAATAATCAACAACAAAAAGACCAAATCAAACAATGTTATTGTTAGCTGAGTCTGAAAGATGGTGATTCTCACACTTCAAAACAAGAAAATGAATATGAAAAGGTGTACTTCGATGAGCATTCGAAGCCAATAATACAGAACATAATTCATAAATACCCGAATTCGAAGAAGAAGATGTTGAGTACCTGACTAGCCTAAATGTGAAATATGAGAAGTGAGACCAGAACATAAATTTGAAGAATTGATAATCAGTCAGACCATGAGAAAGGAAAAAAAGGATTATCAATAAATTCAATATTCAGCTGACAAAGATTCACTTCGTCAGTTTAATATATATGGAGGAAAAAAAATTCTTACTTGAGCGCAATCGTGTTATGGGGATCTCTTGGACTTCACGCCTGATGCACAGATATTCACCTAGCAAAGCCATCACAGCAATGCCAGTACCATTCACAACCCACCATGTTATGGAAGAAGGCCAACCTCCATATGTGACGCATATAAAAAGATGGATGATGTACAGGGTGGCTGAAAAATCTAAGCATTTATTTGCCCTCTCAATCACATAAAACATATATCCAGCCCTGCATAAACAAGAAGATTTGCAAATAACAATGTAAAGATACTAGAAACTTTCATAGTTACAAGACACTACTTATGTGGCACCCAGTTAGTGCTTGTGATACTAAGGTTTTCAGGAATATGGTGAAATGGATAAGAACCAACGAGGATTACACAACATAACTTATTGAAATTAGTATAAAGAAATGAAATTCTTACCCTGCAAGAGAGCTGAGAAGAAATGAAGCAATAACACATCGACCAGTAACTGGATATAGTGATGGTAGCATAATCAAAGAAATACACAGGGCTCATCCGAGACACGCGAGTTCCAACAAGTATACCCAATAATACTCCCAGTGTGAGATAGTATAGGCATTGAAGACAAACAATTTGAGCAACAACCAGCAAAGGGTCCCATACCACTGCACCATAGAACATGACTACAATAACTCCTCTCAAACACCTATACCCTCCACAAATTTTCCAAGCCAGAAACTTTTTGAAGAATCAAAACCCAATTCTCAAATCTTGGAAACCATTGAACCCAAACCCATCATCCCCAAAAGCACTTTCTAAACTCCAAAGAAATTTCCAAGGTATCAGAACCCGTATTTCAAAACTCAACAATTAAACCCATTCTACTCGGACCTTCAATTCTGAACTCTAAAAACAAAAAGACAAAAATTTTAACAAATAAGCTCAAACCTTACCAGCCTTATTCCGTTGACGCCTCCACTCAAACGCATGCTAATGTATTCGGATCTGAAAGCAATCAAACCGTCTCTAAAAAACCCACCAAAAAGCTGTATCAGCAACACTTCACAATTGATCGAGTCTATTGGATAAGCGGAAACGTAAACCCAATTATTCGTAGACTGAAATAAAATTCAGATATCGAAGAATTTGCTGTTGAGGCCTCGAACAGTTGCTAGAAAGCCAAGAGCGAAACAAATACCAAACTTCAACGAAGAATATAGAGAGAAATTCGATCCCGGTATTGACGTCTAAGATACTGAACCAAGAGATCGATGAGAGAAACTGAACTCTCTCTCTCTGGCTTCAGATGAAGCTTTTTCGCGTGAAAATTAAAGGATGTTTCGTTTGTTAGAGAAACAGAGCCGTGCGCTTAGAGAGAATGGACACTGACAATGTCGTTTATCTCTATTATTGTCGTTTATTATTTAAAGAAGTAAATTAGGGATTTGTTCCCAATTGACCGCATAGCGCAGTGGATTAGCGCGTTTGACTTCGGATCAAAAGGTCGTGGGTTCGACTCCCACTGTGGTCGGTGTTTTACTTTTTGCTCTCTCCTTTCACGCACTCATTTGACAAACATAAAAATCCAAGTTGTCAAGAATATATATTCATTTGCGGTACAAAATTTGTAACTTAAAAACTTTTGCATGTGAAAGAGAATAAACCAATAGGTTACAAATTAGAATGAAAATATCACCCAAGAGAAAAGGGTACAGGTATTTGAATCCCATAGTATTATTCAGGACTAGCCTTTCTTCTCCTAGTAGTTTTCTTTGCAGTAACAGTGACCTTGCCTTCAGCTTCGCCTTTCTGCAGTTGCTCATTATTATTAACAATAACCTTTGATGAATTTAATTGACTCCTTAAGCGTAATATCTCACCCTTGGCAGAAGCCAAGTTCTCCTCAAGTTTCTTTCCCTTATTCTGTAAATTCTCTCTTTCCTTGCCAAGTCTCAAAACGAGGTCATGAGCATCTTCCAAGTTTTCTTGTGCCTCTTTGGATGCATTCTTTTGCTCTGTGAGGGACTGGTAGAGCACCTCTTTCTCATTTTCAAGGCTTGAAATAAGGGAATTGGCCTTCTCTAGATCTTTAGAAAGTATCAATGCATTTCGGTTCATCTCATCCAGTGATTTTGTAGCTTCTTCCAGGTCCATTTCAAGAGTTTTTCGGGCCTCTTTATCTATTGAGATTTGCTTCTCCAACAACTGGATTTCTTTGTTCAAGGAAGAAACTACCTGTTTCTCTTCTTTCAAATCATGGGCTGTAGTTTCTGCTTTTTTGTAGACATCAACCAATTCTTTCTGTAGGTTATCACGGTTTTCTACAGCAGCTGTCAGTTCATGGGACAAAAGATGCAGCTCCTCTTGTGTTTTCTTCAAATGTTCTCTTGCTGTCATAAGCTCACCGGCTAGCATTTCACCACTACGTTTGGCCTCATCAACACTCCTCTGCAGTGCTTCCCTAACTTCAGCAAGCTCAGCCGAAATCCTAGAAACCTCACTCTCAAGTTTTGTGCGCAATTTCTTTGACTGGTTTAGTTGTTTTTCCAGATCAGAAGCCTCATTTCTAGATTTTCCAAGATGTTCCTGTGTGACTTGGAGTTCATGTTTCAAATTTTTCACATTGTTCAATTCAATCTTTAGAGACTCCTTTAAATTTTCCCTTGCTTGAGTCAAATCAGCAATTGTACCCTGGTTTCTACTTACTTCATTGAGAGCAAACTCAAGCTTTTCCTTTAGCTGGTGAAGTTCCTCTTCTTTCTCTACTAAAAGCTTAGCATCCAAACCAGCCTTTTTTTCAGAAGTCAATTTTAGATCACTGTATTCCTTCTGAACAGCATCATATTTCCTCTTAGACTCGTCTATCTCAAGAGTTAAAGAACTCACTCTCGTATTTAACTCATCCACCACAGAATTTTTTGATTCTAGTTCCTTCTGATTTTTCAGTAGTTTATCTTTCAACCCTAGAATTTGTGAATGCGAATCAGATAATTCATCCTTAGTTTGCTTGTAGGTAGAATGCAAGTTCTTCAACTCCAAATCCTTTTCAGTAAGAGATGAGCTAAGATTTTTTACTACATTTTCTTTTTCATTAAGCTGTAAGCTAAGCAAATTAATTCTCTTTTGTAAGGCTTCAATTGAATCACTCTTGTCCATCAAAGTTTTCTCAAGACCCTTCCTATCCGTATCAGCCTTTAAAAGGTTGGTTTCAAGACTGTCAATCTGAAGTTTAAGCTCCTCGATCAGTTGTTTCTCACTTTTTATCTCCTTCCCTAAGCCAGTGATGGTATTTTGTGCTAAATTTAGTTCATCCCTTAAGTACTGTTGTTCATCCTTTGCCTTTCTGAGTTGCTTGTTATGTTCCTCCTGTTCATTCTGTAACTTCGTTTCAAAGTTTCTCCCCAAGGAAATTATAGCCTCCTCCTTTTCTTTCAATTTGTCCTTCATCTGTGCATTTCAGACCAGTGCAATACATGTATTAAATTCGAACATACAAGTATATAACCCAGAAGTAGATTCTAAGTTTCTAAAAATGAGTATCAAGCAGTACTATTCCTTGATTAGCCTTTTACCATCAAAATATATGGAAAGAAGCTCAACAATTTTCCTCATTTAATCAGAGGAGAAATGGAAAGAAGCTGCCAAAGAAGCATCTAAAGGAAAGGAGTTAAACTCCACAAATGCTGAAAGTGATTTATATAAGCTTGCAAGAGAGATTCTCAGTGAAGGTCAATAGGCAATAGGGGCTTACAGTCTCTATTGTTGCACGAGTAGCTGTCTTTTCTTTCTGATCTGAAGCATAGAGAGCACCAAGCACGCCAGAAGCAAATATTCCAATTCCATTCAGGAGAGACAGAAAGGAGTTTGACTGTCTGTCACTTTCAGGTGCTAGCTGTCCATCAAAATTATGCATTTCAGAAATTCTGAAACAACCAAATTACAAATACAAGAACCAACCAATTACCATTTACTATTTATTTGTGATCTAGCAAAGATTCAGACCTCTGCTTTTTGGTTCCCCTCCGGTGTCTTTAACTCAGCTTCTTCCGAAATAAAATAAAATTATTAGATGCATAACAAATCACAAAAAGGCGGACAATTAATGTTATTAAAAAATTTTACTACAAGAAATAAAAAGATTAGTTTACACTAACAAATAGACATCAAAATGTGGCATGTAGCAAGAATCCTCTGAAAATTTAAATATAAATACACTTTTTTGGGGGATGGGATGCTTACAAGGGAAAATAGACTCTACTGTTCAGATGATGTAGTTCCCTGTTGATGAGTAAATAGAATACAAAACCAACCAATGACCAGGTTCGACATTGCTAGTTCATCATTAATGTATTGATGCATGTTTCTGTAATATAGGAAGGAAAGAAACAAATAGAATTTAGTTAAACTACATCATCATGAACCCAATTCCGCGGCCATAAGCATAAGCGATGACAATATTCTACCACCATAATCATGCACACTATATCAAGCAAAGAACAATGGAATCAATATGTTGCACACACAGATCAAAGACTTGTTTTGCTAAACTAGACAGACCGAACCACTAGATCTATGTAAAGTTAAACATAAAATCAAATCCTACCCATGTCAATGCCAAGGGATTCTCGTCCAAGGAAAGTGAAAGGCCAAAACTAGAACTTCAAATTGATGTACCAAAGAAAAACTAATGTCCCTTAGCTCAATGACTCTACTAACTAAATTGAAAATTCGAGGAGCAAATTCACAATACAAATATGACCAATCAACAGACTAACCAAGTTTTTACCTCTGAAACCAATCAATATGAAAACCCACCTCAAAAATCCATCTATCTTGTTCCAAAAAGGACAATCTTGAAAACATAAGAAAATAACTTACTTGTGGCCAATCCTTCAAGAGCTCTGGCTCTCAATTGCAGAAATGGAAGAACGGTGATACCCACCATTAAAACTGCCCTCCTTTTGCAAAAAGCACCTTCATTTAGGTCCTCTTGGCCCAAAGACGCCATTGGAGCTCTATATTTCCTCTTAATCTCTGCATTTCTCGCGCAAGAATAACAGAAAAGAGATTGGGAAGTAGAGGGGAACCGAGACTGGTAAAGGGGAGGTTGCAAAAAGCAAGAGCTTCCGATCACGAAGCCCATAGCTATTCGGTAAAGTCTTGCTAGAGATAGATAGTACGACTAGCTCTCAGCGCTCTCTTGCTCTATCTACCAATGTGTTTCCATCACCCACCAAAAGTGTCGCAAAGAATCCATGTTGCTTGTTTTATTTACCCAAAGAACCCTCTCTCTATTTCTTTATTTCTCTACTCTTAATATACTTTTTTTCTTTTAATTTTTTTCTTATGGGTAAATATTTTTCTTTTATTTTTTATGGGAAATGAATACTATATTGTCATATTTTTTTCCTCTATTTTTGTTTTCCAAAAACAGAAACCCTCTCTCTACAACTATACAAGTGGAAATTGACAAAAACCGACAATATATTTGTGAAAAAAATATATATCTAGACATGTGTGTGGCAGTCCTGTAAAATTTGACTGAGCTTGACCCTTTTTCAGAATCAGGTCCACGTAAGCTGAAACATGCACTTTTTCCTTTGAACTATCACCAATAGAAACTTGCCAAGTAAGGAAGAACAGTGTGATCCTAAAGCTGCCAATGCTAGGTTGCCACATCATAGGCTTTTGTAATTTTCTTTGCAAAATTTCTTCTTCCTATCAGTCAAATCTGTGGCCAGATTTACAGGACTGTATTTGAACATTTTGTTTCTTTCAAAACCCATAAGGAACAAATCTACATGTAAGATACTAATTTGATGATTTCTAGCAAGTTGATGCCAAACTTTTCTTTTACTTAATTGAAGGAGTGGCTTCTATTTTGTACATGTAAGGCCAATTTTAGCAATTTTGAAGTCCTTTTCCATATTGGAGACTTTGAGGAATCAAACAGAAGGAGAAAATGACAAGAAAACAGTACCAGCTTGGAAATGCATCAAGCTAACAATGCCTTAACTGAGGATCTGTTGGTACAGAATTGAAAGAATGAAGAGGAACTTAACTATGTGAATGAGAAATGGGGCACATTGTAAAGCAAAGATGCCCATGTAAGAATGGGGTAGGTCTAAGAAGCATCATTTATTTTGATTTGTAGGAGAGGCTCGTTGGACCTGCAGATACATGACAAGAGGTAGTTATCCCCACCTCATAAACCGTTCATCTATGATGAAGTGGACGACGTCAAAAGATTTTACCTGTCGTTGAACTTGACACTATTTTTGTAAGTTATGATAATATAAACAAGATCCTGCAGTCGAGACTTTCAATATGTGCACTAGGAAAGGCGTAGTTTTCTTCAGTATAAATTGTTTCAAGACAAAAGCATGATATGATATCAACTATATCAAAAATTTAATTGCCAACAATCAGCATCTGGGTAAAGAAGAAAGGGAAAAGTAACGAGCCAGTTAACAACAGTGAAGACTATCTTCGTCTCGCAACAGTTACAACAATCAGTTATTGCTAGTTAAAACTCACCCATACACAACTAGCATTTTAACTAGCAATCTGCATCTTTACACAGAGAAGATCATCCATGGCTGCAAACAGATTCACACAGACAGCTCTCGTTAAATAAATGATCTCTAATGTAACTCCAAATCAACCTCATCAAGTATGGTATAGGCTTCTTGGAAAGCAAAGATGGCAAATTATGCTGCAGCAGGCAAATCCAATAGTAAGAAGTCTTCATGGTAACTTGAGTCAGGAGAGATCTCTAATTTGTCATTGTAAGTTTTCTCCAATTCTTCCTCAGCAAAAATCTCCTCAGCACGACAATCAGAGCTGCAAAATGCTTTCTCACCCCTGCAAGATGTTCATGAAACCACAGCCTTAACTAAAACATCTGACCCGGACTGCAATAATATTTGCAAAGTGAGACATCACAAACAAACGTCGCAAACCTGTATATGTAAATGTCTTGCCCCTCTTCTAACTTTTTATTGCATGAGTAACAGAAGCTCAAGACCATGTCAAATGGATAGGTGGTTGATTCTTCTGAGAGTTTCAGCTTAGAGATTTGAGGTGGACTGGACCGTGGTTCTTCTCCCCTCTTACCAAAATTGGTCATCTCATTTATGGGACATTGCAAAATACAGTCACCAAAAATATGAGTTTTCTTTGGGTTTGGACCATGAGATATTATACAGGTATAATCCTCAGACAGCTCTATCTCTCCAGCTGAGAGTGAACCCATATGTCCACGACTAAGGCCAATGGGTATAGGAAGTGAACTTGGTCTAACTTCCAAAGAATAATCTACATGTGAACCTAGGCTCTTTACAGGAGGTGAACTCACAATCGAATTTTCACTTTCAGTGCAAAAATCACGAACTTCCAAGAAGCAATTTTGATGTGAGCTGGTCAGGCAAGAGGAAGGCTTTGGGGAATCTGGAAAATAAGTTATAATATTTGTGCAAGATTTAGACTCTGAGCTAAATTCTTTGCTTTTGGAGACAACATCCAAGCATACATCTTTGTCTTTGTGATTTCTGTTTTCAGAAAGAGGTGTCATTACATAGTTTCTAGGAAGAGAATTGGATTTTACGAACGAAGTAATAGATTCACAGTGCTTTGAGGAAGTAAGGGTGCTAGTTTTCACTTGTGGCCCAAAAAGTATGTTCTTCCTCTGTGGTAGATCAATGATTTCACAGTTAAGTTTAGGTTCATGAACAAGTGAATTTATCACACCAAGGCCTACTTTGCTGTCGTACCACTGCTTCTTTTGCCCACTTTGGGATGATGATCTGGGAGTCCAGACACTAAATGGGTTGCTAGGATTTGAGAAGAATGTGAAATCCAAAGGAGATGCAGGGCTCCTAACTGATTCAGGATTTGATGAACCTTTAGCACTGCCTACCAAGAAACCAGAAATGCTGAAAATTGAGCTGCTCGTATGCTTAAGGCCTAATGTATTATAATGGACAGAGGACCCCAAAGAAGAATCAGCCATTGAACTACGGAATTGCCCTATATGACATATGTCTCTCCTTCAGCAATATCTAAATGCCTCATTCCTCTCAAAAGAATATTAGCATTTCCTTACTGCATCAAAATCACAAGAACTAATGAAAATCTCTATTTCTGAGTAAATGCACACAATGATCCAAATTGTAAACAGAAACCCACACGGCCAGTTTCAATGCAAGATATCAATGGACCTCAAAAGTTGAAGAAAAATAAAAGTAAACTCAGGAAGACATAATGAAATAATAGCAAATGATAACAACTGTTTAACCCAAAGAAGCATCAAAGACTATGCATTTATGCAACTTAAAAACAACAGCTTCGAGTACCATAACATTTCCAAATGAAGTAGTCCATAGGGGAATTGGTCCTTAACAACCCTTAATAAAATTCCCACAATGTCAGATAATTGGTACACAAAGAAACATGCAAGCATTTCAATTTCCATTTACAACTTTGGAAGTACAAACTTTCAGAAACGAAGAATCTGATGGAAATTGAGAAAACCATCTAGATTAAAAACATCAGCTGAGACATGACCGTTGACTGAATGAATTCAACACGAACATAGGCAAGTCCAAAATCCAAATTGTGAACCAAGTGCAAGCAACGGTGAAATTAAAATTTCTGTAAGACACTGAAAAAAGGGTTAAAGATTAAAACTGATTACTTGCCGGGCTGATCATGATTAAGAATTACATCGAACAAGATGGAAAGCCAAAAAAGAAAACTTCCAGGCTCTTAAGCCACAAACCAGCTGTGCAGATAATACAACAAACGCATACAGGGCAGTTTAAAAAAGGGCTCGTAAGAAGAATAAATCAGAACATTCATGCTTCAAGAATAAAAAAAGACCAACAGCTTGTTCAGTTGCTCCAGCTCAAACACAAAATCAGAAGAAGTAATCGCACGGTGGCATCAAAACACAAAATGGGTATCCAGGATTTGCAAATATTCGATTTTTCGCTCAAGAAAAACCCCTAATACGTGCATCAAAACAAAATGCCTAAAATTAATTCCAGAAACCCATTGAAAAAGAAAAACTTAAAGAATGCATCAAATGGCTTAATAATGTGAGATGAAATAGAAAAATACAGCAAACCCACCTGGTTTTCTTCACTGAAATATCCATAGTTGAGGTTTGAGGTTTTTGAGATAAACCCAAATGCATCAAAAATGGATATTGATAACTTTCTTAATTAGTACATCTCTTCACATTTTTCTTTTCCTTTTCTGTTAAAAAGATTTATTGTATCTTGCATGCATCAATGTCAGAGAAACAAGGAAGCAAAGCACTGATGAGGCTTCTGAAACACTTTTCTCTCTCACTCTTCTCCTGCCTCTCTCTCATGATTAAGAGACTTATACGTACTGTATAAATACCGTATACCTAACAGTATAAAAATATGGATATACTCTCAGAGCTTGAAGAGTGGGCAACCTCTTAGCTGTGACCATTCACACCCAAAAAAAAAATCTACGATGTTGTTTGTATTTAGATCCGAGAATGGTATGTATACATAGGAGCTTCGATTTTCGCATAAATAAAAAGGATTTATTTTTCTTTTAGAAAAAATAAAATAATAAAATAATGAAGTCATCAAGTCTGCAGAAAAGGACAAAGCTGAATTGCTGACTGGTGGGGTTAAAAATAACTGACCAACGTTTACAGTCCTAACTGATGTTTTCCGTTGCAACCAATTGGCAAACGGACAAGGACCGTGAATTTAATTTTTAGATAAAGAGAAAGAATAAAAAGTGCCAAGAGAATGGTGAATAATACTTACAGAATTTTTTAAATCAGGGTTCTAAATGCATTTATTAAAATTTGAAAATTGATAGAATTTATTGATTATTATTTTAGTATTATTTTATAGTGTAAATTATTACTTTTAAAAAAACTTAACTTTCAAAAATATATATTTATTATAGTTTAATAAATATATATACAAAAATTAATTAAAAATCATAAAAAATTATTGTACTAGTTATAAAATGTAATTTTTATTAATTTTTTGAATTTGATTTTTTTTAAATTACTTATAAACTATTTAGTCTCAATGTACAAATTTTATTTTTAATTAACAGATTTTTTAATGAATATTTTTTAAATACTTATTAAGTTGTAATAAATATAATTTTAAAAATTAAAATTTTTAAAATAATAATTTATACATTAAATAACACTAAAATTATGATCAACTAGTATAATCAATTTTAGAAATTTTTATTATAAAATCTTAACAAGTAAGCACTAGTCAAATAATTATTAATTATATTATAATAATTCAGACATTACTTTATCGTAAAATATTTAAAATTAATTTTTTTTAATTTAACATAAAAATCATTAGAGATTTTCCAAATTTTTTTTAGAGAAAGATTGAGATTACGATTTAACAACTTCACTAGGAAATTTATAGATCTAATTATTTTATTTTTTTTTTGAAAAAAGTTTGAGTCAGTTTTGTTAATCCAAATTATTTAGGATGCCTCAATCATCCAAAAATAGAACCGTCAGTTTTATTTAACGGCGTCAAACCTCCATCAAGTCCATGATTTTGCGGTCCCAATCTGGACCCACGTCACGTTGCTAAGTTTTTCGCTTAATGGCTCATTGGTGTTTTGTCGTTTTGTGTAAAATAACCCTTTTTAATTTTTTTCAGTAACTTATTACTGCAGAAGAAAACGACTCGCACGTATTGGCATCATTGTGCGGCCTCGTGTAATCCAACGGTCTAGGACGAAGATTCTCATAAAGAAAGTCAGGCTATCAAACGGCTATCAATTGGGTTGCGAATTTTTTGTGGGGCCCAGTGCACGTGTCTGACACATCTTAATTCGAAGTGCCTCAGTGAGTCAGTGTGTTTTTGTTTGTAGCGGGACACGCGAGAATAGTGCTTAGTTCTGGATTTACAGGACACGTGTGGAATGAAGAATTGTCAGAAGCTCACTATTCCTTTCAAAGGGGTGGTTGCCTATAATTTTTTTATTTTTTAAACCATAATTTTGAGTCCATTTAATTAATTTATTATTAGTGTTGTTATGTAGACTATAAATTGTATTATAAATATACTATAACACAAAAATAAAATCACTATATTTATCTATTTTTTGATTTATCCTCATAATATTTTGTAATGCACGTAACACTACCTTTTATTATTTTAATTATAACAAAATATTATAATTTTTAACTCTTTCAGCCTCTTCAAAAAAAAATGTCTTCAAAGATATAAAACGCAAATAAGCCCTACTTTAATTGTTAAAATTTTCTATTCGAGTTGCAATAAGATAAATTTAGTAAAAGAAAAAATAGATTTCACTTCACTATAATGTTTCTCTTTTCCTTTGCTCCCAAGAGTAAATATAATAGCAATTCTTTCATAATAAAAAATAAAAAGACTACTGGGATTATAGGCTATAATCGAATGGCATCTCTCTCCTTTGTTTTATTGGGCCTCAAAGCCCATTTAGTGGATAAGTGTGAGGTGAGGGTCTATTGAGCTCAACTTAGGCCCAAGAATTCTTGCAGCTTTGAACCTAAATCTGTAAAACCGATGGACATTCAATTAGAAAAATTAATGCTCACGGCGTACATTAGCGGCAACCATCTTTTATCCCCAAAGGTTTACTCTGCGAGGCTGCAACTTCTCGTTCTGAATTCTGAATTCTTTGTTCCTCTTTGTTTAGCAAAATTGATTCCCATTTGTTGGAAAATTATGAATTCTGATTTTCCCAGTTGCTTGTTGTGGAGGAAAGTTTCAAACTTTTGAGCTCTTTCCGTCCCTGAAATTGCGTTCTTTCAGGTAAGAATTCTGGGTTTTGTTTTTCCTTGAGTTATATTTGAGCTTGAAATTTAGGGTATTTATAGTGTAGTGAATATTTGTTTTTGTCATATATATTTGATCTGATTTGATGGAGAAATTTAAAATGGTTAATTGGAGCTGAAACCTACCTCTTTAATTTTCAGGTTAGCCCTTTGTGGGAATATTTTTCTGAACTGCATCTTATAAAGATTGATAATTTGGTGATTTTCAAGTAGGACTAAGGTTGTTTCCGATGAAATTTGTGATTCTTTTTATTTAAATTTGATTAACAGGAGAGGAAAGCATTGATGATTTGGTTTAGATTACTTGTGTATATTCCCCCAAGAATTAGAAAGTGAGATTAAAGATTTTTATTGTTGATGTAGGATCATATCTCATGTCTGTACAGTGAAGAAGAAATTGATTAATGTAGGATATTGTTGTTTCTTTGGAGTCAAAATCAGATTGAAATGGAGATTGGATAATGTTATTGTTTGAACTAGAAAGTACGTTTTTGGGTAATATTTGTTCTGAGAGTTTAGTGTATTCCGGTTGTCAATTGTGTTCTACATTCTAATGGATGACACCGAGGATGACGCAAGGTATCCCCCTAACCCCAATGGTGTTGACCACCAGCAGGGTTATGGTTCTCTAAATCGTCAGAAACTAGATGTTCGGAGTGGTCTTTATTCCCAGGAAGTTGATAATCACTATGCTGAAGATGATATTGATGATGAGGATGAAGAAGGTGAAGAGCAGTTAGAAGAGGAAGAAGATGATGATGGTGAACCGAGCAACCTTGTTCAGCTTATGGATAAGGATGTTGATGACGATGAAACTGACGACGATGATGATGATGACGAGGATGACGATACTAAGCAGAAGAGTTATACTAAAAGGGCTGAAGATGTTGATTCAGATAGGCACCCAAAAAAACGGAAGCTGAAGAGTTTGGTTTCAAGTTATGAATTTGCTCGCCGCATACCAGCACCATCAGCTGCAGCTCCCTCTGCCTCCAAACCATCTTTTGGTGGCAGGAATGCTCTTACAGATTGGAGTGAACACGAAACATTTGTTCTTCTTGATGCTTGGGGTGACCGGTTTCTTCAACATGGAAGGAAGAGTCTGCGTTCAGAGGAGTGGCAAGAAGTTGCAGAGAAGGTATCAGAAGTTTCAAAAATTGAAAGGACAGATACTCAGTGTCGAAATCGTCTAGATACATTAAAGAAGAAATACAAAAAGGAGAAGATTAAATTGGCAGGAATGGGTGATGGAACTAGTAAATGGGTTTATTTTGAAAAGATGGATAAGCTGATGTCTTCACCGCCAGTACCACCGCAATCAGGTCTCTCATGTGGGTTAGACTCAGGAGAGTATGTTTTCATGAAGCCTACAGTTTATTTGACCCGTGCAAATGAGTTGGACGAGATGAGGGATAGTCCAGGGAATTCACAATCGACGGGCCAGGAAGATGGTTCTGATGGACTTCCACCAAAGAAGAGAAGGCATGGAAGGGAAAATGATGAGGGTTCTTCGTTTAGCTTGCTTGCCAATTCCATTCAAAAATTCAGTGAGATATATGAGAAGATTGAGCGCAATAAGAGGCAGCAGATGGTAGAACTGGAGAAGATGAGGATGGATTTCCATAGAGATTTAGAAATGCAGAAGAGGCAGATTTTGGAGAGAGCACAGCTTGAGATTGCAAAACTACGGCAGGCTGAGGATGAGGAGAATGATGACTCTGCTGAGAATGCAAGTGGATGATGTATCAAAATGTAGTTTTCCATCTGTTACTTCAATAAGTATGGTGAATGCTGTTGTATAATATTTGAGACCTTTTGCCCCCTTGAATGTATCTTGTGAGGCAGTACTCTTGCTGGATATGTTGTATTATACTAGAAGAAATACCATACCTGGAGGATCATCACCATGTTATCAATCACTTACCAGTCTATCTGTCACATGTCCTCTATATTCTCTACAGCTACTGTTCCTTTGGGAAATTATGATTATATGTATCTATTACCTACTGCTCTAATTAATCTCCCCATCAGAGTGTTGGCAAGGTGCAATGCCGTTCGAGTTTAAGTTAGAACTGAGCCTTGCTATAAAAGCGAAAACCAAGATCCTCTAGTTAAATGAGCAAGATGTTATGCTTGTAAATCTGCAGTTGTTATTTACATTTTTTTTCATGCCTTTTTACATCTTTTAGTTCCTGTGATTTTGGCATGCACTTCGCATTTTCGTTTCCTCCGACGAAGATCACCGCCATTGATATGGCTGCCCCAGTTAATTTACTTTTGACCATATAGCTTCTACCTTTTATTTATCACTAACCTGAGTCAAAGCATCATTAATGTTTACTTTTATCAACTTCTCAGAAACAGTCTAGCATTATAAGATGCTAACCCATAATTATTTTTAATATATTATATATTATATAAGTAAAAAAGAGCCCCAGATATGATATTCAGATCCCTCTGTTCTAAATCAGGCTTCTTTTTGTTACATTTATATATTGAACTAAAACAGGGTTCTACATGGGAATAATTTACATATGTACATACAAGGAGATCGTGAACATTTCTGCAAGCAGATCAACAGGACTTTTCACCTTTAGCATTTCCAGAAACAGCGGTAGGTACATAAGTTTTCTCCATCAGAATTGGTTTCAAAATATCTGAAATGGTAGGAAAATATCAAGTCCAGGTAATTGCTTAACTGCAGCCTCCAATGTGAATCCAGAGCATTATATTCATAAGCAGCCATCATTCAAATGACAAAGCAACATCACTACATTGAGATTCTCAGCAACTCTTCACCAGGAACAGAAGAACTTTCCGTCTTCTCTCCAATTAAACCATGGACCTTCCTCGCACTGTGAATGCTGCATGCTTGCTGCTCAATTTCCATGCCTCTCCTAAATTGCTTGAGTGAAGAGAATCCAGGAAGATGATACTTCTGATGCCTAAATTGAGATTGTCTGACCTACATACATATTGGTAATTTCAAGAGACATTTTGAAAAGGGTATTGTTATGTAGACTACAAAACTTATTAGGTGAACTACAGATGAACTAAAAGACAATAACAAGAGACTACATTTTGTTACTTTCCTCCACATATCAATATTGTGTACTACCCTTTTGAAAAACAGCAATTGTTATACAGACCAACACCTTACTGATAAATTTAAAAATCAAAAGTTCAAAAATCTTTCCACAAAATTTTTATTACAGTGGACTTTCATTCAAAAGCATCAAAAATAGATAATAAAGAGAAATACATTTATCCTTTGATGTATAAAGAACCAGTATTCTTTCTCCAAATATAGCTTCATATACTAAGCTATTTAGGTGGATGCTTCATCTTTTACTTTTCTTCTTTGCCCCAAACATCAGAAACAAAACTGTTTTAGACTGCTCCAACCTCCTTGAAAAATTCTTAGGTTAATCAGATTCTGATGTCGCAAAGGTAAAAACAGACTGTAGACTCCTCCAGTATGCTTATCAACATACAAGATTTTGTTTACATGATTACCTACATACTATAGAACAACTTAATATTCAATGACATCTTTGTCAATAAATTTGTCTCCTGGAAGAAACACCTAGACCATACAAGTAGAAATGGTAAAGTACAAGCGATTTTGTGCAGAAGATCCATGATAATATTACGTGAGCAAGGTACAACTGCCTTAAGGTAGGCAAATTAACCATACCAGGTGCCTTTTATGTCTAGGTAAGATGACGGTCCTCGTCAACATTACCAACTGCTTCAAGTATTGATGAGTAGGTGATAAGATTATATTCAAATCCTTTTGAACTCATCTCTTTCATCAGCTTTGCAGCCTCCTCAAACATTCCAGCTCGGCTAAAACAACTAAGAATGGTGTTGTAAGAAACAGCATCTGGTTTTATCTTAGAATTCTTCATCTTTGTAAACATTTCGATGGCCCGCTTTGGGCCACCTGACCTAGCCAGGCCATTTAGGATGATATTATGTGAGTTTATATCCGGGAAGCAACCAGTTTCTTCCATTGTTCTAAGCAAGGAATAAGCTTCATCAATCATGCCAGCCCTTACCAACCCTGACATGAGTGCATTGTAAGCATAAACATCAGGAATGCATCCTAGTCTTTTCATCTCATTGAAAAGATCTACTGCATCATTGAGACGCCCACATTTTCCAAAATGTTTAATCATCACAGCATATACGCGGGCACTTGAACTTCCACAACTCTCTTTCAATTCCTCAAATAACTCATTTGCAGCTTCATATCGTTTTGCTTTTCCAAGACTGTTGATCAGGCTGCAATAGGCTGCCGGGCATGGTGGAAAACCCTTTTCATCCATCTCCTCCAGAAGCAACAAAGCTTTCTCAACTCTATTAGTTTTGCAAAATCCATCAATAAGAATGGAATATGTAAATGAACTGGGTTCAATACCATTTTCTTTCATCTTCTCAGACCATAAAGAAGCCTGGGATGTAGGAGCTTTGGAATCGAATAAAGATTTGATGATAGTATTATATGTCACAACATTTGGTGCACAATGCAAAGATTCCATTTCATCAAAAAGCTTAAGAGCATCTTCCAAACGACCTGCTCTGCCTAATATGTTCATCAAATTGTTCATGAGAACAACATCAGGATTACAACCCTCTTTTAGCATATTTCTATATGTACTATAAGCATCTTCAATCCTCCCAGCTTTCCCCAGCCCCCTTATCAATTCTGTGTAAGTAAAGACAGTTAGGGAACATCTCTTTACTCTCATCTCCTGGACTATGCCCAGAGCTTCCTTAACCTTACCCGATTTGAAATATATTGCCAATAAATTTGTATAAATTTTTGCAGTGGGCTGCAAACCATTATCCTTCATCTCATTAAATAACCTAATGGAAGAATCATAACGGTTTAATTTGGAAAATGCTGATATAAGTGCACTGTATGTTACTGTGTCAGGTAAACAGTTTCCCTCATTGCACATTTCATTGTAGAGCTCGTGGACTTTTTCATGGTGTCCTTCTTGCATCAGCATTAAGATCATGGAGTTGTAAGAGGTTGCTGTAGGTCTGCATTTGCGACTTTTAACCTGATAAAAGACAGATAGTGCCTTGTTAACCATCTTAGCCTTGCCCAAGATTTTCACAATTTCAGACAATTCAGCTGGACCAACAATACATGAACTTCTAACCATGTCTTGTATCGTCCTCCACATTTCACCAACTAGCTGAGCTTCATCCAAACAGTGGATCAAAGCCATATAAGTCGTTGCATCATGTTCAAAGTTCCTTCTCTTTCCAGCCCATTTGAAAAACTGAATCTTAACATTGACCTCAACATCTATATTTAGAACCTGGCGAACCAACTGATGATCCACCTTCATCTTTAAAACTTCCAATGCCTTTTCTGCATCAGAGCCCCACTTGAATATTTTCAAAATCCTAATGAATCTCTCATCCAGTGCCCGAGCAGGGGGGTACTTCCTCCATTTCCCTCCTCCTTTCCCGGGATATTTCACCACTTCATCTCTTGAGCTAGGTAGGCGAAACATTTGGACAATCTCATTTTCTGCTAGTTCAAACCAAAGTAATACAATTAAAAGCCAAAATTCTATATACCAAAATAAACATCCATAAACAACCATTTATAAAATCAATACACAAATAAAGATGAAAAAGAAGAACTAAATAGGTCATTTGATGAAAATCATAAATTATACTTACTGAAGTTGTCAACTTTTTTTGACTGAAAACCAATTATATAGTTATTCAAGTCCCAGTGGAACAAAATTAGTATCTGGGCGTCACTTGCATAATTTTTTTCACAGTTAAAGAATAAGGCAAAAGAAACATACCCGTTTGCTTTATTCTCTCGGAGAGATGAGATGAAGTTGATATTGTTCTCCTTCTTGTAGCAATAGATCCATAAATCATTCTTGCTGTGCCAGAGGTCTTAAAATATGATATCTTGATCCTACCATTTACCATTCTACTGCTGGTGATCATTGCATAGCTTAACTTCATAGTCGCTAACTGCGACTATTGGAGAAATAATCCCAGATATCTGGCTAGGGAAGATCTTCGGTAACAATATTTATGAACCTATGAAGCACGGATACGTGAAAATATGTGCCTTACCAATTACCAGTGCCGGTTATGTATCCGATACGTATCTAATAATATTTTTGTTATGTTCAGATACAAGGATGATACGGTTTGGATACGGGGCTGGATACGGCTAAATGCACAAACCTCAGTTTTTGAAAATTTCTTTCAACCGATTCGCAATAACACAAGCAAAGCTCCAAAATCAAGGATTTACAGAAGATGGGCTCTTAATTTTTCAAAGGCAGTAAACACAATTGAGAGGGAGATCGAGAAATAGCAACAAATTAAATTGACCATCTGCAGATCCTTTTTCTACCTACAAACCTCCTTATTGTCTTCGCAGATGCTTCGAATGTCTGGAGTTGGGTTCCAGTTGCAGATTGCAGGTTCGCACTGATGACACCCCCAATCTCCGTCGAAGTAGCAGCTTCCTTCTTCCTTTTCTTTTGCTTTTTTCTCAAAACACAGCGTTTAGTATAATATCAAAGTGGAATGCGTTTTTTGTTGGGCTGGGAAAACCCAACGTACATTACATTCCATGAAAGTTTCAAAACTTCTTCAGTGGAGTCTGCAAGTATCGAAACAGTCAACCAGTCGGTAAAATTGAATATTCAAGCCAAAATCCGCTCCAATATGCTTCTAACACAAATTATTTGCAAACAGCATCGATCGTTTCTTGTAAGCTCCATTGACGAGCAAAGGAACCAGAGGGCGATAGAGAATATATTTTTGTTCATCGCTGTAAAACTGAATCGAGGAAGAAGATGAGGGTTTCTTCTAGGATGGGCTGAGGTAAATTGAGCCCGTTCCCACTTGGAATGGTGAGGCCTAATTCCTTGTGATGAATTGTGTGTCAATAAAAATTGCCCAAATCAAATTTTTAATGTTTTTTCAGATTTTTTTAGCTAAACTTTTGCACAGTCGTCGATTCAAAGTTATATTCTCTACGACCGCCTTAGATTCGAACTTATATTTTCTATTTTCTAGTTGAGAAAGCAATTCTGTTTAACACTACATCCAACCTAGTATATAACATTCGAATTCGAATAACCAATTACTTCATCAATTATATTCTGTTATTTAACCTTTTATACTACTTGGCACGTTACAAAAATTATTATAAAAGATTCCAACATAACGTTATAAATACCATTTAATGTTTCTGATGAAAATGTGAAGACAATTTCTCCCTAAACAAATCTTCAACTTCTCTATATAAATGCTGTTTCAAAAGATACCAAACAAAGAAAGAAAAATTGTTTTTCCTCCCTCGAGTTGTATTTACAACTTCAAATTTCTAGATCGGAGTAAATATAGGTATTACGGTTTTTGCAACTTTTGATGTTATGTTTACATTGGAATTCTTTACTAACAAATAAATCAACAAACGAAATACAAGCAACTGATATATGCCAAGAAAGATGTGTTTTAAACCAAAAAGTGATGAAAAATAATGTATCAAGAAAGAATTTTCATACTTGATTGGAAACAAATTCAACAAGTAGAAAACATACATGAAGAAGATGAATAACCTTGGGACCTTCTCCAGATATTAAATTTCGGCTCCCCCAAAAGGAGGGGAAGATAGCCAATTCACAGTATCGTCTCTCTCCAAAACCCTTACAGAAAACCCGGATTATAAAGATCCACCAAAACATTTTATAATTTGGGGGACACCCAACAGAAATTAACTTACAGACTGAAGGTCACAGACACCCTGCAATTCATCCAATCAAGCCACCAAAAACTTTCCTAGGCTCAAATTCATAGTTTTTTTCTTATACAAAAGGAAGCAAATTATAAATTCTGATCTTTGCATAATAGTAATCAATTAAGAGCAGTACACCCAACAAAATTATGCAGAGCTTGTTTCGGACTTGTCAGTCTCCATTGGTTCTGTAGCAGCTGGAGGGGGTACATCACCAGCACCTGCTGCATTTCGGTTAGGGCTAGCATTTGCATTGCTGTTGCTATCCCCTGCCTCAGGCTGCTGTTGCTCACTACTCTGAGGTGGTGCAGTTGGCGGAGTCTCTGGTGCAACCGGTTTTGCAGGTCTTGGTTTTGTCATGATTGGCTTACAGAACCTGTCGAAGCAAAAATAAAGGATCGTAAATTGAACGAGATTACATAATGAACATATGGAAAGCAGAAACGTTCATAAAGAAAACGAGTTACAATAATAAATATCCAGTAACACTAGGTCAAGAAACAGAGCTAAGTGTCAAAAAACCCTCTTTCTGAGTTACATATGTGACTGTTAAGTGAATTCCTCCTGGAAAAAAAACATGAAAAGATTCAAACCTACTAACTTGGACCAACAGGGGAAACCACCAACTACACTAGTTCTTAAAATTAATTTATATCATCAAGAGAACCCACGTCTAAGCCAAATGGAAAAGTCAATCTCTTCACTATAAAAAACCACACAAATTGTGGAGGAAATAAGAAAGTCTATATACCTATCAACTGCTTCAGCTTTCCTTCTCACATCGGCTGACAAAAGTACTGGATTGGCATATTTTGGGAGTGAGTCTTGATGCTGCTTCTTCTCTCTAAGCCAAGCCTCTGCTTCCACACACTCGTTCAAGACCTAAATGTTATATGAAAACAAGGTTAACAGTAATTCTAATATGCAGGAGGTTCAGAACAACAGATGAACATGCTATTACCTTTTGTTTTTCAGAGATGTCAATATGATCAAATTTGGGATCATTTGACATTGCAGCTTCTCTGTAACTATTTATACAATAAATAAACTGATCAATGACAGTGCCCCTCAACATATGTTCCTTGTAACGCTCTTCAATTGGGTCACCTTGCTGAAATAGTATAAAAGCATGACAAAATCAGGCCCTTTATTTAATTAACATACATGTGCAAAATACTAGTGTATGCAGTATCAATGCATGCTTCCCTAAAATTATTTTATTCTTACGTTAGCATCACAACACTTACCTTCTTTAGCTCCTCAAGTTTGGCGATGTAAACACCTTTAGTCTCATCCTCACCTTCTTCATACAACCAATCTTCTACCTCCTGGAGCTTAGCAGTAAAATCATCTCTCTCTGGAGCAGTGACAAACTCTTGATATTTGTCACTAAGCTGTAGAGACAGTTCTATGAGTTTCAACATTCCTCACCCTGCAAGCAACAATTCAAAGTTCGAATTTAAAAATGTAAATTTACCTTGTTTCTTAAGTCATAGACATATGCCTCAACTGCATTTTTCTTGTCTTTGGTCTCCTCCATGACCCGGTCTTGCAAAGCCATTTCAAACTCTTTCTCCACTGCTTTTTGCACATCCACAGGTGCCAATGCTCCATAAACTAACTCTGCCACAGGTATATTTGTTCTCTTTACCTTTTTCTTTGGAGCTTCAACCTTCATCCACAACCAAAATATATAAATAAAAGCAAATTAACTGAAAATGCCAGTAAAATGCACTTAACATATAACTTATTTATATGACCAGTGTTGATACATAACAGACTTGAAGTCTTGAACCAAAAAAAAAAAAAAAAAAGAACACTCCCTCCATAGTCCATAGTCACTCCTAAAGCAAATGCCTTGATTTCATCTCTGGCATGTCCCCAAAAGTTGTCCTCTTATCACCACATCTCCAGCAACATTCTTCATTTACTTCTAAACAGATCTATCATTAATTATGATCAGACTAGCGCGGTATGCTCATCATGATTTGTTTCAAATGTGGCTTTCTTAATCTTTTTGAAATTCTACAGAGGACGGAGACTCCCCGATCATATATATAAATTCAAACACAAGCATAGCATACAAAAAGGGAACTTAAGAACATAGCATTGGAAAAAACTCGTGCAGTATATTCATCGTGCTTTTTTGAAATATTGCTTTATTACTCCATTTGAGCTTTTGCAGAGAGGCCAGATCATTAATCAAATACACAAATTTAAAAACAAGCATGACATGCAAAAAGTGAACTTCAGAAACAAGAAGATAGGATTCACCAAGCATTAGTCATAAAACCAACCTTGGTATCAGTATCCATCTCTACAGGCTTGTCTCTTGTCTCAGGAACACCATTTTCGGCCCCAGGAGCATCAGCAGTTGCCTTAGCATCCAGCATATTTACATCAGCTTCACTGGAGCTTGGGGGAGCAGCATCACTGGGGACATCGTCACTTTCCATCTTAGTATTTCCGCCTGCTTGCTCCCTGGACACTGGAACATCAAGTTCTTCCTCTTCCAACAGCTGAAAATATCATAAAAGTTAGGAAAAGGCTCGTTACAGAGAGGAATTAAACAAACATGCTTAATCAAACACTGCTTCAGAGGACTTACAGTTGCTGATTCAATAGACACAATTCCATGCAGATTGAGACGAGCTTTGACCTTGACTTTTGCCCTTTCACTTTTTGTAGATTGAAAAGGACCAATCTAAAGCACATACATACATAAGTGTCAGAGTACATGAACTGGATTTAAGAAAAAAAGAATCTCAAAGGTTAAGAGTTAAATATGCGATGTTGACTTACAGTATATGTACTAATCTTTGGTGGTGTCTGCAACTCACTAACATCAGCATATTGTACATCAACCGAAAACGTTCCTGACCTGTAGAATGTCAGAGCCTTGACACTTGGGATAGGGTTTCCCTTTGGAAAAACAAGGGTACTTAGCTGACTATCTTGTGCTCCATTGTGAACATCGGGACCCGAACCTTTCCACGACAAAGCAATTGAGAAAGGAAAATTCTCGTTGACCTTCACATTAAGAAATTTCAAAAGAAAAATGAATGAAAATTACATGAAGAGTGGATAGACACGAAGATAGCCAGGAAAATAGCAGTAAATAAAATAAGAGAAATCCTAAGATGCTAAACTAGTTAATACATATTAAGAATATATGTATAATTAAGAAGACAACAAATTCTACCTGAAATTCTCGAACTTTAAATGTTGGACTAAGAATTGCACATTCCAAGGCACAACCCCTGGCAACACATTCACTTGCATTCATTGTCCGCCTAGGCTCCTTCTTGAAGAAATCTGTCAAAATTTTGATTACCGCAGGAACACGAGAACCTGAACCAACCACCTCAACCATGTGAACATTCTCAATTGTAAGACCGGCTTCTGCAAGTGCCTTCTCCAAAGGTTTCTTCACACGTTCCAAAATTGGAACACTAATTTGTTCAAACTCATCCCGTTTGATATAACCCCTAACATCTTTCTCATCCATTAGACACTCAATATTCAAAGGAGCCTCTGGATTAGCACTAAGCATCTTTTTGAGCTTTTCACACCCAGCCCGGAGCCTTAGACAGGCCCTTGCATTCTGGAAAACATCTATCTTGTACTCTTCCTTAAATTTTGCAGCAAAGTGCTGGAACAACACTTCATCAAAATCTCTACCACCAAGAGACCTATCAAATGAGTGAGCCAATATTTTTAATTGGCCCTTCTTAAAGCCAGCAATGCAAACTTGCATGCTTGCATGACCAATGTCAACAAAGGCAACATTCAATTGATCATTCTCCGGAAGATCAGTTTTATAGATACCATAAGCTAAGGCAGTAGCCGTTGTTTCATGCATTAGGCGAAGAGGGTGTAAACCGGCAATAGTTGCTGCATCAAGTACTGCCCTTCTCTGAAGATCAGTAAAATAAACTGGAATACCAATGCAGCAATCTACCACTGCCGCATTCAAATTCTTCTCAGCTATACCTTTAAGATTAGACAACACCATTCCCAGAACTTGAGTAGGCGTAAAAGTTCTAGTTTCCCCCAAATACCGTGCATGAATCACAGGAAATCCATCCGGCGCTTCAGTGACAAGAAAAGGCAAAGACTTAAGATCCCTTTGCAGTTCTGGATCAGAGAACTGCCGACCCACTAATCGCTTTATCTGAGAAATCGAGTTCTTAGGGTTCATCATAGTTGATGCAGCTCCAGCTGTCCCGATGAACCGCTGTTTGTCACCAAAGCATACAATTGCAGGTGTCTCGCGCTTGGACTCATCATTAAGTACAACATCAATCCCCCTCTGTCTTGCAACAGCCACAATGCAGCTCTCATTACCAAAATCAAATCCTACCACGCTCATCTTTGAAGGAAATTAAACTGACAACTTTGAAATTACTAAACCCACCAAAGTAAGGACAATCTGGACAATCACAAATCAGAATATCAATCGGGATAACAATTCAGGTCGTAAGGGTTTCAAGTTTTCAAAAAAAATAAAGATAAGCGACAAAAGACTACCCGGACCACCACAAACACCTAAAGCATAGAAAAGGTTAACCCATAGCAAGTATAGTGTACCAATTAATTGCAAAAACAATCCTCAACGCTTATTTCAACCAACTACAGCTATTAGCTATTATTATAGATGGGCAGACAAATCAACTGTCAATCAAAGTGGAACTCAACAAATACATAGAACGAAAAACTGAGTAATATGATAATAATGAAACTAACAAGGGTCCGCACCACAATGAAGTACCAAGGATATATGTAGAAGGAAGCAACATTCAACAAGTATATGTAAGAATAACACAGCTGTTGAGTTGCAATATCTAAATCAAACAGAATACAACAATGCAAAGCAATATTAATAGTTTAAATTCCAGATTAAAAATCAAGCACTACATGTTAAGATTAAATCTACATTATCTTCAATCATCAACTCAAACAATTACAAGCAGAACCAACAATAAACATAAATCAAATCAATATAATGTTGAATTCACTAAAAACTATAATTAAATAAAAACATTAACAAACAAACAAACAAAAATCTCAATCAAAACGTCTGAATCTAAAACAACGAACTCATAGATCTACAACCTACAAAAAAGCAAAAGAAACCAGCAAACTATCGAATCTGAAGCAAGAGACATACAAGGTTTGATTGCGATCCACAGAGATGAAGAGGCCCCGATGGAAGGTGAAGAGAAAGGAAGGTGGGTTTTGAGGTTCTGGAAAACTCCACAGAAAACCTTTTACAACAACGAAAGAGAGAAAAGTGAAGAAACGGGGAACTTAATAAAGGCCGGGCAATACTCGATAGGCGTAAGGGTTTGTGTGGAATTTTCCATTTTTTGTTTTGAAATAAATATTTATTTTTTTGAGTTTCTTTTTAGGGAATGAAGTGGTCCGGAGGTATCTGGAATACGAGTCCATGCTTCTAGAAAGATCTACTCTATGTGCATTGCTTAAGTTAAAAAGGGCTTCGGAAACTCTTAGTGGACTAAACTCAAGATGGGCCTCAATTGATTTCTGATGTAAGACTTCCTTGGTCTCTACTCTTGCGACCCATTTCTTCCAATTTTCTTCTTTTTCCAATTTAGCTATTTTCTGTTTTCATAGATAGATGGGATCATGGAAGGGAGACCGATTTCAAGTCGGGTTATAAGATCCGATCTCTGTTGAGTAATAAATTTTAAATCAGAATAACTAGATGTGCACTTAGTAAATTTCAAATTTTTGATTGTCATGATCATTGAGGTTATGCTACTATAATAATAACAAACAACTTGTTAATATGGTGTAATATGATATTTACATTTTAAATTATAATTTATGAGAAAATATTAAAAATTTAGTTTCTAAATTTACATAGTTTTGCCACTAAAGCAATAGCTTATGCAAGCTAGAGAACACTTGAGCAATATATGCATATATTAATTTCATGGCACGCTCAACATTCATGATATAAACATATATGCTCATAAATAATTGATGTACATGTCAATAAAGTCTTAGTTTAATTAGTTAGGAATAATATGTTGGGACTACAAGGTTTTAGGTTTGAGTCTCCCTAATCCTAACTCTAATTACTGAAATCTAATTACGATACATTAACTATTCTAATTTTAATTATGGCACCTTTAATCCTAACCTTAATTACAGTATCATAATACAAACCATAATCCTAATTATAGTACCATAACACTAATTATAATATCTCAAACCTAACTATGATCTTAATTATAATATCCTAACCATAACCCTAGTTACGGTACCATAGTCATAATTATAATTACGATATTCTAACCTTGGTTACCTGTACACTAACCCTAATTACTACCTAATCCTAGTTACTGTACCATAACCTAACCCTAACACTAAGTATGGTACCCTAATTATAGTATCCTAATCCTAATTATGATACATTAACCCAAACACTAATTAGGGTACTCTTATCCTAACCATAACCCTAATTACAGTACCCTAACCATATCCCTATTTATTATATCCTAACCTCAATGTTAATTATGATACCTTCACACTGATTGTGATATCTTAATAGTAGTTTATTTGAAGTAAAATAACAATTAATGATATATCTATAATAATAAAAACTTATAAGGGTATCTAAAGAAATTAAATTATACTTTTTATATGACAATATAGATATATATTAGTCATATGCACGTACTTATTTATATATCAAATTATTATTATTTTTTAAGTATAAAATTATATTTTTAAGTTTTTGAGTCCTATGTAATTATTAAAGACGAATAAGTGTGTGAGTCAGAGTGAAAATATGTTAAGTAATTTAAATTGATAAAAAAAATATATATATATATGTGAGTATGTAGGAAATATGTAGCTACTAAGAGATAAAAACTAAGTTTTATATTTTTAATTAGTTTAAATAAATTAATCTATAAATATTATAAAATAACATGTTATAAAAGTTTACAAATTTTTAGAATAGTATAAAATAAAAATAAAAATTATAGATATATATATATATATTAAGCATATAACTGTAGTCCAAATAATTTTTTGTTAAGGCAATTTAGACGAGTAACGATAGACATCATATTGGCTCGGTGGATTATAGTGCAAACTTCAAGGATAAAAAGTATAATTTAACCTAATAGTTTTTATACCCAGTAAAAGTAAATTTCGTGTACTACTAAACGGCGTTGTCGTTTGGATCTCGCAGTCCAAACAATCTTACATTATAAGCTGGCGGGAAAACACTGTGTTACTGGACGCCTATCTTCCTAGGGTTTGTCACTCAACCAACGTTTTTCTGATAAAATTTTTTATTCATTTGTCCTTGGAATCGAGAGGAAACGAAGAAATGCCAACGTACAGGATAAGGGGAATCGATGTGGATTTCCCATTCGAGGCATATGATTGCCAGCTGGTGTACATGGAGAAAGTCATTCAATCTCTCCAGAAAGTGAGTTTCTGATCCTCTTGATCAACACTTTATTCTGTAATTTTTTTGTTTTTGTTGGGTTTAAAAGGTGGGAATGTAATCGAGGATTTTAAAAATATGTTCTTTGGACCTTTTGTAAGGAAAATTACAGGAATGTGGTTACTTGGTCTTTGTTTTGGCTCAGGTGTGATTTCCCACTGTATGATACAATTGAAATGGGTAAATTAAGTTAAGAACGTCTATTTTATATCAAGTAAGCAAATGGGTAGACATTTATTAGCCTGCTTGAGGTTGACTTCAGCTAATTTACTTAGTTTTTGAAAGATTAGAGGAAATTTTTATATAGATACGTACTTCAGACTTTCATAGTATCGGAAAAGAAAAATCCAGTATATAGTTGGTGATTAGATGGTGCCATCTCCTGTAAATTCACTAAGCAAGGGACTTTAATTTCATGTATATTGCCCTTTACTATGCAAGAATTTGGCTTTCCGTTCATTATAAAAGTCTGATATCAACGATGACTTATCTATTCATTTTCATTTATGGTGTTTTGTTTTCAAAAGGTGGAACTGTCATTCTTCATTATCATTCTTGTGGGGCTTATCTATTCATTTTACATATCTGTTGTCCTCTCTTCTGCATCATTAGTATTATAGTTTAGTATAAATATTAACATAACTGGTCTATTGTGAAGATATACTATGCTCATTCATTTATGGTATGGCAGAAATGTAATGCGCTGTTGGAGAGTCCTACGGGAACGGGGAAAACCTTATGCCTTCTTTGTGCAACGCTGGCTTGGCGCAAGAGTTTGGGCAGTTTCTCAACTGGTATGACTTTGAGGACTAGTCAGAATGTAGGGGGTAAGGCTGACGTTTCACCATCACAGTCTTCAGCGTCAAATCTTCCTACTATAATATATGCCTCACGCACTCACAGCCAGATCCGACAAGTAATTCAAGAGCTAAAAAGAACCTGTTACAGGTGAGATTAAATATTCAGGATGATAGGTTCACAAGACAAATCAAACTTTTTATTACTCTTGTGAATGTGGAAGTTGTTGACACGCAGTTCTAGTCTGAATGTAGGGCACTAGAAATGCCATGTAAGGAATGAGATCTTCAAGTTGCTTTTCTATTTCCTTTCTCCAGAGTTAGGAGGATTCAAATTTCACCTAATTGTTGTGTTGGACTTGTATATTCACTAAAATATTTTCTTGCATTGTATATATTCTTTACCTTTGAATTTAAAGCTCGATAAAGCAATACATATTCTTCGGCTGTTTGGGCGTGATAGTTATTGCCCAAAAAAGCCCTTTTTTTATGAGTAAAAATTTATTAAAGAAAAAGTCATATCATTTGTACACAAGGCAGGTACAGACACAATCCACCTAAAAATAAGAAAAAACCTAGAAATTACAATTCAAACCATCCAAGAAATTTACAAAAGACCCAATAAAGTGGAAAGAAGGCTGAATAGACATCTATTAGAACCACACAAATAAAAATGATCTCTTCAGCTTCTCTACTGGCACCTCCTCATTACTGGAAATGCGTTTGTTGCTCTCAAGCCAAATTAGCCACATTAAACAAAGAGGAGCCGCCCTCCATGGTAGCCTATTACATCTTCCGTCACTCCTGTGCCAGCTAAATAAGAGATCCATAACTGTTCCAGTCCATCACCCAAACTATCCCAAAAAGCTCAAACATCAACTCCCACATGGTTCTCACCATTGTTTTTGCATAAACAAAACCAACTTACAATGCAAACGCCCCTTTTTATTAGCTTGGAGCCTGTTTTATATAGTCTTAGAAGGCTTTTTTTATTATCAATAGTCTTGGCTATTTTAAAATGTGTGATTCCCTAAACGCGTATAAATCTATGACTATGATTATACAGGCCAAAAATGGTTGTATTAGGATCTCGTGAGCAATTGTGTATTCATGATGAAGTGAGTCTACTAAGGGGAAGAACACAAACAAATGCTTGCCAATCACTCCGGCGAAAGCAAGGAAAGCGTCAGTGTAACCATTATCCTTGTGTTTCTGGTAATCATTATCTTTTATTGTTTGTGGTGGGTGGATATGCCATTAAATAAGAGCACATGCATATTTCTATTTCATTATAATTTTCAATTATTAAATGTTTTGATGTAAAATATGTATATTTACATAAATGGAACTATATTCTTCTATGTATGTTCACGAAGGATTAGATAAATGTTTTGTTGCTGGGTCACTTATTTAAGCCATAATATTGGGGTTATGCTTCCTGTAAATAAGGAAAAAAAAACCCATCTATAACCCTTATGCGCACGGTTATACTTTGTTACCAGTAAGATCATTCCTTACACATTCCATGATGAAGCTAATTTGGTTATTAGTTTTTTTTTCCTTTTTCTTTTAGTTGGATTTCAAGGTCTCTCTCTGTTAGCCCCTCTCTCTTACAGCTTCTTTCCAAACTGATGAGTTGAAAGTCTCACGGCTTTTGGATTTGTGTCATACTTATCTGATCCAGATAATTGTGCTTCCAAACTGTGCTTCGTTCTTTCTCATATTCTTATATAAAAAAAAATAAAATGGTCGTGGCAACTTATTTGTGTTTATGTGCTAATTACTAGAGTCAATTGATTGGCATTACTTTTTAATGTTTTGATGCATAAACATTGCAATAGACTCTAACTTTTATGCTATATTTGTGATTGTATCATAGATTACTTAAAGAGAAACCCTCATCTCGGAGAAGAACCAATAGACATTGAGGATTTGGTCAACATTGGAAGAAAATTTGGGCCGTATGTTTGTTCAACTGTATCTTATCTTCTAAGTAAAATGTTAATATGTAATTGTCTTATTTGATCTCGTTTTGCTCTTTCTTTTGAGTTTATAATATATGTATATATATATTGTTGGTTGTTTAGACACTCATTAGTTTTTCTTGCTACTTCCTTATTTTAGGTGTCCCTATTATGTTTCACGAGAGCTCCACAAAGTTGTTGATATAGTATTTGCACCATATAACTATCTATCGATCGTGGGTATAGGAAATCTCTAAACATTTCTTGGAACAACAGTATACTCATCTTTGATGAAGCACACAACCTGGTAAGTAGAAGTGATTCAATTTAATGACAAGGGGAAATATTTTTTTAGAACGTTGAACTATATAGCTGCTTCTGAATGGTCTTGCTATCTATTCTCTGCTTACCAGCAACTGAAACACAATTTTAAGTGAAGTTTGCTTGAGATTAGTTACTTACATCACTAGCACATTCTATCCAGGAAAGCTTATGCTCTGATGCTGCCTCTTTCGACTTACCCCCTTGGCTTCTAACAGCCTGTGTTACTGAAGCTAAGAGTTGCATTGACCTTTCTATAAAAAGAAGGGATCAATCAAATGACAAATCACGTAATCCAGATGACTTCGCTATTCTTAAAGGTGAACTTAATTGTAGAGGATACCATCAAAGTTTTGAATTCTGTGTGATACCATCAAAATGCATAATTTCATTGTTCTGACAAGCGTTGAGATCTTCCATTCTAAAATCTGCATGTTTTTATGGTGGTTTTCCCACCCTATGCATAAAATTTCAGTTGGCATGCTCCTGTGATTTCTTTCATTCCTTTTATTGGCATTTTTAGATCATATTATTGGATGTAAGTATATAACATATGAGGGTTCTAACTTCATCATATTTCTTGCAGCCCTTCTTTTAAAACTTGAAAAACGTATTTCAGAGGTGCCTATTGAATCCAAAGAGTTAGGATTCACTAAGCCTGGCCCATACATATATGAACTATTGGCCGATCTTAATATCACAGACAAGACAGTGCCCAAGCTTATCAAAATAATTGAGGAAGCTGCCATGCTTATTGAGGAAGATAGTCAGCAGAAGGCAAAGGGCAGGGTCTGCAGACTGGAAAATATTCTGATATCCTCAATAATGTCTTCAGAAATGGGGAAAATTTTCATGCAAATTTCTATCGTGTAAGTTGGCTTTAGCATCATGTAGGATTAGAATAGAAGTGTAGCACCTTAACGGCCTGTCATTTAGTCTTGTCAATTCTCAGCAAGTATTTATTTCACCCCTCTATTATATCTTTCTTGTCCTATGGTATCTGACTTTAAAACTTTAATTTGTACAAATAGGTTCATGTGCAGGAAGTTGATGCAAAAGCTGATAATGGCTATACAGGTAACAAAAATACATACTGCAATAGGTCTGGGAGAAACTTACTTTTTCTTTTTTTACTTGGTATGTTCTCTGTATTCTTGTTTTTACATTTCTGCTGAGCATTTTTCCATCTCTTATTCCTTCTTTCTCGATTACTTTTCAATCCATGATACCACACTTACTCTGTTTTAAAGTGGTTATGGAGATATGCTGTAGAAAAATTTAGTAGTTAGGAGGAGGGTTGCACTTTTAAGAGGTTTTTTTAGCATAATCACTGTTAATGTGTGTTTTCCCTTACTTTGTAGTGGTTTTACCTGTTTCAGTATAATATTTTAAGGCAATTGGTAAATTTACATGGTACAAGTGCACAGTTCAAGATTGGATACTTTTCTACTTGATTCTATCTGGTTCTATGGTGGTTCCATTTAAGTTTTCCTTAGTTCATGTGTATTTTCTGCAGTTAGTTTCTATAGTTAATACACATGGATTGTTCCTTTATCAACTTAAGCTTTTGAGACATTTGGTAATCCAACATGATTGATAGAGTGGGTGAAAATTATATTTTTCATTAGATGGTATTGTTTTGTAATTCAACTTTTGGAGATACCTCTTCGAGTGTTTGTCTCAATATCGTTGCCTTCTTATTTTGATTCTGCAGGTAAGCCATCAAGGACACTCAGCTGGTGGTGCTTCAATCCAGGAATAGCAATGGAAGCTTTTCATAGGTTGGGTGTCGGCTCTATTATTTTGACTTCGGGGACATTATCACCTATGGATTCATTTGCACAGGAATTGAAATTGTAAGTGATTTAGGTGCGTATTGTGTTTCCATCTGATCCTATCATGGTCATCATAGTTGCTAAAAAGAGCTGATTATGGTTATCTCAGGGATTTTCCAATCCGGCTAGGAAAATCCTCATGTTATAGACCCAAATCAGATATGGGCTGGAGTTGTACCAGTTGGTCCTTCTGGACGGTCTTTCAACTCCTCCTACCGGACTCGCGATACTCTAGAATACAAGCAGGAGCTTGGAAATGCAATTGGTATGTAGCAATTATTGCTGACAGTGAATTTGATAAGATCAAGGCACAAGTATTATATGTGCTACCTATTTGGACACCACCTACTTCTTATAGGGATACAGGTAAAAGTATTTTGGAACCCTTCTTGGTGCCAAGAAAGTGCTATCTTTTTAGCTAGATGTTTCTGTCAGTCTAGGGATATCTTAGACTTGAAGACACTTGAAGTCCTTTAGGAACATCAAATTTAAACATAGTAAGTTTGTGCAAGCCCATTAATAGCTATTGGAATTTTAACAATTTTTAGATGTATGAGGTTTTTATTGATAGTGTATCGTGGTCTTGATTCATTTGGTGGATCCTAGACAGATTTGGATTCATGTAGTCTGTCCTAACAGTTAAGCGTAAGGCTGAGTTGAGTCTGTGGTTCACTATTGCTGTTATTCCATAGGTCGTCACGCAATTTTTAAGAACTTCATGATTCAATAGGAAGAGGCATTGATGTGAAGAGGAAAAGAAAGCTACTCCAAAATGAACTTTGAGTTGAATTGACTGTCATAGGTCATCAGGAGGAGGATGGTGTCCAAACCAGCAGCATGATAGTCATTGCTGATCATTTCATACATTAATATATTTTTAAATGTGATGTTTTCAGTGAATTTAGCACGAATTGTTCCCGATGGACTTCTTGTATTCTTTCCATCTTACTACATTTTGGACCAGTGCATTGGGTGCTGGAAAAATGTGGTAAGGCTCAAACTGCAATCTCTGAAGACTGAAGAGGTTGAAGATGTTTTCTTTTAGCTCATGGTATGTTGTCTTCCATTTTGTCCTTCAGGGAAATGAAAGTTCAACAACAATATGGGAGAGAATATGCAAACATAAGAAACCTGTTATAGAACCAAGGCAATCTTCACTATTTGCCTCATCAATTGAGGTAACAAATTTGAGCAACAAATTAAACAGTGTTCTTCCAAAGTTATATGTATATACATCCTCAGATGTTTCATATGAATTTTGGGCAGGACTTTATGTCTAATCTGCAGAACAGCTCAACTTCTGGTGCAGTATTTTTTGCTGTTTGTCGTGGTAAGGTATGATCCTTACTGTCAAGCTAAAATTCTTTTTGTGCTCCCAGCCTCTCACAGATTTCTACATATTACAGTTCATGATGAAGATTGGAGGATATATGCTTCTAAATTTTTTCTGTTGTATGACTGGAGAAGTTTCTGGAAGCGTCATACTTTTGAAATTAAAAACTTAATAAGATGATCTAATCATATAATAATTTGAACTGCAGACCTTATTAAACACGAGACTTTTGTGATGTTTCACATCATATTCCTCATATTTGCTTTTAGTATACTTTCTTGACTAGCCCCAAAATGGTTTGCGGTACCAAGCATGTCAAACCCAGTTACAATGGGCGTTGAAAATTATTGTCTTGATTCTCCTTCATATCCCAGTTTTATTAATGGCTTTGTACAAATTAGAGGTGCAACACATAATAGTGGGACTTGGAAGTAGTAGGAAAATGTTACATGTCAATGCTATTACTGAGTTCAAATTTACTTGATGACTACCACACATGGTAATGACTTATTCCTATTCTCTACAATGCTCATATTTTTGGATAGGCTCTCATATCTTTGACTGAATAGCGAGACAATTGCTGGATGTTGTCTTCATGTCTTGCTAAGTGGACTTCTTTGTGAGTCACACATCTCTTAAAATGGATCCTCTTACAATCTTAGCTAGCATCGCTAGTTGTTTTTGCCTGTTATTATGAATGTCCTAACTGGCACTGATTAATCAGGAGTTGATGGTAACAAATTTAGTAGTTCTAGTTGTGGTTAATCCAAGAAAATATATGGACAAGAATCACTTATGTCAAGCTTCATAATATATATTCTAACTTGGATTTTCTCTTGGATGTTGAGTTGAGTGCTTGGATATGGATTATGGTTATGATTGATTTTATAGGTAAGTGAAGGATTAGATTTTGCCGACCATGCTGGAAGAGCTGTTGTAATCACTGGCATGCCATTTGCAACGAAGACTGATCCAAAGGTTTGATTATCATTCTGGCTCTTTTTTTTTTTTTTTTTTTGGAGTTTGTTTCCCCTCTTAAATTGTATATTATAAAAATTCTCTACCTGTTGATAAGTGTTACTTAAAGAAATTGAATGAAGAATTTAAATAACCATGTAAAACATTATAGAATCTATTTAGTTTTGGTAATAATTTTTCAAAACCAAATTAGCAAGTCTTCACGTTGCAACTTTTGTCTCATGTTAGTTATGTTTCAAATAGCTAGACCTGAGCTGTCAGCATTTAGGTGGAAAAAGACATATTAATGTCTGAAGAGATTCCTTTAATGCTTAATCATTACTTTGATGATTGTGATAGTAAAATTGATCAGACATTAAACAGATGGCTTTTTGCAGAAGTATCAGTTAGCTTTTCCTTTTTATTGAATAAAAATGAAATTAAAAAACAGTCAATGCGCATAAATCTTCCTGGGCAATGGTTAAACTAAATATCAGGGGATTTTTAGATGAATAACATCAATAAAGTTTGATATTTTGTTTTAGTACAGTATACTAATAATAGATAAATCATAAAGAGAATAATGCACATGCAGTCGCATAATTATGGTATTAAAATGTGTCAAGAATTTTATCCTAATCAGTTGCCTAGCAAGACCAGTCCATTTTTTTCCATTATTGGTTTTAGGTTTTTTACATTGATCTGTGTGTGTTGGATTCTTGATAAAGTTCATAAACTACATGTCTTTCTTATGTTATGCTTCATGTAAGACTGTAAAAGATTCAAATTATGTCTTGTTGCACTGAGACCAGTATTTAGATTAATATTAATTTCATCTAACACACTGATGTCACAATAAGTTATGAATGTATACTAACTAAAAATACACATTGGGTTTGATGAAAAACAGGTTCGTTTGAAACGTGAATACTTGGATCAACAAGCACAAACCCAAAGAGAATTGTGCAAGGTAAGTATTAAGTCACCTGGGATGTCACTTTACCTACTAGATATACTTAGTTGTTCTGAGACTTATGCAGGTTCTGACAGGAGAAGAGTGGTATAACCAACAAGCATCACGAGCCTGTAAATCAGGCTGTTGGACGTGTAATTCGTCATCGTTATGACTATGGAGCAATTATCTTCTGTGACGAAAGGTTTTGTTTTCCATTTGTTTGGTCCAAATTTCACTGCTATGCTCCATTATGGAGTATTAGCATAGAACTGTGAACTCTGAACAATTTCTCATATCATGTACCCTTTGTTTATCCCTTTTTTGAAGCATTCCTCATTTTCTTTTATTTTGTCATTATTACCATTTTTGTCATAAAGCAGATATTTTAGGTTGCACCTCATTAACATCGTGTCCCCCTCTAATCCAAAGTTAAAAGGGAAAAAGAATAAACTTTAGTGCTTTATTTCAGTAGTCAGTACTAATTGAACGTCTATAAAGACCTGTGGAATCCTGTTGTATGTACCTCCTAATAATTCAAAGGGTAGTCCTTGAGTGGACTTCTCTACTTAGAAAGTTATACCACTGTTTTCCAATATAATCATAAACAGAGCTAATCTGAGTCAGACCATATTTTCTTCTTTCAAATATTCCCATGTGCATATCACATTGTCTGTAATTGTGGTGATGAAATGATTGAAATTAGTTGTGCTCCATGTGCAAGAGATGTTGATGTAATCTATTGTAATTCCTCTTCTTTCCCCCTCCAGAAAGCTCTTTTATTTATATGGTCTATATGATCAGCATCTGTTTCTAGTTATCAAAATACATACTAGACTCTTGTTATGAGGAACTTGATACTCCAAAGTGTGGGTGTGCTTTTTATTACGACTGTGCTCATCCTCTTGCATAGCCTTTTATGATATAACATTTCAGCATTGAGCCTTTGACATAAATGTATCTTATTTTCCTTAGGATTCTTTTTATCCTTTGAGTTATTTACAGGTTTGCACATCCATATCGTCAATCTCAAATTTCACTTTGGATACAGCCTCACATCAAGGTGCTTTATACTATGGAATATTGTTGGTCTATAGATGTTTCGTAACTCACTCACTCTACTCCTGCAGTGTTACTCGAAATTTGGGGGAGTAGTTTTTACTTTAACTCGGTTTTTCCGAGATGGAGGAATTCACGGTCCGACAAAACTGACTTTAATACAAGCTGGAAATGGGGGTCGGTATTTTCCAGTTGTTATTGCTATAACTGTGTCTACTCTCTGCCTATCATCTTTGATTTTACTATAAAGTGTTTCTTATTAAACTTTTTAGTGTCTACTCTCTGCCTATCAAGGGAATTATTCATTAGAACAGGTGTTGATAAAATAGTGAAACATAAATAGAACTCTTTTTGGAAGTTTAAATTGGAAAACAATATAGTTCAACGAGTTTTATTATTACAAATTGATGGTCAAGTTTTACAAATGTGATTTATTTATTCAATTGGAATGGCAGGAGTTTTGTTTTCAAAGTGTTATTAGCAGCTTTAGCCTTTTAGTCTAGTGATATTTTTCAGTCTAGATCAAAAGTTATCTAGCATGTGGTATATGTTGGATATGGTTATGGGAATAGAGGTAAGTGTTCAGACAATCAGTGGAGGCACTTAGGCAGTTAAATGATTATGATAATTAAAAGCATTGTGATAAAGTTAACAAGTGATAAGGATGCCCTTGCTCTGTTGATCATTTTCATTAGTTTGATGGCTTCAGGATGCATTCTATGGGATTGCTACATAGACTATCAGGAGTTACAAATTTTCAACAAATTTTTTTGTGAATAATATGTCTGTGTATAATGCACATTTGGTTCTAATAATAATTAAAACCAAAATAAACTATATCTTAGATTTTCGGAGTCATTACAAACATGCATTGAAACTCTAAAATCTTTCACATACATCAAAACTACCATCAAGTTGGAGTGGCACAGTCCTATCTGCACGAATTCAGAAGGTTGCTTTTGAATTGTTTATCTTTTAATATCTGATAATTACCCAAAGAAAATGAAAGGAACCAGACTTCACATGCACATAGCACTACTGTAGAATTCTATTTCTCTTGAATGTGCATTTGTTAGTCAGGATACGGTTTTGTGGTGCATGCTCTTTGCCGATAACATTGTGTTGGTAGATGAGACTAGAGAAGGTCTAAATTCCAAGTTATAAGTAATGAGGACCACATTAGAATCTAAGGTCTTATGTTGATTCGAACGAAAACCAAGAATATGCAGTGAGATTTTAGCCACATTAGAGGATTCTTGGCTGAAATAATTTTGGATGATCGTGCAATTCCGATGAAGGATGTGTTTAAGTATTTAAGTTTCTTTTTACAAAAAGATGGTATAATTGAGAATGATGTAAACTATAAAATTAAGATAGAATGGATGAAGTGGTGAAGTTTCTTGAGAGTTTTATGTAATTCTAAAATCTTAAATAGGTTGAAGGAAAATTTTTAGGATGGTAGTGAGATCGTTTATATTGTATGGTTCTGAATATTGGGCAGTTAAGAAGCAATATTTGCATAATATGGGGTGGTTAAAATGCGAATGTTGAGATGGATGATCAGATATATAAGAAAAGATAGAATATGAATTGAGGAGATACGTAGGAAGGTTAAGGTAGCACTCATTGAAGAAATAATGAAAGAGAACCGCTACGATGGTTTGGGGCACTGTAGTTAGGAGAGGTGATATAGTGCAAGTGGAAGGGGTAGACGGGATAGGGGAGAGACCAACAATTACATGGATTGTAGTCATTGAGAAGGATATGATTGTTTTAGGCATCATTTTCAGTAATGCCTTGGATTGCTTGGATTGATGCGAATGGAGGAAAAAGATTAATATCGCTGACCCTAACTAGTTTTGGATTTAAGGCTTAGTTGAGTTGAATGTGCATTTGTAAGTTTTTTCTACCATGAAGCTTTATCTGTCATTCAATAAATTTGGTTGGTAATGTGACCATTCAGTTGCATCTAGATCACTATATTACAGTATTTCTGACAATATTTTTTATTTATTTTGGGGCCAATAATCACATTACTCAAGTAATTTCTTGTTAAGTAGAAAGGCAGCTCTTATTTCTTTTCTCAATCAGGGTGCTGTAAGTGATATATTCGTATACAGGTAGTTCGGGAAAGCTGCCAACGGAGCAGGCTTTGGACAAATTATCCCTGGAAACCTATCTCTCTCCTCTGGTAAATTCTCGATGATCTACTGACATTATGTATTAGAACAAATTGGCAACATTAAGCATGCTAACAGCTTCTTGGTGACTATATTTGCAGACTACTGCTGTGAGACAAAATTATGACTCGAAAGCATCATCTTCTTTTTTTGGTGCTAGAAAAGGCGGCATTTCAAGCCAATTGGGGGAAATTTTACCTGCTAATCTCTCCTCTCTAACTTCCTACAGAAATCAAATTTTAACTGCTAAGAATTTAATTAACTGTACAAGTAACGAGGTAAAGCATGGAAGGAAATCTATGCTTTCTCAAGATCGTGAAGTAATTGAATTGGATGATAATGGTGTAGAACTGATATCACCATGCTCAGCCAAGAAGCGTAGATTTATAAGCAGAGACTATGACTTAATGCAGCACACTGAAAATTCTTACAGGCATTCATCTGGTAATAACTTTTGAAATACTCAGATCTGCTTTCTTCATCAATTTGGTGAATTGAGATTCACAGATTTCTGATGGTTTAGCTGGGCAAAATGCTCAAGGTGGTGCAGCACTGTTTCATAAGGATGACAGGACTGCTCAAAATAACAATGCTGATCTCCTAGGACAGACTAACAATGATCTTCCAGCCTATTCTATGCCTTCCATTGATGAGGAAACCAGTGGATCTAGTTTCCTCGTTCAGGTAAAGTTTCCATATATTTTATACACATCTGCATGCAAAGAAATCATACATGACTAGGGAACTATAAAAATTTATTTTAATTGTCTAGGAATTATATTGTTTTTGTGCGTATAAAACAGAACTCTAGATGGTCTATGACGTTGTTGGTGCCATAGACTATTTCTGACAAAATGAAGGTTAGGCCTGTCTCGGAGAATGTTGTTACACGCGAATACTGTGAGGAACTGAGGATGGTTAATGATCCCATGTTAAATGGAAATTAATATTTCTGCTGCAACAAATGCTCTCTGCCTGGCTCAGAGTAGAGATATAAGAACTATTTCTGTCGTTCTCTTTATATACTTCTTGTGTTCTTGTATATGAGAACTTCCTAGTGTTACTAATTACAACTTCACAATCTCACATATCTGAAGTGTGAGAAAACTGTATATCAAGCATCGTGAAAAGTAATTACTATTGCAATTATACCGTGCTAGATAAATTTTATAGTGACTTTTTTTAAGGTAAGAAAGTGAAAAACTGAGGTGAACTGTGGGCAGCAACAAGATCCACAACTTTGGGATGGCTCTAATTTTATGTAATACTTATGTATGCAATGCTTGTGTAATCCTTCTGAAAAATAATAACTTGCAATTCCAAGTGTCTAAGATGAAGGTAGAGAAACTGATATTTTATAGATAACTGTACCTTGTAGTGCCTGTATTTTAAATTTATTCAACTCCAAGATTTTAAACATTATGATACGTGATTGAAACATTTAATTATTTTCAGCTCTTGCTTCCTTTCTTTTGGTTTTTGAAGTATTTTCTCCATTTTATTTCTGTGATGCTACTTATTTAAAGTGTATGGATTATTAATTTTCTTTTCTTGTTATGGAGACATAGTAATTCTAACCCAGAGTTCAATTGAGTGATATATTCATTAATGGCCAGATTTCTGATTTCTACTTCTCTTTATGGGGGACTGTAGTATATCAAGAACTCTGGGGGCTTCGTTATCAGGAAAAGGTTTCAAGGGATTGGGATTATATATGATGTGGTAGTGGTAAAACAAAAAGAGAAAAGACAGAAAAAATGAAAAAGAAAAAAGAGTTTTGGCAGTTGGAGTTATATTTATATTATTAATATATTGAAACTCTTTGATTAATCAAATTTGGTACTTATTTATATATATTGATGAAACATTTGGACGGAGCTTATTTTCTTGTCACCACTCTGTACAGGTTCGAGAGAAACTCTGTACTGCTGAATATAAAGAGTTTGTAGGGTTAATGAAGGCACTTAAGTCTAAAGCTATGAGGATAACTGAAGTTTTGCAATCAATAGCTAGAATATTCGCTGGACCTGAGAGGCTACCTCTTCTTCGAAGGTATGAATTGACATCTTATATCAGTAGTATAGGAACCTTACCTACCAGGAGCTTATAAGTGACATATTGGCTGGGTTTTCTTCTGAATAAGTAGTACTGTTCTTTTTGTGATTTTGATGGTCTTATCAGTCCTCACTTAGAAATCAGCTTTGTTTTCAGCACTGTCAAATTGTAAATCGAAGAGTCAGGTCACTTTTCTATTGATATGCAAAATCAAATATTACTTTTTGTTTTATTTAGAATGTCCCACTTATCAAAAAATTAGTGTGCTAAAATCACTACTTTTGGAATGTCAGTACTCGCTACTTGTTACTCTAGGGTATGCTGTTGTTATAGGGAAATTTGGGTTTAGGTTGATTATTAGGAATAGATCTAAGTAAATCAACTGCTATGAGCTATAGATGTGATCAAAGCCATATTGATTGATTAGCATGGTTAACGTAATCTTAAGGCCCTCCCTTTTTCTTGAGAAGCAAGGAAAAACTAAAATTGAGGTAATATCCCCAAATTGAAGCTCCCAGGTTCAGTCCGTTCTATTGAGCTATCCAACACGTCCTATCCAGCGAGCAAATTGACTGAATCATCTAAAAGACTGCTGATTCATGTGATAGATTCTTATGCCCCTATATGCCATAGGGATTATATCTTTTGATGAATAACCAATATAATGTTTGGTATATCATTCTTTTGAGTAAATTGTAGCCGCATACCCTAAGGTTTCCAGGATTAGCAGTTTTGTGAAAACTTAGCCTGAAATAGCACCCACTTCAATTCGAGTCTATGCTTAACAGGGAAATAACAGACTATAGGCATATTGGAAGAAAATTCCGTTTAACCATGGTTAATTCTCTAAACAAATATTAGTAAAAGGAACAACATAAAAGTGAACAGATAAAATGACAAATAAAAATCAGCCACCTCATTTGATGGTTGTAGGCTTGTAGCTCATATTATTAAGCTAGACTCACCAAATAGAGACCTGCAGCAGTGAGGTTGAAATAATTGGATGAAGCCATAGAGGTGAAGATGTGGAAGTGGGGGTGAACTGTGGTCTATTCTTGGAAGTTCATTTGCAGAAGTTCTGAATATACAAAATTATGGTCTGGTAAGTGGCTGAAAGTTAGTGGTGGGTTTTTTTGGGTTAACTGGAAATGAATTGGGTTTAAATAGCATTTGGTGGTTGCTACTGGGTGTGGAAGGTTGTTTTCACCTTCTTTTTGGTTTTAGCTTTTGTATTTTGGTAATGCTTCCATCTATTTTAACGTAATGCCTAATCCACGGGTGTGGGTTTCTACATGGCAGTAGCTTAATGGCTTCATGTACAAGTGGAGCTAATGGATTGAAGCTAGGTTCACTAAGAGTACTCGTCACTATGGGCACAGAGCTGCTGTTATGATATCTGAATCAAAAAGAAATAATGAGAACCTATATTAAGTGCATGACTGGGAGCTGTGGATTTTTTCTGTTTTGGGATCCTTCTTATGTATTTCGATGGAAGAATGACGCATGAGGATGGTGGTCGTGAGCTTCAATTAGAGCAGGTTCATGAGAAGCCCTCAATACAAATGATGTGTGAAGGTGTTTACTCAGAATGCTCAAGCAAGATAGGAGCGTTTGAGGGGTCAAGGGCTACTGTGGTCTATGAGCAGGAGGGAGGGGATTCTGGTTTTGTCAGGAATTTGCTTGTCTCTAACTGGGTATTGCAGTCTGCTATAGTTGTAATGTTTTGTGTCTAGGCCTGGTAATATAATGACATAGAATTGTACTTTTGGCCTCATCTTGTGCTCTAATAGCATATAGCAATTATGATCTCTAAAGTCAACTAATTATCCAATGATCACCGCACTGCTCAAGTGCGTTAGAACTCAGATGGTTCACCAAGCTGAGTTGACTGTCCTGTTTCAGAGGGCATTGCACTTTCATGGATAGGCACACCAATAGCTCAACTCCAGCAGCAGCAGCAGCAACCACCACCACCGTGGTACCACCATCAACTCTACCTGCACTGCCAGCTTCTGTCTGACAATTTTAATGCCTTTAATAGAATGATAATATTTCAGAGGAATACCCAAATCTTTTACCTTTGCTGTTTTTAGGGTCTCTTCTGCAGTATTACCCGTAAATCTTTTCTTCAAGCATCTTTTTTCTAATATCAATTTATTTGACATTTCCCATACTTTAGCTCAATGTCATTTTGTTTTCATTTTTAACAGGTTCAAGGATTATATCCCAGCAAAATATCATTCTCTGTATGAGCAGCACGTTGAAAAGAACAATGAAACACTTGAACCTTAAAAGCAAGGAGCTCTCCTTTTTGAGTGTTAATATTAGATTCTTTAATTTCAGTTTTATTTTGGGCAGATTCTTGAGAACCTAATAAGGTTTATAGAATATGAGGAAAGAAATGGATATTAGTGTTGGGTTAATAGAAGACGATGTTGACTGCAGCTATGGCTACTGGGAACTGTCAGAGCAAATTCCTAATTATAATGCTCAAATAAGTCATTTCTTCTCCCTGCCTGTTTTATATTTACAGAAAGTATAAGTGAGGGGAGAAACTAGTAAGATACAATACATGAGAAATGTACCCATTTGAGTATCATGCCTCACAAATGAATGTATCAAGCAAATTATAAATTTCGTAATCCTTTTTAACAATTTCCTTTTTTAATAATTTTTTTAGTGATTGTTTTAATTGGTTATTTAATGAGGAAATTCTCATATCCAAGTCAATAATGCAGGAGGTTTGAACTCATTTTATTTTAACCTTTAAATTAAAATTTTCATTATTTTCATAAGTCATTATTTTCATAAGAACTGAGAGGCAGAATCAATGAAGTTTTTCTATTCATGCTTTTGGAGTTGACTTACCTCATTTCTTTGATCCAATATAAAGGAATCAATAAAACATGACATCAACCTGGGTGACTGATGCTTGACATGAAACAAGTACAAAAAAATTATAAATTAATTTAATTCTTTTTAGCATCATATATAAAAACTCCACAATTAAAATACAGCTCTACACGTACTAAAATTTAATTATATGTACTTTTAATTTATTTTTTTAGTAGAAAATTCCAAGATTTTATCATTTAAACCATGCACCTTCATACTTGCTGACTTTTACAAAACAACAAGGATTCTTACTTCTTTATTTTCATTTATTAATGAGGCCTAAAAATATTCTCTTATTGAAATTTTATTAAAAACAAAGAAAAAAGTTTCATAAAAAAAAAAAAAACAAAAAAGTATTTGAAAGTCATGAAATAATGAAAGAAACGAAACTAATAAATTCTTTTGTTTCTTATTCTAAATTTATTTTTTCCAAAATGGATTCTGAATAACATTAAAATTAAATCTATTTTCTGGTAGGAAGATAAATAAATTATCTTTGAATTTTTAATATTTATTTCTGATAGGTCTGATAGGGCTTTACAATTACAAAATAATACAAAGATTTTGTACCAATAAATGGAAGACAAAAATAAAAAATTTAGTGTATGGTACTTTGTGGGTATGATCCAAGCCCAATGGGCTATTTCCTACAATTGGCAATAAACCCGACCCAAAATAATTGATTTCACCATTTTAGTAACTCATCATCTCTCCCAATTCTCCCTTCACGGAAGCAGAGCTTGACAAACAAACTTCGACATGTACTCTCTCTTTTGTGTGGGTGTGTAGGCTTTTTTCTAGGGTTTTATTGAAAATATATGATACGCTTGGATCTGATACGGTGCGTTTCAGGTGTGGAAGATATGGCTACAGTACCTGGGCAGTTGATATGGGAGATAGTGAAGAAGAATAACTCGTTTTTGGTGAAAGAATTCGGCAATGGAACTCAAAGCGTTCAGTTCAGCAGAGAGAGCAACAATCTGTACAACCTCAACCTCTTACAAGCATTCTGGTATATTAAGCTTTACTTTCTTCTCATTGCTATTTATTTAAGTTTTCTCATTTGAAGCTCTTAATGATAGCATAAATATGGGATTCGGAGAAAATTTAATATTTGGAGTTTTGTTGTGTCAAAAGTTAGATATTGTGCTTTGTGTCTTCTCTAGTTATTGTTTGGTCTGCGAGATTCCCGAGACTTGTCTTGCTGAGAATTCTGGGGTAAGAAAAGGGGCTAAATATTTTTCCTTTTCGTCCCGGCACCTATTAAGAATAGGAAGCTCTTAGTTTGAAATTTCACACATTTTGTTGTGCTTTCTTAATGGATGTGAGCTGGGAATTGTATGTGTAGAAGGATATGCAGCATTCAAATGAGTAAAATCGAAGGATTTTGATTTTGTGTGCATTAAGTTCACTTTTCTACTGGTTTGCTAGGTTTGGCCAACAAGAAAACGGTTACCATTCAACAGAGGGGAAAGGATCAATCTGTGCTGCTTGCAACGACTAAGACCAAGAAACAGAACAAGCCTGCGGCTTTGCTTCACAAATCTGTCATGAAAAAGGAGTTCCGGAGGATGGAAAATGCAGTAGCAAACCAGGTGAATATAAAACTATCGTGTTCAGATTTGTGGGTCGATTACAGTTTTTTTTTTGGGTTCATTCTTGTGATGCATAGTCATCTGTAGATTCTGAATGATGGTTGAGCCAGTTTCACGTTTTCTTTCCTTTAAACAACTTTTTTCTAAAGCCAGGTCTTTTTGGTTGATATTTCTGAACAGAGTAAAAATAATGATCATATTGACCTTTTAGTACATTTGTTGCTAGACGTGAATGTGTGCCCTTGGCAAAGTAAAACACAAATTTCTTCTTTACATGCCAACAGTAGAAATTAATACTCGATGGTTTTTAAGATTTGATAGTTGATTTTCTATGTATTATTATTATTACTGAGAGTTTTGTTACTTCTTTTTAGTTCTATTTCAAAATGATGGAAATATTTTGTTGGATAAAATTTATATTGACTTGGACAGTCTTCTAGAGTTCTAGTTATGCCACTTTTGAGAATAAACCTCTTGATAAAGGTCCTTGCCAACTTGGACTTCCATATAGAGGTTGTTAAATGCCTAATGATGTCTGAAGTGAAATCTTGATCATTGTTCTCAGCCTATTCTAATTTTGATTCTTGATTAAACTTTTCCATTGCTAGCGGTAACATATAAGAAAAGCCCAAGTTTGGCTTCTTCTTCTAAATACACTTCTTATGCTTGGCTTGAGCTTCCTTTGTTCTGAAGTTATTTATGTGGTGTGCCCTGCTGTTTTAATTGTTATGTAAATATCAGGCTGTTAACATGTAATGGTAATTAAATGATTATTATTAATTTTTTTTTTCTATTAAAAAAAAAAAACATGTAATGGTAATTGAATGATTATTCTTTTGGCCAATATTGTAATTTTATTTCTTTGTTGTATTACTCTCTTGCTAGTAATGATGAGCCTTAACATGTAAGAAGATTCCAACCTTGGCTTCTTCAATGAAAAAGACTTGTTACGCTTGGCTACTGAGATTCCTTTGTTGAAAAGTCATATTTTCATGCACTTGCCTCTTCTTTGGGATGAGATTGTCTTTCATGCTTCTCTGTGGTGCTCTGTTTTGGGAGCATTTCAGGATGTTTCGTTAGTTGACATGCAACTTGATTGTCGTGCTCTCTTGTATGAAGACCGCCATTTTCATTTTTTTTCCTTTTTCTTTTCTTCTGTCTAGGAGAACTTCTTGTCCTCCTCATTGTACTTCAATTCTATCTTAGTACAATTTCTTTTTCCATCAAAAAAACTATTCTTCTGGCCACCGTTTTATTGAATTATGCCTGAGATGTTCACTGTCTCCTTGTTATGAAATTATGATAGTTTCAAGGAATCATATATTACCCAAACAAGAAAAAAAAAAAAGAAATAAACAAACCGTCTGACTGTTTGCTTGTGCCTTCGATCACTTGTGATCCTTGTCTTGCTTTCTCCCTTCTGCATTGTGTTTGACTCATAGTTCAGTTGTGCACTTTATTTCAGAAGTTGGCTAGCTAGTACTGTTTGTATTGTGACATTAACTGTTTGTCTTTCATCTGCAGTGAATGTTCTACATGGTTCTCACTTTCTTAAATAAGGTAGCCTTGGCTTATGGTTTCTGGTTTTCCCTGCATTTCAGGTGGCAAATAACTACTGCAGACCTGACCTTAAGAAGGCAGCTCTTGCAAGATTGAGTGCTGTTCACAGAAGTCTCAAGGTTTCCAAGTCAGGTGTCAACAAGAGTTACAGACAGGCTAAGAGGAGCCCTGGGAGGAAGTAAACTGGGGAGGTTTCAGTGCACTGAAATATTTTGTCATAGTTATTTTTTTGCCTAGAACAACAGAGTACAAACTACTATTTGTGTTGGTTTTGTTTCAACCTAGTTTTGTTTGAAATTTGACATTATCTTTTTCTGGTCTAGATTTTAAAACCTTAGTTAGTACTAATGTTTCTTTGTTACTTGTTTCATTTGTTTGCTTCATGATATTGGGATTGTTGCTGTGGATCTGGTGGCAGACTGGCAGTACAAATAACTTTGTCCTTTTTTGCAGGATCAAAGTTATATTATAAAAAACAATTGGACAGAAAAAGATAGCCTGGTCCTAAGGCCTACTGTATTATCTGCATTTTTAGGTATCAATTCTGTGTGAAGATTTGGTTTCTTCTGGGAAGAAAACAGAAAATTGTGAGAAGCTGATAGATGACAGATTGATGCCATCATTGAGATATGATTATGAATCTCTGTTTATATCACTTGACAGATTGATGCCTGAATGGCCAAAACCAAAGAGGATTTAATCTGTTTTCAGTGAACACTGCCCTGTCTGATTGTTGCCAAAGCTTTTCATAAATAGTTTAAATGAATTACATCCAAAATTTAAGATGTCATACTTGAACCAAACCAACTAAGTCATTAAAAGAAAAATCCCTTTGTTTCAGCTTAAACTGTAAATCTTAATATGGATGACACTCCTGATAATACTTTCTTTCTGAAAAATTATTCATAATCTTGAGTTTTGAGTTTCAGTTTCAGTTTACTTCCCTAGTTGAATAAACCAGTCAGTTTTCTCTTCCGTTTTCTGAGGTGGTTTTAAAATTTCAAGTTCCAACGTAAATCAAAAGTTTAATCACCATTACTTACAAAAATTACACATGTTCATTTAAGATTTCACTTCTGGATTGGTGTACTAATAACTTGCATTGGTAATTCCTATCCACTTTAGGTATTGGAAATTGTTTCAAAGATTCTGCCACGTAGGACAGGCTGAATTTGTAGTGGGTATAAAAATTAAAAACTATGAAAACAAATCAAATGTAAAAATCGCAAAAAAACTAGTAAATTAGTAAAGTAATTAACTTTTTAGTCTAAAAACTATCAAACAAGGACACATAAAATTGTCAAAAAAATTTGAAGATTTATTTTATAAAATAACCAATTTTTACATTGACAAATGATTAACGATTACTATAAAACTACCAAAGCAAATTAGATATCAAGAGTTTCACAATTTACATTAAAATCTAAAAGAACCTAGTAAATGGATAAAAATTAACTTTTTATTCTAAAACTATCAAGAAAAGCAATAAATTATTGTCGATTTAATTTATAAAACAATTCAAATCATAATTGACAAAACATATGACAATTTGGAGTAAGTAGAACGTCAACAACTCTGTCCATTTATGCTAAAAGCTATTCAAACACACAAATTGTCAATGTCTTTGACGGGACTCATGCAGTAAATCAACAAAACATGTAAATTATAACCTTTGTTAACTTACTCAAAAATTAAAACTGTTTTTCGTGGATTTACTTTAAAATTAAAACAGCAAAATGTATAAACCACAATTGACTATTTACTCAAAAAACAAAAATGTTAAAAATTTTTGACAGCTTACTTAAAAAATTTACAAAAGTTGTAATCAGCAAAATAATTGGATTAGTTTCTCTAAAATTTATCAAGGCAAATAAACGATAAAAAATTGACAATTTACTTTATAAAATAACAAGATGCATATTACAAAAACTATCAAATCAAATCAAATGTCAAGAACTTAACAATTTGTTTATAAAACAAACTAGTAAATCTGAAATAATTATTAACTTTTTACTCTAAAATTATTGATTAAAATAGATAAAATAAAAAAGAGTTTAACGACTTATTTTATAAAACAAGAAATAACTCATAAATTGACAACAAATGAACAACCCACGTAAATTGGCTACAAATGTGACTGACTTACTAAGAAAATGTTACTATTAGTAAAAGTTTCACCCGTGTTAGGTGAAAAGGAAATACGGTCGAGAATCCACAATTTGATTCGCAATAACTCATTAATAATATTCTAATGACTACCAGTCACATTCACTAAGAACAACAATAATTTTTGAGCTTAAATTGAACCTAATTACAAACTGTGTTCATTTGAACATAAGCATTTTGAAAATCCTACTCTCACTAGAACTCCTTGCATGTTTGAATGTAAAAAATAGTATTACTTAAAAATTGTTAAATTTAGTTGTAAATCGACAAAGTGATTAACCAGTTATTCTCAAAATTATCAAAACAAATAAATAATAAAAATTTGACAATTTATTTTATAAAATAACAAAACTAACTCACATATTGACTAATTATTCACAATTTGTTATCAAAACTAATCAAATGCCAAGAGTAATTAACGATTTACTTTAAAAATTAAGCTTGTAAATCGAAAATTTAGTAAAATTGACTTTTTTTTTTTACTTTAAAAACTATCAACAAAGCAAATAAAATGACAAAGAGTTAGACGAATTATTTTATAAAATAACAAATCTCCATTACAAGGAATCAAGGTATCAAAGACAGGACACAATTTGTCTCCGATAATAACTTTTACAGACAGATTGTTTCCGTCTCAGATACTCCGTCTCTAATACCCTGATTACTTCATGTAAAAGAAGAAGCTGAGTTAGGACAAACAAAAACTTTATACAATTAATTTATTTTATATTCCCCTAGAAACATAAGAGGTGATATTACAATAGAAAATTCCTAGCTAGTATAACCCCGGGGAACATGCAACAGACAATCTCATTTTAACATTGAAATCTCACAAAAAACCTCAAAATACAAAAAATTAAACCATAAACAATGTGTTATCACAAAGTACTTCATAAACTACTCAAACATTTGATTAATTACTTAGAATTATAATACTTGTACATTGCATGTGATACCTATGGAGCATAAAGCCAAACATATAGTAGTCCATCCTACAACATTCAATTTTTCTTGAACCACACCCACTTATGAAATATTCAATGACCAAATTCTTACGTTAATTAGTGCACATCTCTAATTTTTCTTCCTTCTCTCTTTTCTATTACTACTCCGAACAGTCCTAACACTTCTTACACTCCGTCGTCCTTGGACAACTGTGTCGGAGTTTTGACGCAAAACGACAATCAAATCCGAAAACGCACTGAGTATGAACCTATACGACTTCTTCTCATTTAGGTTTAAGTAACAAAACAAAAGCTCTTCCATGAATTCCCAATCAACCCCTTCATTATTTCTCACTCTGGCTTCCACCATTTCATGCATGGACCTCCGGAAATCCTCATACGGGCTCGGCGAGTATGTCAGCACGGCGATACAATCCTCCGGAAGTTTCGTGTTTTTGCCGGACACATCATCATGAGAATTTGGAGTAGAATTATCATTGATGGTTGTGGTTGTGGTAGTGGTTGAGGTTGAGGTTGAGGTTGAGCCTTCGTTGGAGGATGTGGTGGTGGTCATGCTGGTCCTGCCGGCATCCTCCATTACAGAGCTTGAGAAGCCGGTGGGGGCCACGAAGAACCGGTTGGACCCACAAAGATCTGGTGGTGGATGAATAAACCTTGGTGAATCGAACAAAATGGGACCCAGTTTTTGATGATGATGATAACCTTGATCGTCATGATGATTTTTTTCTTTGATGCTGATATTAATGTTGTTGTTCACTTCGTCATCTCTTATGTATAGAGACTTGAAATTCTCGAAGAGAAACCGATCGATATCGGCTAGTGTGGCAGCATCATCTTTGTTGTTGTTGTTGTTCCTGCTATTGAGATTGCCATTAGTTCTGTCTATGGCAAAAGAAAGAGTTTTGGTGTGTTTACAACCAGAAAGAATCCAACTTTTAGAGGAGGAGAATGAATTAGCAGCTGAGGGTATTTGGATATTTGGTGTAGGGCTTTTGATTTTTGAGAGGTAATCATGTAGAGACTTTTGAAGTCTCTTACCCTTAGACATGGTGGTTATAGGGATTTTGTTTTACATTGATTGATGGGTTTGAGTGAGAAAATTTGGAGGTGGAATGGTTTTTTATATACAAAAGAAAGGGGTAGGAATGGACAGTACATATTATATATATTATAGAAAAAAACTATTTTTAATTTTTTTAGATTTTGGGGAGAAGTATATGCATGAATGTTGTGAATAAACCAATGAATGTGGTAGATTTGTTGACTAAATTGTTAGATTTGACCATATTTAGAGAGTAGATATGAGGGATTATGCTTTTGAAATGGGTAAGATTTGATAAGAGGGAGATTATATATGTAAAATCGATTTCTTTCCATGGGATGTATTTATATGTTTATGTATTTATAGTGGGTTAGATCTGGCAATTAATCTCATTGGTTTGATATTTATGAGACGTTTTTGGTAAGATATTTAATGTTTTTGGTTGGAGTTTTTGAATTCAATATTGACGAATTAGGGAAGAGGTTATTTTTCAAGTCAAATTCTTTTAATTTGAGAGTTGCAAGAATAAAAAGGTTATAATGGGAGTTTCTTAGACGAGTTTGGGAGTTATATAATTAGTAAATTTTTTTATTTTCACATAAATATTTTTTATTTCCATTATAACATTACTTTTTTTCTACGTTAGTCATCTTTATAGTTGTTGGGTGAATCATTATGGAGATACTATTTTTCTTTTTGGTTAACAGATACTAAATATTTTCTTTGTACCAAAATATTAATGATAAAATTTTGGACATATTTTCTAGATATATCCAATAACAAAATAGGAGCATGTTTCTTATATGAAGAAAAATATAGTAAATAATTATATGACTAAATATAATATTATTGAAACAAAATTAAACATGAAATCTTGTAAATGGTATAATTTATTATATATCATAATTTATAAGTTTATTGAACTTGTCAGTGTGTCTACATTATTATCTTAATTATTTAATACTTTTGAGAAGCTGTGGAGGGGTCAATTAACCCCTCTCTCCATCCACCCCTTTTTATATTTTAATTTATTTATTTTTTCTCTTTAAATGTCCCCTTTAAAAAAATATAAATATAAAGGTGTTATATATGTGTTTTTATTAAAAGTTTACCCATCCCTGTCTAGTTGTTGATTAATCTTTTGTTTTGGTCGTTCAAGATTATATTAGTTTGTAATTTTATTTTTTAAGAATTTTCTTAGTCAATTTTACTTTATAATATTCAAATTTTTAAATTTAGTTCTATTCTTCCATTTACATATTTAAATTAATGAAATAACCATATTCATCATTGAGATAATAACATATCTAAAGTTGTAGTTATGTCTTACAAATTTTTTGTGATCAATTTATCATTAAATAATATAAAATTAATATTTTTATGTTAATATGAGAATGAGATAATGTAACTTGATTAAAAAAATTTATATCCTAAAGATTGAAACTAATCAAAAATATTCTTAGAAGACTAAATTAAAAATTGAGGCAATCTTATGGGACTAAAACAATAATTAATCCATACTTGTTTTACATAAAACAAAACATGTTGCATTTGACTTGTTAATTTGCTTCTATTCAAACTTCAGACAAATATATATATTTTTTTGTACCAATGACAAGTGACAACCTAATTAAATTTTCTTTATTTTTCTATTTTAATCAATAATTTTTTACTTTTTTTTTCTTTCAGAGTTTGACTAAGCAATAAAAGGAAATAACACAAATTATTTTTACAAAGGATTCTTTGAATTAATGTTTTGGATGATTTCTTATTATTGTGTTAGAATAATTTAAACTATGTCTTTTATTTTTTTATCGAGGTCGAGTCTTGAAATATACATTATATGTCATTTATACTACGAGTCTCTGACATTATTTATTGAAAAAAATAATTATATACGAGAGTTATACTTAGCTGATAAGCAAAATGATACTTCACTTTATTTTATTTGTTCGTGCACATAGTGTTTTGAATAGTGTACATAGCCCCCACCCAAGAAAAGCTATCACACTTGGTTCCTAATCCTAACAGAAATACCAGACCGACAATCACATTTTCACAAAGCGCAGAGACAGAGAGAAGAGTGAAGATGGCGACGAACAATAACGGCAGAGAAGAAAGGAAAAAGAGAATCATGGAAAGGGGGTCGGATCGGATGGCTCTGATTACGGGTCGGATCCAAAATATCCCTCTATCACCACCACCATCACCAGCATCAGCGGAGTATCATCATTCACGCCATGAATCCCTACCATCTGCTCCATCACCATTGCCTGGACAACATTACATGCCTACCCAATTCCACAAAAACGGTAATTTTTTATTTTTTATTCATGATTTAAATATTTTGTATAATCATTTTGAATTCTATATGTAATTGGGATTTCAATAAAGAAGATAGCAGATTAGCAGTTTTATAGGTTTGAATCTCTGTAGATTTTTTATTCTTGTGGATTTTAACTCCTAATTTAGATTTCTTGCATTAGTTTGTGTTTGTTTTGTAGCCAATTCTTTTGATTTATAGAGTAAAAGGAAAATATTATAATAGGAATAATTGGGTTCAAAAAATCCATACTTGCCCACATTTTGTTTGAAGATCGGAAATTATAATTCTCCAAAAACAAACCCATCTAAAGAAAGCTATGGTGGATAAGATTTGAATTCAGCTTCAAATTGAAGTATTGGAAATTGGGAAGCATGTCAGTTGCACTGATGTAAAAGGCCTGCATGCCTGGCTTGATTTCATTTGCTTTTCTATTCTCTCTTTCTTTCTTTTGGTCATTGTGTTTCATTTGGTCGCTTCAGGTAATCCTGAGGATAAGAATGATGCATCTGATACTTCATTGTTGAAATATGATTCTAGCATGGAGGTTTCAAGGGGAAAAAGTTTTGTCACTGGAAATCAAACTGTGGAACCTCAAATTTACAACTATGACACTAGTTTAGATACTATGCGGCCTTCTTTGGATCAGAACACCATGAGAAAACCATCTGCAGGCACATCACTTGTTCAAATGGCATCAGTTGATGCAAAGCAGCTCCCAGAATATCGAAGGCAAAAGCCTACGATTTTTTCTTCAAGAAAATTAAATTCCTGCATTTTATCTTCTGAGAATACGCGTGCTTCCTGCTCTCTTGTTGTAGCATTATTGGTAGTTTTATCTTATGTTGATTACCCGTTGCTTGGAATAAATATAGTGAATTCAGAGAGCATTGTAGCATCAAGGCCTCTTTACATAGTCCTGCTAACTGATATAACAATTGTGCTTGCTCGATTGTATATTGAGAAGGCAAAAGAATTTGAGGAAGCAGAGGAAGAAAGATCTTTTCCGAATGAAGATGGACATAGTTGGACAGGAGCAGTTAAGGTCTTGGAGAGAGGGTTGGTTGTTTACCAGGCTATTCGAGGTGTTTTTATAGATTTCAGTGTTTATGTAGTGGTTGTCATCTGTGGCATCTCCTTGGTGTAGCTACCTTGATCAATGTATTTCTTGTCGTTTTATCTTCTCTTTTTGTGACAATTTTCTGATAATTAATAATTCAATTGTTTGTTCCGAGTCCTTTATATTGATTATCATCCTTATATTATCTCATGCATGTTGCTAAAACAGTTTTCTACTTAATTATGGGGTTTCTTCATTCCATTCGGATATGTAGTTTGATGGAAGATGATGCATGGGCTGCAAAGTCTAATGGGGGCTTAACATACAAGTTCTTGGTATGGATTGCATATAATCCTTATGGTTGGATAGTTATTATTGAATTCCCTACAGATTGTGTTTTTGTATCATATGCATGTGAAACTCATTGTTAGATTTACCCAGATGCAAGCTTTCATTTGGTATTCTCCTTACACATGGAAGCTCTTATAACTTGTTTAGTAAATTAGTCACTCTTGTATTAATTAGGGAGAAACTGGAAAACATTTCCTACAATTTCAGACATATAAGGACTATACTACTGGTTTTACATTATCTTCTTTATTCTGTTTACATTCTACGTAGCCCTGTATGAGATATGTAAATCTCATCTTAATACAACTGTAACATTTGTCAAGACCCTATACAAAGACTGAACAATTGATAGGTAAATAAGTGGTGATAATGGACTTGCTTAAGTTGTCCAGCTAGTGATGAGGGTGAATTGTTGTCCTGCATCTTTGTTGCTAAGTCTTCAAGTTGATGAAATAATTTGCCTATCATTAATCAGGTAAAAGAGCTGGAGTTTTGATGAAACTCAGTTATTCAGCTTCTTACTAGGTCAGTGACTTGGTCTAGGTAAGCAATTCATTCATTTTCTTTCTGTAAATGATTCTGCTTTAAATTTTTACCATATTTAATGGGTCCTGCAATATGTTGGTATCTTCTCCTACCTAATTTATGTGACTTCAATTCAGTATCTTCCAAAAGAGCAGTACAAGCAATGGGCTTCAACCTCTTTGACACAAGAACATTAATTTCATAGCAGGGTAAAGAAGGACACCCCCATCACTACCATTTAAATGGTTTGTTTTACTCATATTCTGACTGTCAGCCATTTATAAGTGAGGCAGCTTGGTCCTGCTTGTGTGTAAGAAGGTAAGGTTGCAAAAGGACTAACCTTACATACCACTGACCCCAAAGTTCACAGAGCTCAAACCTTGTGAAGATAAATATTATAGGCTAAAAGCTCAGTGCACAAGTACTCGTTTGATAAAAAAGCAGGTCTCACTTGATACCGATTTCTTTCTCTATTAAAGAGAGTGTTGTGCACGCAGCAAAATGTCCCGTCTATGTAGCTTCTGCTTCCTTTCAAAAAGAAAAATATGAGTTGTATGAAAAGACAATAGCTTAGAGCTTCTTGCAGTTTCTTTTATTTTTGGCTCAATTATTTTATGCATGCTAAGTGAGGTAGGCATGGTAGATGGTGTTTTTGGCACTTTGGTGCAGCACAATAAATAGCTATCTATACTTGTTGAATTCCCTTTTGTTTTCTAAGTTGCAAAAATTGCCTAGGCAAATGGAGCTTCCCCACCTCATCAGAACTTCATTAAAATACTGAAAGGAAAAAGGAAGAACTCCATGGGAGACAAAAGGCAAGAGGGTAGTATGACTAGTGTAGCATCATAAATTTTAAGTAGCACATGGTTGTATGTTTGTTGTAGGCTAATATATAATAGTGGTCCATCTAATGCAAAAGGACAGAGTACAGGACCACCAAGTTAATTAATTATTATTATTATTATTTTTTTTTCAAATTGATTCTGTTGTAGCCCCAAAACTCCAAAAGCAGGAGGGTTCCTTACAATTATTTCTCCTATACATCTAATTGCCTCCTTGGAAGGAAAAGAGAATCAAACAAACCCATGTATTCCAACCGACTACCTAGCTACCCGTTTCATACTTAGCTCAAGTTTCTTCACTGTAGCAACAAAAAGATGATAGCCAGATCTTTGTTTGAGGATCGAATTTTCATGTATACTTTCTCTTCCATAAATCTCAAGAACAGGAAAATTGGTATAACTCTTTTACTAGTTATAGATTGCTCCTACTTTCAAAGTGAAAATAGGTAATTACCTTATGACAGTAGAGATAGCACAGAAAAAATAAATGCAAGCTAAGAAGAAACTTACCAATATAAATCTGAGCTAAATAAATTTATCATTACAGGCACATTTATCTACAAGATTGAAAAAAACTTGCAACTAAAAGGGCTTCTTCAATGATCAAATTCAGTTCAAAAAAACTCAAACACACCATTATCTTTCACATACATTCAATCACATGCCAAGCCATTCTTCTCAAAAACCCTGGATGGGACAGCAAACCGAGCTGAGAATGACCGCGATACATTATCCGGGTCTATCCACGAGCCATCATCAAAATTCCGAGAGTATGAGCTTGGATTGTAAGGCACATGAAACGGAGTTGATGAATCGAAAAGCCTCTTCTTTTCATTCATTAATTTCCTCCACAGTGTTCTCAAGCTTGGTATCTTTAATCCTGAAGCAAATTCATAAACAAACATGATTGAACCAAAGCCAATTTTCTGGTAACATTGGCAATGGATGCTGTTGCTGTTGCTTTGACAGTACAAATTTTCAATGTTCATGATATAGAAAAGAGAGAGAAGATGCTTGGAGCTGAAAGAGTTTATTAGTTTCTATAGCAAGTATTCTGAAGTTCATGCATTAGACTATTTATACAGTGAAGTTTATTTTCCTTTCTAGGCCAAGACCTACTGTATCTCACACGGTAAGTCAGAACAGTAGAGTAGCTTAGCCCAAATGAATAAATAAGATGGAGTTGGACAAACTTGTCATTTCAACAATTTATTTTTCTGCCTAATCTCAAGCTAATCATTGTTAACATATCATCATATAATTAAAGTAATAGAGGAAACAGGCATGTCCTACTGAAATAGTATATTTAGAAAATTAATCTGTGCTGCAAATACATAATTATGGGGGTACAATTGAGTATTCAACAATCTTTCTGTTTACATATATTACAGCGCTTCTCTTTTTACACACATTTGCAATTTGTAAGTACTGCAAGATACAGTGGAATACTGATGTTGGCTTAGAATAAGGAGTTAAAAGATAAGTTTATAGTGAATTAGAAGAATAAAGAAGTAACCGCATTATTGAGATTGTGTAGCAAAAAGTCTAACTACCATTCATCAAAACTACCAGTCTCTGTTTCCTCTGTTTACTAAGCTCATTAATAATAGTTTCTTTTTAATCAAGCTCTTTGTAACTTCTAAGTTTTTGATCATTCTAGGGGAATGGCTGAAACCCGGAAACAAGATCATTCAAGCCAAGCTGGTGGGTATGTCTTATCTTTAATCCTTGTTTCCATAATTTCTTTTCCTCCCCATGATAGTCATGGACTGTTGTTATTCTATTTGATCTGTTCTTTCTCCTCACCATTTTGTTGTTCCTACCCTTAAAAAAGGTAGGTTACTGCTAAGAATTCAGCTGCAACTCTCCATAACTAAAACAGACAGATTGATGTTTGCAGGGCAAAATAATATGAACCATATCATAGAAAATAATATGAACCATATCATAGTTCTCCATATTGAGTTGCATATTTTTTCCTACACATTTCTAGATGTTTAAGACCTTAGTTTGAATTGGCACTTTAAGCATCTTATCGCTTTTCTTTTCCCTTGATGTTTTTCACTGAAAATTATAACAACTTTGTTGTATTTCACGTCTTGCTTCATGTTTAGACCATTGTTACATTATGTAACATTACTTCATTCTGACACATTCCCCTTTTTCTTCTTGGAGGTCCTTCTGGGGGACACTGGAACTGGAAAGACCAGTTTAGTGCTAAGATTTGTAAAAGGCCAATTTTTTGATAACCAGGTTCATTTTCATCTGTTTTTTCACTGAAGGTTGATTCTCTTATTTTCATCAAAAAAATCTACAGTGAAGGAACCTCAACATTAATCTGCATACAGGAACCAACAATAGGAGCTGCTTTCTTCACTCAAATATTATCATTATCTGAAGCCACAGTGAAGTTTGATATATGGGATACAGCAGGACAAGAACGATATCATAGCTTGACACCCATGTACTACCGGGGTGCTGCAACAGCTATCGTTGTGTATGACATTTCAAGCATGGTAAAGACAGTTTGTTAAGTTTCCTTGTTCAATGCTTATGATAAAATTTGCTTTCTTCACTAAAAATTACATGCTTTGGCTCAAGTCTCATGAATATAATGAGCCTCTCAATTATAAAATTGAGTCTGTCAACAAATCGAGCATTTCATGCTTCCCCCATTATCCCATTTGTTATATTTGTTAGATCCTGGCCTCAATTAGTTGCACCTATACTCTATTTTGTCTTCAGGATACATTCTTTCGAGCCAAAAAATGGGTTGAGGAACTGCAAAGACAAGGTGAGACCTGCAACATTGAAAAACCAGTAGTCCAGTACTCCGAAGCCAGTTGGTTGTTTTACTCGTATCTTTTGAACCAATAATTCACATGAAAAGGTTGGGAAGAATAGGAGTTACAAGACCAAGTAACCAAGTCATATGCTTACTTTAGTTTCTTTGATTTAAAATTTTGTATTTTATATCTTTCTTCTGTTGCAAGTCTGTTGCTTTTTTTTTTTTAACTTCTCTTCTAATTCCCTGCTGCCAGCAATTCAAAATTTCATTTTCTCTCTAATTCTAAATATGTAAATCAACCCCAAATAACCTTTTCTCAAACCCTGTATCCCATTTGAAACAATTAAGTGCTAAGGGTGACTTATCTATCCTGAACCAATGTTCACACTTCATAGGAAATCAAAATTTGGTGATGGCATTAGTTGCAAACAAATGGGACTTGGAGTCAAACAGAGAAGTGGAAACTCAGGTTATATCCATAGAGAATTCAGCCTTTATTTATTGCAGTTTGCTATTTTTTGGGTTGAAATTGCAGTTGGCTATTAACTACTCTAATTACATCCCTTCTTCTTTTCATCCTTAATCTTTTTAACTTGCAGGAAGGAGAGCAATTTGCCCAAGAGAGTGGGATGTTTTACACAGAAACATCGGCTAAAACTGGAGAAAATGTGAATGAACTTTTTTGTGAGATAGGTATATGGTGTACACATTCATTCTGACTTACTTTAAGAGTTAGTTTGATAACGCTAATCTGAAGTATTAAGTGCTTGCCCTTCCTAATTGCAGCAAAGAGACTAGCAAAAGCTTTCCCCCCAAAGCCCAGTGGGATAAATATAAACAACGAAACACGAAATAGAAGAAGATTATTTTGTTGCTCAGCATGACATCTCCCTAGCTACCATACCAAGTGTCCAAGAGAAGCCAAGGATATCATTATATCACGGTCCTCTTACTTTCATGTGCAAATATATTCAAATTAAATTTCTGGTTCTTTCCATATTTGTATAGTTGTTACACGCTAAATAAGATTTTCATACGTGATCAAACTTAAGTCACAAATTCTTTTCTGCTAGGTAAACATTCTTATGGAGTTGTTTATAACCCAGTTCTACTTATTCAATCACTATTCTAAATAGCCACAAAATACAGTATGTGGTTCATGTTTCGCTTTGTTAAAAAAGATTGTGTTTCAGTCAATAGATATGAACTATTGATTTATCTTTGACGAGGATAGCAAATGAGTTCCACATCATATTATTTACCCTATACACAAACTGTATTTATTGAAGGTTCTAAGCTAGATAGGAACTACCTTACCTGAACAGGATCTTTTCTATAGGCTTGTATGGCTTTGCATGGTTGTCTGACAGATTAATATCTTTTGAATCTCATAACTATAAATTGAGCTTTGATTGTATTCCATGGCAGCATGAAACTGTCTTAGCACCAACTGGTGTATATATTCATCAAACCAGCAACTCTTTGTTCATTGACAAAATACTGTGCTTGAGACTGAGAATGTATAGAAATTACTAAATTCAATTTATTAATCACTATATATGCTTTTCAATGAAATAATCACTGGTTTATAAGTTATATAACACAAGAAATGCAAATGAGATTATACAAAACAAAGGAACAATCCTCATGATAAGTCCTGCTTTGGATTCTGGAACTGTGATATGGACCTCAATTCCTTGTACATTTCGGAGCATGCAAGAGAAAAATCTGACATAGCCCTAAAGAGTTCTGGCAAACGATGTTTAAGACTTGCCAAAGACTTCTCCCTCACATGAAGACACTGCCGCCGATAAGCATCCTCCTCCTCTTCCAATCTTTTCTTCAGTGTGTCCACCACAACCTGTCTTTCTGCAACAGCATCATTGTGACTATTATCTTCTGCCCTGTCAGGATCAACCTCGTCTGGTATTCTACGTTGTATGTACTTGTTATACCAGTCCTCAAACTGCCTGGTTCTGCGCATAAGTTCCTTCCGTGTCTCCTCACATTTTCGCTTCGATTGCACCTCCTCTTCTTGTTGCTGCATAATAGTATTTATTACTGCAGCGAAGTTGAATATAGCAGTCCTTGCAAGCTCATCAGGAAGTTTCTCCAAATAATCCTGCCAAGCATGGAGCAGTCCCTGTATGGGAGGAGTTTGTATTCTTGGTGGGGAGGAAACCTTTTCCTTTAAGCTGCTCTCAATGGGAATGAGATTTAGCTTCAACCAGTTGCTAAGGGCCTTGATGTATTCTTTCTGATGGTTTATAAGCTTTGCAAACTGTGAATGCCACTCCTGCACAACAACCCAGAGCTGGTATGTTCGTTCATGATGGTGCTCACTTGTTTCCTTAGGCGACTGAGAGATGTCCAGAGATCTCAAGGCCATCACAATCTGGGACTGGTTCTTGTGGTGGATTTGCATGGTTTCCCACATAGTGGCCATCCTGCAGTTCACCAACAAGATAGCTTTCAACAATTATTAACTAGAAGATGCAATAGGATTTTTTTTTTTTTTGGGTGGGGGGTGGTATTTTGTTTTATCCAGGGCCACATCTTCATTGATGATATAACCTCATCATTCTCTGTTAAGCCTAATTTATATCTTCTAGCCTTTACCGTTGACTTCATTAACAGTACTTTTGTTTACAATAGAAAACTTGCTAATTACAATACAAAAGTGACACTTGACTACCTTCTTGAAAAATAACACACGTAGATATGATGATGAAGACAAGTTCAAGTCGTCAACTGATAAAGCGTTGAATCAGTTTTTCAGAAGTGGGGCACATCAATTAAGGTAAAAGCACTCCTAACCCGACCAACTACTGCTAAGATGCAACAAGCAGCTATATTATTGATACACATTTTTTACTTTTATGCAACTCTATATCTTGAAGGTTTTCCTGAAGTATTTAAGTTTTGTGATCAAAAGATTCAGAGTCCAAAAAGAAAACCACAAATACTAATTTATATTGCTTTACCTGACAAAAGACTCAACCTATACAACCATAGTAGAAAGCTTGTTGTCAAAACCTATAAAAGCTACCATCAACAAATTTGTATCAGTAAACACAATATCCTCCACTATCTTAAATCTTGCAAAGCACAGACAAAAATTATATAGAAAGATACCGGAAATAACAAGTATCCATCAAATCAACATATTAGCTAGCTAAACTGCAGAACAGTTTGATAAGGTCAGATATCAGTCAAATATTATTTTCATACTAAATTCTGTAACTCACCCATCAACAAGCTGGACAAGTTTTGGATATAACTGTTCATCACGTAAACGGTTTATCTCTGAAACTGTTGAATCCAAGGATTGCATATCTACAATGTATCTCGTGTGCAAATGACTAACTGCTGCCTTTGCTTTCTCCAATGCTTCAGAATTGGTACCTCTTTTCTTTAGCTTGTTTAATGTAGAAACCTTTTTCTGGTACTCGAATTTCATGAGTTCACCTGCCTATCAAGCAACAATATTCAGCTGTAAGATTCAGTAAATAACAGAAAAAAATATTTTTCCTTTATAGTTCAAAGAAATTCAGCTTTGATATCTAAGCAGCCAGATGCACTAGCATAAAAAAAAAAAAGGTTAAAGATAGAAAAGAGGAAAAATTCCACATAGCAATGCAACAAAACAATGTAATACTAACCCAAAAAGACACAGGTGCCACTTAGATCAATAGAATGTTTTCTACTGTAACTCATATCACGGAGAGGACTTGGAGTTTATGGCATGATATGAATGTCTGATATACATGCATACATTTAAAATTTCATGACTCAATATGTGAACAAAAGAAAATCAGATTAGTGATAGAACACTTTTTCTGATAAGTCAGATATGATAGTCCCACAAACTGTACTATACCTTAACTTCATCATAAAGCTTCTTTTCCCATGCTAGCAGTTTATCCAAAACAGTGGCATGAGTTTCATGTTCTTCCAAGTCAAAATCATCCTTCCCATCATCGAGATTAACTGACCCTCTAAAGGACCGATTCCATGTAATAACTCGCATCACTCTTGCAGAGTGATCAATGTGTCCTGCATAAGAATTAGCAAAACATTGTTTATCAATATAAAGAATATCATTGGAATGAGAAATATTTTTTCCAAAAAGATTAGGGTAAAATCAACATAACAAGTTCTGTTCATGGATAAAATAAGATCTTTAAAAACTAATAAGCTATGAATCTCATGAACTTATCATCAAAACAATTACTTTTCTTTCCTGCTGTTCATTTGACCCCTTGCCATCAACCACTAAAGCAGAATCATACTATATTTTTATCCATATTGGAATGTGAAGTTACGTTTTTAAGAAATTGAAATAAACCAGTCTACAGCATTAATGTATAAAGGGAGTTACCTCGATTATCAGCAAAATTAGAGTGATAGTGCAGCCGAGTTGCCTCAAGCATTTTTGAAACCTCGTGTGCACTTTCAGAAGCCTTTAGAAAATGGTCATCAAGATCAGTAAATATCTGTAGCAGATTCACATTTGACTTAACAATTCTTTTCCCCTCCACTGAACCTGGCCCTTGCTTAACCTTCTTCAAACTCTTCCCCGCAGCTGCTGCTGCAGCCGGAGGCGGCATTGGCGGCTCCACCACCTTCTCCGGTATAGGCACCGGCTCTGGAACCTCACTCTTCCCACTTCTCGCACCCTGATCATCATCATCCACTCTATTGGTCCTTTCCTCAAATGCCTTCCTTTCAATCTCTTCCTTATTGACATTTACTTCTTCTGCCTCACTCAAAGTCGGTCCAGGCATGTTCTCCATTGAAGGAAAGAAATAATCCCAAGGGGAATCCAGAGGCGGTGGTGGCGGCACCTTCCGGGTATCTGCCTTTGGTGAAGGCGGTTTTGGTGGTCGACCCACTTCATCTCCGACCTCCTTATTCCCACTTCTACTAGACCCACCACTATTTCTATTACTCCTTCTTCTTAAGCTAGAATTCAACGATCCTTCATTCTCATACTCATTCTCGTTCTCCTCTTCAATTATGGGTCCAACAGGTTTCGGTTCGGGTTTGGGGATCTTGATCTCGGGCATACTGGCAGCGCGTTGAAGAGGAGAGGAAGTTGAGAAACAGGGGAGAGGAGGAGGCGGCGGAGGCAGATTTTCAAAGGGTTGTTTAGAAGTGACAGAAGGGTTACCGAGAATATTGGTGGAAGACAATTGTGGGTTTTGAACTTCACCATGGGCATAATCACTCAAGGCAGCGCCAGTGTTTTTCAGGTATGTTGCATAGGAGGAATGAGCAGCGGCAAAGGCGTTGCGAGAAGAGACGGCATCTTTCATTAATTGCTTGCGATCTTTGCAGCGTGATACTGCTTCTTCATTCTCAATCTTTGATTGGGTGCAACCCATTTTGATTTTGATAATCTGATCGTGAAAATTGAAGCTGAATTGGGTTCAGATGAGGAATTGGGCATGAAGAGAGAGAAAAAAAAGGTGGAATTTTTCGAAAGAGAAATAAAGAAGGACAGAGAAGCCGTAAAGCAAAAAAGAATAAGTGGTGCGAACTGTAGAAAGTTGAAAGCATACGACGGCGTTTTGCTGTCCCTTACAACTTCTTAACGGACAAAGGAAGGGAAGTCAGGCCTTGGGAATACAAATAGATCCGATGGCAGGAGTGTCAGACTTAAAATGGGTACACATAAATAACAACAAGTTGACATTAAAATAAAAAATAAACAAATCTCTAGGCGTTTCATATATGGCATTATAATCGTATTATTGTAAAAAAAATTTTGTTATAATTACAAAAATAAAAAAGTAAGAATTTGATATTTTCTAATTATAATCGAGTTTCAGAATATTTATATTTATTTAAATAAAATTTTATATTATTTTTATAAATAACTCCTAAATAATATGTCATATATCTTGAATTTTTATTTTATTTTCGTGGTTAATCAATAATAAGTTTTGCTTATTTTAGTATGTCTTAGTATATAATTTAAATTTTATATTTATATTTATAAAAAAGAACTATACAGATTATTTTGTTGTTATATTTTTTGATTCAAGCCATATTAAAATAAAATAAATAAAATGATTATTTAGTATCTTTTAATAATTAAAAAATACAGAGCAGAGAGCCACTGTACTTGTGCTGATAAAAGAACTAGAAGCACTCACTTTAATGCACTTTTTTTCTTCTTTTTTTGGTACAATACTTTAATACACTTTGGCAGTTTCTAAAGGGAGGCCATGGGACCGACCACTACAGAATTCAGCTTCTTTTAAGGTAGACTCTTTCTTATTGTTGTCATGGGTTGTAACTTGTGAGTGGTACCTGACCCGCCCAAATATTCGTCTTTCTCTTCCACACGCGTACTAACGTGTGAGCTTCACAAGTTTTTTTTTTGGTAAATGGGTGGAGATTTTCTTACATAAAAGTTAATATACCTAACATAGTAAAAATCACAAAGGCATTCAAGAAAGGATAAGATTATTATTTAATATCTCACCCAATAATTTAAATTTTAAGTTTTCTTTTGGATATAGTATCAGAGTTCAAGTAGAATGGCATTGCATCTTACATAAGTGGAATCTGCAGCTAAAATTTATGTCAATATGTAGGATCTATATCTTTGGGGTAAACAAGCACTTTAAAATATATACAATCATATAGAACAGAAATCCAATGCCTTGAGATAGAAATCAATGAAAACAAACTAATGTAATTTAGTCTAGATGCCTGGGAGTGGCATGATATGAACCTTGGAAGGTGGAGATTGTGATGGAAGTAAAATCATTAAATGTTAAGTGATGAAGGAATTAAAAGAATTAATGCAAGAATTGCCAAGCTGGTGATCCTATCTTCTATCTCCCTTTCAGAGCTGCAAGGCGAGCTGCTAATTCATCATAGTCAGGTAGCTTTGGGTGCACATGGTTGCCTGAAAGCACATCTGGTTGTAAGGAAGTTGCTCGAGTATGTCCTTTTGTTGCTATAGCAGAGGGAAGTCCTGTATCTGATTTTCTATGCCTTCCGGGTTCACCAATGTGATCATCTCCATGAGCTTTTGTATGTGCTTTTGCTTTGCCTGACTCATAAGAAGATGGTTTCTTACTGTAGTGCATTAATAGCCCATTCATTATCTTTTCTTGTTCATCTATTGAGCCACTATGATCTGAATGTATGGTTCCCCCTCGTTGCATTGCATCTTCTGAATTTGTTCCAACAGAATTTTCTTTCTCGCCTTCAGAATTGCTGAAATTGCCAAAGCCTGGGGGTGGTTTCAAAGGTCTCCTCCTTACTGATCTTGGCTTTGGCTTATCTTCAACAACTGGTTTATTGTGATCCTGATTTGATTCCTTCTCAGCAAGTGCAGCAGATTTTGTAGGTTTCTCTAAATTGCTTTCATCTTTTTCAGGTTTCGACTTGAGGTAAGGGGGAGGGATAAACTTGTAATAAAATGGTCTCTTGTTATCTACTTCATCCTCAGAGATACTTCCTACTGAACTTGTTTTTGGACCATCTTGGGATGACATGTCTGTACTTGTTTCATCTTCACTACTGCTTTGCAGCCTGTATCCATTGTCAGTGCTATCCTTTCTTTCACTAGATACAGAGCCCCTTTCATTTCTTTCTGATGCAATATACCCCTTCGTATTTTTCTGTTTGTTCCCAGCATTAAGGCTGTAGCTTCCCGTAATGGCTCCATCATTGTTTTCATTCCATTCTTCACCATCAGCACCACGCATAGAATCATGCTTAGGACTCTCCTGCAGCAAACCATATACTTGTTTCGTTAAGTCATCACTCATCAGTGATGAGAAGAGATCCTAGATACAGACACAACCATGATAACCACTACACAGTAGAAATTTGATACGCATGTAAGAAAGGAAGCACGCTGCACACCTTGCATCTTATACTATACAACCACTACAGACTAAGTAGATCCCTTAACCTTCTAGCTACCAAGATTATGCGGTTTAACATAGTGTAAAAGCAGGGCTGGAATTAACATATGCAGAAGGGAAGGGTGACTTTTAAGTTTTGAGGGAAGTATATCTTATGTACCTTCCCATCAACTTGGATATTCAGAGAAATTTGTTAAGGACATTTCATACAACAAATGTTCCTGTCTTTATAGGACAGTATTCAGTATCTAATGTACATGAGATATTTGTAATGAAGACTACAAAGAGCTAAATTCTGTGGTAAAAGAATATAAATGCACAAATATGCTTGAATGCTTTTAGAAGTGCAAGTTTCTAAGGAGTAAGACTTACTTGCTTCAATGAAGGTGGCATATAGAGTTTTTGTTCCAGAGCCTTACTATCCCACTCTATTGAGGACTCTTGTGCTATGTCATCCAATAACTGAATCTTCATTTCTTTTGTAGGGGGATTTCGTCTTAACTTCTCAACAAACTGAGGCACAAATAGTATACATATCTTAGTACTAGAAACGAAGATGTTCTCAAGAGGTAATAATGCTTAGCTTAGCTATAAAAAAATGAGTAACAGATAGAGCGATGGATTCACCTCCTTATTTATATAAGAATCAAGGGAATTTCCAGTACTTCTCTGTGAATAAAGCTCTGAGGTTACGCAATTCTGGTAGATCAGCAAATCTCGCTGCTGCATACATCAATGATTGTACAGCTTCCTTGCATTCCTCAGGGCATTCCCTAATAAAAAGTTGAAATAATTTCAAGATAAGTCAGAAAGATCTCTAGTTTTAGTCAAAGATCAATACGTAGCTCTCTTTTCCATGACCTCTAGTTCTTTTGTATTCAACAATTGTAACAAAATTCAGGGCTTGTTTGAATGAAAATGAGCCTATATACAAGCCTGAAATCAGCTGCTTAACAGTTCACTTGGAAAAGTCTGAAGAAGCAAGCAGCTGGGGAAGGCTTCAATTCATATTTAAATTTTAATACTTAACCTAAAGGGTAGCTAGTGAAAGATAAACATGTAAAACAGAAATAAGACTCTTCCATGGCAATATTGTTGAACATGAATTGGTAAGTCTGCAAATTGACAGCAAGCATTTTCTAAATCAACCGCACTCCCTCTCAAACTCAACAGAAGAAACAAAAAAGAAAAAAGGAATTAATTATTTATTGGTTTCAAACAGTGTATACCTCTGCTTCTGGACAGCTGAAACATTTTCTGAGACACACCCACAGAACTTCTCAATGAGTTCATAACAGGATGACTTATTTTGCTCGACCAGAAGCCCTTCAGCCTGCATCAACATTTGCAAATGGTTAAAATGGATCCCTGACTTGTATAATAAACTGGCATCCTTATATGCACTTGGGTCATTCATTCTAGCCGGTGCCCAAAGATGTGCATACATTAACATAAATTTATGCAAAACATGACTTGCTGGCTTTCACTTTATTGTCAGTTTTGCATACAGAATTTTACTTAAAACTAGATAAGCTAAGTAAGAATGCTAACTAGAGTTTATGTGGATTTCTCTTAGTTTGTTCTCTCTTCCTTTCTGGTTATTCCTTTTTCCTCCTTAATGCAGAAAATAAAACCTAAAAGGGGAGAACTTTGTAACACTAGAATCTTAGATAGAACTTACTTTGCCTTTTGTAAAGGGAAAGGGTGAAAAATTGGTAAAAAGGATTGAAATGGATAGGGAAACTAATTAATGGCAACTAATGCATGGTCCACATAAATGGCACCTCTCATGATGCATAAAAAAACATGTGATCCAATGGTGGTGATGACAATATGGGGTCCCACAAGTCATCAATTAAATTCCCAACTAATTAAAGCATAAATCTTAGAGATGCAGCTACTGTATAATTGCACAAATCAATCATGGTGCAGATTACCATAACTAAAGGCCAATATTATACATGTTTGATAGCAGATTATAGACTAAACATGAGCATCAGCAATATTAATATTTATTTCACCAACATTGCCGGAACGGAAAAGGGAAAATTGCAAAACAGGAAACCATGCTGGAGGCCATTGAAAAAGACTAATTCTTCCATAATAAAATATAACCTTCCGTCCAGATTGTTCAACAAAATCAAAGGAAAATTAATATGAAAAATTACCCTGCCATAGGCATTGATGTCAAGGCCACTTCTAAGAAGCTCAACGATATCATTCTTCAAATACTTCTGCACTGCGTTCCTCTTCCTCTTTATCGTTTCAAGCCGTGTCTTTGTGAGCTTCAAATTCGATTTGCTATTTTAAGAAGACCCAAAAACGAAAGGTGAAAAACAAACAAAACAAAATAGAAACATATGAACAGTAAAACACAAATAAGAACAAAACTATTTCTGCGGTTTGCTTTTCTTACCATTTTGTATAGAACTTCGGCTTTAATAACGCATTAAACATTTTGATATCTGGGAATTCGAACAGAAAAAGTTGCAGAGAGAAAAGGCTGAAATGGGATTATTTAATGGTTATACCAGATGCAACAATCAGGTAAGGGATAACTCTGTAATTGAGGATGAAGATCAAGTCACGCCAAGAATCAACACTGAAGGAAAGAAATGGTAATCTAACAAAGAGAGAAACCGAAAACCACAAATGGGTTTTTGAAAAACTGGGTGAAGATGAAGAAAGAAACCTCAAAACAGAGAAAGAAAGAAAGATATGGGTATCAAGCAAAATGGGTGGATTACAGTTTCATCAAGAAACTCAAACAATTGAAATGGTTAAACCAACAAAAATCAATAAAGGAAAATTAGAAAGAGAAAATTGGGTTTCAAATTAACAAAGAAGAGTCTGTAAAAGAATTGGCCACAAGAACCAGAAAGCAACTCAAAAATGGATGTATTTTAGGGATTACAGAGAATAGAGAGAGACAAATGGGCAATGAAGAATCTATAAATTGGTATCAAGAAGCTGAAAAGGCAAGAATGAAAAGCTGGGGCTTGGAGAGAAAGTTTTCAGACACGTGGGACTCTCCAACATTCCCTCCCGCTAAAAACATTTGGGCGCGTATTTAACCTGAGGTTAATATTGCAATGAGTTGAATTACCGAAATACCTGCCGCTTCGAAGGAAACAGGTAATGATGTGGCCAGGAAATGAGTGGCATATTGGGGAGAAAGTTACGGTTAAAAAGAGTTTAACTGAGAAGCTTATCCGTTTAAGGATACAGTAACAGAAACACTGGGAAAATCAACCGTCAATAATTTTGCTGTAAATTTGGTATTAGATTCGGTGCTTTTTTTATTTATTATTATTATTATTATAATTCTGCATAAATTTTTGTACAGATAACTAATTTTAGTTTCATAGAATTTTATTGTTGTTATTAATCTATTAAACCCACATCCTAATGCAGTTTATTTATTTATTTATGTCAAATGTGAAGTGGACAATCTTTTGATCTTTGGGATAATACTTCCTTTAAACACTCCTAATAATATATAAGATATTTTTTATAATTAAGTTTAGGCATAGTGATTTTTCTGATTGAAATCAATAAATTAATCTCGTCGAATTCAAACAATCTTAAACTTAACAAATTGAAATATAGTCTATTTATGTGAATAAAAATTTAAATTGACAAATCAAATTATTCATAATAATTTAACTAACAATTGGTTGATATTAATCTCTTATATATATGTAATTGGATTTTGCAAATGTTGACTTGGGGATAAAGCGGTAATGATCGATGGCATTATTCTCAATCTTTGAGTTAAGAAGCAAATTAATAGTATGGCCTCCCGTAAGATGCTGGACTAAAAAGATGAAAATGGACTATATGTTTGTTCTGATCACAAGGCCATTGAACTAGTTGACAATTGATTTTTATTTTTTCTATTTGTGCTTCCAATCAAACAATTTCACTGTATTAAATTTTCACAAGTCTCATTCACTTAAATTCCTGTCAAAATTAAACTCGAGTTTTAATATCTCAAAACTATATGAATGTAAATACTAGATATGCTCTATTATTATGTACTGGGATGACAAAATGAATTCAATTACTTGCACTAGACCCCAAAAGAATAGCATAATTTAAGTTTTATAAATCCCTTAAATAAAATTTGACATTAAACCAAGATGTACAGAGGGCATTTTAGTCTTTACGCAAGCCGTTAATCTCGCAATCACGAAAGAACCGGTAAAAACGGAAAGGGTTGGTTTGCGTTAATTTTAAGCGGGGAAAGGCGGCAAATGATTTGGTTAAGCCGTGTAGCGTGACTCAGTTAGAAAAGTTGCTTACTATAAAACAGCTGGGAGCAAGTCAGCAATATGTGGGTCCCAGTCCAGGTTAAGTCTTGATGCATGTTCCTAATTGACTAACTTATTTCTTTCAGTATATTCTTCTTCCAAAACTTTATTTAAATTAAAGAATCTTTTGTGACTTAGTCACCAAGGTAATGTATTATTATTATTTAAATTTAAAAGAGCTAGACTATTGGATGTTTTAAAAACTAAAAAGTGTACTAATTTAATATATGTTATAAGAAAAACTAATTTTAGAAAAATGATAATTAGAGAAAAATACTTTTAATTATCTTTGTAGCAAAATTTTCTATAAAAAAAATAATGAATTCTAATAGAATTTTATATTTTATTAGAGAAAAATCAAGAAGCACGGAATAAAATACAAACAACAATTTTAATTAAAATAGCATCTGATGGTACTTAAATAAAATTCAATAATATTAGTTAAATGACTCAAGTATATTGAGTCTTCTTTCATTTATTCTTTCATTCAATCCAATCATGCAACTTTTCTAAGTTATACATGGTCACCAAGCATACATAGTATTACTCTCATGTTAACAAAAAAAATTAACTTTTACTATTTAAATATTTGAGTGCACAACCAGTTTTTTATTTTTATTTTTTTAATAATAAAAAATTAAAAAATATGTAAGGCATCTTACACATTTTGACAGGGAAGATTTATTTGAATGTGGTTACGATCATACATAGGAACGTAGATTTATTTTTAACAAGGACTGACAAGAAGACTCAAACTCTCAATCTTACCGAATGAGTAATTTTGGACCAAACATAATAATTGCCTTTGATTGAACTTGGAAAAATGTGGGGTCTTTTTAGGCTATGACATGGTAATGGGGTTGAGAATTTAGGTAGGAATTGAAAGGGAAATTACAAAACTCAATATTTAATTTGTTTAGGACACATTCGAACATGCACGTAATCTTGATGAAGTCATTTATAGTTGTTAATTATGTCCCCTAATTTAAGGTGACACAAAAAGAAGAAGAAGAAGAAGAAGAAGTTGCATGCTAGTAGTTATTATTGGTGCACATGAAATTGGATGGTCTTGTTGGAACTAATCCACAAAGTCACGTGCCCTAACCACCATAAAGTTTCTTCTTCTTCTTTTCGTTTACCCCAAAATGCATGAATGGTGTGATTATACAAATTCTATCAATATAATAGCTTTGTTTGGTGAAGATTTTACTCAATCCAAAATTATAGCAATTCAATTCAAAATAATAAGAATTTGATCCAAGAAGAAAGCATATTGAATTAATTTTGTTAGTCTAAGTCATATAAATAAAATTATGATCTAATTCGATTTGATCATATTCAATTTTACACATTATTATCTATTACAAAATTAATAAAATTATTATTATCATAATTTGATCGTTATAAATTATATTGTCATATATATTATACCATCAAAACCAACATGACAATAAGAAGCACCTTGTCTATTAAGGAGTAGTGTATAATTATATATATAAGAGCAGCTGGCAAAGGATTGCTTTTCATAGAGCAGCTGGATGAGTCAATGAGTTGAATATATAAGTTATGCTTTATTAAAGTTATGTTCTTTGCCAAACTTAGCTCACCTATTGTGGCTCTGAAATGAAGCTAAATATTATGTTCCATCTTATTTTGATTTAGTCCCCAGTATAAGGGTGTCACCATTCATAGTCAAAACAAAACCCAAAAGTCTAATAGTTCAACAGAAAAAATTGTTAGATGCTAGATACTTATGTACTATGTTCTTACGGGATTGTAGTTAAATATAACAATGAATCGGATCACACTTATTTAAATTTGTTAAGATATGTTTTAGTTTAAATGATCTGCTCGAAATAGACAAATCTGACTCAATTAAGCCTAAATTAGATAGTCTTATATTGGCATGTTGTGTAGCTTATAAAATACAAGTATTAGCAAAATGCATAATAGAAATTCATTTGAACAATGAACTTGTATGATATTCCCTTTATTATTATTATTTTTTTTGGTTTCCCACAACTTTTCCTACACTCTTCGGGCGTGTGACTAATATTGTTTCGCCCTTTGTGGCTCACCCTCCCAAAAGTGTTTCATGAGCACAAGCGGGCCTTATTACTTGAACTGCGTCTTCTTGGGTATATTCCCTTTATTTTGTATGTATGATCAAACTACATTACTCATATGCCATTTTCATAGGACTGACATGAGGCATGCACCTATAACAATTTGAAACTACTATCACTTTAAGATGCATTCTCACAATTTCAATATCCATTGTAATTAAAAAAAAAAAAAAACCCCAATATTGGAACATAATTAAGGGCAAAAGAGGAAAACGTGGAGCTACCTAGCATAGGCATCCAAGTAAGTTAATGAGAAAATTGGTCAAATAGTTTTATGGATAAGGAATTCATGTTTGATAAATCTTTCCAAGTTAAGATTCATGGGGATGTGATCGCTGTAGAAATAAATTTAGAAAATCAAATATATTAGCTTTTTTTTTTTCTAAATATGTGTTATGTTCTTGGATTGATACAAATGGAAAAAAAATAATTTATATAACTCATTCCAATTTATTTGAGATTTAAGAATTCGTTAAGTTGTACATGCATGTGTTATGCTCACTTAGTGCAAGTATGTGGGCTTATATTTGTTGAAATTAACACATCGTAGAAAATACTGAGGTTTATTTACAAAATGTTGGGCATATTTAGAGAGAGAAAGCATACCATGGTTAATGCCTTAATGGTGAGGAAGATTGCATGCAATGAGAACAATGATGTTGAGGAGAATTTTGAAGTGAATTTTGCCTTTGGAAACAGTGTATTTCACCAACACAAAGAGAGGTAGAAGAAGAGGGAAACAGAGTAATTGATTGTGTCAAATTCTAACTACTTAAAAAGCCTAGCTGTGGCTTCGGCTGAGAGACCCCAAGAAAACCAAATACCAAACTCTGAAATGAGTGCTTGCAGTTATTGGGCCTCTAGTGCACAATGATACAAATGAAATTGTATGTCAAACAAGGCCTCTAAACCCTACAATTCTTTCAATCTCCTCCAAAACTTGTTTTGTTTATTTGACAGTTTTTGTTTTTGAATGTCAAACAAGGCCGCCCGTAAGATGCTGGACGAAGTTAGCAGGTTATTTCTTTCACCATTCTACAACAATTAACAAAACTGTCCTCCTCACATGGTAGAAAAATTTACCATAAGAAAATGATGGAAGGTGGACTATATGTTTGTTCTGATCATAAGGCTACTGAACTAGTTGACAAATGGTTTTATTTTTTATTTTTACTTCGAATCAAACAATTTTTCACATGTCTAACTTACTTAAATAATTATCTAATTACACCATTGCATAGTTGACCATGTCAACGGCGGAAAAATAAAAAAATCCTACTTCAATAATTTTTAATTTATGAGTCAGATTTAAAGTTATTTTAAATTTGAACTAAATTATGTACAAATTATAAAATGTCCTCTGTTTATATATAAATATATTAGTAAATTTTATAATAGTATTAACATTTATTTATAATTGATACTCGTATGATTTGTATTAAGTTGTTCAAATTAAAATTGTCAAACGTTTGACAAAAATATAGTACCTAAAAGAAAAGGTAGGAGACTTTGAAATGAAAAACAATTCAAACCCAAAATATAAGTCTTTCCGGTTCCAAAATGTTCCAATTCATACATCACTCATGGATTGCAAAGCAAGCAGAATCCTATTTTTCCTCAGTTGTGCATGTTTCCTACACTTAACAAGGCCTTCAGAGTTGAGTAGAAACATATTATGGCTAGGTGAGAAGCTTAATTTTGGTGATCTTTTGGTGTCAAATTGAAGCATCTCTAAGTTTCTTCAAGCCAAACAATTACAGCAACAACATATACCAAGGAGTCAACTCCTTCTTGTTCTCATACTAATTCTAGGTTGCCAACAGAGACACACCAATCCAAGACCCTAAAGCATATCTTATACTTGATGAACAAGGTAGCTTGAAAATTCTATACAACAATGGTAGAGATTCAATTGTGCTATATTCATCATCACTTAAAGCAGCAACAAATACTAGTATCATTTTATTAGACAAGGGCAATGTTATACTTCGCGAAATGAATCCAGATGGATCGGTTAGGCACGATTTTGTGTGGCAGAGTTATGATTATCCCACTAACTCTCTTGTTCCAGGGATGAAACTTGGGATCAACAAAAGAACAGGGCAAAGATGGTCTATAACATGACAGAGAACCTTTCATAGCCCTTCGTTTTAGGCATGGATCCAAATAATACAAACCAATTAGTGATATGGTGGAGAGAGATGATTCTGTGGACTAGTGGGGAATGGGATCCTAATCAAAAAACCTTTACAAATACAGAAGGTTACAATGAAACATATTTCCAATATTTCTGACTATGTTAGCTTGACATAATTAGAGATGGTTCGTTATATGCTGGAAGTGCTACTTATAATTCATGTGCGTCTAATGATCGACCTCCTTTTCAAGCTGGATGTAAACTGCCTAAAACTCCTCAGTGTAGGAAGAGCCAACAACACAGTGATAATGGTTTAGTTCTTCCAAGTTGGAATGGAACAGGTAAAATGTCCATGGAAGGGTTCAAGTTTGATGAAAGTGAGAATCTGACAAAATCTGATTGCTGGTTGAAATGCTTGAACAATTGTTCTTGTGTGGCCTACTCTACTACAAATGAGGATGACTCTGGTTGCGAGATCTGGGGCATAACAGCGAAATTTGTTGCAACTAATGATGGACGAAATATTTTTTTTTTCCAGTAAAGTCAGAAGGTAATCTACGAGCTTAAACTTTGGGTAATTTTTCTTAGTATTCTAAGTATAATAAGATTTGGTTTTTGGTCACATAATGCAGCGACGAGTAAAAGAAGATTGATACTCAGTAGTGTAGCAGGAGGAGCTGCTGCTATTTTCATGTCATGCTGCATATGCTTTGTCTTGTGGAGAAAACATAAAGCTAAAGGTACTTTTTTGAAATATTTAACAAAAATGCTGTTTGAACCCTCTTACATATACATCTCTTGTACACCATCATTTGGTAACACAGTTATCACATGCTGGTTCAAACCCTGTTTATACTACCACAATTACTATAGGACAAATGATTGCATTACTAACATTAGATAAGAGCTATCAAGTTTGGTCTGATTGGGTTTCAGATGCTCTATCATGAATGCTTGTCTTATTTCCTGTCTCATAAGTTAAATGATTGTAATCCTCTGTCATGAATGCTTGTTTTATTCCCTGTCATTTTTTAGCTCACATGACAAGAAAACGAAGTTCTGGGACAAAAGTTGTTTGTCCGAATAGTTGACCCTCATATATATGCATATATAGAAATTTCATTGGAAACAAGCTTTTGATGAGAAGTGTTGGCCAATGAATGCTATGTTTCCACTTTCTGTAGTCAATGGAAAAATAAAACAAGAGTAGCTGTTACTTGAAATTGGAGGTAATGCAACACCTCTCCCTGCATATGATTCCTCCAGCCAAGTTAAAATTGGCACCAAAGGTGGAAAGACAAACCATGACATGCATAACTTCAGCTTTGGAAGCATTGCCACAGCAACTGACAACTTCTCTTCTGCAAATAAGCTAGGTGAGGGTGGGTATGGGCCTGTCTACAAGGTAAAATTACCAACTGTATATGAAATATGAATAAAATTTTGCATTGCTTGATTGAAATGAAAAATAGAGAGAAGCTAGCTAGGATATGATCAAAGTTGTATTAATGAGGCAAAAAGGAATTTTCAGGGAAAACTTAAAGACGGACAAGAAATTGCAATAAAAAGAATTTCAAAAAGTTCAGGACAAGGGCTAGAAGAATTCAAGAATGAAACTCAATTGATTGCTAAACTCCAGCGCAGGAATCTTGTGAGACTTCCAGGTTTCTGCATTGAGGGAGAAGAGAGGATATTGATCTATGAGTACATGCCTAACAAGAGCTTGGATTTCTACCATTTTGGTATACTCCTACTTCATTTCTAGTTCAATATATTGCTAATATACATGTCAAAATTACTTTTTTCTTGTCAAACTGATCATTTGATTTACTTGGGGATAGATTTCAATGAAAAGAAAGTGCTAAATTGGAAGAAGCGATTTTGTATTATTGAGGGTATTGCTCAAGGACTTGTACATCTCTATAATTATTCAAGACTAATAGTGATACATAGAGATTTAAAGGCCAGTAAAATCATACTTGATGATGAAATGAGACAAAAAATATCAGATTTTGGCATGGCCAGAATTTTAAGGTCAGAAGAAAATGAAGAAAAGACAAATAGAATTGTTGGAACATTGTAAGTATACAGTTAAGTTTTGTTACTTACTAAATATGTAGGTTTTTCTTTTTTGAAAAACTATTGAAGATGATTGTTTAACTATAACTTAAGTGGTTATATATCGCTGGAATATGTTATGAGTGGTGTCGTCTCATTTAAAATTGATGTTTTTAGCTATGGAGTTCTTATACTAGAGAATGTAACCGGCTAGAAGAACAATTATTGCTATCAAACTGATGGCCCTATTAATCTCATAGGATATGTAAGTTGTGTTTCAACCTAATGGATGTACATAACTAAATTTTGAACTTCAACAAAACATTATTGTATTTTTTTTCTCTCTGTATTTGTTGCAGGCGTGGCAATTGTGGATTGAAGGCAGAGCTTCAGAGCTAATTGACCCAATATTGGATGGATCATGCAGCCCTTGTGAAGCATTAAGATGCATTCATATTGGTCTATTGTGAGTACAAGACAAAGCAACATATAGACCCACCATGTTAGATGTTGTTTCATTTCTTTCAAGTGAAACAATCCAACTAGCTCAACCAAACCAGTCAGCATTCTTCAACAATATAGTTATGAAAGAGCCAGATGTTCTGCCTGCTAAACATGATTCCTTAAATGATGTAACAATTTCAGATGTAAATGGTAGATAACTACACCAGCATTTAGAAATTTTTTTGTTAGTCTTGGGTCACTAGGCTCTTCTTCTACCAAAAGTTTGTGCAACTCATTCTTTTAAGATTTTGACTTCCAATTTGATAGTTAATTATATTCTTCTTTTAATATGATCGGAAATGTCTTCAATTTACTTTATAAAACTTTTATATATGCAAAGCGTTTGGTAAGGATAATTTAAACTTCTACAAAGAAAGTTCATAATAACTTGTAGTTTCGTAAGACAGGCCATGTTGGGCAATATTTTGTATCAATTACAATAATAAATAATAACATTACAATTTAAATAAATAAATTGATGTAGATAAATGATTAATATAAACGGAGTCAAGAAAATGTAGAAAGTTGAGATGAGATACGGGTATAGCATTTTCTTTAAGACAATTCGTGTAACCACGGATATTGTTCAACCAATGCAAAGATCTCTTGACACATTGCCTCCAAGATATAACATGTCAGCTACTACATACTGTATGTCTTTGAATTCCCTGCACAAGAAAAAAGACGAGTTTTCCCTATCCACACATTTTCTTTGCCCAAAATATAATAGAATATAAAGATGGATTATATGAGAGTTGTGTGTATGTAGAGTGTTGTATATGTTGTACTTAAGAAAGTGTGAGAGTGAAGGGTTTATATAATAGTAAGATTTTGTAACTCTTATATTAAAATAATAATTGAAATAAATTCAATTAAAAATTAAAATGAATAAAGAATTAAGTGATTACAAAATCAAAAATTGATTTGTGACAATTCAATTGTCATAAAATGCTGAACCCTACTATTCAAAACTTTTAAACTTTTGAAACTTCCACAAATTTATGATTTTAATAAACCAACAAATAAATTTCATTTATTTTATTTTTTTATTGAAATAGAACAACAAGTCATGCTACAATTTTGACTTTCTAGGAAAAAAAAAAAAATACAGCAAGGATTATATTAAGAACTGTCATTCTAGTATTGATAATAAAATAACATTCATATTCCATCAACAAGCTTTTCGATGTAACACTCCTAAGAATAGCAACCTTTGGAACCTTTATTTTATGAATGATGATAATCTTTAGGATAGTGAAATTGACAATATTTCTGAAGTCCACTCTAAAACTTGGTTGTGTTTTTTTTTTCTCTCTTAATCTCTTTGACCACTATATTTTGATTCTCCTAAAGCTCAAATTAGTTTTAATTATGCCTGTCACAAAGATATGAACCTTTAGTTTATTAACCATACTTTATCTCCCAAAACTCAGAGTTGTCTCTGTTTCTACCTTAAGCAAAAATGAAAGTATGGTAGAAAATACTCCAATTATGTTTGGGACATATCCAGTTTTTTTTGTTTTTTGTTTTTGCTTTCCAAAATGTAGAGAAGAGGAACATATGGATAATGATTAGTATAGTAGGAGGTAGGGATGACAATGAGCCGAGCTAGCTCGCGAACAGCTCGTGAGCTACTCGTTAAGAGCTCGGATCAAGCTCGGCTCGTTTAAAAAACGAGCCAATCTTGAGCTTTATTTTAAGCTCGTTTAGTAAAACGAGCCGAGCTCAATCTTTCCAAAGCTCGGCTCGTGAGCTCGTGAGCTAGCTCGTTTAATATTATTTAATAAATTTTTTATTATTTATATATTCATTTATAATAAATATATTTATATACAACAAAATTAACACAAATTGTTACTTGGTTTAGTGGTAATCTGCACAACTATTTACTAAGAGGTCTTGGGTTCAACTCTCCTTGCCTACAAAACTTTTTTAGAATTTTCAAAAAAACTTCACGAGCCCTTAACGAGCCGAGCCGAGCTTGAATATTTGCTCGCGATCCCTTAACGAGCTTAGACGAGCCGAGCCGAGCTTTGCCAAAGCTCGGCTCGTTGACGCCCCTAGTATTATATCATGCTACATAAGTTTAGCTTGATTAATCATTTAGATAGTTTTGTACGCTATCGATTAATCAACTCGGACCGTTTTGATGGAATATGAGCTATATGTTTGTTCTGATCATAAGGCTATTGAACTAATTAACAAATGGTTTTCATTTTTTATTTATGCTTCCAATCAAATAATTTCACTGCATTAAATTTTCACAAGTCTCATTCACTGAAATCTCTCGTCAAAATTCACACAGAACTTGAGTTTTAATATTTCAAACTTATAAATGTGAGTACTAGATCTGCTCTAATATTATTTATTAAGATTGAAAAAGAATTAAATTACATGCACTTGGCCCAAAAAAATAACATAATATGAGTTTTTTAAATCCATTAAATAGAATTTGACATTAAACCAAGATGTACATGAGGCATTTTAGTCTTTTTGGAAGCAGTTATTCTCGCAATCACGAAAGAATCTATTCTCATAAATAGAGAGAGAGATAGACAAATGGTTAATGAAGAATCTATAATTGGCATCAAGAAGCTGAAGAGGGCAAGAATGAAAAGCTGGTTTTGGGTTTTCCCATAGGCATTTTTGTGAGACTAATCTCTCGGGATTCTGTCGGAGGGGACTCCTCCCAAGGTAATGTTTCCAGTTTCGAACCTGGGTTCTCTTATGGGAGTCACTAAGGCTTAACCACTGTCTGAATAGTTTTATACTATTCCATTATTCTTATACGATACGTCAAACGAACCTTTAGAATCACTAAGTGATTACTTAATAGTAGTAGATTAAGTGGGGAAATCGCAATGCATGCAAAAAGAATAGACGAGGCATAAATCCAATTAAATATTTGAATGATAATCTGCATGCTATAATACAAACAGAGGAAGAAGAAGAGGAAAACATAGTATTTTAATATGTCAAGTTCTAACTATAAAAGGCCTAGCTGTGGCTAGGGGTGGCAATGAGCCGAGTCTTGGACTGATTGAGCTCTGCTCATTTTACAAAACTAGCTCAAAATAATGTTCAAGATAGACACGTTTAGTAAACGAGTCGAGTTCAATCTGAGCCCTTAATGAGCTAGGTCGACTCATTGTCAGCCCTAGCTGTGATTAAGAGGCCCCAAGAATACTAAACCAAACCCTGAAATGAGTGCTTGCAGTTATTGGGCCTCTAGTGCACAACAATACAAATGAAATTGAATGTCAAACAAGGCCTCTAGGCCCTATAGTTCTTTCAATCTCCTCCAAAACTTGTTTTGTTTTTTGTTGCTGTTTTTTTTTTTTTTTTCCGCCTGCATAACCCATTGCTTTGGAATCAATGAGCTAATTGTAAAAAAGAAACATTTTACAATTCAGACCATCTTATATGTAATGGATCCAAACTAAATACGATACATAATTCGTTTATGCACATAAAAATTTAACTTGACGAATCAAATTGTCATTCTTAATTTATCTAATTATCAGTTGACATTATCTTGTCAATCTTTGAAAGCAAATAGTGTGGCCGCCCGTAAGGTGCTGGACGAAGTTGGCGGGCTATTTCTTTCATCATTCTAATACAAATAACAAAACTTTCCTCCTCACATGGTAGAAAAATTTACCAAAAGAAAATGATTGAATTTGGACTATATGTTTGTTCTTACCATAATACTACTGAACAAGTAGACACATGGCTATTATTTTTTAGTTTTGCTTTCAATTAAACAATTTCGTTGCATTAAACTTTCGCAAGTCTCATTCACTTAAAATTTTTCGTTAAAATTCACATAGAAAGTTGTAATGTCCCGAACCTACATGGGTGTGAGTTCAAGAAAAATTGCTACCGTAACACAGATGAAAGCAAGTAGCAATATGTGGGTCCCAGTCCAGTCTCGTCCTAATGCGTGTTCCTAATTGATTCACTACTTTAAGTATATTCTTCTTACAAAACTTTATTTAATTGAAATTTAGTCACCAAGGTTATGTATTATTATTTTTTAATTGATATTTAAATTTAATAGAGCCAGACTATTGGTTGTTTTAAATAAAAACTAAAAAGTATAGGAATTGCTAAGGCTATACTAATTAGAAACTAGAAGGTTTTTGATTAGTCGTTTTTTTTTATTAGTCATAATATGAATTCTGATTAATTATTAGTTTAATAAACTGAAATAGTTATCTAATTATTTTGTAGTTGAACATGTCAACGGCGGAGACATGGGTGTCTGATGTACCGATAAAGAAAAAAAAAACATCCTACTACAATAATTTTTAAATTATCAGATTTAAAGTTATTTTTAATTTATACAAAATTATATACAAATTATTAATATCCTTTTCTAGATATATTAGTAAATTCTATAATAGTGTTCACATTTATTTATGATTGATACTCGTAAGATTCGTGTATATAGCATCACCCCATATTTTTTTATCAAACCTAAATGGATAGTCATTGAATATGAATCTGTGTTTTTCAACAAGCAATAAAGTTATTCATATTAAAATTGTCAAACATTTGACAAATATAGCTAAAATCAAAAGGTGGGGGGACTTGGATTTCAAAGTCTTCTAGCATTAATTGAAAAAAATAAAAATAAATAAATCTTCCAAACCAAAATACTAGTCTTTCTGGTTCCAAACTGTTCCAATTCATACATCACCCATGGATTGCAAAGCAAGCAGAATCCTATTTTTTCTCAGTTGTGCATGTTTCCTACACTTAACGAGGCCTTCAAAGTTGAGTACAAACATATTATGGCAAGGTGAGAAGCTTAATTTTGGTGATTTTTTGGTTGCAAATTCAGGGGAAGCATCTCTAAGTTTCTTCAAGCCAAGCAATTACAGCAACAACATATACCTAGGAGTAAATTCCTTGTTGTTCTCATACTATGTATGGGTTGCCAACAGAGACACACCAATCCAAGACCCTAAAGCATATCTTATACTTGATGAACAAGGTAGCTTGAAAATTCTATACAACAAAGATAGAGATTCAATTGTTCTATATTCATCATCACTTGAAGCACCAACAAATACTAGTATCACTTTAACAGACAAAGGCAATGTTATACTACGCGAAATGAATCCAGATGGATCGGTTAAGAGCGATTTTGTGTGGCAGAGTTATGATTATCCCACTGACACTCTTTTTCCAGGGATGAAACTTGGAATCAACAAAAGAACAGGGCAAAGATGGTCTATAACATCACGGAGAACCTTTCATAACCCTTCGTCGGGGCCTTTTACGTTAGGCATGGATCCAAACAATACAAACCAATTAGTGATATGGTGGAGAGAGATGATTATGTGGACCAGTGGGGAATGGGATCCTAATCAACAAACCTTTAGAAATACAAAAGGTTTAGTAGACTTTAATTTTACTTATGTTTCAAATGAAAATGAAACATATTTCAAAATTTTCTTACTTAGTTATCTCAATATAATTAGAGATGGTTCGATATATTCTGGAAGTGATACCTATTATTCGTGTGCTTCTAATGATCGACCTCCTTTTCAAGCTGGATGTAAACTGCCTAAAACTCCCCAGTGTAGGAAGAGCCAACAACATAGTGATAATAGTTTAGTCCTTCCAAGTTGGAATGGAACAGGTAAAATGTCCATGGAAGGGTTCAAGTTTGATGAAAGTGAGAATCTGACCATATCTGATTGCTGGTTGAAATGTTTGAACAATTGTTCTTGTGTGGCCTACTCTACTACAAACGAGGATGACTCTGGCTGCGAGATCTGGAGCATAACAGCGAAATATGTTGCAACTAATGATGGTCGAAATATTTATTTTTTTCCAGTAAAGTCGGAAGGTAATCTACGTGCTTAAACTTTTCGTAATTTTTCATAGCATTCTAAGTATAATGAGATTTGTTTTTGGGTCACATAATGCAGCGACGAGTAAAAGAAGATTGATACTCAGTAGTGTGGCAGGAGGAGCTGCTGCCATTTTCATGTCATGCTGCATATGCTTTGTCTTATGGAGAAAACATAAAGCCAAAGGTACTTATTTGAAATATTTAGCAAAAATGCTGTTTGAACCCTCTTACATATAAATCTCTTGTACACCATCATTTGGTAACATAGTTATCACATGCTGGTTCAAACCCAGTGTATACTACCACAATTACTATAGGACAAATGATTGCATTACCAACATTTGATATGAGCTATCGAGTTTGGTCTTATTGGGTTTCAGATGCTCTGTCATGAATGCTTGTCTTATTTCCGGTCATTTTTAGCTCATATGACAAGAAAAAGAAGTTCTGGGACAAAAGATCTTTGTCCGAATAGTTGAACCTCATATATAGAAATTTCATTAAAAACAAGTTTTTGATGAGAAGTGTTGGTCAATGAATGCTATGTTTCCTCTTTCTGTAGTCAATAGAAAAATAAAACAAGAGAAGCTGTTACTTGAAATTGGAGGTAATGCAACACCTCCCCCTGCATATGGTTCTTCCAGCAAAGTGAAATTTGGCACCAATGGTGGAAAGACAAACCATGACATGCATATCTTCAGCTTTGGAAGCATTGCCACAGCAACTGACAACTTCTCTTCTGCAAATAAGCTAGGCGAGGGTGGGTATGGGCCTGTCTACAAGGTAAAATTACCAACTGTATATGAATTATGAATAATACTTTGCATTGCTTGATAGAAATGAAAAACAGTGAGAAGCTAGCTAGGATATAATCAAAGTTGTATTAATGAGGCAAAAAGGAATTTTCAGGGAAAACTTAAAGATGGGCAAGAAATTGCAATAAAAAGACTTTCAAGAAGTTCAGGACAGGGGCTAGAAGAATTCAAGAATGAAGCTCAGCTGATTGCTAAACTCCAGCACAGGAGTCTTGTGAGACTTCTAGGTTTCTGCATTGAGGGAGAAGAGAGAATATTGATCTATGAGTACATGCCTAACAAGAGCTTGGATTTCTACCTTTTTGGTATACTTCTACTTCATTTCTAGTTCAATATATTGCTAATACACATTACTTTTTTCTTGTCAAACTGATTTGATTTACTTGGCGATAGATTTCAATGAAAAGAAAGTACTAAATTGGAGGAGAAGATTATGTATTATTGAGGGTATTGCTCAAGGACTTGTTTATCTCCATAATTATTCAAGACTAACAGTGATTCACAGAGATTTAAAAGCCAGTAATATCTTAGTTGATGATGAAATGAGACCAAAAATATCAGATTTTGGCTTGGCCAGAATTTTTAGGTCAGAAGATAATGAAGAAAAGACAAATAAAATTGTTGGAACATTGTAAGTATACAATTAACTTTTGTTACTTACAAAGTATGTAGGTTTTCATTTTTTGAGACACTAATGAAGTTGGTTGTTTAACTATAACTTCAGTGGTTATATGTCACCGGAATATGCTATGAGTGGTGTCGTCTCAATTAAAACTGATGTTTTTAGCTATGGAGTTCTTCTATTAGAGATTGTGACTGGCAAGAAGAACAATAATTGCTATCAAACTGATGGCCCTATCAATCTCATAGGATATGTAAGTTGTGTTTCAGCGTAATGGATTTACATAACTAAATTTTGAACTTCAACAAAAACATTTATTGTATTTTTTTTTTTCTCTTATTTGTTGCAGGCATGGCAATTGTGGATTGAAGGCAGAGCTTCAGAGCTAATAGACCCAATATTGGGTGGATCATGCAGCCCTAGTGAAGTATTAAGATGCATTCATATCGGTCTATTGTGTGTACAAGAAAAAGCAACAGAAAGACCTACCATGTTAAATGTTGTTTCATTTCTTTCAAGTGAAACAATCCAACTAGCTCAACCAAACCAGCCAGCATTTTTTAACAATATAGTTGTGAAAGAGACAGATGTTCTGCCTGTTAGTTATGGTTCGTCAAATGATGTAACAATTTCAGATGTAAATGGTAGATAACTGCACCAACATTTGGATTTTTTTTTAAATCTTGGGTCTCAGGGCTCTCCTTCTACCAAATATTGCTGCAAATAATTCTTTTAAGATTTAGACTTCTAATTTGACAGTTAATTATATCTATATTTTTAATACATCTGAAAGGCCTTTTACAAAACTTTTATATATGCAACGCATTTGGTAAAAATAATTTAGACTTATACACTGAAAGTTCCTACCAACTCGAAGTTTCGTAACACAGATCATGCTACAATTCTGACTTTATCGGGGGGAAAAAAATAGAGCAAAGATTATATTAAGCACTGTCATTGTATTATTGACAATAAAATAACAGCTTATACTCCATCAACAAGCATTTTGATGTAACACTACTGTGAATAGCAACCTTAGGAACTTATTATTTTATGAATGATTATTATCTTTAAAGTCCACACTCTATACTTGGTTGTTGTTTTTTTTTCCCCTCTTAATCTCTTTGACCAAAATTTCATGTTTTGTTTTATGACAATAAAATACTTCAATTGTGTTTGGGACATAACCAGATTTGTTATTTTTATTTTTACCTAAATGCAGAGAAGAGGAACATATGGATAGTGATCTGTATAGTAGGAGGAGCTCCTGCCATGCCATACTTATATCATTCTACATATTATGGAGAAAGCAAAAGGCAAAAGGAAAGCAAAACGAACACAGGAAGAAGAAGAAGAAAACTGAGTATTTGATCAATGTGTCAAATTCTAACTATTAAAAGCCTAGCTGTGGCTTTGGCTGAGAGACACCGAGAATATAAAATGCCAAACTCTGAAATGAGTGCTTGCAGTTATTGGGCCTCTTGTGCACGATAATACAAATGAAATTTGTATGTCAAATAAGGCCTCTAGTCTTCAATCTCCGCCAAAACTTGTTTTGTTTGTTTGACTGAATTTTTTCTTTTTGCCTGCATAACCCATTGCTTTGGAATCCATGAGTAATGGAAAAAACATTTTACTATAATAACTAAATGGATTTTGTGAGGACTTTATGGATTTTATTCTTTTTAAGGCTATACTAGTCAAAATGTGAATTTGAACATTTAGTCATAAGTTTGAAATTCATGAATTCAAATGTTTTCTGTTTATCACTAAGTTAAACAATTTATGGATCCAAATGAATATGTTTCCAAAAAGAAAAAAAAAAAAAAGAAAGAAAGAAAGAAAAGGAGAATCTAAATGAATATATGTATGCAATTTACACTCTTTGCATAAATTTTCTATTATAATTAATTCTTGTGTGTATAAAATATATTTTTATCAGTTAAATTAATTAACAACCGAGTAAATTGAATTTAGAAAAAAAAAACTGTTTCATTTCATTATTCTAGGGTTTTGGATTGAAGGGGTTATAGATTTCAACTAATCAAATCTCATTGAAAAAATAAAGAAGCTCGCCAATAAATCTCACTAATTATTATTATTATTAATTATTTATTTAATAAACTAAAAGAGTTATCTAATTACACCTTGGCATAGTTGAACATGTCAACGGCGGCGACATGGGTTTTCTCCTGTCAATCTGATGCACCAAAAAAAAAAAAAAAAACATCCCACGATAGTAATTTTTGTTTTTAAATTATGTTAGATTTAACGTTGCTTTCAATTTAGAATGTCCTCTATTTCTAGATATATTAATTGATTCTATTAATATGATTGGTACTGATATGTATGTTTCATATAGATAACATCATCCAATCCAAAATATAAGTCTTTCAGGTTCCAAAATTTTCCAATTCAGACACCACCCATGGATTGCAAAGCATGCAGAATCCTATTTTTCCTAAGTTGTGCATATTTCCTACACTTAACAAGGCCTTCAAAGTTGAGGAGAACCGTATTATGGCAAGGTGAGAAACCTAATTTTGGTGATGTTTTGGTGTCAAATACAGGGGAAGAATTTCTGAGTTTCTTCAAGCCAAGCAATTACGGTAACAACATATAACTAGGAGTAAACTCCTTGTTGTTCTCATACTATTTCTGGGTTGCCAACAGAGACACACCAACCCAAGATCCTAAAGCATATCTTATGCTCGATGAACAGGGTAACTTGAAAATTCTATACAACAATGATAGAGATTCAATTGTGCTATATTCATCATCACTTGAAGCACCAACAAATACTAGTATCATTTTATCAGACAAAGGCAATGTTAGACTTCGTGAAATGAATCTAGATGGATCAGTCAAGCGCGACTTTTTGTGGCAGGGTTTTGATTATCCCACTGACACTTTTCGTAGAGGGATGAAACTTGGGATCAACAAAAGAACAGGGCAAAGATGGTCTATAACATCACGGAGAACCTTTCATAACCCTTCGTTGGGGCCTTTTACGTTAGGCATGGATCCAAACAATGCAAACCAATTAGTGATATGGTGGAGAGAGATGATTATGTGGACCAGTGGGGAATGGGATCCTAATCAACAAACCTTTAGAAATACAAAAGGTTTAGTAGACTTTAATTTTACTTATGTTTCAAATGAAAATGAAACATATTTCAAAATTTCTTACTTAGTTATCTCAATATAATTAGAGATGGTTCGATATATGCTGGAAGTGATACCTATTATTCGTGTGCTTCTAATAATCGACCTCCTTTTCAAGCTGGATGTAAACTGCCTAAAACTCCTCAGTGTAGGAAGAGCCAACAACATAGTGATAATGGTTTAGTCCTTCCAAGTTGGAATGGAACAGGTAAAATGTCCATGGAAGGTATCAAGTTTGATGAAAGTGAGAATCTGACAAAATCTGATTGCTGGTTGAAATGCTTGAACAATTGTTCTTGTGTGGCCTACTCTACCACAAATGAGGATGATTCTGGCTGCGAGATCTGGGGCATAACAGCGAAATTTGTTGCAACTAATGATGGTCGAAATATCTCTTTTTTTCCAGTAAAGTTGAAAGGTAATCTATGAGCTTAAACTATTGGTAATTTTTCATAGTATTCTAAGTATAATGAGATTTGTTTTTGGGTCACATAATGCAGCGACGAGTAAAAGAAGATTGATACTCAGTAGTGTAGCAGGAGGAGCTGCTGCCATTTTCATGTCATGCTGCATATGCTTTGTCTTGTGGAGAAAACATAAAGCCAAAGGTACTTATTTGAAATATTTAGCAAAAATGCTGTTTGAACCCTCTTACATATACATCTCTTGTACACTATCATTTGCTAACATAGTTATCACATGCTGGTTCAAACCCAGTTTATACTACCACAATTACCATAGGACAAATGATTGCATTACCAACTTGATAAAAGCTATCGAGTTTGGTCTGATTGGGTTTCAGATGCCCTGTCAAGAATGTTTGTCTTATTTCTTGTCTCATTAGTAATGATTGTAATACGTCCTCTGTCATGAATGCTTGTCTTATTTCCTGTCATTTTTAGCTCATATGACAAGAAAACAAAGTTCTGGGACAATAGATCTTTGTCCGAATAGTTGACCCTCGCAAATATGCATATATAGAAATTTCATTAAAAACAAGTTTTCGATGAGAAGTGTTGGCCAATGAATGCTATGTTTCCTCTTTCTGTAGTCAATAGAAAAATAAAACAAGAGAAGCTGTTACTTGAAATTGGAGGTGATGCAACACCTCTCCCTGCATATGATTCTTCCAGCCAAGTGAAAATTGGCACCAAAGGTGGACAGACAAACCATGACATGCATAACTTCAGCTTTGGGAGCATTGCCACAGCAACTGAAAACTTCTCTTCTGCAAATAAGCTAGGCGAGGGTGGGTATGGGCCTGCCTACAAGGTAAAATTACCAACTATACATGAAATATGAATAATATTTTGCATTGCTTGATAGAAATGAAAAACAGAGAGAAGCTAGCTAGGATATGATCAAAGTTGTATTAATGAGGCAAAAAGGAATTTTAAGGAAAAACTTAAAGATGGACAAGAAATTGCAATAAAAAGACTTACAAAAGTTCAGGACAAGGGCTAGAAGAATTGAAGAATGAAGCTCAATCGATTGCTAAACTCCAACGCAGGAGTCTTGTGAGACTTCTAGGTTTCTGCATTGAGGGAGAAGAGAGGATATTGATCTATGAGTACATACCTAACAAGAGCTTGGATGTCTACCTTTTTGGTATACTCCCACTTCATTTCTAGTTTAATATATTGCTAATATACATGTCAAATTAATTTTTTCTTGTCAAATTGATCATTTGATTTACTTGGGGGATAGATTTCAATGAAAAGAAAGTACTAAATTTGCAGAGGCGATTTTTTATTATTGAGGGTATTTCTCAAGGACTTGTTTATCTCCATAATTATTCAAGACTAATAGTGATACATAGAGATTTAAAGACCAATAATATCTTACTTGATGATGAAATGAGACCAAAAATATCGGATTTTGGCATGGCCAGAATTTTTAGGTCAAAAGAAAATGAAGAAAAGACAAATAGAATTGTTAGAACATTGTAAATATACAATTAACTTTTGTTACTTACGAAATATGTAGGTTTTTCTTTTTTGAAAAACTATTGAAGTTGATTGTTTAACTATAACTTCAGTGGTTATATGTTTCCAGAATATGCTACGAGTGGTGTCGTCTCATTTAAAACTGATGCTTTTAGCTATGGAGTTCTAGTAGAGATTGTGATTGGCAAGAAGAACAATAATTGCTATCAAGCTGATGGCCCTATCAATCTCATAGGATATATAAGTTGTGTTTCAACCTAACAGGTGTACATAACTAAATTTTGAACTTCAATATAAACATTATTGTATTTTTTTTTTCCTATATTTGTTGCAGGCATGGCAACTATGGATTGAAGGCAGAGCTTCAGAGCTAATAGACCCAATATTGGGTGGATCATGCAGCCTTAGTGAAGTATTAAGATGCATTCATATTGGTCTATTGTGTGTACAAGACAAAGCAACAGATAGACCCACCATGTTACATGTTGTTTCATTTCTTTCAAGTGAAATAACCCAACTAGCTCAACCAAACCAGCCAGCATTCTTCAACAATATAGTTGTGAAAGAGACAGATGTTCTGCCTGTTAGTTATGGTTCCTCAAATGATGTCACAATTTCAGATGTAAATGGTAGATAACTGCACCAAAATTTGAAATTTTCTTTTGTTAATCTTTGGTCTCTTGATTCTCCTTCTACCAAATATTGCTGAAAATAATTCTTTTACGATTTAGACTTCTACTTTGAAGTTAATTATATATATTTTTAATACATCTGAAAGGTCTTTTATTTATTTTACGAAACTTTTATAGATGCATTTGGTAAGAATAATTTAATCTTATACAATGAAAGTTCCTACTAACTTGAAGTTTCTAATCACAGACCATGCTACAATTCTGACTTTATAGGGGAAAAAAAAATAGAACACAGATTATATTAAGCACTATCATTGTATTATTTACAATAAAATAACAGCTTATACTCCGTCAACAAGCATTTTGATGTAACACTATTATGACTAGCTACCTTAGGAACTTATTATTTTATGAATGATGATTATCTTTAAAATAGTGAAATTGACAATGGAATTCAGAGGGATATTTCTGAAGTCCACTCTAAACTTTTTTTTTTTGTTTGCCTCTTAATCTCTTTGACCCAAGTTTCATGTTTTGTTTACAACAATAAAATACTCCAATTATGTTTGGGACATGACCAGATTTGTTGTTGTTGTTGTTTTTTTTTTTTTTTTTTTTTCCTCCAAAATGCAAAGTAGAGGAACATATGGATAGTGATGAGTATGGTAGGAGGAGCTCTTGCCGTACTTATATCATAAAACATATGCTATGTGTTATGGAGAAGGCAAAAGGAAGGCAAAACAAGCATAGGAAGAAGAAGAGAAAAACTGAGTAATTGATCAATGTGTCAAATTCTAAATGTTAAAATCCAAGCTGTGCATTTGGCTGAGTGACCCTAAGAATACCAAACTCCAAAATGAGGTGCTTGCAGTTATTGGGCCTCTAGTGCACAATAATACAAATGAAATTGTATGTCAAACAAGGCCTCTAGACCCTTGAGTTCTTTCAATCTCCTCCAAAACATGTTTTGTTTGTTTGACAGAGTTTTTCTTTTTGCCTGCATAACCCATTGCTTTGGAATCCATGAGTAAATTCTATAACAATGTTCACATTTATTTATGATTCGACAATCGACAATGATTTATCTTTTGGGCCATTGTAAGAAATTTTATTTTTTTTAATATTAGGATTTTTAGTTGGACGAGACAACCAAAAATCGACTCAATGATCTGAAAAATGTTTGGGCTACAGAGTGATAGGAAGATTTTCTGATAGGTAGAGTACAAAACTAAGAATTAATGAACTAAGAAGAATTAAGGGCTTGACTTTTGGGTGGTTTGAAGATTTTCTGAAGTTGGGGGTGACTAGTTATTGAAATTGAAAGTAGAGAGGACTAGTTGCCAAATGTGCAAAATTAAAGAGGAAATGCTGCTTTTGAAGATGCGATTCATTAAAGGTTTAGAAAGAACAGCATAGCTTTTGAACAAAATAATAGATGATTTTGTTCTTTCGTTTTTGGTAATAGAAATGAAAAGGTAGCGCAGGTAGGATTCCGGCCACACTCTCCGGCAGGAAGATTGTGTCCACACTATCAACCTCTTGTATTTGAAAGAACTCTTAGTACAATACTTATGTCGGGATCAAAATTTATAATTCTTTTGAGAGCAATTATTTAAAAGAAAATTCAAATGGCATATATTGGCACCTTTTTTTCTTTCTTTTTTATTTTTGTTCCGTTTTTCATTGTTTTAAGGTAGAACAACTGAACAAGATAGTTCTTTTGGTTTTTCAGAAAAATGTTGTTTGATTAAGTGTTCTAAGCAAGGAGTTGAAACTGAAATGGACAATAAATTGAGGAAACATTTTCTTTAATTAAATCAACAACGGTTTTAGTACTTTGTTACTATTAAAATGATATTCCTTATGTACTCTTTTGTCAATCATTTTCATATTGGTATGATATTTATTTATCAATCTATATATTACAACTTTGCTGTGTCTTGTAGAATTTTAGAAACAAAAGAGACAAAATGGAAAGAGAAAAACAAAAATATACGTGATTTGGCCATCGGCTAACTCTATTAGAAAAGAGTACTATATTTATTCTATAGCTATGTATAAAACTCTCTCATTTTTACAATATTAGAGCCTTCAATTTATAGAACATGTCTTACTCAAATGAGTAGACATGTAATATACTAGCAAATTCTTTATCTTTTCCTTTCAATGAATAGTACCTATATATATAGTCGATGAATATTATATATGGTTTCCATTCATCATTTTTTTGCCCACAAAAGCTTGGATTTCTACCTTTTTGGTATACTTCTAATTCATTTCTAGTTCAATATATTCCTAATATACATGTCAACATTACTTTTTTCTTGTCAAACTGATTTGATTTACATGGTGATAGATTTCAATTGTTAGGTGTTGTTTCATTTCTTTCAGTGAAATAATCCAACCAATGCAAACCAGCCAGCATTCTTCAACAATAATTGTGAAAGAGCCATATGTTCTGCATGTTAACCATGATTTCTCAAATGATGTAACAATTTCAGATGTAAATGGTAGATAACTTGATTATAATAATGAGGTTATTTTTTATTTGTTATTTTGAGTGCTTTCTTGTTATTTTCTGGTTCAGTTGTGAAACTTGCTCAAATAATTTCCTCTTCATGTATGGTTACCGGATGTTATGAAAGGACATGTTGAGAATTATACAAACTTTTCATTCAATTTTCAATGAGTTATAGTAAAAATAATAAAAATTAATAACTATAAAATATAAGTATAAGACAAGAGAAATAAAATTGTTTTATTTCTTTTATTTCTTTGTTTGACTTTTTTTTTTTTTTTTTTTTGCCTGCATAATTTATTGCTTTGGAATCCATGAGTAATGCAAAAAACATTTTACCATAATAACTAAATGGATTTTTTGTGAGGACATTATGGATTTTATTCCTTTTAAGGCATGCTAGTTAGAAACTAGAAAGTCTTTGAATAGTCATAATGTGAATTTGATCACTTAGTCATAAGTTTGAAATTCATGAATTTAAATGTTTTCTGTTTATCAGAAAGTTAAAATTTTTATGAATCCAAATGAATATGTTTCTAAAAAGAAAGAAAAAGAAAGAAAAAAGAAAGAAAGAAAAGAAGAATCTAAATGAATATATGATGACATTTACACTCTTTGCATAAATTTTCTACATAATTCATTCTTCGGTGTATAAAAATTAATAATATATTTGTGTCAGTTAAGTTAATTAACGACCTAGTAATTAATTTGAATTTAGACTAAAATTTTGTTTTCATTTCATTACACTCGATTAATTATTAATTTAATAAGCTGAACTAGTTATCTAATTACACCTTGCATAGTTGAACATGTCAACGGCGGCCATATGGGTTTCTCCGGTCAATCTGATGTACCAATAAACTATGTGCAAATTATAGAATGTCCCCCATTTTAAGATATATTAATGGATTCTATAATGGAGTTCACTTTAATTTATGATTGGTACTAATATGCTTCGCTCAAAATTTTTTTATTAGGATTTTTATAATGACAGTCCTAATCATACTTGTTAAATTATAATAAATATGAGCTTGAATTTTGAAACTTTCTAAACCTTAAAAAGTGTCTTCAAGGCACCCGTTAGAAAAATAATTTTTGTTAAATTTAGAAGGGATAATCATTGGACAAAAGTTTGTGTTATTCAACAAGCAATTAAGTTATGCAAATTAAAATTGTCAAACATTTGACAAAAATAAAGTACCTAAAATCCAAAGGTAGGGACTTGGATTTCAAAGTCTCCTAGTCTTAAAAAATGGAAAACGCTTCCAGTCCAAAATGTAAGTCTTTCAGGTTCCAAAATTTTCCAATTCAGACATCACCCATGGATTGCAAAGCATGCAGAATCCTATTTTTGCTAAGTTGTGCATGTTTCCTACACTTAACAAGGCCTTCAAAGTTGAGTAGAACCATATTATGGCAAGGTGAGAAGCTTAATTTTGGTGATCTTTTGGAGTCAAATTCAGGGGAAACATCTCTAAGTTTCTTCAAGCCAAGCAATTACAGCAACAACATATATTTAGGAGTAAACGCCTTGTTGTTCTCATACTATTTCTGGGTTGCCAACAGAGACACACCAATCCAAGACCCTAAAGCATATCTTATTCTTGATGAACAAGGTAGCTTGAAAATTCTATACAACAATGATAGAGATTCGCTTGTGTTATATTCATCATCACTTGAAGCACCAACAAATACTAGTATCATTTTATCAGACAAAGGCAATGTTATACTTCGTGAAATGAATCTAGATGGATCGGTTAAGCGCGATTTTTTGTGGCAGGGTTTTGATTATCCCACTGACACTCTTCATGGAGGGATGAAACTTGGGATCAGCAAAAGAACAGGGCAAAGATGGTCTATAACATCACGGAGAAGCTTTAATAACCCTTCGTCAGGGCCTTTTATGCTAGGCATGGATCCAAACAATACAAACCAATTAGTGATATGGTGGAGAGAGATGATTATGTGGACCAGTGGGGAATGGGATCCTAATCAACAAACCTTTAGAAATACAAAAGGTTTAGTAGACTTTAATTTTACTTATGTTTCAAATGAAAATGAAACATATTTCAAATATTTCTTTCTTAGTTATCTCAATATAATTAGAGATGGTTCCTTATATTCTGGAAGTAATACCTATTATTCGTGTGCTTCTAATGATCGACCTCCTTTTCAAGCTGGATGTAAAATGCCTGATACTCCTCAGTGTAGAAAGAGCCAACAACACAGTGATAATGATTTAGTTCTTCCAAGTTGGAATGGAACAGGTAAAATGTCCATGGAAGGGTTCAGGTTTGATGAAAGTGAGAATCTGACAAAATCTGATTGCTGGTTGAAATGTTTGCACAATTGTTCTTGTGTGGCCTACTCTACTACAAATGAGGATGACTCTGGCTGCGAGATCTGGAGCAAAACAGCAAAATTTGTTGCAACTAATGATGGTCGAAATATTTATTTTTTTCCTGTAAAGTCGAAAGGTAATCTACTAGCTTACACTTTGGGTAATTTTTTATAGTATTCTTAGAATAATGAGATTTGTTTTTTGTCACATAATGCAGCGACGAGTAAAAGAAGATTGATACTCAGTTGTGTAGCAGGAGGAGTTGCTGCCATTTTCATGTCATGCTGCATATGCTTTGTCTTGTGGAGAAAACACAAAGCCAAAGGTACTTATTTGAAATATTTAACAAAAATGCAGTTTGAATCTCTTAGACATACATCTCTTGTACACTATCATTTGGTAACATAGTTATCACATGCTGGTTCAAACACAGTTTATACAACCACAATTACTATAGGACAAATAATTTCATTACGCCAACATTTGATAAGAGCTTTCGAGTTTAGTCTGATTGGGATTCAGATCCTCTGTCATGTTGTCTTATTTCCTGTCTCATAAGTTAAATGATTGTAATATGTCCTCATAAAAACAAATTTTTGATAAGAAGTGTTGGCCAGTTAATACTATGTTCCTCTTTATGTAGTTAATAGAAAAATGAAACAAGAGAAGCTGTTACTTGAAATTGGAGGTAATGCAACACCTCCCCCTGCATATGATTCTTCCAGCAAAGGGAAAATTGGCTCCAAAGGTGGAAAGACAAATCATGACATGCATATCTTCAGCTTTGGAAGCATTGCCACAGCAACTGACAACTTCTCTTCCGCAAATAAGCTAGGCGAGGGTGGGTATGGGCCTGTCTACAAGGTAAAATTTCAAACTATATATGAAGTATGAATAATATTTTGCATTGCTTGATAGAAATGAAAAACAGAGAGAATGAGGCAAAAAGGAATTTTCAGGGAAAACTTAAAGATGGGCAAGAAATTGCAATAAAAAGACTTTCAAGAAGTTCAGGACAGGGGCTAGAAGAATTCAAGAATGAAGCTCAGTTGATTGCTAAACTCCAGCACAGGAATCTTGTGAGACTTCAAGGTTTCTGCATTGAGGGAGAAGAGAGGATATTGATATATGAGTACATGCCCAACAAGAGTTTGGATTTCTACCTTTTTGGTATACTTCTACTTCCTTAGTTCGATATATTGCTGATAAACATTACTTTTTTCTTGTCAAACTGATTTGATTTACTTGGGAGTAGATTTCAATGAAAAGAAAGTGTTGAATTGGAAGAGGCGATTTTGTATTATTGAGGGTATTGCTCAAGGACTTGTTTATCTCCACAATTTTTCAAGATTAACAGTAGTACACAGAGATTTAAAGGCCAGTAATATCTTACTTGATGATGAAATGAGGCCAAAAATATTGGACTTTGGCATGGCCAGAATTTTTAAGTCAAAAGAAAATGAAGAAAAGACAAATAGAATTGCTGGAACATTGTAAGTATACAATTAACTTTTGTTACTTACAAAGTATGTAGGTTTCCTTTTTTGAAACACTGATGAAGTTGGTTGTTTAACTATAACTTCAGTGGTTATATGTCTCCGGAATATGCTATGAGTGGTGTCGTCTCAATTAAAACTGATGTTTTTAGCTATGGAGTCCTTCTACTAGAGATTGTGACCGGCAAGAAGGGCAATAATTACTATCAAACTGATGGCCCTATCAATCTCATAGGATATGTAAGTTTTGTTTCAACTTAATGGATATACAAAACTAAATTTTGCTTCAACAAAAACATTATGTATTTTTTTTCTCTCTTTATTTGTTGCAGGCATGGCAGTTGTGGATTGAAGGCAAAGCTTCCGAGCTAATAGACCCAATATTGGAGGGATCATACAGCCCTAGTGAAGTATTAAGATGCATTCACATTGGTCTATTGTGTGTACAAGACAAAGCAACAGATAGACCCACCATGTTACATGTTGTTTCATTTCTTTCAAGTGAAATAATCCAACTAGCTCCACCAAAACAGCCAGCATTCTACAATGTGAAAGAGCCAGATGTTCTGTATATTAACCATGATTCCTTAAATGTTATAACAATTTCAGACGTAAGTGGTAGATAACTTGATTTATAATAATGAGGATGTTTTTTATTTGTTACTTTGTGTGCCTTCCTGTTATTTTTTGGTTTAGTTGCGAAATATACTCAATTCCCTATTTATGTATAGCTACCGGAAGCTATGGAAGTCCTACCCCTGTTTCGGCTCTTATACATGCTGCTACTATGGTAGCGTCTTGAATTTTTCAAGTAGCCTGGCTTCTTCCTGTTTTCATAGTCATACCTTACATAATAAATCTAGTGGCTTTGATAGGTATAATAACAGTACTACTAGGTGCTACTTTAGTTCTACACCAACATATGAAATTCATTTGTTAATCTTAGGTCTCTGGGTTCTCCTCTACCAAATATATGTGCCAAAAATTCTTTTAAGATTTAGACTTCTAATTTGACAGTTAATTAAATTTTTTAATACATCCGAATGGTCTTTTATTTATTTTACAAAATCGTTATATATGCTACGCGTTTGGTAAGGATAATTTAAACTTATACAATGAAAGTTCTTAGTAACTCGAAGTTTCGTAACACAGGCCATGCTACAATATTGACTTTCTAGGAAATATATATATATATAGAGAGCAAGGATTGTATTAAGCACTGTCATTATATCATTGACAGTAAAATAACAGTTCATATTCCATCAACAAGCATTTTGATGTAACACTACTACGAATAGGAACCTTAGGAACTTATTATTTTATGAATGATGATTATCTTTAAGATAGTGAAATTGACAATGAAACTCAGGGATATTTCTGAAGTCCACTCTAAACTTTTGTTTTTTTTCCCCTCTTAATCTCTGTCACCCAAATTTCATGTTTCAATTGATGGCTCATATCTATTTTAGTATCACACGTCCCTTTATGGCCATACACTAGCAAGGATTCAATGAAGTTGCCCGTGAACTTGTGGCTTGGAGCAACTAGCTTCTTTGGTAAGGCAAGGAGTTTCATGGACTGGGTAGGAATTCATCCAAGACCAGTTGAGGGCTATTCCAAAAACAGAGGGTTACACTCATCATCTTTTAGGGCTCACATGACACATACTATAAGCCTCAAGGAGAACACAATTGTGTAAGGTTATCCCGTTGGTCTTGTACAATATTTGATAACAACATGATAATAATCTTGAAGAATAAAACAGTAGTATATACATATAAACTTATATCATCTAATCCCTTAATGTACCTGAAAGGTCTGGACCTTATGCAACCTTGTAAATTCTTTTATGCACCTTTTCACATGACAGATGCAGTCCCAAATACCTTTCTAGTATTAAGTATTATCACTGTGTTTACGATCTTAATCCAACAAAACAACAAATGGGACCCTCAAATTTCCCAATCACTAAAAATGTTACAGCATAACGATGAGGCAAAATTGCATGGTTGAACACTTGAACTAGAACTTGTTCATATTTCATTCCAAAGTATAATATTCAAAATACATAATTAAAATTTCCCTTTACTCATCCTTCAAAACAAATGAAATTGTATTCAAGTCAATGCCAAAAATGAATCAAAGCAGGCTAATGAGAATAAGAATAAGAAGAGCAGCAACAAGAATAGCAAATGAGATAAAGAAAAGCTGCCAGAGAAGAGGAACACATATGCTGTGTGTTATGGAGAAAGCAAAAGGCAAAAGGAAAGCAAAAACAAACAGAGGAAGAAGAAGAGGAAAACTGAGTTTGATCAATGTGTTAAATTCTACACTTAAAAGCCTAGCAGTGGCTTTGGCTGAGAGAACCCAAGAATACCAAATTCCAAACTCTGAAATGAGTGCTTGCAGTTATTGGGCCTCTAGTGAACAATAATACAACTGAAATTGCACGTCAAACAAGGCCCCTAGATCCTACAGTTCTTTCAAGCTCCTCCACTACTTGTTTTGTTTTTTTTTTGACTGAGTTTTTCTTTTGCCTGCATAACCCATTGCTTCGGTATCCATGAGCTAATTGTAGAACACATTTGACCATAATAACTAAATGGATTTTTTTGGAGGACATTATCGATTTTATTCCTTTTAAGGCTATACTAGTTAGAAATTATAAAATCTTCGATCAGTCATAATGTGAATTTGAACATTTAGTCATAAGTTTGAAATTCATGAATTCAAATGTTTTCTTTTTTGGTTTTTCATGAGTATCCCTGCAGCTAAAAGATATGAGTCTGATCTTGTTCGGAATGTGCAGTTGTCCCTACCCACAAGTATTTTTCTACGGGTTCAAATCTCTAACATTGTAAAGGCCCCTTAACTATTAAACTTGAACGTGTCTTACCACTTGAATTACGCCTTGTGGGTTCAAATATTTTCTGTGTATCGGAAAGTTTAAATGTTTTCTGTTTATTAGAAAGTCAAAAATTTTATGAATCCAAATGAATGTTTCTAAAAAGAAAAAAAGAAAAGAAGAATCTAAATGAATATAGAGATGACATTTACACTCTTGCTTTTTTATTTATTTTTGTTATAATTAAGTCTTGGGTGTATAAAAATTAATTATATATTTTTGTCAATTAAATTAATTAACGACAGAGTAATTTGAATTTAGACTAAAATTTTGTTTCATTACATTATTCATAGAACTTGTGGCTTGGAGCAACTAGCTTCTTTAGTAAGGCAAGGAGTTTCATGGACTGGGTAGGAATTCATCCAAGACCAGTTGAGGGCTATTCCAAAAACAGAGGGTTACGCTCATCATCTTTTAGGATTCACATACTATAAGCCTCAAATTTACGATCTTAATCTAACAAAACAACAAATGTGACCCTCAAATTTCCCAATCACTAAAAATGTTATAGCATGACGATGAGGCAAAATTGCATGGTTGAACACTTGAACTAGAACCTGTTCATATTTCATTCCAAAGTATAATATTCAAAATACATAATTACAATTTTCCTTTACTCATCCCTCAAAAGAAATGAAATTGTATTCAAGTCAATGCCAAAAATGAATCAAAGCAGGGTAATGAGAATGAGAATAAGAAGAGCAGCAACAATATAATACTTGAGAGCAGCAACAAGAATAGCAAATGAGATAAAGAAAAGCTGCCAGAGAAGAGGAACACATATGCTATGTGTTATGGAGAAAGCAAAAGGCAAAAGGAAAGCAAAAACAAACAGAGGAAGAAGAAGAGGAAAACTGAGTTTGATCAATGTGTTAAATTCTACACTTAAAAGCCTAGCTGTGGCTTTGGCTGAGAGAACCAAAGAATACCAAATACCAAACTCTGAAATGAGTGCTTGCAGTTATTGGGCCTCTAGTGAACAATAATACAAATGAAATTGTATGTCAAACAAGGCCTCTAGATCCTGCATTTCTTTCAAGCTCCTCCACAACTTGTTTTGACTGAGTTTTTCTTTTTGCTTGCATAACCCATTGCTTTGGTATCCATGAGCTAATTGTAGAACACATTTGACCATAATAACTAAATGGATTTTTTTTGGAGGATATTATGGATTTTATTACTTTTAAGGCTATACTAGTTAGAAATTATAAAGTCTTCGATTAGTCATAATGTGAGTTTGAACATTTAGTCATAAGTTTGAAATTCATGAATTCAAATGTTTTGTTTTTTGGTTTTTCACTGAGTATCCCTACACTTAAAAGATATGAGTCTAATATTATTTGGAGTGCGCGGTTGTCCCTTCCCACAATTATTTTTCTGCGAGTTCGAATCCCTGACATTATAGAGGCCCCTCAACCGTTAAACTTGAACATTTCTTACCACTTGAACCACACCTTGTGGGTTCAAATGTTTTTTATCTATCGGAAAGTTCAAATGTTTTATGTTTATCAGAAAGTCAAAAAATTTATGAATCCAAATGAATATGTTTGTAAAAGGAAAAAAAAGAAAAGAAGAATCTAAATGAATATAGTGATGACATTTACACTCTTGCTCATAATTTTTATTTTTATTTTTTTTATAATTAATTCTTGGTTGTATTAAAATTAATTATATATTTTTGTCAATTAAATTAATTAACGACCGAGTAATTTGAATTTAGACTAAAATTTTGTTTCATTACATTATTCTAGCTACTGGCCATATGCCTCAACAAGGATTTTGGATTGAAGGGGTTACAGATTTCAACTAATCAAATCTCATTGAAAAATTCTAGCTAGTGGCCATATGCCTCAACAAAGATTTTGGATTGAAGGGGTAATAGTTTTCAACTAATCAAATCCCATTGAAAAATAGAAAAGAAAAAAAAAAGCTCGTTAATAAATCCCAATAATAATAATATTATTATAAATAATTCAGTTAATAAAAGAGCTAGATTATTGGATGTTTTAAAAACTAAAAGGTGTACTAATTTAATATATATGTTATAAGAATAACTAATTTTAGAAAAATGATAATTAGAGAAAATTACTTTTAATTATCTTTGTACCAAAATTTACTATTAACAAATAATGAATTATAATAGAATTTATATTTTATTAGATAAAAATCAACAAGCACGGAATAAAATACAAACAACAATTTTAATTAAAATAGCATCTGATGGTACTTAAATAAAATTCAATAATATTAGTTAAATGGCTCAAGTATATTGAGTCTTCTTTCATTTATTCTTTCATTCAATTCAATCATACAACTTTTCTAAGTTATGCTTGTCACGAAGCATACATTGTATTATTCTCATGTTAACATAAAAAATAAATTTTACTATTAAAATATTTGAGCGCACAGTCAGTTTTTTTTTTCAACCAAAACATAAAAAAGTAAGGAGGACATCTTTCATATTTTGACAGGGAATATTCATCTGAGAGTATGATCATATGTGAGAGTGTAGAGTCACTCTCAACAAAGATTGTCAAGGAGACTCAAATTTTCAATTTTACAGAATGAGTGATTTTTGATGAGATATAAAAATTGCCTTTTAATTGAACTTGGAAAAAGTGTGGGAACCTTTTATGCTATGACATGGTAATGGGGTTAAAATTTAGATAGGAATTGAAAGGGAAATTATAAAACTCAATGTTTAATTTGTTTAGGTCACATTCGAACATGCAACTTATAAGTAATCTTGATGAAGTCATATATAGTTGTTAATTATATGTCCCCTAATTTAAGGTGACCAAAAGTTGCCTGATAGTAGTAATTAAAGGTGCACATGAAATTGAATGGTCTTGTTGGAACTAATCCACAAAGTCACGTGCCCCAACCACCATAAAGTTTCTTCTTCTTCTTCTTTCTTTTACCCCAAAATGCATGAATGGTGTGATTACACAAATTCTATCAAGATAATAGCTTAGTTTGGTGAAGATTTTACTCAATCCAAAATTATAGCAATTCAATTCGAAATAATAAGAATTTGATCCAAGAAGAAAGCATATTGAATTAATTTTGTAAGTCTAAGTCATATAAATAAAATTATTAGCTAATTCGATCTGATTAGATTCAATTTTAACACATTATTATCTATTATAAAATTAATAAAATTATTATTATCATCATTTGATCGTTATAAATTATATTATCATATATATTATATCATCAAAACCATCATGACAATAAGAAGCACCTTGTCTATTAAGGAGTAGTATATAATTATATATAAGAGCAGCTGGCAAAGGATTGCTTTTCATAGAGCAGCTGGACGTGAGTCAATGAGTTGAATATATAAGTTATGCTTTATTAAAGTTATGTTCTTTGCCAAATTTAGCTCAGCTATTGTAGGTTTGAAATGAAGCTAAATATTATGTTCCATGTTATTTTGATTTAGTCCCCAATATAACAATGTTTTCAGTTCAACAGAAACAAAACCCAAAAGTCTAATAGTTCAACAGAAAAGATCGTTAGATGCTAGATATTTATGTACTATGTTTTTACAGGATTGTAGTTAAATATAACAATAAATTGGATCACACCTTGTTCAAATTTGTTAAGATCTGTTTTAGTTTAAAATGAGATGCTTAGAAATAGGCAAATCTGACCCAATTAGGCCCAAATTAGATAGTCTTATGTTGCGTAGATATAAAATACAAGTATTAGCAAAATGCATAATAGAAATTCATTTCAACAATGAAGTTGTATGATATTCCGTTTATTATTATTATTTTTTTGCCTTCTCATAAGTTTCCCTACACCTTTCGAGTGTGGGACTAATCTTGTTTCGCGCTTTGTGGTTCACCCTCCCCAGAGGTGTTTCCTACCAGCTCGAATATCTAACATTGTAGAAACCTCTTAATCGTTGAGTACAAGCAGGCCTTACCACTTGAACCCCATTTTCTTAGGTATTGTACATGTATGATCAAACTATATTACTCATATGCCATTTTCATATGACTGACATGAGGCATGCACCTATAACAATTTGAAACTACTATCACTTTAAGATGGATTCTCACAATTTCAATATCCATTGTAGTAAAAAAAAAAAAAAAAAAAACCCTAATATTGGAGCATAATTAAGGGAAAAAGAGGAAAATGTGGAGCTACCTAGCATAGGCATCCAAAAGTTAATGAGAAAATTGGTCAAATAGTTTTTTGGATCAGGAATTCATGTCTAACAAATCTTTCCAAGTTAAGATTCAAGGGGATGTGATCGCTGTAGAAATAAATTTATTATGAGAATATATTTAGAAAATCAAATATATTACCCTTTTTCTTCTAAATATGTGTTATGTTCTTGGATTGATACAAATGGAGAAAAATAATTTATGTAACTCATTCCAATTAATTTGAAAGTTTAAGAATTCGTTAACTTGTTATGCTCACTTAAATGCAAGTATGTGGGCTTATATTTGTTGAAATTAACACATCATAGAAAATACTGAGGGTTATTTACAAAATGTTGGGCATATTTAGAGAGAGAAATCATACCATGGTTAATGCCTTAATGGTGAGGGAGATTGCATGCAATGAGAACAATGATGTTGAGGAGAATTTTGAAGTGAATTTTGCCTTTGGAAACAGTGTATTTCACCAACACAAATAGAGGTAGAAGAAGAGGAAAACAGTAATTGAATATCAAAAACCAAACTCTTTCAGAGTGCTTGCAGTTATTGGGCCTCTAGTGCACAATGATACAAATGAAATTGTATGTCAAACAAGGCCTCTAAACCCTACAATTCTCTCAATCTCCTCCAAAACTTGTTTTGTTTGTTTGACAGTTTTTGTTTTTGAATGTCAAACAAGGCCGCCCGTAAGATGCTGGAGGAAGTTAGCAGGCTATTTCTTTCACCATTCTACAACAATTAACAAAACTGTCCTCGTCACATGGTAGAAAAATTTACCATAAGAAAATGAATGGAAGGTGGACTATATGTTTGTTCTGATCATAAGGCTACTGAACTAGTTGACAAATGGTTATTATTTTTTATTTTTACATCCAATCAAACAATTTTTCACACGTCTAAATTACTTAAATAATTATCTAATTACACCATTGCATAGTTGACCATGTCAACGGCGGAGACATGGGTTTCTCCAGTTAATTTGATGTACCAATAAAAAATAAAAAAAATAAAAATCCTACTACAATAATTTTTAAATTATGAGTCAGATTTAAAGTTAATTTTTAATTTGAACTAAATTATGTACAAATTATAAAATGTCCTCTGTTTATATATAACTATATTAGTATATTTTATAATAGTATTCACATTTATTTATAATTGATACTCGTATGATTTGTGTACATAACCTCATCCTATATTTTTTTGTTAAATCTAAAGTGGACAATCATTGGATATAAGTTCGTGTCTTCCAACAAGCAATTAATTAAGTTGTTCAAATTAAAATTGTCAAACGTTTGACAAAAATATATTACCTAAAACAAAAGGTAGGAGACTTTGAAATGAAAAACAATTCAAACCCAAAATATAAGTCTTTCCGGTTCCAAAATGTTCCAATTCATACATCACTCATGGATTGCAAAGCAAGCAGAATCCTATTTTTCCTCAGTTGTGCATGTTTCCTACACTTAACAAGGCCTTCAGAGTTGAGTAGAAACATATTATGGCTAGGTGAGAAGCTTAATTTTGGTGATCTTTTGGTGTCAAATTCTGGGGAAGCATCTCTAAGTTTCTTCAAGCCAAACAATTACAGCAACAACATATACCAAGGAGTCAACTCCTTGTTGTTCTCATACTATTACAGGGTTGCCAACAGAGACACACCAATCCAAGACCCTAAAGCATATCTTATACTTGATGAACAAGGTAGCTTGAAAATTCTATACAACAATGGTAGAGATTCAATTGTGCTTCATCATCACTTAAAGCAGCAACAAATACTAGTATCATTTTATTAGACAAGGGCAATGTTATACTTCGCGAAATGAATCCAGATGGATCGGTTAGGCACGATTTTTTGTGGCAGAGTTATGATTATCCCACTAACTCTCTTGTTCCAGGGATGAAACTTGGGATCAACAAAAGAACAGGGCAAAGATGGTCTATAACATGACAGAGAACCTTTCATAGCCCTTCGTTTTAGGCATGGATCCAAATAATACAAACCAATTAGTGATATGGTGGAGAGAGATGATTCTGTGGACTAGTGGGGAATGGGATCCTAATCAAAAAACCTTTACAAATACAGAAGGTTACAATGAAACATATTTCCAATATTTCTGACTTAGTTAGCTTGACATAATTAGAAATGGTTCGTTATATGATGGAAGTGCTACTTATAATTCATGTGCTTCTAATGATCGACCTCCTTTTCAAGCTGGATGTAAACTGCCTAAAACTCCTCAGTGTAGGAAGAGCCAACAACACAGTGATAATGGTTTAGTCCTTCCAAGTTGGAATGGAACAGGTAAAATGTCCATGGAAGGGTTCAAGTTTGATGAAAGTGAGAATCTGACAAAATCTGATTGCTGGTTGAATTGCTTGAACAATTGTTCTTGTGTGGCCTACTCTACTACAAATGAGGATGACTCTGGTTGCGAGATCTGGGGCATAACAGCAAAATCTGTTGCAACTAATGATGGACGAAATATTTATTTTTTTCCTGTAAAGTCGGAAGGTAATCTACGAGCTTAAACTTTGGGTAATTTTTCTTAGTATTCTAAGTATAATAAGATTTGGTTTTTGGTCACATAATGCAGCTACGAGTAAAAGAAGATTGATACTCAGTAGTGTAGCAGGAGGAGCTGCTGCTATTTTCATGTCATGCTGCATATGCTTTGTCTTGTGGAGAAAACATAAAGCTAAAGGTACTTATTTGAAATATTTAACAAAAATGCTGTTTGAACCCTCTTACATAACCCTGTTTATACTACCACAATTACTATAGGACAAATGATTGCATTACTAACATTAGATAAGAGCTATCAAGTTTGGTCTGATTGGGTTTCAGATGCTCTGTCATGAATGCTTGTCTTATTTCCTGTCTCATAAGTTAAATGATTGTAATCCTCTGTCATGAATGCTTGTTTTATTCCCTGTCATTTTTTAGCGCATATGACAAGAAAACGAAGTTCTGGGACAAAAGATCTTTGTCCGAATAGTTGACCCTCATATATATGCATATAGAGAAATTTCATTGGAAACAAGCTTTTGATGAGAAGTGTTGGCCAATGAATGCTATGTTTCCTCTTTCTGCAGTCAATGGAAAAATAAAACAAGAGTAGCTGTTACTTGAAATTGGAGGTAATGCAACACCTCTCCCTGCATATGATTCCTCCAGCCAAGTTAAAATTGGCACCAAAGGTGGAAAGACAAACCATGACATGCATAACTTCAGCTTTGGAAGCATTGCCACAGCAACTGACAACTTCTCTTCTGCAAATAAGCTAGGTGAGGGTGGGTATGGGCCTGTCTACAAGGTAAAATTACCAACTGTATATGATATATGAATAAAATTTTGCATTGCTTGATTGAAATGAAAAATAGAGAGAAGCTAGCTAGGATATGATCAAAGTTGTATTAACGAGGCAAAAAGGAATTTTCAGGGAAAACTTAAAGACGGACAAGAAATTGCAATAAAAAGAATTTCAAAAAGTTCAGGACAAGGGCTAGAAGAATTCAAGAATGAAACTCAATTGATTGCTAAACTCCAGCGCAGGAATCTTGTGAGACTTCTAGGTTTCTGCATTGAGGGAGAAGAGAGGATATTGATCTATGAGTACATGCCTAACAAGAGCTTGGATTTCTACCATTTTGGTATACTCCTACTTCATTTCTAGTTCAATATATTGCTAATATACATGTCAAAATTACTTTTTTCTTGTCAAACTGATCATTTGATTTACTTGGGGATAGATTTCAATGAAAAGAAAGTGCTAAATTGGAAGAAGCGATTTTGTATTATTGAGGGTATTGCTCAAGGACTTGTATATCTCTATAATTATTCAAGACTAATAGTGATACATAGAGATTTAAAGGCCAGTAACATCTTCCTTGATGATGAAATGAGACAAAAAATATCAGATTTTGGCATGGCAAGAATTTTTAGGTCAGAAGAAAATAAAGAAAAGACAAATAGAATTGTTGGAACATTGTAAGTATACAGTTAAGTTTTGTTACTTACTAAATATATAGGTTTTTCTTCTTTGAAAAACTATTGAAGATGATTGTTTAACTATAACTTAAGTGGTTATATATCTTTGGAATATGTTATGAGTGGTATCGTCTCATTTAAAATTGATGTTTTTAGCTATGGAGTTCTTATACTAGAGAATGTAACCGGCTAGAAGAACAATTATTGCTATCAAACTGATGGCCCTATCAATCTCATAGGATATGTAAGTTGTGTTTCAACCTAATGGATGTACTTAACTAAATTTTGAACTTCAACAAAACATTATTGTATTTTTTTTTTCTCTGTATTTGTTGCAGGCGTGGCAATTGTGGATTGAAGGCAGAGCTTCGGAGCTAATTGACCCAATATTGGATGGATCATGCAGCCCTTGTGAAGCATTAAGATGCATTCATATTGGTCTATTGTGAGTACAAGACAAAGCAACATATAGACCCACCATGTTAGATGTTGTTTCATTTCTTTCAAGTGAAACAATCCAACTAGCTCAACCAAACCAGCCAGCATTCTTCAACAATATAGTTATGAAAGAGCCAGATGTTCTGCCTGCTAAACATGATTCCTTAAATGATGTAACAATTTCAGATGTAAATGGTAGATAACTACACCAGCATTTAGAAATTTTTTTGTTAGTCTTGGGTCACTAGGCTCTTCTTCTACCAAAAGTTTGTGCAACTCATTCTTTTAAGATTTTGACTTCCAATTTGATAGTTAATTATATTCTTCTTTTAATATGATCAGAAATGTCTTCAATTTGCTTTATAAAACTTTTATATATGCAATGCATTTGGTAAGGATAATTTAAACTTCTACAATGAAAGTTCATAATAACTCGTAGTTTCGTAAGACAGGCCATGTTGGGCAATATTCTGTCACAATTACAATAATAAATAATAACATTACAACTTAAATAAATAAATTGATGTAGATAAATGATTAATATAAACGGAGTCAAGAAAATGTAGAAAGCTGAGATGAGATACGGGTATAGCATTTTCTTTAAGACAATTCGTGTCACCACGGATATTGTTCAACCAATGCAAAGGTCTCTTGACACATTGCCTCCAAGATATAACATCTCAGCTACTACATACTGTATGTCTTTGAATTCCCTGCACAAGGAAAAAGACGAGTTTTTCCTATCCACACATTTTCTTTGCCCAAAATATAATAGAATATAAAGATGGAATTATATGAGAGTTGTGTGTATGTTGTACTTAAGAAAGTGTGAGAGTGAAGGGTTTATATAATAGTAAGATTTTGTAACTCTTATATTAAAATAATAATTGAAATAAATTCAATTAAAAATTAAAATGAATAAAGAATTAAGTGATTACAAAATCAAAAATTGAATTGTGACAATTCAATTGTCATAAAATACTGAACCCTACTATTCAAAACTTTTAAACTTTTGAAACTTCCACAAATTTATGATTTTAATAAACCAACAAATAAATTTCATTTATTTCATTTTTTTATTGAAATAGAACAACAAGTCATGCTACAATTTTGACTTTCTAGGAAAAAAAAAAAATACAGCAAGGATTATATTAAGAACTGTCATTCTAGTATTGATAATAAAATAACATTCATATTCCATCAACAAGCTTTTTGATGTAACACTCCTAAGAATAGCAACCTTTGGAACCTTTATTTTATGAATGATGATAATCTTTAGGATAGTGAAATTGACAATATTTCTGAAGTCCACTCTAAAACTTGGTTGTGTTTTTTTTTTCTCTCTTAATTTCTTTGACCCTAATTTCATACTTTGATTATGACTAGAATCTCACTATATTTTTATTCTCCTAAAGCTCAAATTAGTTTTAATTATGCCTGTCACAAAGATATGAACCTTTAGTCTATTAACCATACTTTATCTCCCAAAACTCAGAGTTGTCTCCGTTTCTACCTTGAGCAAAAATGAAAGTATGGTAGAAAATACTCCAATTATGTTTGGGACATATCCAGTTTTTTTTTGTTTTGTTTTTTTGCTTTCCAAAATTTAGAGAAGAGGAACATATGGATAATGATCAGTATAGTAGGAGGAACTCTTGCCATACTTATATCATGCTACATAAGTTTAGCTTGATTAATCATTTAGATAGTTTTGTATGCTATCGATTAATCAACTCGGACCGTTTTGATGGAATATGAACTATATGTTTGTTCTGATCATAAGGCTATTGAACTAATTGACAAATGGTTTTCATTTTTTATTTATGCTTCCAATCGAATAATTTCTCTGCATTAAATTTTCACAAGTCTCATTCACTTAAATCTCTCGTCAAAATTCACACAGAACTTGAGTTTTAATATTTCAAACTTATAAATGTGAGTACTAGATATGCTCTAATATTATTTATTAAGATTGAAAAAGAATTAAATTACATGCACTTGGCCCAAATTTGAGTTTTTTAAATCCACTAAATAGAATTTGACATTAAACCAAGATGTACAGGAGGCATTTTAGTCTTTTTGGAAGCAGTTATTCTCGCAATCACGAAAGAATCTATTCTCATAAATAGAGAGAGAGATAGACAAATGGTCAATGAAGAATCTATAATTGGCATCAAGAAGCTGAAGAGGGTAAGAATGAAAAGCTGGTTTTGGGTTTTCCGAGAGGCATTTTTGTGAGATTAATCTCTCGGGATTCTGTCGGAGGGGACTCCTCCCAAGGTAATGTTTCCAGTTTCGAACCTGGGTTCTCTTATGGGAGTCACTAAGGCTCAACCACGTCAAACGAACCTTTAGAATCACTAAGTGATTACTTAATAGTAGTAGATTAAGTGGAGAAATCGCAATGGATGCAAAAAGAATAGACGAGGCATAAATCCAATTAAATATTTGAATGATAATCTGCATGCTATAATACAAACAGAGAAGAAGAAGAGGAAAACATAGTATTTTAATATGTCAAGTTCTAACTATAAAAGGCCTAGCTGTGGCTAGGGGTGGCAACGAGCCGAGTCTTGGACTGATTGAGCTTTGCTCATTTTACTAAACTAGCTCAAAATAATGTTCAAGATAGACACCTTTAGTAAACGAGTCGAGTTCAATCCGAGCCCTTAATGAGCTAAGTCGACTTATTATCAGCCCTAGCTGTGATTAAGAGACCCCAAGAATACTAAACCAAACCCTGAAATGAGTGATTGCAGTTATTGGGCCTCTAGTGCACAATAATACAAATGAAATTGAATGTCAAACAAGGCGTCTAGGCCCTACAGTTCTTTCAATCTCCTCCAAAACTTGTTTTGTTTTTTGTTGCTGTTTTTTTTTTTTTGCCTGCATAACCCATTGCTTCGGAATCAATGAGCTAATTGTAAAAAAGAAACATTTTACAATTCAGACCATCTTAAATGTAATGGATCCAAACTAAATACGATACATAATTCGTTTATGCACATAAAAATTCAACTTGACGAATCAAATTGTTATTCTTAATTTATCTAATCATCAATTGACATTATCCTTTCAATCTTTGAAAGCAAATAGTGTGGCCGCCCGTAAGGTGCTGGACAAAGTTGGCGGGCTATTTCTTTCATCATTCTAATACAAATAACAAAACTGTCCTCCTCACATGGTAGAAAAATTTACCAAAAGAAAATGATTGAATTTGGACTATATGTTTGTTCTTACCATAATGCTACTGAACAAGTAGACACATGGCTATTATTTTTTAGTTTTGCTTTCAATTAAACAATTTCGTTGCATTAAACTTTCGCAAGTCTCATTCACTTAAAATTTTTCGTTAAAATTCACATAAAATTCACATAGAAAGTTTTAATGTCCCGAACCTACATGGGTGTGAGTTCAAGTTGCTACCGTAACACAGATGAAAGCAAGTACCAATATGTGGGTCCCAGTCCAGTCTAGTCCTAATGCATGTTCCTAATTGATTCACTACTTTAAGTATATTCTTCTTACAAAACTTTATTTAATTGTAATTTAGTCACCAAGGTTATGTATTATTATTTTTTAATTGATATTTAAATTTAATAGAGCCAGACTATTGGTTGTTTTAAATAAAAACTAAAAAGTATAGGAATTACTAAGGCTATACTAATTAGAAACTAGAAGGTTTTTGATTAGTCGTTTTTTTTATTAGTCATAATATGAATTTTGATTAATTATTAGTTTAATAAACTGAAATAGTTATCTAATTATTGCGTAGTTGAACATGTCAACGGCGGAGACATGGGTACATCAATGGGTGTCTGATGTACCGATAAAGAAAAAAAAACATCCTACTACAATAATTTTTAAATTATCAGATTTAAAATTATTTTTAATTTAGACAAAATTATATACAAATTATTAAATATCCTTTTCTAGATATATTAGTAAATTCTATAATAGTGTTCACATTTATTTATGATTGATACTCGTAAGATTTGTGTACATGGCATCACCCCATATTTTTTTCGTCAAATTAAATGAACAGTCATTGAATATGAATCCGTGTTTTTCAACAAGCAATAAAGTTATTCATATTAAAATTGTCAAACATTTGACAAAAATAGCTAAAATCAAAAGGTGGGGGGACTTGGATTTCAAAGTCTTCTAGCATTAATTGAAAAAAATAAAAATAAATAAATCTTCCAAACCAAAATACTAGTCTTTCTGGTTCCAAACTGTTCCAATTCATACATCACCCATGGATTGCAAAGCAAGCAGAATCCTATTTTTTCTCAGTTGTGCATGTTTCCTACACTTAACGAGGCCTTCAAAGTTGAGTACAAACATATTATGGCAAGGTGAGAAGCTTAATTTTGGTGATTTTTTGGTTGCAAATTCAGGGGAAGCATCTCTAAGTTTCTTCAAGCCAAGCAATTACAGCAACAACATATACCTAGGAGTAAATTCCTTGTTGTTCTCATACTATGTATGGGTTGCCAACAGAGACACACCAATCCAAGACCCTAAAGCATATCTTATACTTGATGAACAAGGTAGCTTGAAAATTCTATACAACAAAGATAGAGATTCAATTGTTCTATATTCATCATCACTTGAAGCAGCAACAAATACTAGTCTCACTTTAACAGACAAAGGCAATGTTATACTTCGCGAAATGAATCCAGATGGATCGGTTAAGCGCGATTTTGTGTGGCAGAGTTATGATTATCCCACTGACACTCTTTTTCCAGGGATGAAACTTGGGATCAACAAAAGAACAGGGCAAAGATGGTCTATAACATCACGGAGAACCTTTCATAACCCTTCGTCGGGGCCTTTTACGTTAGGCATGGATCCAAACAATACAAGCCAATTAGTGATATGGTGGAGAGAGATGATTATGTGGACCAGTGGGGAATGGGATCCTAATCAACAAACCTTTAGAAATACGAAAGGTTTAGTAGACTTTAATTTTACTTATGTTTCAAATGAAAATGAAACATATTTCAAAATTTTCTTACTTAGTTATCTCAATATAATTAGAGATGGTTCGATATATTCTGGAAGTGATACCTATTATTCATGTGCTTCTAATGATCGACCTCCTTTTCAAGCTGGATGTAAACTGCCTAAAACCCCCCAGTGTAGGAAGAGCCAACAACACAGTGATAATGGTTTAGTCCTTCCAAGTTGGAATGGAACAGGTAAAATGTCCATGGAAGGGTTCAAGTTTGATGAAAGTGAGAATCTGACCATATCTGATTGCTGGTTGAAATGTTTGAACAATTGTTCTTGTGTGGCCTACTCTACTACAAATGAGGATGACTCTGGCTGCGAGATCTGGAGCATAACAGCGAAATATGTTGCAACTAATGATGGTCTAAATATTTATTTTTTTCCAGTAAAGTCGAAAGGTAATCTACGTTCTTAAACTTTTTGTAATTTTTCATAGCATTCTAAGTATAATGAGATTTGTTTTTCGGTCACATAATGCAGCGACGAGTAAAAGAAGATTGATACTCAGTAGTGTAGCAGGAGGAGCTGCTGCCATTTTCATGTCATGCTGCTTATGCTTTGTCTTATGGAGAAAACATAAAGCCAAAGGTACTTATTTGAAATATTTAGCAAAAATGCTGTTTGAACCCTCTTACATATAAATCTCTTGTACACCATCATTTGGTAACATAGTTATCACATGCTGGTTCAAACCCAGTTTATACTTCCACAATTACTATAGGACAAATGATTGCATTACCAACATTTGATATGAGCTATCGAGTTTGGTCTTATTGGGTTTCAGATGCTCTGTCATGAATGCTTGTCTTATTTCCTTTCATTTTTAGCTCATATGACAAGAAAACGAAGTTCTGGGACAAAAGATCTTTGTCCGAATAGTTGACCCTCATATATAGAAATTTCATTAAAAACAAGTTTTTGATGAGAAGTGTTGGTCAATGAATGCTATGTTTCCTCTTTATGTAGTCAATAGAAAAATAAAACAAGAGAAGCTGTTACTTGAAATTAGAGGTAATGCAACACCTCGTTCTTCCAGCAAAGTGAAAGTTGGCACCAATGGTGGAAAGACAAATCATGACATGCATATCTTCAGCTTTGGAAGCATTGCCACAGCAACTGACAACTTCTCTTCTGCAAATAAGCTAGGCGAGGGTGGGTATGGGCCTGTCTACAAGGTAAAATTACCAACTATATATGAATTATGAATAATACTTTGCATTGCTTGATAGAAATGAAAAACAGAGAGAAGCTAGCTAGGATATAATCAAAGTTGTATTAATGAGGCAAAAAGGAATTTTCAGGGAAAACTTAAAGATGGGCAAGAAATTGCAATAAAAAGACTTTCAAGAAGTTCAGGACAGGGGCTAGAAGAATTCAAGAATGAAGCTCAGCTGATTGCTAAACTCCAGCACAGGAATCTTGTGAGACTTCTAGGTTTCTGCATTGAGGGAGAAGAGAGGATATTGATCTATGAGTACATGCCCAACAAGAGCTTGGATTTCTACCTTTTTGGTATACTTCTACTTCATTTCTAGTTCAATATATTGCTAATACACATTACTTTTTTCTTGTCAAACTGATTTGATTTACTTGGGGATAGATTTCAATGAAAAGAAAGTACTAAATTGGAGTAGAAGATTTTGTATTATTGAGGGTATTGCTCAAGGACTTGTTTATCTCCACAATTATTCAAGACTAACAGTGATTCACAGAGATTTAAAGGCCAGTAATATCTTAGTTGATGATGAAATGAGGCCAAAAATATCAGATTTTGGCTTGGCCAGAATTTTTAGGTCAGAAGATAATGAAGAAAAGACAAATAGAATTGTTGGAACATTGTAAGTATACAATTAACTTTTGTTACTTACAAAGTATGTAGGTTTTCATTTTTTGAAACACTAATGAAGTTGGTTGTTTAACTATAACTTCAGTGGTTATATGTCACCGGAATATGCTATGAGTGGTGTCGTCTCAATTAAAACTGATGTTTTTAGCTATGGAGTTCTTCTATTAGAGATTGTGACTGGCAAGAAGAACAATAATTGCTATCAAACTGATGGCCCTATCAATCTCATAGGATATGTAAGTTGTGTTTCAGCGTAATGGATTTACATAACTAAATTTTGAACTTCAACAAAAACATTTATTGTATTTTTTTTTTCTCTTATTTGTTGCAGGCATGGCAATTGTGGATTGAAGGCAGAGCTTCAGAGCTAATAGACCCAATATTGGGTGGATCATGCAGCCCTAGTGAAGTATTAAGATGCATTCATATCGGTCTATTGTGTGTACAAGAAAAAGCAACAGAAAGACCTACCATGTTAAATGTTGTTTCATTTCTTTCAAGTGAAATAATCCAACTAGCTCAACCAAACCAGCCAGCATTTTTTAACAATATAGTTGTGAAAGAGACAGATGTTCTGCCTGTTAGTTATGGTTCGTCAAATGATGTAACAATTTCAGATGTAAATGGTAGATAACTGCACCAACATTTGGATTTTATTTTTTATTTTTTTTTAAATCTTAGGTCTCAGGGCTCTCCTTCTACCAAATATTGCTGCAAATAATTCTTTTAAGATTTAGACTTCTAATTTGACAGTGAATTATATATATATTTTTAATACATCTGAAAGGCCTTTTACAAAACTTTTATATATGCAACGCATTTGGTAAGAATAATTTAGACTTATACACTGAAAGTTCCTACCAACTCGAAGTTTCGTAACACAGATCATGCTACAATTCTGACTTTATCGGGGAAAAAAAAATAGAGCAAAGATTATATTAAGCACTGTCATTGTATTATTGACAATAAAATAACAGCTTATACTCCATCAACAAGCATTTTGATGTAACACTACTGTGAATAGCAACCTTAGGAACTTATTATTTTATGAATGATTATTATCTTTAAGATGGTGAAATATACAATGGAATTCGGGGATATTTCTGAAGTCCACTCTATACTTGGTTGTTGTTTTTTTTTCCCCTCTTAATCTCTTTGACCAAAATTTCATGTTTTGTTTTATGACAATAAAATACTTCAATTTTGTTTGGGACATAACCAGATTTGTTGTTTTTTATTTTTACCTAAATGCAGAGAAGAGGAACATATGGATAGTGATCTGTATAGTAGGAGGAGCTCCTGCCATGCCATACTTATATCATTCTACATATTATGGAGAAAGCAAAAGGCAAAAGGAAAGCAAAACGAACACAGGAAGAAGAAGAGGAAAACTGAGTATTTGATCAATGTGTCAAATTCTAACTATTAAAAGCCTAGCCGTGGCTTTGGCTGAGAGACACAGAGAATATAAAATACCAAACTCTGAAATGAGTGCTTGCAGTTATTGGGCCTCTTGTGCACGATAATACAAATGAAATTGTATGTCAAATAAGGCCTCTAGTCTTCAATCTCCTTCAAAACTTATTTTGTTTGTTTGACTGAATTTTTTCTTTTTGCCTGCATAACCCATTGCTTTGGAATCCATGAGTAATGGAAAAAACATTTTACTATAATAACCTAAATGGATTTTGTGAGGACTTTATGGATTTTATTCTTTTTAAGGCTATACTAGTCAAAATGTGAATTTGAAATGTTTTCTGTTTATCACTAAGTTAAAAAATTTATGGATCCAAATGAATATGTTTCCAAAAAGAAAAAAAAAGAAAAAAAGAAAAGAAAAGGAGAATCTAAATGAATATATGTATGCAATTTACACTCTTTGCATAAAATTTCTATTATAATTAATTCTTGTGTGTATAAAAATTAATAATATATTTTTATCAGTTAAATTAATTAACGACAGAGTAAATTGAATTTAGAAAAAAAAACTGTTTCATTTCATTATTCTAGGGTTTTGGATTGAAGGGGTTATAGATTTCAACTAATCAAATCTCATTGAAAAAATAAAGAAGCTCGCCAATAAATCTCACTAATTATTATTATTATTAATTATTTATTTAATAAACTAAAATAGTTATCTAATTACACCTTGGCATAGTTGAACATGTCAACGGCGGCGACATGGGTTTTCTCCTGTCAATCTGATGCACCAAAAAAAAAAAAAAACATCCCACGATAGTAATTTTTGTTTTTAAATTATGTTAGATTTAACGTTGCTTTCAATTTAGAATGTCCTCTATTTCTAGATATATTAATGGATTCTATTAATATGATTGGTACTGATATATATGTTTCATATAGATAACATCATCCAATCCAAAATATAAGTCTTTCAGGTTCCAAAATTTTCCAATTCAGACACCACCCATGGATTGCAAAGCATGCAGAATCCTATTTTTCCTAAGTTGTGCATGTTTCCTACACTTAACAAGGCCTTCAAAGTTGAGGAGAACCGTATTATGGCAAGGTGAGAAACCTAATTTTGGTGATGTTTTGGTGTCAAATACAGGGGAAGAATTTCTGAGTTTCTTCAAGCCAAGCAATTACGGTAACAACATATAACTAGGAGTAAACTCCTTGTTGTTCTCATACTATTTCTGGGTTGCCAACAGAGACACACCAACCCAAGATCCTAAAGCATATCTTATGCTCGGTGAACAGGGTAACTTGAAAATTCTATACAACAATGATAGAGATTCAATTGTGCTATATTCATCATCACTTGAAGCAGCAACAAATACTAGTATCATTTTATCAGACAAAGGCAATGTTAAACTTCGTGAAATGAATCTAGATGGATCCGTCAAGCGCGACTTTTTGTGGCAGGGTTTTGATTATCCCACTGACACTTTTCGTAGAGGGATGAAACTTGGGATCAACAAAAGAACAGGGCAAAGATGGTCTATAACATCATGGAGAACCTTTCATAACCCTTCGTTGGGGCCTTTTACGTTAGGCATGGATCCAAACAATGCAAACCAATTAGTGATATGGTGGAGAGAGATGATTATGTGGACCAGTGGGGAATGGGATCCTAATCAACAAACCTTTAGAAATACAAAAGGTTTAGTAGACTTTAATTTTACTTATGTTTCAAATGAAAATGAAACATATTTCAAAATTTCTTACTTAGTTATCTCAATATAATTAGAGATGGTTCGATATATGCTGGAAGTGATACCTATTATTCGTGTGCTTCTAATAATTGACCTCCTTTTCAAGCTGGATGTAAACTGCCTAAAACTCCTCAGTGTAGGAAGAGCCAACAACATAGTGATAATGGTTTAGTCCTTCCAAGTTGGAATGGAACAGGTAAAATGTCCATGGAAGGTATCAAGTTTGATGAAAGTGAGAATCTGACAAAATCTGATTGCTGGTTGAAATGCTTGAACAATTGTTCTTGTGTGGCCTACTCTACCACAAATGAGGATGATTCTGGCTGCGAGATCTGGGGCATAACAGCGAAATTTGTTGCAACTAATGATGGTCGAAATATCTCTTTTTTTCCAGTAAAGTCGAAAGGTAATCTATGAGCTTAAACTATTGGTAATTTTTCATAGTATTCTAAGTATAATGAGATTTGTTTTTGGGTCACATAATGCAGCGACGAGTAAAAGAAGATTGATACTCAGTAGTGTAGCAGGAGGAGCTGCTGCCATTTTCATGTCATGCTGCATATGCTTTGTCTTGTGGAGAAAACATAAAGCCAAAGGTACTTATTTGAAATATTTAGCAAAAATGCTGTTTGAACCCTCTTACATATACATCTCTTGTACACTATCATTTGCTAACATAGTTATCACATGCTGGTTCAAACCCAGTTTATACTACCACAATTACCATAGGACAAATGATTGCATTACCAACTTGATAAAAGCTATCGAGTTTGGTCTGATTGGGTTTCAGATGCCCTGTCAAGAATGCTTGTCTTTTTTCTTGTCTCATTAGTAATGATTGTAATACGTCCTCTGTCATGAATGCTTGTCTTATTTCCTGTCATTTTTAGCTCATATGACAAGAAAACGAAGTTCTGGGACAATAGATCTTTGTCCGAATAGTTGACCCTCGCAAATATGCATATATAGAAATTTCATTAAAAACAAGTTTTCGATGATTGAAAAATAAAACAAGAGAAGCTGTTACTTGAAATTGGAGGTGATGCAACACCTCTCCCTGCATATGATTCTTCCAGCCAAGTGAAAATTGGCACCAAAGGTGGACAGACAAACCATGACATGCATAACTTCAGCTTTGGGAGCATTGCCACAGCAACTGAAAACTTCTCTTCTGCAAATAAGCTAGGCGAGGGTGGGTATGGGCCTGCCTACAAGGTAAAATTACCAACTATACATGAAATATGAATAATATTTTGCATTGCTTGATAGAAATGAAAAACAGAGAGAAGCTAGCTAGGATATGATCAAAGTTGTATTAATGAGGCAAAAAGGAATTTTAAGGAAAAACTTAAAGATGGACAAGAAATTGCAATAAAAAGACTTACAAAAAGTTCAGGACAAGGGCTAGAAGAATTCAAGAATGAAGCTCAATCGATTGCTAAACTCCAACGCAGGAGTCTTGTGAGACTTCTAGGTTTCTGCATTGAGGGAGAAGAGAGGATATTGATCTATGAGTACATACCTAACAAGAGCTTGGATGTCTACCTTTTTGGTATACTCCCACTTCATTTCTAGTTTAATATATTGCTAATATACATGTCAATATTAATTTTTTCTTGTCAAATTGATCATTTGATTTACTTGGGGGATAGATTTCAATGAAAAGAAAGTGCTAAATTTGCATAGGCGATTTTTTATTATTGAGGGTATTTCTCAAGGACTTGTTTATCTCCATAATTATTCAAGACTAATAGTGATACACAAAGATTTAAAGACCAGTAATATCTTACTTGATGATGAAATGAGACCAAAAATATCGGATTTTGGCATGGCCAGAATTTTTAGGTCAAAAGAAAATGAAGAAAAGACAAATAGAATTGTTAGAACATTGTAAATATACAATTAACTTTTGTTACTTACGAAATATGTAGGTTTTTCTTTTTTGAAAAACTATTGAAGTTGATTGTTTAACTATAACTTCAGTGGTTATATGTTTCCAGAATATGCTATGAGTGGTGTCGTCTCATTTAAAACTGATGTTTTTAGCTATGGAGTTCTAGTAGAGATTGTGATTGGCAAGAAGAACAATAATTGCTATCAAGCTGATGGCCCTATCAATCTCATAGGATATGTAAGTTGTGTTTCAACCTAACAGGTGTACATTATTGTATTTTTTTTTTTTTCCTATATTTGTTGCAGGCATGGCAACTATGAATTGAAGGCAGAGCTTCAGAGCTAATAGACCCAATATTGGGTGGATCATGCAGCCTTAGTGAAGTATTAAGATGCATTCATATTGGTCTATTGTGTGTGCAAGACAAAGCAACAGATAGACCCACCATGTTACATGTTGTTTCATTTCTTTCAAGTGAAATAACCCAACTAGCTCAACCAAACCAGCCAGCATTCTTCAACAATATAGTTGTGAAAGAGACAGATGTTCTGCCTGTTAGTTATGGTTCCTCAAATGATGTAACAATTTCAGATGTAAATGGTAGATAACTGCACCAAAATTTGAAATTTTCTTTTGTTAATCTTTGGTCTCTTGATTCTCCTTCTACCTAATATTGCTGAAAATAATTCTTTTACGATTTAGACTTCTACTTTGAAGTTAATTATATATATTTTTAATACATCTGAAAGGTCTTTTATTTATTTTACGAAACTTTTATAGATGCATTTGGTAAGAATAATTTAATCTTATACAATGAAAGTTCCTACTAACTTGAAGTTTCTAATCACAGACCATGCTACAATTCTGACTTTATAGGGGAAAAAAAAATAGAACACAGATTATATTAAGCACTATCATTGTATTATTTACAATAAAATAACAGCTTATACTCCGTCAACAAGCATTTTGATGTAACACTATTATGACTAGCTACCTTAGGAACTTATTATTTTATGAATGATGATTATCTTTAAAATAGTGAAATTGACAATGGAATTCAGAGGGATATTTCTGAAGTCCACTCTAAACTTTTTTTTTTTTTTTGCCTCTTAATCTCTTTGACCCAAGTTTCATGTTTTGTTTACGACAATAAAATACTCCAATTATGTTTGGGACATGACCAGATTTGTTGTTTTTTTTTTTTTTTTTCCTCCAAAATGCAGAGTAGAGGAACATATGGATAGTGATGAGTATGGTAGAAGGAGCTCTTGCCGTACTTATATCATGATACATATGCTATGTGTTATGGAGAAGGCAAAAGGAAGGCAAAACAAGCATAGGAAGAAGAAGAGAAAAACTGAGTAATTGATCAATGTGTCAAATTCTAAATGTTAAAATCCAAGCTGTGCATTTGGCTGAGTGACCCTAAGAATACCAAACTCCAAAATGAGGTGCTTGCAGTTATTGGGCCTCTAGTGCACAATAATACAAATGAAATTGTATGTCAAACAAGGCCTCTAGACCCTTGAGTTCTTTCAATCTCCTCCAAAACATGTTTTGTTTGTTTGACAGAGTTTTTCTTTTTGCCTGCATAACCCATTGCTTTGGAATCCATGAGTAAATTCTATAACAATGTTCACATTTATTTATGATTCGACAATCGACAATGATTTATCTTTTGGGCCATTGTAAGAAATTTTATTTTTTTTAATATTAGGATTTTTAGTTGGACGAGACAACCAAAAATCGACTCAATGATCTGAAAAATGTTTGGGCTACAGAGTGATAGGAAGATTTTCTGAAAGGTAGAGTACAAAACTAAGAATTAATGAACTAAGAAGAATTAAGGGCTTGACTTTTGGGTGGTTTGAAGATTTTCTGAAGTTGGGGGTGACTAGTTATTGAAATTGAAAGTAGAGAGGACTAGTTGCCAAATGTGCAAAATTGAAGAGGAAATGCTGCTTTTGAAGATGCGATTCATTAAAGGTTTAGAAAGAACAGCATAGCTTTTGAACAAAATAATAGATGATTTTGTTCTTTCGTTTTTGGTAATAGAAATGAAAAGGTAGCGCAGGTAGGATTCCGGCCACACTCTCCGGCAGGAAGATTGTGTCCACACTATCAACCTCTTGTATTTGAAAGAACTCTTAGTACAATACTTATGTCGGATCAAAATTTATAATTCTTTTGAGAGCAATTATTTAAAAGAAAATTCAATTGGCATATATTGGCACCTTTTTTTCTTTCTTTTTTATTTTTGTTCCGTTTTTCATTGTTTTAAGGTAGAACAACTGAACAAGATAGTTCTTTTGGTTTTTCAGAAAAATGTTGTTTGATTAAGTGTTCTAAGCAAGGAGTTGAAACTGAAATGGACAATAAATTGAGGAAACATTTTCGTTAATTAAATCAACAACGGTTTTAGTACTTTGTTACTAATAAAATGATATTCCTTATGTACTCTTTTGTCAATCATTTTCATATTGGTATGATATTTATTTATCAATCTATATATTACAACTTTGCTGTGTCTTGTAGAATTTTAGAAACAAAAGAGACAAAATGGAAAGAGAAAAACAAAAATATACGTGATTTGGCCATCGGCTAACTCTATTAGAAAAGAAGTACTATATTTATTCTATAGCTATATATAAAACTCTCTCATTTTTACAATATTAGAGCCTTCGATTTATAGAACATGTCTTACTCAAATGAGTAGACATGTAATATACTAGCAAATTCTTTATCTTTTCCTTTCAATGAATAGTACCTATATTTATAGTCAATGAATATTATATATGGTTTCCATTCATCATTTTTTTGCCCACAAAAGCTTGGATTTCTACCTTTTTGGTATACTTCTAATTCATTTCTAGTTCAATATATTCCTAATATACATGTCAACATTACTTTTTTCTTGTCAAACTGATTTGATTTACATGGTGATAGATTTCAATTGTTAGGTGTTGTTTCATTTCTTTCAGTGAAATAATCCAACCAATGCAAACCAGCCAGCATTCTTCAACAATAATTGTGAAAGAGCCATATGTTCTGCATGTTAACCATGATTTCTCAAATGATGTAACAATTTCAGATGTAAATGGTAGATAACTTGATTATAATAATGAGGTTATTTTTTATTTGTTATTTTGAGTGCTTTCTTGTTATTTTCTGGTTCAGTTGTGAAATTTGCTCAAATAATTTCCTCTTCATGTATGGTTACCGGATGTTATGAAAGGACATGTTGAGAATTATACAAAATTTTCATTCAATTTTCAATGAGTTATAGTAAAAATAATAAAAATTAATAACTATAAAATATAAGTATAAGACAAGAGAAATAAAATTGTTTTATTTCTTTTATTTCTTTGTTTGACTTTTTTTTTTTTTTTTTTTTTTGCCTGCATAATTTATTGCTTTGGAATCCATGAGTAATGCAAAACAACATTTTACCATAATAACTAAATGGATTTTTTGTGAGGACATTATGGATTTTATTCCTTTTAAGGCATGCTAGTTAGAAACTAGAAAGTCTTTGAATAGTCATAATGTGAATTTGATCACTTAGTCATAAGTTTGAAATTCATGAATTTAAATGTTTTCTGTTTATCAGAAAGTTAAAATTTTTATGAATCCAAATGAATATGTTTCTAAAAAGAAAGAAAAGAAGAATCTAAATGAATATATGATGACATTTACACTCTTTGCATAAATTTTCTACATAATTCATTCTTCGGTGTATAAAAATTAATAATATATTTGTGTCAGTTAAGTTAATTAACGACCTAGTAATTAATTTGAATTTAGACTAAAATTTTGTTTTCATTTCATTACACTCGATTAATTATTAATTTAATAAACTGAACTAGTTATCTAATTACACCTTGCATAGTTGAACATGTCAACGTCGGCCATATGGGTTTCTCCGGTCAATCTGATGTACCAATAAACTATGTGCAAATTATAGAATGTCCCCCATTTTAAGATATATTAATGGATTCTATAATGGAGTTCACTTTAATTTATGATTGGTACTAATATGCTTCGCTCAAAATTTTTTTATTAGGATTTTTATAATGACAGTCCTAATTATACTTGTTAAATTATAATAAATATGAGCTTGAATTTTGAAACTTTCTAAACCTTAAAAAGTGTCTTCAAGGCACCCGTTAGAAAAATAATTTTTGTTAAATTTAGAAGGGATAATCATTGGACAAAAGTTTGTGTTATTCAACAAGCAATTAAGTTATTCAAATTAAAATTGTCAAACATTTGACAAAAATAAAGTACCTAAAATCCAAAGGTAGGGACTTGGATTTCAAAGTCTCCTAGTCTTAAAAAATGGAAAACGCTTCCAGTCCAAAATGTAAGTCTTTCAGGTTCCAAAATTTTCCAATTCATACATCACCCATGGATTGCAAAGCAAGCAGAATCCTATTTTTTCTCAGTTGTGCATGTTTCCTACACTTAACGAGGCCTTCAAAGTTGAGTACAAACATATTATGGCAAGGTGAGAAGCTTAATTTTGGTGATTTTTTGGTTGCAAATTCAGGGGAAACATCTCTAAGTTTCTTCAAGCCAAGCAATTACAGCAACAACATATATTTAGGAGTAAACGCCTTGTTGTTCTCATACTATTTCTGGGTTGCCAACAGAGACACACCAATCCAAGACCCTAAAGCATATCTTATTCTTGATGAACAAGGTAGCTTGAAAATTCTATACAACAATGATAGAGATTCGCTTGTGTTATATTCATCATCACTTGAAGCACCAACAAATACTAGTATCATTTTATCAGACAAAGGCAATGTTATACTTCGTGAAATGAATCTAGATGGATCGGTTAAGCGCGATTTTTTGTGGCAGGGTTTTGATTATCCCACTGACACTCTTCATGGAGGGATGAAACTTGGGATCAACAAAAGAACAGGGCAAAGATGGTCTATAACATCACGGAGAAGCTTTAATAACCCTTCGTCAGGGCCTTTTATGCTAGGCATGGATCCAAACAATACAAACCAATTAGTGATATGGTGGAGAGAGATGATTATGTGGACCAGTGGGGAATGGGATCCTAATCAACAAACCTTTAGAAATACAAAAGGTTTAGTAGACTTTAATTTTACTTATGTTTCAAATGAAAATGAAACATATTTCAAATATTTCTTTCTTAGTTATCTCAATATAATTAGAGATGGTTCCTTATATTCTGGAAGTAATACCTATTATTCATGTGCTTCTAATGATCGACCTCCTTTTCAAGCTGGATGTAAAATGCCTGATACTCCTCAGTGTAGAAAGAGCCAACAACACAGTGATAATGATTTAGTTCTTCCAAGTTGGAATGGAACAGGTAAAATGTCCATGGAAGGGTTCAGGTTTGATGAAAGTGAGAATCTGACAAAATCTGATTGCTGGTTGAAATGTTTGCACAATTGTTCTTGTGTGGCCTACTCTACTACAAATGAGGATGACTCTGGCTGCGAGATCTGGAGCAAAACAGCAAAATTTGTTGCAACTAATGATGGTCGAAATATTTATTTTTTTCCTGTAAAGTCGAAAGGTAATCTACTAGCTTACACTTTGGGTAATTTTTTATAGTATTCTTAGTATAATGAGATTTGTTTTTTGTCACATAATGCAGCGACGAGTAAAAGAAGATTGATACTCAGTAGTGTAGCAGGAGGAGTTGCTGCCATTTTCATGTCATGCTGCATATGCTTTGTCTTGTGGAGAAACACAAAGCCAAAGGTACTTATTTGAAATATTTAACAAAAATGCAGTTTGAATCTCTTAGACATACATCTCTTGTACACTATCATTTGGTAACATAGTTATCACATGCTGGTTCAAACACAGTTTATACAACCACAATTACTATAGGACAAATAATTTCATTACGCCAACATTTGATAAGAGCTTTCGAGTTTAGTCTGATTGGGATTCAGATCCTCTGTCATGTTGTCTTATTTCCTGTCTCATAAGTTGAATGATTGTAATATGTCCTCATAAAAACAAATTTTTGATAAGAAGTGTTGGCCAGTTAATACTATGTTCCTCTTTATGTAGTTAATAGAAAAATGAAACAAGAGAAGCTGTTACTTGAAATTGGAGGTAATGCAACACCTCCCCCTGCATATGATTCTTCCAGCAAAGGGAAAATTGGCTCCAAAGGTGGAAAGACAAATCATGACATGCATATCTTCAGCTTTGGAAGCATTGCCACAGCAACTGACAACTTCTCTTCCGCAAATAAGCTAGGCGAGGGTGGGTATGGGCCTGTCTACAAGGTAAAATTTCAAACTATATATGAAGTATGAATAATATTTTGCATTGCTTGATAGAAATGAAAAACATAGAGAATGAGGCAAAAAGGAATTTTCAGGGAAAACTTAAAGATGGGCAAGAAATTGCAATAAAAAGACTTTCAAGAAGTTCAGGACAGGGGCTAGAAGAATTCAAGAATGAAGCTCAGTTGATTGCTAAACTCCAGCACAGGAATCTTGTGAGACTTCAAGGTTTCTGCATTGAGGGAGAAGAGAGGATATTGATATATGAGTACATGCCCAACAAGAGTTTGGATTTCTACCTTTTTGGTATACTTCTACTTCCTTAGTTCGATATATTGCTGATAAACATTACTTTTTTCTTGTCAAACTGATTTGATTTACTTGGGAGTAGATTTCAATGAAAAGAAAGTGTTGAATTGGAAGAGGCGATTTTGTATTATTGAGGGTATTGCTCAAGGACTTGTTTATCTCCACAATTTTTCAAGATTAACAGTAGTACACAGAGATTTAAAGGCCAGTAATATCTTACTTGATGATGAAATGAGGCCAAAAATATCGGACTTTGGCATGGCCAAAATTTTTAAGTCAAAAGAAAATGAAGAAAAGACAAATAGAATTGCTGGAACATTGTAAGTATACAATTAACTTTTGTTACTTACAAAGTATGTAGGTTTCCTTTTTTGAAACACTGATGAAGTTGGTTGTTTAACTATAACTTCAGTGGTTATATGTCTCCGGAATATGCTTTTCGTGGTGTCGTCTCAATTAAAACTGATGTTTTTAGCTATGGAGTCCTTCTACTAGAGATTGTGACCGGCAAGAAGGGCAATAATTACTATCAAACTGATGGCCCTATCAATCTCATAGGATATGTAAGTTTTGTTTCAACTTAATGGATATACAAAACTAAATTTTGCTTCAACAAAAACATTATGTATTTTTTTTTCTCTCTTTATTTGTTGCAGGCATGGCAGTTGTGGATTGAAGGCAAAGCTTCCGAGCTAATAGACCCAATATTGGAGGGATCATACAGCCCTAGTGAAGTATTAAGATGCATTCACATTGGTCTATTGTGTGTACAAGACAAAGCAACAGATAGACCCACCATGTTAGATGTTGTTTCATTTCTTTCAAGTGAAATAATCCAACTAGCTCCACCAAAACAGCCAGCATTCTACAATGTGAAAGAGCCAGATGTTCTGTATATTAACCATGATTCCTTAAATGTTATAACAATTTCAGACGTAAGTGGTAGATAACTTGATTTATAATAATGAGGATGTTTTTTATTTGTTACTTTGTGTGCCTTCCTGTTATTTTTTGGTTTAGTTGCGAAATATACTCAATTCCCTATTTATGTATAGCTACCGGAAGCTATGGAAGCTATGGAAGTCCTACCCCTGTTTCGGCTCTTATACATGCTGCTACTATGGTAGCGTCTTGAATTTTTCAAGTAGCCTGGCTTCTTCCTGTTTTCATAGTCATACCTTACATAATAAATCTAGTGGCTTTGATAGGTATAATAACAGTACTACTAGGTGCTACTTTAGTTCTACACCAACATTTGAAATTCATTTGTTAATCTTAGGTCTCTGGGTTCTCCTCTACCAAATATATGTGCCAATAATTCTTTTAAGATTTAGACTTCTAATTTGACAGTTAATTAAATTTTTTAATACATCCGAATGGTCTTTTATTTATTTTACAAAATCGTTATATATGCTACGCGTTTGGTAAGGATAATTTAAACTTATACAATGAAAGTTCTTAGTAACTCGAAGTTTCGTAACACAGGCCATGCTACAATATTGACTTTCTAGGAAATATATATATATAGAGAGAGCAAGGATTGTATTAAGCACTGTCATTATATCATTGACAGTAAAATAACAGTTCATATTCCATCAACAAGCATTTTGATGTAACACTACTACGAATAGGAACCTTAGGAACTTATTATTTTATGAATGATGATTATCTTTAAGATAGTGAAATTGAAAATGAAACTCAGGGATATTTCTGAAGTCCACTCTAAACTTTTGTTTTTTTTTCCCCTCTTAATCTCTGTCACCCAAATTTCATGTTTCAATTGATGGCTCATATCTATTTTAGTATCACACGTCCCTTTATGGCCATACACTAGCAAGGATTCAATGAAGTTGCCCGTGAACTTGTGGCTTGGAGCAACTAGCTTCTTTGGTAAGGCAAGGAGTTTCATGGACTGGGTAGGAATTCATCCAAGACCAGTTGAGGGCTATTCCAAAAACAGAGGGTTACACTCATCATCTTTTAGGGCTCACATGACACATACTATAAGCCTCAAGGAGAACACAATCGTGTAAGGTTATCCAGTTGGTCTTGTACAATATTTGATAACAACATGATAATAATCTTGAAGAATAAAACAGTAGTATATACATATAAACTTATATCATCTAATCCCTTAATGTACCTGAAAGGTCTGGACCTTATGCAACCTTGTAAATTCTTTTATGCACCTTTTCACATGACAGATGCAGTCCCAAATACCTTTCTAGTATTAAGTATTATCACTGTGTTTACGATCTTAATCCAACAAAACAACAAATGGGACCCTCAAATTTCCCAATCACTAAAAATGTTACAGCATAACGATGAGGCAAAATTGCATGGTTGAACACTTGAACTAGAACTTGTTCATATTTCATTCCAAAGTATAATATTCAAAATACATAATTAAAATTTCCCTTTACTCATCCTTCAAAAGAAATGAAATTGTATTCAAGTCAATGCCAAAAATGAATCAAAGCAGGCTAATGAGAATAAGAATAAGAAGAGCAGCAACAAGAATAGCAAATGAGATAAAGAAAAGCTGCCAGAGAAGAGGAACACATATGCTGTGTGTTATGGAGAAAGCAAAAGGCAAAAGGAAAGCAAAAACAAACAGAGGAAGAAGAAGAGGAAAACTGAGTTTGATCAATGTGTTAAATTCGACACTTAAAAGCCTAGCTGTGGCTTTGGCTGAGAGAACCCAAGAATACCAAATTCCAAACTCTGAAATGAGTGCTTGCAGTTATTGGGCCTCTAGTGAACAATAATACAACTGAAATTGCACGTCAAACAAGGCCCCTAGATCCTACAGTTCTTTCAAGCTCCTCCACTACTTGTTTTTTTTTTTTTTTTGACTGAGTTTTTCTTTTTGCCTGCATAACCCATTGCTTCGGTATCCATGAGCTAATTGTAGAACACATTTGACCATAATAACTAAATGGATTTTTTTGGAGGACATTATCGATTTTATTCCTTTTAAGGCTATACTAGTTAGAAATTATAAAATCTTCGATCAGTCATAATGTGAATTTGAACATTTAGTCATAAGTTTGAAATTCATGAATTCAAATGTTTTCTTTTTTGGTTTTTCATGAGTATCCCTGCAGCTAAAAGATATGAGTCTGATCTTGTTCGGAGTGTGCAGTTGTCCCTACCCACAAGTATTTTTCTACGGGTTCAAATCTCTAACATTGTAAAGGCCCCTTAACTGTTAAACTTGAACGTGTCTTACTACTTGAACTACGCCTTGTGGGTTCAAATATTTTCTGTGTATCGGAAAGTTTAAATGTTTTCTGTTTATTAGAAAGTCAAAAATTTTATGAATCCAAATGAATGTTTCTAAAAAGAAAAAAAGAAAAGAAGAATCTAAATGAATATAGAGATGACATTTACACTCTTGCTTTTTTATTTATTTTTGTTATAATTAAGTCTTGGGTGTATAAAAATTAATTATATATTTTTGTCAATTAAATTAATTAACGACAGAGTAATTTGAATTTAGACTAAAATTTTGTTTCATTACATTATTCATAGAACTTGTGGCTTGGAGCAACTAGCTTCTTTAGTAAGGCAAGGAGTTTCATGGACTGGGTAGGAATTCATCCAAGACCAGTTGAAGGCTATTCCAAAAACAGAGGGTTACGCTCATCATCTTTTAGGATTCACATACTATAAGCCTCAAATTTACGATCTTAATCTAACAAAACAACAAATGTGACCCTCAAATTTCCCAATCACTAAAAATGTTATAGCATGACGATGAGGCAAAATTGCATGGTTGAACACTTGAACTAGAACCTGTTCATATTTCATTCCAAAGTATAATATTCAAAATACATAATTACAATTTTCCTTTACTCATCCCTCAAAAGAAATGAAATTGTATTCAAGTCAATGCCAAAAATGAATCAAAGCAGGGTAATGAGAATGAGAATAAGAAGAGCAGCAACAATATAATACTTGAGAGCAGCAACAAGAATAGCAAATGATATAAAGAAAAGCTGCCAGAGAAGAGGAACACATATGCTATGTGTTATGGAGAAAGCAAAAGGCAAAAGGAAAGCAAAAACAAACAGAGGAAGAAGAAGAGGAAAACTGAGTTTGATCAATGTGTTAAATTCTACACTTAAAAGCCTAGCTGTGGCTTTGGCTGAGAGAACCAAAGAATACCAAATACCAAACTCTGAAATGAGTGCTTGCAGTTATTGGGCCTCTAGTGAACAATAATACAAATGAAATTGTATGTCAAACAAGGCCTCTAGATCCTGCATTTCTTTCAAGCTCCTCCACAACTTGTTTTGACTGAGTTTTTCTTTTTGCTTGCATAACCCATTGCTTTGGTATCCATGAGCTAATTGTAGAACACATTTGACCATAATAACTAAATGGATTTTTTTTGGAGGATATTATGGATTTTATTACTTTTAAGGCTATACTAGTTAGAAATTATAAAGTCTTCGATTAGTCATAATGTGAGTTTGAACATTTAGTCATAAGTTTGAAATTCATGAATTCAAATGTTTTGTTTTTTGGTTTTTCACTGAGTATCCCTACACTTAAAAGATATGAGTCTAATATTATTCGGAGTGCGCGGTTGTCCCTTCCCACAATTATTTTTCTGCGAGTTCGAATCCCTGACATTATAGAGGCCCCTCAACCGTTAAACTTGAACATTTCTTACCACTTGAACCACACCTTGTGGGTTCAAATGTTTTTTATCTATCGGAAAGTTCAAATGTTTTATGTTTATCAGAAAGTCAAAAAATTTATGAATCCAAATGAATATGTTTGTAAAAGGAAAAAAAGAAAAAAAGAAAAGAAGAATATAAATGAATATAGTGATGACATTTACACTCTTGCTCATAATTTTTATTTTTATTTTTTTTATAATTAATTCTTGGGTGTATTAAAATTAATTATATATTTTTGTCAATTAAATTAATTAACGACCGAGTAATTTGAATTTAGACTAAAATTTTGTTTCATTACATTATTCTAGCTACTGGCCATATGCCTCAACAAGGATTTTGGATTGAAGGGGTTACAGATTTCAACTAATCAAATCTCATTGAAAAATTCTAGCTAGTGGCCATATGCCTCAACAAAGATTTTGGATTGAAGGGGTAATAGTTTTCAACTAATCAAATCCCATTGAAAAATAGAAAAGAAAAAAAAAAAGCTCGTTAATAAATCCCAATAATAATAATAATTATTATAAATAATTCAGTTAATAAAAGAGCTAGATTATTGGATGTTTTAAAAACTAAAAGGTGTACTAATTTAATATATATGTTATAAAAATAACTAATTTTAGAAAAATGATAATTAGAGAAAATTACTTTTAATTATCTTTGTACCAAAATTTACTATTAACAAATAATGAATTATAATAGAATTTATATTTTATTAGATAAAAATCAACAAGCACGGAATAAAATACAAACAACAATTTTAATTAAAATAGCATCTGATGGTACTTAAATAAAATTCAATAATATTAGTTAAATGGCTCAAGTATATTGAGTCTTCTTTCATTTATTCTTTCATTCAATTCAATCATACAACTTTTCTAAGTTATGCTTGTCACGAAGCATACATTGTATTATTCTCATGTTAACATAAAAAATAAATTTTACTATTTAAATATTTGAGAGCACAGTCAGTTTTTTTTTCAACCAAAACATAAAAAAGTAAGTAGGACATCTTTCATATTTTGACAGGGAATATTCATCTGAGAGTATGATCATATGTGAGAGTGTAGAGTCACTCTCAACAAAGATTGTCAAGGAGACTCAAATTTTCAATTTTACAGAATGAGTGATTTTTGATGAGATATAAAAATTGCCTTTTAATTGAACTTGGAAAAAGTGTGGGAACCTTTTATGCTATGACATGGTAATGGGGTTAAAATTTAGATAGGAATTGAAAGGGAAATTATAAAACTCAATGTTTAATTTGTTTAGGTCACATTCGAACATGCAACTTATAAGTAATCTTGATGAAGTCATATATAGTTGTTAATTATATGTCCCCTAATTTAAGGTGACCAAAAGTTGCCTGATAGTAGTAATTAAAGGTGCACATGAAATTGAATGGTCTTGTTGGAACTAATCCACAAAGTCACGTGCCCCAACCACCATAAAGTTTCTTCTTCTTCTTCTTTCTTTTACCCCAAAATGCATGAATGGTGTGATTACACAAATTCTATCAAGATAATAGCTTAGTTTGGTGAAGATTTTACTCAATCCAAAATTATAGCAATTCAATTCGAAATAATAAGAATTTGATCCAAGAAGAAAGCATATTGAATTAATTTTGTTAGTCTAAGTCATATAAATAAAATTATTAGCTAATTCGATCTGATTAGATTCAATTTTAACACATTATTATCTATTATAAAATTAATAAAATTATTATTATCATCATTTGATCGTTATAAATTATATTGTCATATATATTATATCATCGAAACCATCATGACAATAAGAAGCACCTTGTCTATTAAGGAGTAGTATATAATTATATATAAGAGCAGCTGGCAAAGGATTGCTTTTCATAGAGCAGCTGGACGTGAGTCAATGAGTTGAATATATAAGTTATGCTTTATTAAAGTTATGTTCTTCGCCAAATTTAGCTCAGCTATTGTAGGTTTGAAATGAAGCTAAATATTATGTTCCATGTTATTTTGATTTAGTCCCCAATATAACAATGTTTTCAGTTCAACAGAAACAAAACCCAAAAGTCTAATAGTTCAACAGAAAAGATCGTTAGATGCTAGATATTTATGTACTATGTTTTTACAGGATTGTAGTTAAATATAACAATGAATTGGATCACACCTGTTTAAATTTGTTAAGATCTGTTTTAGTTTAAAATGAGATGCTTAGAAATAGGCAAATCTGACCCAATTAGGCCCAAATTAGATAGTCTTATGTTGCATAGATATAAAATACAAGTATTAGCAAAATGCATAATAGAAATTCATTTCAACAATGAAGTTGTATGATATTCTGTTTATTATTATTATTTTTTTGCTTTCTCATAAGTTTCCCTACACCTTTCGAGTGTGGGACTAATCTTGTTTCGCGCTTTGTGGTTCACCCTCCCCAGAGGTGTTTCCTACCAGCTCGAATATCTAACATTGTAGAAACCCCTCAATCGTTAGGTATTGTACATGTATGATCAAACTATATTACTCATATGCCATTTTCATATGACTGACATGAGGCATGCACCTATAACAATTTGAAACTACTATCACTTTAAGATGGATTCTCACAATTTCAATATCCATTGTAGTAAAAAAAAAACAAAAAAAAAAACCCTAATATTGGAGCATAATTAAGGGAAAAAGAGGAAAATGTGGAGCTACCTAGCATAGGCATCCAAAAGTTAATGAGAAAATTGGTCAAATAGTTTTTTGGATCAGGAATTCATGTCTAACAAATCTTTCCAAGTTAAGATTCAAGGGGATGTGATCGCTGTAGAAATAAATTTATTATGAGAATATATTTAGAAAATCAAATATATTACCCTTTTTCTTCTAAATATGTGTTATGTTCTTGGATTGATACAAATGGAGAAAAATAATTTATGTAACTCATTCCAATTAATTTGAAATTTAAGAATTCGTTAACTTGTTATGCTCACTTAAATGCAAGTATGTGGGCTTATATTTGTTGAAATTAACACATCATAAAAAATACTGAGGGTTATTTACAAAATGTTGGGCATATTTAGAGAGAGAAATCATACCATGGTTAATGCCTTAATGGTGAGGGAGAGTTGCATGCAATGAGAACAATGATGTTGAGGAGAATTTTGAAGTGAAATTTGCCTTTGGAAACAGTGTATTTCACCAACACAAATAGAGGTAGAAGAAGAGGAAAACAGTAATTGAATATCAAAAACCAAACTCTTTCAGAGTGCTTGCAGTTATTGGGCCTCTAGTGCACAATGATACAAATGAAATTGTATGTCAAACAAGGCCTCTAAACCTTACAATTCTCTCAATCTCCTCCAAAACTTGTTTTGTTTGTTTGACAGTTTTTGTTTTTGAATGTCAAACAAGGCCGCCCGTAAGATGCTGGAGGAAGTTAGCAGGCTATTTCTTTCACCATTCTACAACAATTAACAAAACTGTCCTCGTCACATGGTAGAAAAATTTACCATAAGAAAATAATGGAACGTGGACTATATGTTTGTTCTGATCATAAGGCTACTGAACTAGTTGACAAATGGTTATTATTTTTTATTTTTACATCCAATCAAACAATTTTTCACACGTCTAAATTACTTAAATAATTATCTAATTACACCATTGCATAGTTGACCATGTCAACGGCGGAGACATGGGTTTCTCCAGTTAATTTGATGTACCAATTAAAAATAAAAAAAATAAAAATCCTACTACAATAATTTTTAAATTATGAGTCAGATTTAAAGTTATTTTTAATTTGAACTAAATTATGTACAAATTATAAAATGTCCTCTGTTTATATATAACTATATTAGTAAATTTTATAATAGTATTCACATTTATTTATAATTGATACTCGTATGATTTGGTACATAACCTCACCCTATATTTTTTTGTTAAATCTAAAGTGGACAATCATTGGATATAAGTTCGTGTCTTCCAACAAGCAATTAATTAAGTTGTTCAAATTAAAAGTGTCAAACGTTTGACAAAAATATAGTACCTAAAACAAAAGGTAGGAGACTTTGAAATGAAAAACAATTCAAACCCAAAATATAAGTCTTTCCGGTTCCAAAATGTTCCAATTCATACATCACCCATGGATTGCAAAGCAAGCAGAATCCTATTTTTCCTCAGTTGTGCATGTTTCCTACACTTAACAAGGCCTTCAGAGTTGAGTAGAAACATATTATGGCTAGGTGAGAAGCTTAATTTTGGTGATCTTTTAGTGTCAAATTCAGGGGAAGCATCTCTAAGTTTCTTCAAGCCAAACAATTACAGCAGCAACATATACCAAGGAGTCAACTCCTTCTTGTTCTCATACTATTTCTGGGTTGCCAACAGAGACACACCAATCCAAGACCCTAAAGCATATCTTATACTTGATGAACAAGGTAGCTTGAAAATTCAATACAACAATGGTAGAGATTCAATTGTGCTATATTCATCATCACTTGAAGCAGCAACAAATACTAGTATCATTTTATTAGACAAGGGCAATGTTATAATTCGCGAAATGAATCCAGATGGATCGGTTTGGCACGATTCTTTGTGGCAGAGTTATGATTATCCCACTAACTCTCTTCTTCCAGGGATGAAACTTGGGATCAACAAAAGAACAGGGCAACGATGGTCTATAACATCACGGAGAAGCTTTCATAGCCCTTCGTTTTAGGCATGGATCCAAACAATACAAACCAATCAGTGATATGGTGGAGAGAGATGATTATGTGGACTAGTGGGGAATGGGATCCTAATAAAAAAAACCTTTACAAATACAAAAAGTTACAATGAAACATATTTCCAATATTTCATACTTAGTTATCTCGACATAGTTAGAGATGGTTCGTTATATGCTGGAAGTGCTACTTATAATTCATGTGCTTCTAATGATCGACCTCCTTTTCAAGCTAGATGAACCTCAGTGTAGGAAGAGCCAACAACACAGTGATAATGGTTTAGTTCTTCCAAGTTGGAATGGAACAGGTAAAATGTCCATGGAAGGGCTCAAGTTTGATGAAAGTGAGAATCTAACAAAATCTGATTGCTGGTTGAAATGCTTGAACAATTGTTCTTGTGTGGCCTACTCTACTACAAATGAGGATGACTCTGGCTGTGAAATCTGGGGCATAACAGCGAAATTTGTTGCAACTAATTATGGACGAAATATTTTTTTTTTCCAGTAAAGTCGAAAGGTAATCTACGAGCTTAAACTTTTGGTAATTTTTCATAGTATGCTAAGTACAACGAGATTTATTTTTCGGTCACATAATGCAGCGACGAGTAAAAGAAGATTGATACTCAGTAGTGTAGCAGGAGGAGCTGCCGCGATTTTCATGTTATGCTGCATATGCTTTGTCTTGTGGAGAAAACATAAAGCCAAAGGTACTTATTTGAAATATTTAACAAAAATGCTGTTTGAACCCCCTTACATATACATCTCTTGTACACCATCATTTGGTAACATAGTTATCACATGCTGGTTCAAACCCAGTTTATACATCCACAATTACAATAGGACAAATGATTGCATTACTAATATTTGATAAGAGCTATCAAGTTTGGTCTGATTGGGTTCCAGATGCTCTGTCATGTATGCTTGTCTTATTTCCTGTCTCATAAGTTAAATGATTGTAATACGTCCTCTGTCATGTATGCTTGTTTTATTTCCTGTCATTTTTTAGCTCATATGACAAGAAAACGAAGTTCTGGGACAAAAGATCTTTGTCCGAATATTTGACCCTCATATATATGCATATATAGAAATTCATTAGAAACAAGCTCTTGATGAGAAGTGTTGGCCAATGAATGCCATGTTTCCTCTTTCTGTAGTCAATAGAAAAATAAAACAAGAGAAGCTGTTACTTGAAATTGGAGGTAATGCAACACCTCTCCCTGCATATGATTCTTCCAGCCATGTTAAAATTGGCCCCAAAGGTGGAAAGACAAACCATGACATGCATAACTTCAGCTTTGGAAGCATTGCCACAGCAACTGACAACTTCTCTTCTGCAAATAAGCTAGGCGAGGGTGGGTATGGGCCCGTCTACAAGGTAAAACTACCAACTGTATATGAAATATGAATCATATTTTGCATTGCTTGATAGAAATGAAAAACAGAGAGAAGCTAGCTAGGATATAATCAAAGTTGTCTTAATGAGGCAAAAAGGAATTTTCATGGAAAACTTCAAGATGGAAAAGAAATTGCAACAAAAAGACTTTCAAAAAGTTCAGGACAAGGGCTAGAAGATTTCAAGAATGAAGCTCAATTGATTGCTTAACTCCAGCACAGGAATCTTGTAAGACTTCTAGGTTTCTGCATTGAGGGAGAAGAGAGGATAGTGATCTATGAGTACATTGCTAACAAGAGCTTGGATATCTACCTTTTTGGTATACTCCTACTTCATTTCTAGTTCAATATATTACTAATATACATGTCAAAATTACTTTTTTCTTGTCAAACTGATTATTTGACTTAATTGGGGATAGATTTCAGTGAAAAGAAAGTGCGAAATTGGAAGAGGCGATTTTGTATTATTGAGGGTATTGCTCAAGGACTTGTTTATCTCCATAATTATTCAAGACTAATAGTGATACACATAGATTTAAAGACCAGTAATATCTTACTTGATGATGAAATGAGACCAAAAATATCGGATTTTGGCATGGCCAGAATTTTTAGGTCAAAAGAAAATGAAGAAAAGACAAATCGAATTGGTAGAACATTGTAAGTATACAGTTAACTTTTGTTACTTACGAAATATGTAGGTTTTTCTTTTTTGAAAAACTATTGAAGTTGATTGTTTAACTATAAGTTTAGTGGTTATATATCTCCAGAATATGCTATGAGTTGTGTCATCTCATTTAAAACTGATATTTTTAGATATGGAGTTCTTATACTGGAGAATGTGACCAGCAAGAAGAACAATTATTGCTATCAAACTGATGGCCCTATCAATCTCGTAGGATATGTAAGTTGTGTTTCAACCTAATGGATGTACATAACTAAATTTTGAACTTCAACAAAACATTATTGTATTTTTTTTCTCTGTATTTGTTGCAGGCGTGGCAATTGTGGATTGAAGGAGAGCTAATTGAGCCAATATTGGATGGATCATGCAGCCCTTGTGAAGTATTAAGATGCATTCATATTGGTCTATTGTGTGTACAAGACAAAGCAACATATAGACCCACCATGTTAGATGTTGTTTCATTTCTTTCAAGCGAAACAATCCAACTGGCTCAACCAAACCAGCCAGCATTCTTCAACAATATAGTTGTGAAAGAGCCAGATGTTCTGCCTGCTAACCATGATTCCTTAAATGATGTAACAATTTCAGATGTAAATGGTTGATAACTACACCAGCATTTGGAAATTTTTTTTGATAGTCTTGGGTCACTAGGCACTTCTTCTACCAAAAGTTTGTGCAACTCATTCTTTTAAGATTTTGACTTCCAATTTGACAGTTAATTATATTCTTCTTTTAATATGATTGGAAATGTCTTTAATTGACTTTATAAAACTTTTATATATGCAATGCGTTTTGTAAGGATAATTTAAACTTCTACAATGAAAGTTCATAATAACTCACAGTTTCGTAAGAGAGGCCATATCAGGCAATATTTTGTATCAATTACAATAATAAATAATCACATTACAATTTAAATAAATAAATTGATGTAGATAAATGATTAATATAAATGGAGTCAAGAAAATGTAGAAAGTTGAGATGAGATATGGGTATAGCATTTCTTTAAGACAATTCGTGCTGCCACGGATATTGTTCAACCAATGCAGAGGTCTCTTGACATGTTATCTCCAGGATCTAACATCTCAGCTACTACATACTGTATGTCTTTGAATTCCCTATACAAGAAAAGAGACTAGTTCTCCCTGTCCACACCCTTTCTTTGCCCAAAATATAATAGAATATAAAGATGGAATTATATGAGAGTTGTGTGTATGTAAGGTGTTGTATATGTTGTACTTAAGAAAGTGTGAGAATGAAGGGTTTATATAGTAGTAGGATTTTGTAACTCACATATTAAAATAATAATTGAAATAAATTCAATTAAAAATTGAAATGAATAAAGAATTAAGTGATTACAAAATCAAATATTGAATTGTGACAATTCAATTGTCATTAAATGCTGAATCCTACTATTCAAAACTTTTAAACCTTTGAAATGTCCACAAATTTATAATTTTAATAAACTAACAAATAAATTTCATTTATTTTATTTTTTATTGAAATACAACAACAAGTCATGCTACAATTTTGACTTTCTAGGAAAAAAAAAATAGAGCAAGGATTATATTAAGAACTGTCATTCTAATATTGACAATAAAATAACATTCATATTCCATCAACAAGCTTTTTGATGTAACACTCCTAAGAATAGCAACCTTTGGAACCTTTATTTTATGAATGATGATAATCTTTAGGATAGTGAAATTGACAATAATATTTCTGAAGTCCACTCTAAAACTTGGTTGTGTTTTTTTTTTTTTCTCTCTTAATCTCTTTGACCCTAATTTCATATTTTGATTATGACTAGAATCTCACTATATTTTGATTCTCCTAAAGCTCAAATTAGTTTTAATTATGCCTGTCACAAAGATATAAACCTTTAGTCTATTAACCGAGAATATTATCTCCCAAAACTCAGAGTTGTCTCCGTTTCTACCTTGAGCAAAAATGAAAGTATGGCAGAAAATACTCCAATTATGTTTGGGACATATACAGTGTTTTTTGTTTTGTTTTGTTTTTTTTTTTTTTTTTTTCGAAAATGCAGAGAAGAGGAACATATGGATAGTGATCAGTATAGTAGGAGGTACTCTTGCCATAATTATATCATGCTACATAAGTTTAGCTTGATTAATCATTTAGATAGTTTTGTATGCTATCAATTAATCAACTCGGACCGTTTTGATGGAATATGAACTATATGTTTGTTCTGATCATAAGGCTATTGAACTAGTTGACAAATGGCTTTTATTTTTTGTTTCTACCTCCAATCAAATAATTTCACTGCATTAAATTTTCACAAGTCTCATTCACTTAAATCTCTAATCAAAATTCACACAGAACTCGAGTTTTAATATTTCAAATTTATAAATGTGAATACTAGATATGCTCTAATATTATTTATTTAGATTGAAAAAGAATTAAATTACCTGCACTTGACCCCAAAAAAATAACATAATTTGAGATTTTTAAATCCATTAAATAGAATTTGACATTAAACCAAGATGTACAAGGGCCATTTTAGTCTTTTTGGAAGTAAATATGCTCGCAATCACGAAAGAATCTATTCTCATAAATCCCTTATGAGAATAGAGAGAGAGAGAGAGAGGGACAAATGGTTAATGAAGAATCTATAAATTGGCATCAAGAAGCTGAAGAGGGCAAGGCGTTGCTGTGACACTAGTCACTCGGGATTCTGTTGGAGGGGACTCCTCCTAAGGTGATGTCTCCAGTTTTGAACCTGGGTTCTCTTCTGGGAGTCACAAGTCCCTTCCACTAAGCTCAACCACTGTTAATTATTTGGGCGCATATTTAACCTGAGGTTAATATTGCAATCAGTTAAATTACTGAAATACCTACTGTTTTGAAGGAATCAGGGAATGATGTGGCTAGGAAATGAGTGGCATATTAGGGAGAAAGTTATGGTTAAAAAGAGTTTAGTTGAGAAGCTTATCTGTTTAAGGAGATAGTAACAGAAATAGCGGGAAAATCAATCATCAATAATTTAGCTGTAAATTTGGTGCTCTTATTATTATTATTCTTATTAACTCTTTTTTTTCTCAAGAGTATTCCCACACTTGTATGTCTCTTTTTACAAGTGTTTTTCTACAGGCTTGAATCCCTGACATAAATTATTTGTAACAATTAAGTTTAGGCATAAATATCGATTGATGCGAATTTCTAATTTAAAATAGACAAATTAATCTCATCTAATTAGAACAATTTTGAATTCATCTAATTTGAATTTAGTTTGTTTATATACATAAAAAGTTGATTTGACAAACCAAATTGTTTTTTTTTTTTTTTTAAATTTAACTTACCATCGGTTGATATAATTTTTTTTTATATATATGTAATTGGGTTTTGCAAATTTTGAGTTGGGGATAAAGCATGGGGTAATGATTGATGGCATTATCCTCAATCTTTGGGATAAGAAGCAAATTAATAGTATCACCTCACGTGAGATGTTGGACGAAAATGATGGAATATGGACTATATATGTTAATATGTTATGATTTATTAAAGTTATGTTATTTGCCTAACTTAGCTCAGCTATCGTGGCTTTGAAATGAAGCTATATATTATGTTCCATGTCATTTTGATTTAGTCCACAATATAAGGGGTTCACTATTAATAGTATGTCCTAAAGCCAATGACATATGATATTGTATCATATTATTTTATATACAATCTTATTCATATTATTATTAATAAATTAAATATTTATTTACTTGAATAAGTGGGAAACAATATTATGTATAATAGTTATTAATTAATTATCATGAGCCCAAAAAATTAAAGTAATGGAAATAAGCATTAGGATGAGATCATGCTAATTAGGGGTGAGCAAATAACCTGAAAAACCAAATACCCAACCCAAACCTAACCGAAACTGAAATAGACTATTTCAAAATCCGGTATAATTTTTATGCTTTTGTTGTGTCAGGTCAATTTTGCGGGTATGTATATTTTGAATTTTTTGATAACCTATTCGACCGAAATAATTACATATTTTTGTAAATATATATATTTTTTTTTATAGGTGGCATAATATTATTGGTTAAATTATACCACATTTTACACCCTCCCATACTAAATAACACTTACCAAAGGCAGCCCATAACCCAAAAGCCCAAAATACAGAACTATTCAAACAAAATGAGTGTAAGCAAGTAAAGCAACTCTTTTCTCTCTTCTTTTCCTCTTAATACATAGCAACCAGTTTTTCTTTCTTCTCTGCCTCTCCATGTTCTCTACCTTATTTCTTTAACTTTCACAATCCATCATTCATTCTCTTTCAATTTTTGGAGTCTTGAAGTGATTAGTGTAGTGAGAGATAATATTTGGTGTTTTTACTTTGTTGTTTTGAGATCTAAGCCACAATCATAACCCTATTTTTTCTTCTGCCTCTACATATAAGAACCACCTAGATCATGATAAAACCACATCTTAACTGAAGGAAAAAGAATAACAAGAGCAAATCAAGAACATCAGGCTAATCTAAGGTTTTCATTATTCGAAAATTGAGATTTGATTACCCAATTGTGGTAGGATTTGGCTATGAACATCTTGGATATAAGATTATATATTGATTTGGAAAAAAAACTAAAACTGACCGAAATCCAACTGCAACTGAAGCAATAACAGGCGATTGGAAGAACTGAAAAATCAATTATTTCGGGTGGTTTCTCGGTTGAGATTTTAAGGGATCAACTTGAAAGCCCTAAAACCGGCTGACCTGGCCAAATTCTCACCCTTAATGCTAATGAGATGTATTTCCTTTAAGCTTAATTCTTAAATGTTCCTAATCATAGGATCACTAAGTAGGGTATTAATGAATCCCGATAGATTAGTATATATCTAATTAGCTTAAAGAGTTGAGGGTGATTGATCTCATAGTCAATTGTGTATGAGACATTAAGATAGATATGTAGGTGCTCATTAGAGAATGAGTTCATTAAACTGACTCAACTAAGAACACCTATATGGAGTTTCTCTACATGTCAATAAGTGATTCTCATGTTATAGTTGTGCAAATAGTCATTTGACTTGAGGCATTATAGTTATCTTGTATGTATGTCATTATATTTTGATATTATTTCTAATTCTATTAATGAGTCACCTAAGAAGTAGTAATTAGGTATAATCACCTGCATATGGAGGTATATGAATGCGCAATAAAGAATCTATCACTCTTAGTAGAAATGAGAGAATGTCTTATGTTGTCTATAAAAAATTTTACTTAAAATCTATAACTACAACATGGTGGATATTAGAATATGAGTTTCTAAGTATCCCAATGAAGATATAATCTTAAGATTAGACACATATGATTAAATTTAGGGTTTGACATTATTTCCATACCCAAATAGATTTAATCAGGACATTACATGATAGAAGGATTGTATTGCATGATAATTATTAACAGAAAGATCCAAAAGGTTCACAATCATATTCATACTATTATAGGTAGTCAACATGTATTGCTAGGCACAAATCTTAACTTGTAGAAAACCTTGATAATTAATTAATTATCTATAGATGATTAACTAATTAATTTTAATTAAAGGATTAATTAAAAAAGTTTTAATTTAAATAATTAGAATGAATTTTAATTTAATTGGACATGGTCCAATATAATAAATATGTAAAAGTTACATGCCTACTGTCATCAATAGTTTGAACCTAAGAGGTCACACACAATAGAACGATATTCAACTAAAAAGAGTTTTGAGGTAGTTATATAATTATTATAGTTTGTTAAGCATTAGATTTAATTATGATTAAATCCTAATATTAGCATAATCCCCAATATGTTAGGATTGTCCAATACATTGGGAGGTGTATAAAGATAAGACTTAACAAACTAAAAAGGATGCAAAAGATAAATATAACTATACATATTGCACAGAGAGCCCAAAAACCTTCAAAAAGATTTTAGGCCAAATACAATTCTTAAATTACAAGAGAGTTTCGGTAACTTGTGCTAGCACACAAGGAGTCTCTTGGTGACTTCTCTCACCTTCAAGCATGAAGATTCTTGGTAGGATTCGTTCATGTGGATACACTAAGAGATGTGACACATGTGTCGTTGTTGTGCTTCTGATGAATCAACAAAAAAGTGAACACTGAATCAAGAGTACGACAAAATAATTGAAAGCCTTGAAAGTATACATTTTCTAACTTCTTGTTTAATTGTTAAACTAGAATTATGATCTTTCATATAATCATAAAGTGATTTCGGGTTAAAGAAATCAAAATTTTAAATTTCACTGTGCATATCACTGCCATATTTTACACAAATTCCTGATGATCACCACTCACAGTCAAAACAAAACCCAAAAGTCAAATAGTTCAACAAGATAAACTAATGTTTTAAAAACCGGATTGGTAATCGACTTGAAATTTTTTTCGAGTCTCGAATCATTGGTTCAACCAGGATCATACTGATAGTCAAACCGGATGACATCATAAATATATTTAATTATATATTTTAAATATTATACATATTATATAATTTTTTATTAATTATAAATATTAAAATGCAAAATAAAATAAACAATAATAATTCAATATTTATTAAATAATAAGAAAATCAAATCACAAATAGTTAAATATAGTTATTAATAGTTAATACAACAACTGATTTATTTATTATAAATTACAACATTCAAGTTTCAACTTATGAATCAAAATAATAAAGATAAAATCAATTAAAATATAATTATTTAATTAATTTTTAATATAAAATTTAAATATTTCACTAATCCTTAATACAAATAATAATTTATTATTATTTTTTTTTTTTAAAAATGATCGGGTTGATCAACCCGATATCGATTTTACAAGTTTTTTTGGTTCTCACAATTTTAACCACTTTTTACTAGTCCAACCATCAAAACAGTTCTTTGGTTCAAACTGACACTATATGTCACCAGGTGGCAATTTGGTCGGTCTGATTTTTAAAACATAGGGATAAAGATAATTATGTACTATACTTTTAAACAATTGTAGTTACATATAATAATGAACTGGATCGTATCTATTTAAACCTGTTAAGATTTAATTCAGTTGAAAAATGATTTGCTCAAAAGTAGGCAAATTTGACCCAATTAGGCCCAAGTTAGCTAGTCTTATGTTGGCATGTTACAAAGCTATAAAAGACAAGTATTAAAACTACATTACTCACAATTAGGCCCAAATTAGAAATGAAGTTGTATGATATTCTCCTTATTTTGTATGTATGATCAAACTACATTACTCATATGCCATTTTCACATGACTGACATGAGGCATGTACCTATAACAATTTGAAACTACTATCACTTTAAGATGCATTCTCTCAATTTCAATATCCGTTGTAATTAAAAAAAAACCCTAATATTGGAACATAATTAAGGGCAAAAGAGGAAAATGTGGAGCTACCTAGCATATGCATCCAAGTAAGTTAATGAGAAAATTGGTCAAATAGTTTTTTGGATAAGGAATTCATGTTTGACAAATCTTTCCAAGATTCATGGGGATATGCATGATTGTTGTAGAAATAAATTTATTATGAGAATATACGAATATATTCGTCTTTGTCTTCTAAATATGTGTTATTCAATCAATATTAATGAGAAAAATGATTTATGTAATTCATCTTAATTAGTTTGAGATTTAAGAATTCGTCAAGTTAATTTGTACATGTGTTATGCTCACTTGTGTGCAGGTATGTGGGCTTATATTTGTTGAAATTAACACATCATGGAAAATATTGAGGGTTATTTACAAGATGTTGGACATATTTAGACATAAAAATAAAAGAATTTGACATTACTCTTATTTTAGAATGAAATTATTTTTACTTTTTTCTTTTTCGAAAATAGTTGAATCCTTTACAAAATGAATCCCAAATGTAGTGATTAAGTCCTTCATTTGGCATATTGTATATAATTGTATAGTATAGAATTATATAATGTATTTGGCTATACTATTGTCTTATCATTCTTCTTCTTATTGTATAGCTTTGTATTGTCATGCATAATATAAAAGGGGGTCAACAATATAAGTTTATATTGTCATGTTACTGCTAAATACTGTATAGGAGTTAACTGAATAGTTTTATATTATTATATTATTCTTATACGATATGTCAAACGAGCCCTTAGAATCACTAAGTGATTACTTAATAGTAGTAGATAAAGTGTGGAAATCGCAATGGATGAAAAAAAGAATATATAGAGGCAGAAATCCAATTAAATATTTGAATGATAGTTTGCATGCTATAATACAAAGAAGAGGAAACATAGTATGTTAATTATGTCAAATTCTAACTATAAAAAGCCTAGCTATGGCTAGGGGTGGCAACAAGTCGAGCTTTGAAAAGATTGAGCTCCTCTCATTTTACTAAACTAGCTTGAAATAATGCTTAAGATCAACTCATTTAGTAAATGAATCGAGCTCGAGCCGAGCCTTTAATGAGCTAGCTCGACTCATTGCTAGCCTTAACTGTGACTGAGAGACCCCAAGAATCCTAATACCAAACCTTGAAATGAGGGCTTGTAATTATTGGGCCTCTAATGCACAATAATACAATGAAATTGTATGTCAAACAAGGCTTCTAGGCCCTTACAGTTCTTTCGATCTCATCCAAAAGTTGTTGTTTTTTTTTTTTTGGCGTGCATAACCCATTGCTTTGGAATCGATGAGCTAATTGTAAAAAAGAAACATTTTACAATTCAGACCATCTTTAACGTAATGGATCCAAACTAAATACGATACATAATTCGTTTATGCACATAAAAATTTAACTTGATGAATCAAATTGTCATTCTTAATTTATCTAATCATCAGTTGACATTATTCTTTCAATCTTTGAAAGCAAATAGTGTGGTCGCCCGTAAGGTGCTGGACGAAGTTGGCGGGCTATTTCTTTCATCATTCTATAACAATTAACAAATCTGTCCTCCTCACATGGTAGAAAAATTTACCAAAAGAAAATGATTGAATTTGGACTATATGTTTGTTCTTACCATAATGCTACTGAACAAGTAGACACATGGCTATTATTTTTTAGTTTGCTTTCAATTAAACAATTTCGTTGCATTAAACTTTCGCAAGTCTCATTCACTTAAAATTTTTCGTTAAAATTCACATAGAAAGTTTTAATGTCCCGAACCTACATGGGTGTGAGTTCAAGAAAAGTTGCTACTGTAACACAGATGAAAGCAAGTAGCAATATGTGGGTCCCAGTCCAGTCTAGTCCTAATGCGTGTTCCTAATTGATTCACTACTTTAAGTATATTCTTCTTACAAAACTTTATTTAATTGTAATTTAGTCACCAAGGTTATGTATTATTATTTTTTAATTGATATTTAAATTTAATAGAGCCAGACTATTGGTTGTTTTAAATAAAAACTAAAAAGTATAGGAATTACTAAGGCTATACTAATTAGAAACTAGAAGGTTTTTGATTAGTAGTTTTTTTTTATTAGTCATAATATGAATTTTGATTAATTATTAGTTTAATAAACTGAAATAGTTATCTTATTATTGCGTAGTTGAACATGTCAACGGCGGAGACATGGGTACATCAATGGGTGTCTGATGTACCGATAAAGAAAAAAAAAAACATCCTACTACAATAATTTTTAAATTATCAGATTTAAAGTTATTTTTAATTTAGACAAATTTATATACAAATTATTAAATATCCTTTTCTAGATATATTAGTAAATTCTATTATAGTGTTCACATTTATTTATAATTGATACTCGTATGAATCAATTATAATAGTGTTCACATAGCATCACTCCATATTTTTTCGTCAAATCTAAATGAACAGTCATTGAATATGAATCCATGTTTTTCAACAAGCAATAAAGTTATTCATATTAAAATTGTCAAACATTTGACAAAAATAGCTAAAATCAAAAGGTAGGGGGACTTGGATTTCAAAGTCTTCTAGCATTAAATGAAAAAAATAAAAATAAATAAATCTTCCAAACCAAAATACTAGTCCTTCTGGTTCCAAAATGTTCCAATTCATACATCACCCATGGATTGCAAAGCAAGCAGAATCCTATTTTTTCTCAGTTGTGCATGTTTCCTACACTTAACGAGGCCTTCAAAGTTGAGTACAAACATATTATGGCAAGGTGAGAAGCTTAATTTTGGTGATTTTTTGGTTGCAAATTCAGGGGAAGCATCTCTTAGTTTCTTCAAGCCAAGCAATTATAGCAACAACATATACCTAGGAGTAAATTCCTTGTTGTTCTCATACTATGTATGGGTTGCCAACAGAGACACACCAATCCAAGACCCTAAAGCATATCTTATACTTGATGAACAAGGTAGCTTGAAAATTCTATACAACAAAGATAGAGATTCAATTGTTCTATATTCATCATCACTTGAAGCACCAACAAATACTAGTATCACTTTAACAGACAAAGGCAATGTTATACTTCGCGAAATGAATCCAGATGGATCAGTTAAGCGCGATTTTGTGTGGCAGAGTTATGATTATCCCACTAACTCTCTTCTTCCAGGGATGAAACTTGGGATCAACAAAAGAACAGGGCAACGATGGTCTATAACATCACGGAGAACCTTTCATAACCCTTCGTCGGGGCCTTTTACGTTAGGCATGGATCCAAACAATACAAACCAATTAGTGATATGGTGGAGAGAGATGATTATGTGGACCAGTGGGGAATGGGATCCTAATCAACAAACCTTTAGAAATACAAAAGGTTTAGTAGACTTTAATTTTACTTATGTTTCAAATGAAAATGAAACATATTTCAAATATTTCTTTCTTAGTTATCTCAATATAATTAGAGATGGTTCCTTATATTCTGGAAGTAATACCTATTATTCATGTGCTTCTAATGATCGACCTCCTTTTCAAGCTGGATGTAAAATGCCTGATACTCCTCAGTGTAGGAAAGAGCCAACAACACAGTGATAATGATTTAGTTCTTCCAAGTTGGAATGGAACAGGTAAAATGTCCACGGAAGGGTTCAAGGTTTGATGAAAGTGAGAATCTGACCATATCTGATTGCTGGTTGAAATGTTTGAACAATTGTTCTTGTGTGGCCTACTCTACTACAAATGAAGATGACTATGGCTGCGAGATCTGGAGCAAAACAGCAAAATTTGTTGCAACTAATGATGGTAGACAAATTAATTTTTTTCCAGTAAAGTCAGAAGGTAATATCAAAATCAAATATATGTGAGCTTAAACTTTTGGCATTTTTTTCATAGTATTCTAAGTATAACGAGATCTGTTTTTCGGTCACATAATGCAGTGACGAATAAAAGAAGATTGATACTCAGTAGTGTAGCAGGAGGAGTTGCTGCCATTTTCATGGCCTACTGCATATGCTTTGTCTTGTGGAGAAAACATAAAGCCAAAGGTACTTATTTGAAATATTTAACAAAAATGCTGTTTCTCTTAAATAAACATCTTTTGTACACTATCATTTAGTAACATAGTTTCACATGCTGGTTCAAACCCAGTTTCTACTACCACAATTACCATAGGACAAATAGATTGGGATTCAGATCCCCTGTCATGAATGCTTGTCTTATTTCCTGTCTCATAAGTTAAATTATTGTAATATGTCCAGATTGAAAACAAGTTTTTGATGAGAAGTTTTGGCCAATTAATGCTATGTTTCCTCTTTCTGTAGTCAAAAGAAAAATAAAACAAGAGAATCTGTTACTTGAAATTGGTGGTAATGCAACACCTCCCCCTGCATATGATTCTTCCAGCAAAGTGAAAATTGGCACCAAAGGTGGAAAGATAAACCATGGCATGCATATCTTCAGCTTTGGAAGCATTGCCACTGCAACTGACAACTTTTCTTCCGCAAATAAGCTAGGCGAGGGTGGGTATGGGCCTGTCTACAAGGTAAAATTACCAACTATATATGAGATATGAAATTTTTTTGCACTGTTTGATAGAAATGAAAAACAGAGAGAAGGTTGCTAGGATATAATCAAAGTTGTAATTAACGAGGCAGAAAGGAATTTTCAGGGAAAACTTATAGATGGGCAAGAAATTGCAATAAAAAGACTTTCAAGAAGTTCAGGACAAGGGCTAGAAGAATTCAAGAATGAAGCTCAATTGATTGCTAAACTCCAGCACAGGTAATCTTGTAAGACTTCTAGGTTTCTGCATTGAGGGAGAAGAGAGGATATTGATCTATGAGTACATGCCCAACAAGAGCTTAGATTTCTACCTTTTTGGTATAATTCTACTTCCTTAGTTCAATATATTGCAGATACACATTACTTTTTTCTTGTCAAACTGATTTGATTTACTTGGGGATAGATTTCAAGGAAAAGAAAGTGCTAAATTGGAAGAGACGATTTTGTATTATCGAGGGTATTGCTCAAGGACTTGTTTATCTCCACCATTTTTCAAGATTAACAGTAGTGCACAGAGATTTAAAGGCCAGTAATGTCTTACTTGATGATGAAATGAGACCAAAAATATCGGACTTTTGGCATAGGCCAGAATTTTTAAGTCGAAAGAAAATGAAGAAAAGACCAATAGAATTGTTGGAACATTGTAAGTATACAATTAACTTTTGTTACTTACAAAGTATGTAGGTTTTCCTTTTTTGAAACACTAATGAAGTTGGTTGTTTAAACATAACTTCAGTGGTTATATGTCTCCAGAATACTGCTATGAGTGGTATCGTCTCAAATAAAACTGATGTTTTTAGCTATGGAGTCCTTCTACTAGAGATTGTGACTGGCAAGAAGAACAATAATTGCTATCAAACTGAAGGCCCTATGAATCTCATAGGATATGTAAGTTGTGTTTCAACCTAACAGATGTACATAACTAAATTTTGAACTTCAAAAAAACATTATTGTAATTTTTTTTCTCTCTTGTATTTGTTGAAGGCATGGCAATTGTGGATTGAAGGCAGAGCTTCAGAGCTAATTGACCCAATATATGATGGATCATGCAGCCCTAGTGCAGTACTTAAGATGTATTCATATTGGTCTGTTGTGTGTACAAGAAAAAGCAACAGATAGGCCCACCATGTTAGATGTTGTTTCATTTCTTTCAAGTGAAATAATCCAACTAGCTCGACCAAACCAGCCAGCATTCTTCAACAATATAGTTGTGAAAGACCCAGATGTTCTGCACTGTTAACCATGATTCCTCAAATGATGTAACAATTTCAGATGTAAATGGTAGATAACTTGATTTATAATAATGAGGTTCATTTTTTATTTGTCATTTTCTGGTTTAGTTGTGAAATCTGCTCAATTTCATCTTCATGTAGGTTACCGGATGCTATGTAAGTGCCTACCCCTATTTCTGCTCTTATACACGCTGCTACTAAGGTAGCGACTGGACTTTTTCTTGTAGCCCGGCTTCTTTCTCTTTTTATAGTCATATCTTACATAATGAATCTAATAGCTTTGATAAGTATAATAACAGTACTATTAGGAGCTAGTCTAGCTCTACAACAACATTTCGAAATTCGATTTGTTAATCTTAGATCTCTCTGGGCTCTCCTTCTATCAAATATTTGTGCAAATAATTCTTTTTAAGATTTAAACTTCTAATTTGACAGTTAATTAAGTATTTTTTAATACAATCCTAGAGGTCTTTCATTTATTTTACAAAACTTCAATATATGCAACGCGTTTGGTAAGGATAATTTAAATTTATACAATGAAAGTTCCTTGTAACTCGAAAGTTTAGTAACGTAGGCCATGCTGCAAATCTGACTTTCTAGGAAAAAAAATAGAGCAAGGATTATATTAAGCATTGTCATTATATTATTGACAATAAAATAACAGTTCTTATTCCATCAACAAGCATCTTGATGTGAAACTGCTATGAATAGCAACCCTTGGAACTTATTATTTTGTGAATGATGATCATCTTTAAGATAGTGAAATTGACAATGGAACTCGGGAATATTTCTGAAGTCCACTCTAATTTTTATTTTATTTTTTCCTCTTAATATCTTTGACCCAAATTTCATATTTTGTTTTATGAGAGTTTGAATTCCAAGCTCCCAAGCTTTTGTTTACGTTGTCTTTTTCTCAAATGTTGGAATTCAAGTCAAATTTAATTCTGCTGAGCTACCTTAGCATTCCTCTAAATCAGAGGAATTACCTAGTAGCAGTTGTATTTGTTCATGTCCAGTTGTCCACCTATGGATTGCAAAGCAGTAAGCATCCAATTTTTCCTCTGTTTCACTGGTCTCCTCCACCTGATAGAGCCTTCAAACTCCATGGGTGACACATTATATCAAGGTGAGAAAATTGGTATAGGCAGTATTTTGATCTCATCTGCAGGGCTGTGTAAACTATCATTCTTCAAACCAGAAAACAACAGCAATTACTACTTAGGGGTAACCACCTTGTCGTCTGAATACTATTTCTGGATTGCCAACCGAAACTCACCAGTTCACAACGATACCAATCCAGCTCTTATAATTGATGGATACGGCAATTTGAAAATTGTATACAACAATGGTGGTAATGGAAGTTCTAGTACTAGAAGTATTGTTCTGTATTCAGTTCAATCAGCATCAGCAATGAATATCAGTGCTACTCTACGAGATACCTGCAACTTTGTACTTCACGAAATAAATCCAGATGGATCAACCAATCCGGATTCTTTGTGGGAGAGCTTTAGTTATCCAACCAACACGCTTACTGTGGGGGATGAAACTTGGAATCAACAAGAAAACTGGGCAAAATTGGTCACTAACATCATGGAGGAGCTATCACCAGCCAGCTTTAGGGTCTTTTTCATTTGGTATGGACCCTAATAACACAAAGCAATTCGTCATGTGGTGGAAGGGGGACATAATTTGGACTAGTGGAGAGTGGTACCAAGGAAGCTTTGGCAATTTAAAGGACTTGCTGGACTTTAATTTCAATTACACTTCAAATGAAAATGAAACATATTTTAAGTATTTTGCATCTTACATCAACTTAGATCCTGAAGGAACTGTAAATGGGATCAGTGGTGTGTTATATAATTGCATCTCCAGCAAAGATCAACTTCCATTTTATGGTGGATGTGAAATTCCTAGTCCTCCTCAGTGTAGGATAGGTGGTGACGGTAATAAATTTTTGACCAGCCGGAATGAGACGGGTAAAATGTCCGCGGAGGGATTCAAGTTTGAAGAAGGTGAGAACCTAAGTCTAATTGATTGTTGGATGAAATGTATGAAAAATTGTTCTTGTGTGGCTTACTCTTATGCTTATGTGGATGGCACTGGCTGTGAGATTTGGAGTAGTGACACAGAAAAATTTGTTGCTAGTAAGGATGGTCGTCCAATTTACCTTCTTACAGCAAAGTCAAATGGTAAGTTGGTAACTACTAACATAAGTTAGATCACCATTAAATTTTGATTATGACTAGAATCTTACTATATTTTCATTCTCCTAAAGCTCAAATTAGTTTTAATTGTGCCTGTCAAAGATATATGAACCTTAGGCTATTAACCAAGTATTATCCCCTAAATTGAAAGAGTTTTCTCCGGTTCTACCTTGAGCAAAAATGAAAGTATGACAGAAAATACTCCAATTATGTTTGGGATATAACCAGATCAGTTTTTGTTTGTTTCAAAATGCAGAGAAGAGGAACATATGGATAGTGATCAGTACAGTAGGAGGAGCTCTTGCCATACTTATATTATGCTACATATGCCATGTGTTATGGAGAAGGCAAAAGGCAAAAGGTATGCTAAATCTTCCAACAAAAACTTCAAGTATTTTATTTGGAAAAATTAATTTGTGAGAAATGAGAAGTGTTGAGTATGTCATCCGGCTAAGTAAATCAAAATTTCAACCATTCAGGAATCAAATCCTAGGTAGAAAGATTTGTTAATAGCAAGTGGCCTGTTTTTTTCTATTCTTTGTAGTTCACAAAAGGAGGAATGAAAATAAACTTCTACGTGAAATTGGAGGCAATGCAACAACTTCCACTGTGTATGAGACCCGAAAAGGAAAAGTTCATGGCATAGATGAGAAGACAAACCATGAGATGCATTTATTCAGCATTGAATGCATTGCCAAGGCAACTGACAATTTCTCTTCAGCAAACAAGCTAGGCCAGGGTGGGGATGGCCCTGTTTACAAGGTAAATTTCAAATTTCAGCAATACATTATAGGCTTGAATATAAGAGAAATTATGCTAAACCCTAGCTACTAATGACGAAAAAAGGAATTTTCAGGGGAAACTTATGGATGGACAAGAAATTGCAGTGAAAAGACTTTCAAGAAGTTCAGGATAGGGGCTAGGAGAATTCAAGAATGAAGCTCAATTGATTGTTAAACTCCAGCACAGAAATCTTGTGAGACTTCCAGGTTTCTGCATTGAGAAAGAAGAAAGAATATTGATCTATGAGTACATGCCCAACAAGAACTTGGATCTCTATCTTTTTGGTATACTACTTCACAATTAGACTTTTTTTATATTTATTTTCTCTCGTTGCAAAATTCTTGCCAATTAGATTTATTTTTTGACAGATTCCAACAAAAAGGGTTTGCTAAATTGGCAGAGACGGTTTTGTATAATTGAAGGGATAGCTCAAGGACTTGTTTATCTTCATAATTATTCAAGATTAAAAGTAATACACAGGATCTAAAGGCAAGCAATATCTTACTTGACGATGAGATGACTCCTAACATATCCGATTTTGGTATGGCTAGAATATTTGCATCAAAAGAATCTGAAGAAAATACTAGTCGAGTTGTTGGAACATAGTAAGTATATTTTACACTACTAGTGTTTGTAGGGAATGTGTTAGATGCTTTTTTTTAATTCTAACTAAGTTGTTTTCATGATTGTATCAGTGGTTACATGTCTCCGAGTATGCATTGAGCGGCATAGTGTCTATCAAAACTGATGTCTTCAGCTATGGAATCTTGCTGCTAGAGATTGTGAGTGGGAAGAAGAACAATAGTCGCTATCATGCCAATCTCCCACTCAATCTCATAGGATATGTAAGCATTGTGTTAACTCAACGGATTTGCATAACTTTTTAAAATTAAGAAAAAAAAAATTTATATTTGTCTCTGGATTTGTTGCAGGCATGGCAGTTGTGGATTCAAGGCAGAGCTTTAGAGCTAATAGATCCGACATTGGAGGGACCATGCAATCCCACTAAAATACTAAGATGCATTCATATTGGTCTGTTGTGTGTACAAGACCAAGCAACTGATAGACCCACAATGCTAAATGTTTTTTCATTTCTTTCAAGTGAAACAGTCCAACAAGCTCAACCAAAACAGCCAGCATTCTTCAACAATCTAGTTGTGGAAGAATCAGATCCACTGTCTGCAAATAACAAGGAAGAAATTTATTCCTTGAATGATCTAACAAATTCAGTGCTGGATGGCAGATAGCTGCAATTTCATGTGGAAACTTCTGGATGTGTATATATGAACGCATTCAATAGGTCGAGAATTTACAATCTTCTATTAATTATGTATGGTAGAGTTAGGCAACGAGAAAAGATTGTTTAATGCTTGAACCTTAAGCTGCTTTAATTTGTATCTGGTTAACAATTTCTCCAATCTATGAAGTTATTTGATTGATGCTTAGGTTGTTTATCACAAATTTTTTTTCTTGTGAGAGTTTGCAATTTTAGCGAGTGTATCTGATAACAAGTTGAAGAAGAAGGGAGGAAGAAAGGCAATATTTTCTCTAGATATCTTTTACTGTAATTTTTCTTCTTCCGTGTAGTTTCTTCTTTCATTGAATAATAATACTTCATTTTCGACAAGAAAACACACAACACACCTGAAAGGAGGGAAAAACATGTTAATATTTAATTTTTGTAAACCAAAGCTGTAGTCTTACTACAACAGTTTGATTTATTATATTTTATAGCTGATGTTTTGAAGTTGAACCAAGTCTATGATTGCATCATTGTACACATCTTCTTTCTGTATACCCTGAATCAAACACTTTGAATTCTCACTCAATCTCAACAATCTTTCTATCCATTCAATGTTAATTAGCAAAGAAAGACTCCTATTCTTCCCCCTCAGTTTTACATGTTTCCTCCACTTTACATTGCTTTTATCCTTCAGGCCAGATACCTTACTACAAGGGGATCAGCTTAAAGCAGGGGATCGTCTAACCTCAGCTTCAGCAAAGTTCACACCAATTTTCGTCAAGGCTGACAGTGGCAACAACAAAAACAATAACACTTACTTGGGAATATGGTTCAATTATGCTACTACTTTGATTGCCAACCAATCCATAATGATTCTGGAGTCCTCACAACTGATCAATATAGTAACTTGAAGATTTTGTACAATAGTACAAAAATGGAAGTTCTACTACTAGTAATATTTTGCTATATTCTGTTGAAGCAGCGACAAATACTAGTGCAGTTTTGCTGGATACAGGCAATTTTGTACTCTGCGAAATGAACCCAGATGGATCAATCAAGAGGGACTTTTTGTGGCAGAGTTTTGATTATCCTACAGACATCCTTCTTCCAGGACTGAAACTTGGGTTTAACAACAGGACAGGGAAAAGTAGGTCATCAACATCATGAAAAAGCCTTTGCCTGCCTCGGGATCTTTTACTCTTAGTATGCATCCAAATTATACAAACCAGTTAGTCATTTGGTGGAGAGGAGACATCATTTGGAATAGTGGGAGGTGGAAGAAGGAGACTATTAGAAATTTATATATTCCCTCACTTGCTCAGTTGAATTTGACATAAGTTTCAAATGAAAGTGAAACATATTTTAGTTGTTTGGGTGCTAGTTTCAACACTTCAAGCTAAAAAATTATTCCAGACAGTGAATTAATTGCAAGTGGCCTTTCTCCAACCTATTCGTGTCTTTCTGGTAGATCTGGTTATGTGCACTATCTTTGCTATTCTTTGGTACATAAATGTCAAATGGTTGCCTTTCTTTCTATTTTACTTGTTTACTTATATTCTGTTTATGTTTGCTTTGGAAATAACAAAGTGAAAAGAAAGAAGACATGACTTTGTAAAATAAATATAGAGAAAGAAGTAGTAGTAGCTTGGATTATTTCAAGACCACACCAGGACCTTAAATTTATAATATAACAATTACATAAGACTTGCTTATTTAAACAATGTGGGACTTAATGCCTAGCATAACTTAATACTAAATATACCCTAACACTTCCATTCAAGCTAGAGCATATAATCCTAAGTTGACTGATTCCGGAGTTGCCTTATCTTGGTTTCCTACCAGAGAAGTTCTCGATGGAAATTGTTGCCAATTTGGTATTTTTTGTTGGTTGTGAACCAACAATTCTGTTTGAGACACATGTTGTTCTCGTTTTATCAGGCTTAGGCACATGTTGTGTTTTCTTAAATTTTTTGTTATAGGGGAGGCACATGTTGTGTTTTCTTAAATTTTTTGCTATAGGGGAGTGTTGAAGAGGAATCAGTGATAACGAGCAGGGAGCGTTGAAAACTCTTCAATTTGGGGTTGGTCAAAAGACTATTCTACAAATACTTCAAAACTAACAACTTCAAAACTATTCGGGGTTGCTGCCTCTACTATTCGGGGCTACCGCCAAAGAGGAGAGGCAGCAACCCCAGCAACCCCAAGATTAAACTTGGATTTAGATCAAACCCGCTCTGATATCATGTAAAATAAATATAGAGAAAGAAATAGTAGTAGCTTGGATTATTCCAAAACCACACCAGGACCTTAAATTTATAATAGAGTAATTACATAAGACTTGCTTATCTAAACAATGTGGGACTTAATACCTAACATAACTTAATACTAAATATACTTTAACAGGCTTATTGGTGTAGTTGGAGGACCTATGCCAGTACCTCTGAGATGATACTTATTTTATGTCTTATGGAGAAACTTCAAGACCAAAGGTAATTTACAATACAAAAGAAATACTTAAACATATATAATTGGTTAAACATATATAAATTCATTTTAAGTTGTACATATGCAGTGGACCAGAAAATGAAGCAAAAGAAGCTGCTACAAGAAATTGGAGCTCATGCAATGTCCTCCACTTCATGTGGCAATGAATGAAAACACAGAAGAAACACCAAGATGACTCAAGAGATGCTTAGATTCCGATTTCAGAGCATTATCTCCGCCACGGACAACTTCTCTGTTGCCAATAAGTTAGGAGAAGGTGGATATGGACCTGTCTACAGGGTAACATTCACAAAAGTCGACAACTACAAAAATTCCTTCTTTCCTTTTTGGGATAGAATTAACTTGATGTGATTTAAATTATGACCTAAGAAATAATTAAACATAATTGTTTAAGGAAAAGCTAGAGGATGGGAAACAAATAGCAATAAAGAGACTTTCGAAAAGTTCAGGACAAGGCCTGGTGGAGTTTAAGAATGAAGCTGTACTCATTGCCAAACTGCAGCACACTAATTTTAGGATTTTGCATTGAAAGGGCAGAATGGATACTAGTCTACGAATACTTGTCCAACAAAAGCTTAGCTTTCTACTTATTTGGTCATTGAAAGAAACAAATAGCTTTCTAGATTGAAAGAATGGGAAACAAATAGCTTTCTAGATTGAAAGAAACGATTCAGAATCATTGAAGGCATTGCTCAAGAACTTCTTTATACTTCACAAGTACTCGAGATTGAAAGTAATACATCGAGACTTGAAGGCAAACAACATTTTGGAATCTCACTAGCTAGTAAGGTTGACTTGCTATTCTGTGTAATTATTGGTCCCTTGAAGTTGAATGGAAAAAAACATTTTACCATGATAACTAAATGAATTTTTTGTGTGGACATTATGGATTTTATTCCTGTTAAGGCTATACTAGTAAGAAACTAGAAAGTCTTTGAATAGTCATAATGTGAATTTGATCATTTAGTCGTAAGTTTGAAATTTATTAATTCAAATGTTTTCTGTTTATCAGATTTTATGAATCCAAATGAATAAGTTGCTAAAAAGATAAAAAGAAAGAAAGAAAGAAAAGAAGAATTTAAATGAATATAAGGATGACATTTACACTCTTTTGCGTAAATTTTTTATTATAATTAATTCTTGGGTTTATAAAAATTATTAAGATATTTTTTTCAGTTAAATTAATTAACGACGAGTAATGTGAATTTAGACTAAAATTTTGTTTCATTTCATTACTCTAGCTAGTGGTCATATGCCTCAACAAGGATTTTGGATTGAAGGTGTTATATTGGGGGGGGGTGGGAAGGCTCGTTAATAAATTTCAATAAATTAGTTTAGTGATAAGATAATATTATTATTACTATAATAAACTGAAAAAGTGATCTAATTGCACCATTGCATAGTTGAGCATGTCAACGGCGGAGACATGGGTTTCTCCGGTCAATCTGATGTACCAATGAAAAAAAAACATCCCACCACTAATTTTTGTTTTTAAATGATGTTAACATCACCCAATGTTTCTTGCTAAATTTAGAATGGACAATCGTTGGATATGAGTTCGTGTTCTTCAACAAGCAACTAAGTTATTCAAATTAAAATTTCCAAACGTTTGACAAAAATAGAGTGCCTAAAATCAAAAGGTAAGGACTTGGATTTCAAAGTCTCCTAGTCTAAAGAAATGAAAAACGCTTCCAGTCCAAAATATAAGTCTTTCAGGTTCCAAAGTTTTCCAATTCATACACCACCCATGGATTGCAAAGCATGCAGAATCCTATTTTTGCTAAGTTTTGCATGTTTCCTACACTTAACCAGGCCTTCAAAGTTGAGTAGAACCATATTATGGCAAGGTGAGAAGCTTAATTTTGGTGATCTTTTGGTGTCAAATTCAGGGGAAGCATCTCTAAGTTTCTTCAAGCCAAGCAATTACAGCAACAACATATATTTAGGAGTAAACTCCTTGTTGTTCTCATACTATTACTGGGTTGCCAACAGAGACACACCAATCCAAGACCCTAAAGCATATCTTATACTTGATGAACAAGGTAGCTTGAAAATTCTATACAACAATGATAGAGATTCAATTGTGCTATATTCATCATCACTTGAAGCACCAACAAATACTAGTATCATTTTATCAGACAAGGGCAATGTTATACTTCGTGAAATGAATCTAGATGGATCGGTTAAAGGCGATTTTTTGTGGCAGAGTTATGATTATCCCACTGACACTCTTCTTGGAGGGATGAAACTTGGGATCAACAAAAGAAATGGGCAAAGATGGTCTATAACATCACGGAGAACCTTTCATAACCCTTCGTCGGGGCCTTTTACGTTAGGCATGGATCCAAACAATACAAACCAATTAATGATATGGTGGAGAGAGAAGATTCAGTGGACTAGTGGGGAATGGGATCCTAATCAACAAACATTTAGAAATACAAAAGGTTTAGTAGACTTTAATTTTACTTATGTTTCAAATGAAAATGAAACATATTTCCAATATTTTTTACTTAGTTATCTCAATATAATTAGAGAGGGTTTGTTATATGCTGGATGTAAACTGCCTAAAACTCCTCAGTGTAGGAAGGGCCAACAACAACGAAACGATAATGATTTAGTTCTTCCAAGTTGGAATGGAACAGGTAAAATGTCCATGGAGGGGCTTAGGTTTGATGAAAGTGAGAATCTGACCAAATCTGATTGCTGGTTGAAATGTTTGAACAATTGTTCTTGTGTGGCCTACTCTAGTACAAATGATTATGACTCTGGCTGCGGGATCTGGAGCAAAACAGCGAAATTTGTTGCAACTAATGAAGGTCGACAAATTTATTTTTTTCCAGTAATGCCGAAAGGTAATAATCAAATATTTGGATACGAGCTTAAACTTTTGGCAATTTTTCAGTATTCTAAGTATAATGAGATTTGTTTTTCGGTCACATAATGCAGCGACTAGTAAAAGAAGATTGATAGTCAGTAGTACTGTAGCAGGAGGAGCTGCTGCCATTTTCATGTCATGTTGCATATGCTGTGTCTTGTGGAGAAAACATAAAGCCAAAGGTACTTATTTGAAATATTTAACAAAAATGCTGTTTGAAGTTTGAACCCTCTTACATATACATTTCTTGTACAATATCATTTGGTAACAAAGAAATCATATGCTGGTTCAAACCCAGTTTATACTACCACAATTACTATGGGACAAATAATTGCAATACACCAACATTTGATAAGAGCTATCGAGTTAATTTAGTCTGATTGGATTCAGGTCCTCTGTCATGAGTGCTTGCCTTATTTCCTGTTTCTTAAGTTAAATGATTGTAATAAGTTCTCGTTGATAATTGACTCTCGCGATTGAAAAAAATTAACGATTCATATCATTCTTTGGTCAGTTAATAGTATGTTTCCTCTTTATGTAGTCAATAGAAAAATGAAACAAGAGAAGCTGTTACGTGAAATTGGAGGTAATGCAACACCTCCCCCTGCATATGATTCTTCCAGCCAAGTGAAAATGGGCACCAAAGGGGGACAGACAAACCATGACATGCATATCTTCAGCTTTGGAAGCATTGCCACAGCAACTGACAACTTCTCTTCCGTAAATAAGCTAGGAGAGGGTGGGTATGGGCCTGTCTACAAGGTAAAATTACCAACTATATATGAGATATTAATAATATTTTGCTCTGTTTGATAGAAACAAAAAACAGAGATAATGTATTAATGAGGCAAAAAGGAATTTTAGGGAAAACTCAGAGATGGGCAAGAGATTGCAATAAAAAGACTTTCAAGAAGTTCAGGACAAGGGCTAGAAGAATTCAAGAATGAAGCTCAGTTGATTGCTAAACTCCAGCACAGGAATCTTGTGAGACTTCTAGGTTTCTGCATTGAGGGCGAAGAGAGGATATTGGTCTATGAGTACATGCCCAACAAGAGCTTGGATTTCTACCTTTTTGGTATACTTCTACTTCAATATATTGCTAATATACATGTCGACATTAATTTATTCTTCTCAAACTGATTTGATTTACTTGGGGATAGATTTCAACGAAAAGAAAGTGCTAAATTGGAAGATACGATTTTGTATTATTGAGGGTATTGCTCAAGGACTTGTTTATCTCCATAATTATCCAAGATTAACAGTGATACACAGAGATTTGAAGGCCAGTAATATCTTACTTGATGATGAGATGAGGCCAAAAATATCATATTTTGGTATGGCCAGAATTTTTAGGTCAAAAGAATATGAAGAAAAGACAACAAGAATTATTGGAACATTGTAAGTATAACAATTAACTCTTTTTTTCATAGGAAATATATATATTTTTTTTAATCACTAATAAAGTTGGTTGTTAGTGGTTATATGTCTCCAGAATATGCTATGAGCGGTGTCGTCTCAATTAAAACTGATGTTTTTAGCTATGGAATTCTTCTACTAGAGATTGTGACTGGCAAGAAGAATAATAATTGCCATCAAACAGATGGCCCTATCACTCTCATAGGATATGTAAGTTGTGTTTCAACCTAATGGATGTACATAACTAAATTTTGAACTTCAACAAAAACATTATTATTTTTTTTTTCTCTCTGTATTTGTTGCAGGCATGGCAATTGTGGATTGAAGGCAGAGCTTCAGAGCTAATTGACCCAATATTGGGTGGATCATGCAGCCCTAATGAAGTATTAAGATGCATTCATATTGGTCTGTTGTGTGTCCAAGAAAAAGCAGCAGATAGACCCTCCATGTTAGATGTTGTTTCATTTCTTTCAAGTGAAATAATCCAACTAGCTCAACCAAACCAGCCAGCGTTCTTCAATGTGAAAGAGCCAGATGTTCTGCATGTTAACCATGATTCCTTAAATGTTGTAACAATTTCAGATGTAAATGGAAGATAACTTGATTTATAATGATGAGGTTCATTTTTTATTTGTTACTTCGTGTACCTTCCTGTTATTTTCTGGTTCAGTTGTGAAATATGCTCAATTCCCTCTTCATGTATGGCTACCGGATGCTATGGAAGGGCCTACCCCCACTTTTGGCTCTTATACATGCTGCTACTATGGTAGCAACTGGAATTTTCTTGTCGTCCGGCTTTTATCTCTTTTTATAGTCATATCTTACATAATGAATCTGATAGCTTTGATAGATATAATAATAGTACTATTAGGAGCCACTTTTAGCTCTACACCAACGTTTGGAAATTCTTTTGTTAATCTTAGGACTCTGGGCTCTCCTTCCACCAAATATTTCTTTTAAGATTTAGACTTCTAATAAGTGAGGAGAAGATGGATATGGACCTGTCTACAAGGTAGCTTTCACAAAATTCATTCTTTCCTTTTTGGGATACAGTTAACTTGATGTGATTTAAATTATGACCTAAGAAATGAATAAACATAATTTTTGCAGGCAAAGCTAGAGGATGAGCAACAAATAGCAATAAAGAGACTTTTGAAAAGTTCAGACAAGGGCTAGAAGAGTTTAAGAATGAAGCTGCACTCATTGCAAAACTGCAGCACACTAACCTTGTGAGGCTTTTAGGATTTTGCATTGAAAGGTAAGAAAGAATACTAGTCTACAAATACTTGTCCAACAAAAGTTTAGACTTCTACATATTTGGTAGGCCTTATTCATTATATTTAGTTTTTTCAAGAATGTATGATTTGACAAATTATGTCTATCACTGACAAATTGCATCTCTGAAATAGATTCTACTAGAAAGAATTTTTTTGGATTGGAAGAAACTATTCAGAATCATCGAATGCATTACTCAAGGACTTCTTTATCTTCATAAGTATTCTAGATTGAAAGTGATACATCGAGAGTTGACGGCAAGCAACATTTTACTTGACAACGAGGTGAATCCTAAGATATCTGATTTTGGTTTGGCTAAAATATTTGGTGGGCAAGGATCAGAAGAAAACACAAACCAAGTTGTTGGAACATATAAGTTTGTATTAATTATTTCTTATGTTTTCTGCATTGATCCGTATTAAGTATGAGCACTGAAACTTGTTTTTAAGTGGTTACATGTTTCTAGAATATGCAGTGAGTGATGTTGTGTCAACCAAAAAAGATGTATTCAGCTTCGGTGTTTTAGTTCTAGAGATTGTGAGTGGCAAAAAGAATTACAGCCGATATCATTCTGATCGCCCACTTAATCTAATAGGATATGTAAGTTTTCTTATGTTGATAATGTTGTAGAAGAGCCAGTGCTGCCTTGTAGCAAGATAGAAATTTTTTCCTTAAATACTGTTTCAGTTTCAACAACAGACGGCAGATAAACTGCTTTTCTATGTCGTGTATGGAAATACGAAGAAATGCTTATACTCTTGATGAACATTATCTCAATGATCTAAATTTCTGTTCATGAATATAGTTTTGGAAGAGCCAATTTTACTGCCTGCAGGTGACGATTTCAATGATGGACGGAAGATGAACTGCTTTATATGTCAGTGTCATGTATATCAAATCCAGGTTTCTTTACTAGCATAGACAGCTTCAGATAAGCCCACTTGGTTCGGTTATGGTTAAATCACTAACTGATTACCAAATTTATCAAAAAATAATTAGATTTTCTGTTGGTTTATTTATAGGAAAATCGTCACAATTTGGACTAATCAAATCTCAAAATACTACTAATAATGTTTGATTTGGTTCAGTAGTTAAATCACTAGCTGATGGACTGAAGCTGGGAAGCACAAACTTAGGAAAAGGTTTTTGGTGTATGGTGCATAATTTTTTGGACAAATAAAACAACACTACTACTAGTAAACTTGACAGATTTATTAAATAGTAATTATTGGTGCCTTGAAGTTTAACCAGTCTATGATTGCCCAAAACTTCTTGTCCATATGCCTTGTTTCACACCTAAAGACCTCCCTCTAACCCAATAATACGTCCAAGTCAAATAGTCAATAAAATCCCACAAGTAACGTAGACTTTCCAATTGTAGAATTGTCAAGTCAATCAAAAATAGTAGTCTAGCGACATAGTTGTGCATTGGAGTTGAAGTTTGAACCAGTCTATGATTCCACAAATCTTCTTGTTCATATTCCTTGAATCAAATCAAACACTTAAAAATTCTTTCAAACCCAATAATATCTCTGCTCATTCAATGATGATTAGCAAAGCAAGACAACTATTCTTCCTCCTCAGTTTTACATGTTCCCTTCACTTCGCAAGGCCACTCAGGCAGGATACATTACTACAAGGTGAGCAGCTAAAAGCAGGGGATAGTCTAACCTCAGCTTCAGGAAAGTTCGCACTAAGTTTCATCAAGTACGACAACAGCAACAACAACAACAACAACAGTACATATCTGGGAATATGGTTCGATTATGGTACTACCTGGATTGCCAATCGAAACATCCCAATCCGCAATGACTCTGGAGTCCTGACAATTGATCAATTTGGTAACTTGAAAATTTTGTACAATAATTTGCAAAGTGGTAATTCTACTAGTAGTATTGTCCTATATTCTGTTGAAAAAACGACAAATACCAGTGCTGTTTTGCTTGATACCGGCAATTTTGTACTCGGCGAAATGAACCAAAATGGATCAATCAAGAGGGATTTTTTGTGGCAGAGTTTTGATGATCCAACAGACATTCTTCTTCCAGGAATGAAACTTGGGTTTAACAACAGGACAGGGAAAAGTTGGTCTTTAACATCATGGAGAAGCCATTATGTGCCTGCCTCAGGTTCTTTTACCCTTAGTTTGCACCCAAATTTTACAGACGAGTTAGTCATTTGGTGGAGAGACGATATCATTTGGACTAGTGGGCAGTTTGGCAATTTATTTCTCGCCTCGCTTGACCAGTTGAATTTCACATATGTTTCAAATGAAAATGAAACATATTTCAGTTGTCAGGCAGGCGTAAATTACTTGACTCCATGCTTAAATTTAGGATCATACGGGGCATTAACCGCAAGTGGCCTTTCACCGGGCTATTCATGCCTTTCTGGTAGTAATGAGAGTGACTTTTTTCAAAGTGGATGTCAATTGCCAAGACCTCCTCAGTGTAGGATTAGTAAAAGGGATAATGATACAACATTCATGCCTGAAGGGAACAAGCATGGTTATATGTCCTCTGAGGGATTCAAGTTTGAGCAAAATGAGACTCGTAGTTTGGTTGACTGTTGGAACAGATGCATCAACGATTGTTCTTGTGTGGCCTATTCTTATGAAGATAAGGATGGAAACAGGTCTGAATGTGAAATTTGGAGTAATGGGACTGCTAAGTTTGTGGAGACTGGCTCTGGTCAAGACGGGCGTAACATTTACTTTATTCAAGAAGCTGGATCCCACGATTCCGGTGGATCCCACGATTCCGGTGGATCCCATGATTCTGGTAAGTATATATACTGACTTTGCTATTTTCTTTCATTTCTTGAGGGAGAGTTTAAAAAGATCTCTTTTGCCTAATCCAATGCTCTTGAGGTCTTACCATCTTTTATAGTTGAGGAACTTGGTCTAATTGAACTTTGGAACTTTTTCCAAATTGGAATATATGACAGTGTGCCAATTGTTATCATGTGAAAATCAGTTTGTGTTCTATATGTACCCAAGAATGAGAAAAGTTGAGCCTATATTATCAATGCCAACAAGCCTAACAATAATTTTGTTGTTGTTGTTGAAAAGACTCAAAAAATAGAAGAAAGAAGACATGGCTTATCGCTGCAGTAGGAGGACCTATTGCAGTTGCAATACCTCTGATATTCTACTTATGGAGAAAATTCAAGGCAAAAGGTAATTTACAATTCAAAAGCACTTCTTAAAACATAAAGTTAATTAATGATTTGCTATGATACGTTGGAAAACTCATTTGAAGTTATACATTTACAGTGGACCAGAAAATGAAGCAAAATAAGCTGCTAAAAGAAATTGGAGCTCATGCAATATCCTCCACTTCATATGGCAATGGACGAAAGCACAGAAAAAAAAGCAACACGAGTCATGAGATGCTAAGATTCCGCTTTGAGAGCATTGTCTCAGCCACAGACAACTTCTCTGCTGCCAATAAGTTAGGAGAAGGTGGTTATGGACCTGTCTACAAGGTAACCTTGACTACACTCTATACAACTTTATGTTTCTTTTGTTACTGCAACAGAAGTAACCTCTTCTTTCCCATAGAACTCCACACTAATTGATTAGAATGAAGTTTTCATTTGAGACCCTCAACCTGAAAGCCTCTAGATTATGATGTTCAGATATAAATAAAATTTAATTGCAGGGGACACTACCAGAGGGGCAACAAATAGCAATAAAGAGACTTTCGAAAAGTTCAGGACAAGGGCTAGTAGAGTTTAAGAATGAAGCTGTACTCATTGCCAAACTGCAGCACACTAACCTTGTGAGGCTCTTAGGATTTTGCATTGAAAGGGAAGAAAGAATACTAGTCTACGAATACTTGTCCAACAAAAGCTTAGATTTCTACATATTTGGTAGGTCGTATTGATTATATTTAGTTTTTCAAGAATACATGATTTGAACATTTTATCTGTATCACTAATAAATTGCTACACTGAAATAGATTCTACTAGAAAGGATTTTTTAGATTGGAAAAAACGATTCAGAATCATTGAAGGCATTGCTCAAGGACTTCTTTATCTTCATAAGTATTCAAGATTGAAAGTGATACATCGAGACTTGAAGGCAAGCAACATTTTACTTGACAACGAGATGAATCCTAAGATATCTGATTTTGGTTTGGCTAAAATATTTGGTGGGCAAGGATCAGAGGAAAACACAAACAGAGTTGTTGGAACATAGTAAGTTTGTCTTAATTCTTTCATATATTTTTTGCATCGATTGTTTTCCTTATGAACAATCAAATTTGTTTTCTCAGTGGTTACATGTCTCCAGAATATGCAATGAGTGGTGTTGTGTCAATCAAAACAGATGTATTCAGCTTTGGTGTTTTAGTACTAGAGATAGTGAGTAGCAAAAAGAACTACAGCCGCTATGGTTCTGATCGCCCACTTAATCTCATAGGATATGTAAGTTTTCTTTATCATTCAATTCTAGATTTGCAGTCTAGCTTTCCATACTTAAAGAACTGGATTTGTGATAATTGGTGGACTTAATCTCAGGCATGGCAATTATGGAAAGAAGGCAGGGTTTCAGAGCTTATAGACCCAATGTTGAATGAATCATGCACTCGCAATGAAGTATTGAGATGCATTCATATTGGTCTTTTATGTGCTCAAGACCAAGCAACAGATAGACCAACAATGCTAGATGTTGTTTCATTTCTTTCAAGTGAGACAATCCAGCTAGCTGAACCAAAACAACCAGCATTCTTCATCAATACAGTTTTAGAAGAGCCACAGATTGCTAGTAGCAGGCCGGAAATTTTTTCCTTAAATACTGTTTCAGTTTCAACTATAGATGGCCGATAAACTGCTTTTCTATGTCATGTGTGGAAATTGGTAGATATGCTTACTATTGAAGAACATTATCTCAATGAGAATTTCACTATTATATTAAAAACTTCTGGAAATTATGTGCATGTTGTTTGACAATTTGTCTAGGATAATGGTGGTGCATCTTCTTTGACTTTGAATTTGAAGTGAAGAGAAGAACCATGTTCCAAGAAATTTCTTGGTAGCTTCAAGATAAAAAGTACAGACCAGAACAAGTGTTTTTTAAAAACTTATCCAGAAAATAACTTCAGTGTAACCTATAATCACAAATCTCATAGCAAGTATGAAATATTAGACAAACCCGATCACAACCAGCTGGTAATGGTACATGTCCCTGAATTTCTGAGTTGTTTCATATGGGTGTTTCATGTATGATACTATGATGTAAAGCTTCCATTTTTGGAGGTGTGGGGACTTGGGAAGCAATGAAGAATGATTTATGTGAATATTATATGAAGCCTAATTACATTACTTGTAGTTCTCAAATCAATGGCTTAAAGATGATCATTTACTTTCAAGCTTTACCTCTTCTTGTTTATGTCTGCCGAGTGTTAAGAAATCGTATCCTAGTTAGTGTGTGCACCAAACGGAACAAAAGGGTATAATTGTAATTTAGAGCTAAAAAGAATGGGGGCGCACGTAGCACGCACACGTGCGCGTTTGGTATATATAGAACTGAAGGACGGCCTGTCACCTGTAAAGTCCTTCTCTACCTCTCTCGAACTTTTCCTTCGCTTTAGGATTCACAATTCGGACCGCAACCTTGTGATAGATTACAGCCATGTCTTCCAAACAAGGTACTTTTAATTCTCTTAAGAGCATAGAATACTAGGATTCCGAGTTGTTTCAATTTGGATTCGAACTTATTAATTTTGGGGTTTCAGGTGGAAAAGCTAAGCCTCTGAAGCAACCCAAGGCTGATAAGAAAGAGTACGACGAGGTATTGTTAATTCTGATTCTGATACTATATGTTTTCAAAGTTTGTAGCTTTACTTTGTTACTCTGTTTGATTTTTACGTTGATTCAAAGATAAATTTAAGAAATCTAAGGGAGCAGAAAAAAAGATATGGTTTTGATCTTACAATGATGAATCTCAGTTGGGTTTTCTTTAAGTTCCGAAATTTCTAATGGGATGAGCTTTTTTATCTTTTTTTTTTTATTCTGGCATCACAGTTGTGGAGTTGTTCCATGAATCCATGTTTTAGTTGTATGTAAATTTCTGGGCTACTGCATATACCATTATATGATAATCTTACAAGTTACTAGCATATTTTAATTACTGATTGAACTTCTATAATTGAAGAGTTTGCAGTATGTACCTTTGTTATATCTGATCAATTACAACAATGTAACTGGACATGCCACCAATTCCTTGAAGTTTGGGTTGGGCAGGGAAGGGGGAAGGAGGAAGGAGGAAGGAGGAAGGGAGTAGTACTTTTCCTTCATGAAGTAATTGAGTGTTTAGCATTTTATTTGAATCGCTGGCATACAATATACAGATGGTCCTTTTGATTGCTTTTATTGGTTGAATTTTATTTAGAACATTGTTTGCTACCACAAAATCCACACAAATAGTCCTCGGGACAATAGAGTTTCTTTTTTTTTTTTTTTCTTGAATAGATCATTGAAACTTAGAGCAATGAGCATTGAAAAAGTCCAAAGTATGCATACATATGAAGCTATTTAAATAGTGCATACTCATCTGTTGAAGGAAGAGAGCCTGGAGAGGGCTCATAGTAGCCCCTCCTCGCTCTTCCTTTTCCTGTGTTCCTCCTAGTTACCAGATTGATGTAGACTGTTAGTCAAGCATTGCCTATTACTAATTGTTTCTCTAACTTGTTTGGATTATAAGGCAAAGTTTTTGCCCGTAATTCTTTGTTTGCTGCATTATCATTGCATCTGGGCAGTCTTTGTACTATCTTGCTTTTTTCTGTAGATGTAAGTCTCACGATTCAATCCCCATCTGCTTCTGTAGGTTGATTTGGTTAACATTCAGAAGAAAAAGGAAGAGGAAAAGGTGAGATAATTGTTTCTGTAATTCAGTACCTTGAATGTTTTGTTAATTTGTGAAACATACATGTACTAAGTACTAACTTATCCTGGTTCACGTGGAGCAGGCACTAAAGGATCTTAAAGCCAAAGCAAGCCAGAAGGGATCCTTTGGAGGTTCTGGTCTCAAGAAAAGTGGAAAGAAATGAGGGTTCCCAAACCCATATTGGACCTATAACATCCATTATTGAGCTGTAATTACAAATATTACCAGGAGAACATCAAATTATTAATGATGGCCTGGTTTATTGCTTTGATGTGCTAATAAACCTTACTTTTGTCATGATGTAAACCCAAATAAACTTTTTGAAGTAGTTTGTTGTTTCAGTCGTGGCAGAAATACAACTTTGCCTGTTTAGACTTTAGAGTCTTGGAAAATACATTGATCTGATTGTATTCTTTCGTACCTTTTACAAAATTGCTCGGGATCTGCTCTTGAAGTTTGGCAGGCTGTGATCAATCATTCCACTAGTTGTTTACATATTTCTGACTTCAAAATCAAAGAATACTATGTTATTCATATCATAAATTTAATTGGTGTATTGCCATAATATTTGGGGTAGGGTAGTTTTGTAATTATTAGCTCTTTTTCTATGGATTAGACTTGATGACTGAATCAAGTACATCTATGCGTCTCTGTCTCTGTATTATGTTCTAAAATCTAATAACAACTAAGTAAGCAAAATATGATTTTGGATAAGCCTCAAATATTCTTCCCGTGTTATCTTGTTTAATCTATGTCTAAAAGGAAAAAACAGGAGCAGAAGCTAGTTTCCTTCTTCAAATGTCAACCAATTAGTTGAGGTACTAACCTCATATATCCTATACTGAGATTAACTTATAATGGTCAACTTAACTAACTGCACTTTAATGGATTCAGAGGAGATCCGAAAAAAATAATATACACGTTTTCCAAAAGAAAACCATTTAATCCAATCAAGAATGACGAGTCAGGGTCTAAACCCGGTGTAACATTTAGAACATTGAAGATATTTGCATAACCTATAAGATACGATACGATCTTAGCAAGCTGGGGATCAGAAGATACTGCAAACTTGTTCCATTGTAGTGCCAACCTGTATTTTTAACTCAATTTTTTCAGCTATGATCCCTTTACATTTCAATTTCCTCGTATAGCTTCCATTATCTTCTCCTCCACCTAACTTTATCTTTTAAACTAAAGAAAAGGATAGAGAAATGTTACTTTACTTAAAATACCTTAATAAATTACTCAAAGACAATAATTCTTCAACAATGACATCATTTAGGACACAATGGAGCCTTCACATTTCTGTCTTCTTCATTTTCTGTTTTGTTAGCTTTTCATGCTCTGTTAGTGGTAGTTTCCTTGAACTTGGTACTAGAAGTAGAGGCATAAAAAGTAAAGTCAAATTAATTTCACCTTTTTTTTTATTTTCCATCACTGAGTATGGTTTTTGCTTTGTTAGTTTGTAAGAAGCTAATGAGGTTTATGATCACACAATGGTCTATAGTCTTCTTTTTCGGAGTCCCATTTCAATGGAGGTAAGGTTTTTTTTTTTTTTTTTTTTTTTTCTTTTTTTCTTTTTCTATGACAAGATATGTCTTATTCTTGAAAAGAAAAAGAATAAATATGATAAGAAAATTTATTAAAATATTACGATTAATTGAATGTCGTAACAGTTACATTAACAAAAATTTAAGTCGTAGCCTCCCATAAGAAACGTAAGCCACCATAGCACATAAAGACACAATCGTTGTTACCAATTTGTGTTCTTCTTCCATTACCTCCTCCTTCCCAATATTTTACGGAAGCTGTCTTTTTCTATGATATGATATCACTCAATGGCTTTTTGGCTTTCTGCGGCACTCGTAAGTGTAAAGATGACCAAAAAAACACTAGAATGAAAGGCACCCAAGAGACAGGGTATCCTACGTGTGAGGATACTGTTGGCCCACTTGGCATCCTCCTAATGCTCATCTGTAAATGAAATTTTGGCAGTTTCCTTTCGTAGACTCTCCCAACAAAATAACAACGGGTGGCTTTTGTTTTAGCTCCTTACTTGAAAGAAAGAAGAGGAAACAAATTGAATTTTAGACCTCGTGGCTGTGGATTCTATGCTATTTGTGTGTGTTTTCTTTTGTTCTTTCTCTTCTGCAAAATACTGGAAACGGAAAGATTTAGTAGGGTGGTGAAAAAAACAAGAAACAGAGAGGAATTTGCAATGTACTCTGTTTGGGTTTGAGAAAAAGAAAAAGAAAAGGAACAGGTTTTGATAGAGGATCTGAGGTAGAACAGACATAACCAAAAGATAGGTGTTTGTGCTGTCGTAATTTTCAATATCTGTAGAATAAAGCAGAGAAAGGGAGTAATAATCCTTATTCTTTTTTGTTCTGTACTAAGAGAAACAGAGTAATTTGATCCGTGCAAGCAAAAGAAACAAGAAGATTTGATTTTTGGGTTTCTTTCATTATTATAAAGGCAAAAGAACATTTGGGTTTTCAACAAAAGCAAGAATTTGAGTGGTATTGATTGTTTGGTGGGAGAGCATAATGGATTTTTGGCCTCAATTTCTTGCAAGCAGTTGGGGGAGAGAGTTTGTAGCTGGAGGCTTTGGAGGAATTGCTGGTATAATCTCTGGTTATCCACTTGACACACTTCGCGTCAGGCAACAGCAGAACTCGAAAACTGGCTCTGCCTTCAACATCATTCGGAACGTTGTTGCCAGAGAAGGTCCTGCAGCCCTTTACAGAGGAATGGCTGCACCTTTGGCCTCTGTTACATTCCAGGTAATTGTTATTTTCATCTCTGAATTTAATTTACAGTATTCATTCTGATTCCAAATATGGATGCTTCCTTCTGATTCCAATCCAATTATCCAAGACTGAGTAGAAAATAGCCAACTGGTCGGTGTGGAATTTAAGGAGCTCACGTGGGGTTATCCTTAGACCTTTGTTTTGAGGGATCAGAACCTTATCAAGATGTAGCCATCTGTAAAGGGTTTGTGATGAAGCTGAAGTTATCAAATTTGTCTGGTTCTCAATAGTTGTGGTTTTTCTATATTTGGTGCCTGGGTTACTTGGAAGAAATTGGGGGGAGTAGTAGGCAATTGCAGACCCTTTAGTCATGGTCGGAGGCACTAAATTTTGTCCTATTTCATGTAGTCAAACTTTGTTGTGGAACACACTCAATGATGGGAGACTGGGAGTGATTCCATTCTTTCGTTTTTTCTTCTTTTTTTGGTCAAGGATAACTTTCATTAGATTAGCAATAGGAGGATCCTGAGACAGAACAACATAGGCCTATTGAATGCATGCCATGTTTCATGTTTGCCAAGCAGCATAGACACTTCGTTTGTGTATCTGCAACTAAGACCCGATGTCTGATTTTAATCATTCTTGGTCTTGCGTTCGCAGAATGCAATGGTTTTCCAAATCTATGCAGTTCTCTCAAGAGGATTTGACACATCAGTTTCAACTAATGAACCTCCATCCTACAAAGGTGTTGCTCTAGGCGGAATCGGTACTGGTGCACTTCAGAGTTTGATGCTCACACCAGTAGAGTTGGTTAAAATTCGCCTTCAATTGCAGAACAAACCCCAATCAGCAGAATCACTTAGAGGTCCTGTAGAAGTTGCTAAAAACATATTCAGAAAAGAAGGTTTTAAGGGGATCTACCGAGGTCTCAACATAACTATGCTGAGAGATGCACCTTCACATGGTTTCTATTTCTGGACATATGAGTATCTGAGAGAGCAGCTTCACCCTGGCTGCAGAAAAAGTGGTCAAGAAACCCTGAGAACAATGTTAGTAGCAGGAGGGCTAGCTGGTGTTGCTAGCTGGGTTTGCTGCTATCCCTTAGATGTTATTAAAACCAGATTACAAGCTCAAACACCATCATCTGCAGTAAAATACAATGGCATCATTGATTGCCTTAGAAAGAGCATAATTCAGGAAGGATATAGTGTGCTGTGGCGAGGATTAGGAACAGCTGTTGCTAGAGCTTTCGTGGTGAACGGAGCAATTTTTTCTGCTTATGAGATTGCGTTGAGGTGCTTATTTAACAATGGAAGCATTCAGACAGAGGAAACTATCTAAGATAGTAATTCTCACCCAGCAAAAAACAGAAAATTGCAATACCCGGTTGTTACACCAACAATCAGAGTCACTCTCAATATGGTAGTATGAGTTAATCTTCGGATATATCAAATTCAAAATATTGAATTCTTCAATTTAATCAAACTTCTTCAATTTAATGGCTGTAAATGATGTCAGATCCCTAATGATCCAGTTATATTAACAGTGGAGACTTGCTTGCACAAAACTTTAGCATGTAAGAAGTACAAGTAGAAGAATCAGAAGTACTTCAATTCATGCATTTGACCATGACATCTTATCCAACTGCGCTTAATTCTATCAGTGCACACAAATTACCCCAGCAGGGACCAAATATATATCCAATTTGGAGGACAATTAAAATGAAGTATGCAACCTAAAATAAAAAAAAATTGGTCAATGGATTGCTGAACTCCATGCCTAATTCAAATTAAAAAAAGGCCTAAAACTCTATATCATACCACTTAAGCTAACCTCAGGCAGATAAAATTTAAGTTTTTGGACTAAAACTCACTATCATGCCACTTAAGCTAACCTCAGGTGGATAAAATTTAAGTGTTTGAACGTAATCTAAGTATATAAAATTTGTAGCCAGTCCCCGGTTCGAAGGTTGGTCTCCCCTTCATGTTACAGGCCCAACTGTCTCCTGTCAACTAAAAAAAAAAGTAAAAAAATTTCAAGTTTCACCTACAGTTGGGTCAGACGGCCCATTAATTATATCCAATAAGAGCGCTACATCACCGATTAATGGGCCCCATAGTTTTACATCCACTATTCAAAGTTTCAAACACAGCAGCTCGTTATTGTAAACAATCTCAAGGATCATGACACGTGGCAATCGATGTTAGCTCCCAGAAAATCCTTGAATTTTGAATGAGAAGCCAAGCGCGCAACGATAATAACCAAGAGAATGTGGGTCCCACCATGTGGGTCGGTAGGAGATGATAGGACAAGTTCAAAAACCAGCGGGACATATCTAAACGTCGTCGTTTACTTACCTTCTTCTCATTGGCTGCTACAATTCTGCCACACGTGCGAAACTGGGTCCTCCTTCTTCAAAAAATTTCAAAGATTTTACTACCTATATCTTTGGTTTTACACTACAGCCTCCATTGTACTCCACCTAGCAAAAGCTATCAGCTCGGTGAAGCTTCCTCTTTCTTCTTCTGCTTTCTTATTGTTTGTTCATTCAGAGATTTTGCACTACATTGTTGAGCTATTAACCTCCGATAGAGATTGATTTCAGTACAGAAGGAGAGAGGAAGAAGATTCGGATCCAAAAGTTTTTTTTTTTTTTTTGGGAATTTGGAGGTGAAGAGATAGTGTTCTATCGGAGCTGCGTTTGTGTTTCTGAGGGAGAGGAAGTGGGTCTGACTGTGATTGCAATCGGATTCTGGATCGGGTTTGAGAAGTAGAGAGATGAATGCGGCCGGGAGACAAGGGCAGAGATCTGGGGCGACTGGGGTGCACCACCAGCGCCAGTATTCGGACAACTTCTTGGAGAGCTCCTCTAATGGGAGGTGGCTTCAGTCAGGCTGGTCTTCAACATTTACAGTCCACAAACAATTCCATTCCTTCTCTTCAGGTTCGATCTTCCACATTTCTATTCTACGAGTGATAAGGGCCGAGAATACTGGGGAATATTGAAGGGAAAGGGGGAAGTTTATTTGAATGTTAGAGGAAACTGGCCTTAACTTAGTCACATTCCATTATTAGGCACAGTTTCCTTTTTCCCCCATTATTTTTTCATTTTTCCTCATACCATTTCCCGAGTAACTGTGTGTTTTTGTTTGGATAATGGTGGTTTGATCCGGTTAAGATCTCATGTTCAAGTGTATTTATTTCTGCATTTTGATTGTGCTGCTTTGTGTTTGAAATGTGGGTAGGACTATAAGTTCTATGGTGGTGGAGGTGGAGGAGGAGGGCAGGGGTCTAGAATGTATCGGAACGTGCAGCGGAGCTTTAGTGGAGAAAGTGAGTATTATATGGAGCCATCTACACCTCCAGGCAATTCACGGTCATCAAGCCAAAGGAAGAATGGAGAAGATTCACCTAGTGATTTTAGTCCTGGGCTCTTGGATCTGCATTCATTTGATACAGAGCTTCTTCCTGAGGTGTGCATTTTATCATATCAAGAAAAACTTTCTTTTTATTTCTGGGTTTATGATTATATTATTTGTAGTGAAACTTGTCCCGATTGTGGTTAGTATAAACTGTAATTTCTATCTGTAAAAATTACTCTATCGAGTTATGTGAATAGTTGATACCCATTCATTTTCCTATGGATTCACCTGTGGCCCTTGAATTGATGTCTAACCCATATAACTTCTTGTAAAAGAAAGGAACATTAGGAAATATCCATTAAAATCATCCTAGGCCTTAAAACTTTAAGGAATTGTCAACCTATGCAGAATCTTATTTCCTTAGTAAAGTCACCTTCAAAAAAGAGATTGAAGGAAAACATTAGACGAGATGAATCATTAAATTGTGTTCTTGATTCTTTTAATTTTACATTATGATGCATGTATTCCATGGTTGAACTATGATTTAAGATTCTCTCTAATTTCCTCATCAGTTTGAAAAGCGGTTTGTGCTAAATGCTACTTTGGTATGGAGTGCAAACTAGGATAATTAGACTTTCCATTTTCAACTCAGTTAAGTAGACATAGAAAAGAAAGCATTATCTCTGCTGATATTTCTCTATCATGATAGATGCCAGTCTCCAGGTGTACATGATGGTACTTCTCTGTATCATCCAGTTCGCGGCAGAAGTTTTGATGACTCTGAGCCTTACATTTCAAACAAGCAAACAAACTGGCAGAGCTCAGTGGTTTTCCTGAAAACGTCCTTAAAAGTCTTTCTGTTGACAAAGAGAAATCCAGTTCTGTAGCAAAGATTAAAGTTGTGGTAAGTTCTCTCTTGTCCTTTTAATTTACCCCACCTTTTATTGTGGTAATTGCAGATGCCAATTTTTCACTTGCACTGAACTTCATAAACTATTAGATTTTCTGACTAATTGCTTGTCAAAAGCTTTTTCCCCAAATCACTCTAATGAAGTACTTTTCATCATTTGCCATAGTATCTGAATACTAAATCAGTCCAACTAAAATGACATTGCTTGATTATTAATTTTGTTCTAACTGTTGGCTTTTTACCACTTTAATGCAGGTGCGGAAGAGACCACTTAATAAGAAGGAATTAGCAAAGAATGAGGAAGATATTATAGAGACACATTCCAATGCACTAACAGTTCATGAGACTAAACTTAAAGTGAGTATAACTGATAAGCACAGTAATTTATCTATGGGTTTTAATGCTTATTGCTTTGAAATGTAAGATTACATTGATAGATCTTATGAGAGAAAATCAATCAAGAACAAAACTGGCACAAATATCTGACTTTCCTAAGTTGTTCTTTTGATGCATCTGAAATTTCTGACATTGAATTGAAACTTAGAGATAAAATATAAATGCCATGTCAGTACTAAAGAGACAGAACGATATAAGGTGAAGTATTCTGAGATTCACATTGATGTTGTAACAAGCATATAATTCAAAATTCTCTCAATCAGAGTCCGTTACCTTAGTTTTCTAGTTGCTCTCTTGATGCCTCTGAAATATGAGTACACTGAAAACAATATCTAAATGGCATGGGCAAATCTAGGGGGGAGGGGGGCATAAGATAAAGTAATGGTCAGATTGGTTCATGTAAAAATACTCTACAATTTTAAAAGTGTTTTCAATGTATTTATACTTCTATCCTTTTTCTGTTAGATTTTGATTTCAATGGATACTTCATGTTTGAAAATATTCAAATCTGAATGTTCTACAGGTTGACTTAACTGAATATTTAGAGAAGCATGAATTTGTTTTTGATGCCGTCCTGGATGAAGAGGTTTCAAATGATGAGGTAAGTCTATTATGATTATATCCTTAGATAAAAAGAATTGAAAGAAAACTTGGTCCTATTAATGCGTCTGGTTTCCCTGTTGTACTATAGGTCTATCGTGAGACCGTGGAGCCTATTGTTCCAATAATCTTTCAACGCACAAAGGCAACATGTTTTGCATATGGGCAAACAGGTGATAGCAGTCTCAAAATGCTTCCTATAAGTATCAACAAATAAGAAATAGAAATTAAGAAACTGATACTGATACTGATACAGATACAGTAACAGTTTGCCTTAGGAGACCTTAGGGACAGAATTTGTGTGCCTCTTTGAGATCTTTTACTCATACCATGCATGTTATTGAATTTTCTGACATTTCTATTAATTTTTTTTAAAACAATGAAAGCTGTTGATGGCTATGCACAAATTTGTCCCTTGAAATGTTTACTGGCATTAAGTACATGATCTTATTCTTGATTTATCTTGTGAACGGTGAAGTTTAAAGAATCAATTCGGCTTTGTAATATTAGTATTTCCTACTATGCTGTTTCCTTATTTACAATTATATACTATGTCTTCAATTTACTATCTTCTTTTTATTCAGGGAGTGGAAAAACATATACTATGAAGCCATTGCCACTTAAGGCATCAAGGGATATCTTAAGATTGATGCACCATACTTACAGGAGCCATGGATTTCAGTTGTTTGTGAGCTTTTTTGAAATATATGGCGGGAAACTTTTTGATCTCCTTAATGAGCGGAAGTAAGTAATTTTAGCCTTCTTACGTTTGCTAGAAGCTATGTATGTAAATCTTCTTTAGGCTTTAAAGTTCTGCATCTGCAGAAAACTTTTCATGCGGGAGGATGGAAAGCAACAAGTTTGCATTGTGGGTTTGCAAGAATACAGAGTATCAGATGTAGAGACAATTAAGGAACTCATCGAGAAAGGAAATGGGTCAAGGAGTACTGGCACCACAGGTGCAAATGAGGAATCTTCCAGATCACATGCAATACTTCAGCTTGCTATCAAGAGGTCAGCTGATGGCAGTGAATCCAAGCCTCCTCGTCTTGTTGGAAAGCTCTCCTTCATTGATCTTGCTGGAAGTGAACGTGGAGCTGATACCACTGACAATGACAAACAGACAAGGTATGGTTTGAGGAGCTGCAAGGGGATGAGGTGGACTTCTTTGAGCCTGTGAAGCATAACAAATCGTCAATATCTTATATAATGATTGTTCAAAGATAAAAACAAAATATGGAAGAGAGTAATCTAAGGATCATTATACCATATGGTCCAGAGTTGGTCATTTATTGTAGTCTAATTCTTAGTGGTCACAGTGCCTTCGTATGAGTTTTATGCTAATAAATGAAAATAAAGCAACCGAGAGGTTTGATAGATCAAATTTCATGATTGTAGCAGCTAGTATTTCAGTTTTCAGTTCATGCTGTCATTTTACTTGAGCATTTGTCCTATGTTTTCTTTTTTTTCATGTTGGAAATCTTAATGATACAAAATGTGTGATTTTCTGTTTGAATCTTTTGATGTCAGAATGGAAGGTGCTGAGATCAACAAGAGCTTACTTGCACTCAAGGAATGTATAAGAGCTCTTGACAATGACCAGGGACACATTCCTTTTAGAGGCAGCAAATTAACTGAAGTTCTGAGGGATTCATTTGTTGGTAACTCACGCACTGTTATGATATCATGCATATCACCAAGTTCTGGTTCATGTGAACATACTCTTAATACCTTAAGATATGCTGACAGGTAAACATCTTACTGACAGTAAGTTTCTGCTGTTGACTGTAAGTCATTGTTCAGCATCTCCCCCCCCCCCCCCCACACGCGCGCGCGCGCGCAAAAGGAACAAGAAAATGTTTGAATATGCTATTATAAGTTAAATTATGTTCCAGGGTGAAGAGTCTATCAAAAGGAAACAACCCTAAAAAGGATGTATTGTCAGCAAATTTCAACCTTAAGGAATCAACTACTATTCCCTTATCTTCAGTTACTACATCGACCTTTGAGGATAACAGTGGCGAACTTATGGCCAGGATCAAAATGAAAGAGATGATCTAAGTCCACCTGAAGTGGCCAATGAGCAAGGAAAACCATGTATGGAAGAAGAATGGGATGGTTGATCCATACAATATCTCTATTTCAGAGAACAAATTAAGGAAACCCAGTTGGCAGACAACATGGAAAGACCTCCCAAAAGTTGATACTAGAAACCCCCATCCCGATGATGACTTAAATGCCCTCTTACAGGTAATAACAGTAAGAGAATGCTTTTCATTTAATATATGTAAAATTTGAGTGCACTAACATATAAAGCACTGTTTCATGATTCCAGGAAGAGGAAGATCTTGTTAATGCTCACCGAAAACAAGTAGAGGATACCATGAGTATTGTTAGAGAGGTATTAAAATGACTAACTCAGTCTTCCAGCATCTTTTCTCATGTCAGATATGCAACTGAGCTTCTCAACTTTGAAATTTCATCCATGATGAATATAATATATAATGTGTGTGTGTGTGTGTGTGTGTGTGATTATATATTAGAAGTTGTCCCACCAAAGGACAAGGCTCCATTTGAATTTGGATTTATGAAAATTTATCTTTGATCTGGATTGAAAATGATATTGTCGATCCATCAAATTATTTTCTTTTCTCTTTCCTGTCTCAATAAGTGAAGACAGGAAGTACACATTCATAACCACCATAATCTTATATAGCATGTTTATATATTTATTAAGCCATGTCTACAGTTTGGGAGTGTTAATACATTCACCCTTGTTTTCTTTTTCAGTTTTTTTTCTCTTTTCTAGTCATCTGGAGTGGAAAACCTATTAGTTCAAAGATAAAAATGTATCCCTGAACATTCCTACTTGTTTTGTTGCTGTGGCAGGAGATGAACCTCTTGGTTGAAGCAGATCAGCCAGGTAATCATCTGTATGATTATATCACGAGATTAAATGCCATTCTATCTCAGAAGGCAGCTGGCATCCTGCAGTTGCAAAATCGCTTGGCTCATTTCCAGAACCGTTTAAAGGAGCACAATGTTTTGGTATCATCGTCTGGTTATTAATATAATTTGGAAGGGCTCCTAGTAACAAGTATTCTGTATTTGGAGACTATAGTTCCATGGTTTGTGGCTTCATGATGGGTCTACGCATTTTTGTTAAAGCATTTAAAGGAGCACAATGTTTTGGTATCATCGTCTGGTTATTAATATAATTTGGAAGGGCTCCTAGTAACAAGTATTCTGTATTTGGAGACTTTAGTTCCTTGGTTTGTGGCTTCATGATGGGTCTACGCATTTTTGTTATCCGGGTGGAGCTTATTTGAGATCTGACGTTTCAAGCGGCAGTCTGCGAGATGATTTATCATTATTCTGTACCATTTATATTATCTGCCTGGTTTTCCTAAAGTTTGATTCTTCCTCAGATGAACTAGTCTCCCTTACAGAATACCATTACTATCATGGTCTCCCCCACCTCCCTTCCAATGTTGCCTTTTAGAGCAAATTATATGAAGATTGGTTTCGCATGCCATTCAGCATGCATGTGTAAAGCTCGATAATCCTTGTGAACTGTTCACTGCTTGTTCTTTATTGGGTTACATGCAACAGACATGGAAAATCCATAATATGAATGTTCCTTCTTTCTTAGCGATGTAAGTTAATCCTTGTAAGTCATTGTAAAGCTATGCAATGTGATATTTGATCATCAATTCTTGGTACTATGACAGGACATAATGGAGAATAAAAAAACGTATAAATCCAAGTATCCGGGTCACCTTTGAACATTACCATCAACAAACCCAACTTTCAGTTTGAAGGGCATATAAGACTTTTTATACCTTCATTCCCGCCAATTCTTTCCTGTAATCCTCCTTCTATTCCTTCAGTTAGAATCTGAAAGACAGCTTTCAGAGAAGCCATAGCCAAGAAACAGAGTACCTGGTTCGACAGCTTTTAGTATTAGACACCCCTCTTATTCTTCTGTTTCATCTTCTCATCAGCTGTGAAGAATACAGTGCTCAGGCAAGCCGATTCTCTCTCTTCAATGGCTTGAATATAATTTCTATACCGGGTCCTGCCCGTAGTCACAGCAGATTATTCGAGTTATAGTTCATTATCATCACCGAGTCAGGTCCAATGTTGCTGCTGCTCTGCTGCAGTCTAGTATTCCATGATTGCTTCATTGAGGATGATCGTTCTTGTTCTTTGGGAGTTAATAGTCAAATGTGTTCTCCATGTCCTTTCCTCTTAACCCAAGTTCTTATAAAATTTGTGATTTCTTCAAAGGTGTTTTTAGTGAATTTCAATCTGGGTTTGATTATTTTTGGTGATTTAAATCATTCTCCATCTCTTCTTACAATGTTTGAATTCCATTTCCTTATATTCTCTTTTATCTTGGACTCATTTGTTGATCTTCAATTTTCGAAAAATATATTTAGCAGGCAGACGAAACAAGCAATACTTATGTTGAAGACATTAGGAGTTGGTCTAATAAATGAGTCTGCTCATTGAAATTTATGTTGCATTGCAATGAAATATTTTCATAGCCTTCAACTTGAAGATATAGAAGACTCCAGGACTTTTTGTTACATCAATCTTGTATTTCCTTCTCCATAATCCAACTGTAATGTAATAATAAGTCACGGGTATGTGAAACTTCTAGTTTAGCATAGTGACCCTTTGTTATATAACTATCTTCAGAGAAATAAATCATGGATTAAAGATGTCACAAAATGATACATGGTGATGGTGTTCAATCACCAGGCTGTAATTATAAACTCTCATAATTTCTATTTATTCAAATGTTTAATAAAGAAGATGGCTCAAACAAACATCAATCAAGGATTAAAACTTTAAACACTAAATAGTGGAATTGACAATCAAATGAACTCAGGCATTCAGCACACGGAAAGAAGGAAGAAATGGACACAAAAGACTGAATCAAGACAGATCTTATATAAACAAGGGATGCTCATAATAGGGCTATCTACAACCTGATCGAGCCAAGTCTTCGCTTAGACTTGTTGATGCTGGCAGAGGCCTCTGGAACAGAGAATTCTGAGTACATGTCCATGAAAAACTGGTTAACAATGTTCTGGTATACCGGGCTTTTAAGGCAAGAATAGTAGTGGATTGCCTCTTCTATGTCCAACACTTGTTCAACATCCCCTGCATCCATCATCTCCAAGTCCTTGATCTTTTGTGCTAGAACATGACCTCCTCCATTCTTCTTCTGTGAACACAGGTCTTCTACTTTCCCTAATTGGGTGTTTTTGTTCCTTTCCATTGCTCTCCCTTCCTGTTTGTTCTTTACAGGATTTTTCTTGGAAAATTGCATGAAGCTCCCCTTAGACGCATCATTTTCTATCACTGGCTTTTTTGATGCCAATATACCATCATTATTTGTCTTCTTCATGCTGAGCAGTTCAGCCTCCCACTCATCATATAAATCTTTGTAGAAATTATCTTTGGAGTAAGTTCGCCGATGAGCACTGCTGCAAGAGAAAGGGTGGAAAGAAAGAGATCTGGGTAGTTTTTGATAACCTCCAAATAATAAGATCTTGAAGTTTTTAAGGGTTTTATGAAAGAAAATCTTAGTTTTTTGAATGGTTTCTCTTATCAGCATTGCTGATTCTGCTATGGAAATGGCAAGGATGTTTCTGTGTAGCTTTGTCTGTAAGAGCAGGAAGTGATATTAAGGTTTCCAAAAGACAAAGGCAATACAGTCTAAAGGGGAGATTTTTCTTCTGTCTTGGCTTTCACTTTCCATCTTTTTGTCCAATGCTTCCTAAATTCTCTGTCTGTAATTTAAAGCTGGTGACCATTTGATTATATGACAACCAAGGCTTTCGCCATTTGTCCATTAATTTGGTGACGCTTTCTCTTTGGGGCAAAAGACTTTAATATGAGATTGAGGACTTTGGAATCTATTGAAGATTGTTATTTTTCTGGTTTTTGACTGCGTGTTGTTTAAAGTGTAGTGGCATTGATTAAGATGCAAAGTTTAAAGGCAGTGTGGGGTGGTACAAGATTATTGTAAATGTTTTGTGTTCAACCACTACTTCTTGTTAGCCAAATTTGAAAACAGAGGACCCGTGAATCAAACACTTATGATAAATTATCCATGAGGACCCTCTTGTATAATATAGTATCAGTTGTTTTTGAACTACACCTACTTAATTGTTAAAATTCATTTGATTGAAAAAATTTAAGTTCTTATATGAGACTTGAGAATAGATTTTAGTCTCTTACATCATATGAAAGCTATTTTACCTTGTCAGCATGGATAATACAAGTGCATTACTACCTTTTGTTAAAATTTAATTAAAATAGGTAGCAGCAATGATGTGATATCACGTCAAATAATTATTTTAAAATTTTCACTTAAAACATTAACCTGTTAAGTGAAAACTTAATAAAAAAAGCTTTGATCTCTTACCTAAAATGAACATCAACCTAACCATAAAGCTCACCTCCTTTTAACAATATTACATTATTTAGCCATTGACAACAATTAATAGAAGACAATCACATTTTCAGAGCCGGTTAGGTTGTTGCACTGAGATTTTAATTGATTCATATTCCTCTAGGTCTTTTAGGTGGAAGTGCCTACTTGCATTTATAAGAAAGAAGTTGCATGGTCCTTGAGTTTTTCTGTTTGGATTTCAAGATAAGGTGCATTCTAATTCCTGTAATGTGAGGTCACTTTCAGACACTTGCCATGTTAAAGTCCTCCTCCCACCTCTACACAAAATTGTAGGGGCAAAGCAATATTACTTGAAACTTAAGAGGTGTAACTAGAGGAACTTAAGTTCTTAATGAATTTTTTTAAAAAGAAAAATAGCATAAAAATCATCTTTTCCAGTTCGTTTAATGATTGTAAACACCTATAGCCCTGAACAGGTGATCAGAGCAAGCTAGGGGCTCATGCAAGAAATAAAAGCTCAATAATACGGATGGTAATTTGATTTGTCAGGTCATATCGATATCTTGTCTAAATTAAGTCAGGTATTTTATGTACATAAATAATTCACGAAATGTATTGAAGTCAGATTGATTTAGAATGAGTTCGGATCGAGTTCGGATCAATTCACAAATAAACACAAAATTATACAAAATATAAAGAAAAATTACAAGATAATTCTAACTCGTATCAAATTGGGTTCAAATCAGACCGAATCGAATTTTGACAAAGTAGAACTGGAATGAATCCTGACATCATCCAAATCACTGCTAACAAACATCTAAACAAAATTATTTAAAATTGGTACTTTATAGTTAAGAGAATAAGATACTAACACATTATTCAATGCGACATATATGTTATCTTTTACCAATTAAAAATGTATAAGTTATTTTTCACCAATTTCAAACACATATAATTTTTTTTTTAATTAATTCATGAGTCAAAAGAATTGATTAGAACTTATTCAAGTATGATGCTTAAAGTGAAGATGATTAGGAAAATTTCCTAACACATAAATCGTTAAGGTGATTTACCTAAATATTTATCTATTCATAAATGAATAATAATCATTCTCATTCTCATTCATTCAGAAAACAGGCCAGCGTTAGTGCCTTATTCGAAATAATATTGTGAAGGCCCAAAAAAATGTTCATCCACAAATATATCCAGAACTGAACTAAAATTAACTCTTTTATTCTTTCTAAAACTAAAGTCTGAGCCCAGTTTTTCGGGGCAACCCGAATTGACAATCCAGCCCATTAACAGTTTATTGTAAAGCCAATTTCCCAGACTACCCTTAGGCCTCAAACCCTAAACCCATCATTTTCACTCGCTAATATAAGTATTCGTCTCCGCCGTTTCTTCCTCTTTAGCTTTATACCTTCACAGCAGCTACAGCTAGGGTTTCTCCATCTGCTTCAATGGTACTTTCTCTCTCTACCTCCATTCCCTTTTCTGTTTGTTTTGTGTTTTTTGAGCTAATTGTATGTGATTGGGATTCAGGGTAAGGGAACAGGGAGCTTTGGTAAGAGGAGGAACAAGACCCACACTCTCTGTGTGAGATGTGGCCGCCGCAGCTTTCATCTTCAGAAGAGTCGCTGCTCTGCTTGTGCATACCCTGCAGCTCGCGTCAGGAAATGTGAGTATACGAATGAATAACGTAGTTCGTTTGTTTGCTCATTTAGAGCGATAAAGTTTTCTATTTGTACAAATAATGGAAATGAAAATCAGTTTCATTTTGTTTTGAAATTTGTATGGTTGAATTGTCCTTGATAATTCTAATAATGGGTTATATAGATAACTGGAGTGTGAAGGCGATCCGCAGGAAGACTACCGGAACTGGTAGGATGAGGTACTTGCGCCACGTTCCTCGCAGATTCAAGAGTGGCTTCAGAGAAGGTATTTAACCACCTTAATTCATGTTTCTTATCCTTTTTGTTCTTCGTGTACCCAAGTTTTGTTGTTTTGTTCCAGATGATTTATTTATGTTTTTATGGGTTTCGTATTAGGTACTCAAGCTGCACCCAGGAAGAAGGGAGCTGCTGCATCTGCTTAAAGCATTGGGAGTCATCAATTTCGCAAATTGGGTACCCAATTATAGATTTAGAACGAGTTTATGTTTTTGGACAAGGTTTTTGAGAACATAGATGGTTTTTATAACCTTCATTGCTTTTGTCATTTTTTATTTCCTTTAATATGTAGTTACTTTAAAGTTTCAAGATTGAGAATGAGACATTGTTGTTTAATTGGAAGCTTATGTTATTTATATCTTGCTTGAATTTTGATGCCCTGATGAAATGTTTGTTACAGCTGATCTTGAAACTTAGGTCCCTGTGAACTAGTATTAGTTGTCGTGTGGCATGGTAATTTTCAAATTTATTGCCTTGTGGCTCGCAATTTTCAGGTTACATTGTTCCGGTCTGGTTCTTAGATGACCTTGTGATAGAGTAGCCAAAGTGAAGACTGCCTGTCAAATCTTTTAAACTAAACAATATGATTATAGGAGATTGCATATGAAATCTTTTCATGGAACTACAACAATTAAGTCATGGTCTTCTTTTAACTGTATTTTTATTTGCAATGTCAAGTTTGTTTAAGATACATAACACAACTAGTTAGTGATACATCTGCACTTCTGTGCAGAAATCTTGCAGTGTTTTCAACATTTACTTTAATATTGGTACATTGATGGTTTGATGTGCTGAAACGATTAAAAATGTTTGTTTCATCCAACAATGTTAACTCATCTCTTAGACTAGTTCATCCTTTTCTGTAAGCATTTGCTGATTGCTTGACTTCCAAGAAGGGAGTTTTAAAGGGATCTGTAGGTTGCTGATTCCTTTGTACAAACTACTACCCTCATAACCCTGTCTTGATTTTATTGAAGTAAATGTTCTCACATTTTTTAATTGTTTGTCAATTTTAATAATCTTCAAATTATTTGAAGAATTTTGATTTTTGATATTCTTAGTATTCAACTTTATTGAAATAACATATTGGTATGTATGAGAACATGTGGTTTCAGGACTGCGTTTTGTTTTTCCCACAATCATTTGTCAGGGTGTTGCCTGTATCTATTCATAGTTAGTTTTAGTTAGTTACTACATGCCCAGGCCGCTTTGAGTTATAGCACTAGGTAACGTAATGTAGAGAACGTTTAGAAAGCAAGCATAGTCCTTGTCTAAAAGGCTGGAAATTGGAAGAATATTTAAAGCATCCCTCACCTTGTGAAGTTCCTAATTCCTAGTGTATTTGCTTGTTTGTAAATTATAGCATTTGCAAAAACTTAGAACATTTTCTGACCAAAAAAAAGAAAGTAAACTTCATACATTTTAAACTCTTTACTACGTTTTTCATGATTAGCTTACCCAAGTAAGGGTAGTTTTTTTTAAATTTGTTTTCTTTCTGAAAGGGGATAATCTTTTCTCACAATTTCTTATCAACTTTTGGAAAGTAAAGTTTGAAGTCTGAATTTGGAATATCATTCAGCTCTTAGAAACTTTTTGTCAAGGAGAGCCAATTTGATGGTGGTAATAATTTATAGTCTACAAAATGGATTTCCACTTCAGAGATTTTAATGGTGGCTCTAGTATCCTTTTAAGAAAGATATTCTAAGTCGCTGGAATTTCACTATCATTTCCTGAGTATTAGTATTAAAGAAACTTGATATCTGGTGAGTCCAAATAGCCCGACTCGAATAACACATAGGAATTCTCTAATTTTTCTTTTAGGCAAAATGATTTTCACATTCCAAACAGAACCTCAATGGAAAGCAACCAACGTGTATAACTTGCACGTCTTTATTAAAGAAAATGATGCAAGAATGCACCCAACCTATAAATCAAAAATAGGAAACCCGAAGCGGGGAATACTTTTCTGTCTTATAGTTAAAGCTGGGGATGATTTACTGTAATGATTTCAATGTTGAAGAGCTGATAATCATTTAAAGCAAGGTTTTATTATGCAACTGTCTCCACAAAATTCACTGTCAATAAGCCTACACTAGCTTTGAACATCAGTGCTCTGTTCCCAAAGTTGATTGTCCAGTGAGACCACTGGAAACTCAGGTATTGCTTTAGTAACATACCCATGTGGAATGACTGTTACAACTATAATACCCAGGTTTTTCTCTCCTTCAATAACTTGCTGGTCTACTTTTGCAAACCCATGCAATCTGAAAGTCACAAAGTAGTTCACGTCATTTAATTTTAGCATTACAAATAAAGTCTTCAGAGATAAGTAATGTAAACTTGACAAGGCAAAGTAAGCTTGAGGATACGACGAAGGATAAAGTAATTACAGAATTGGACTTATGAACAAACTAATAGATAAACTTGACCAATAGTTCATTAAATCAATGACATGTCCCCGTTGCAGAAATAAATCCCAGGCCACAAAGACGTTTTGAAAAAGAAGAGTACCTTGAAAGGGAACATCCAGTACCACATTCCCTTTTACTGAGCTTGAAATTATAAGGTTCCCTTAGTTTGATTGGAATTCACCAAATATATGCTTTTCTTCATGCATCTGCTTGAAGACAAAATCTAGTTCGGGAAATGCCGACAGAAATAGCAGCTCAAGAAGGTCAAAAGCCAGCTGCTTCAAGCAAACAGATGACTGCAGAGGGGAAAAGGAGTCATTACAACTCTGCTAAACATGTTGAGAATTGAAAGGAATTAGCATGTCGAGAATTGAAAGCAAAAGTCTCATCAGGTGTCCCAAAGAAAGTTACTCTCCTAATCCTATAACTATCCTGTTTAATAACCAGTGTTATTAGAGATCCAACTTGAGACGGCTTGTTGGCAAAGAGTTTATCATTATATGGGTCTCCTATATATTCCCACAGAAGAACTCACAATCTAATACATGCAGACACTGAAGTTGTAATATATGTTACAAATGCAAAGCGGTAGGTTTTTTATCATAGGAGCACCTGATACAAATGGAAATTTCTGCATGTGAAATTAGGCAAATTCTTAAAATATAATAACAATTCATACTTTGAAGAAGAAAAGAGAGAAAAAAGACATATCTGTAGGCAGAAGTTACTCAACAGAATGAGGACGAACAACCCAATAAGATCAGAAAATGGATATGATTGGTTTAATTGGAAACTTAGTTGATAAAATTGCAATCTTAGACAAATGTTACCTGAAGAAAAAAATAGAGATCCTTGGCACACTGTTCATACTCTCTACGACCAACAAGGCCAACAATTGCTGTTGGTGCATTATCTACACGAAGAAGAACAGAAAAGTAATTAACATATGTTAGGCAAGACACACGACACACCACAGTATAAAACATTATGTATTCAGTGTTGAAATCAAATGGAAAAAATAGTCTGAAAGTATTACCAATCATTAGTTCATACACAAACTTTGCACGTCGAATTGCCTCCTGTTGCTGCTCATCATCCGTTCTGGGTGAAGATTCTACTCTAGGCTGCTGACTATGAGATGAAGTCTGGGATGGGCTAGAAGATGCTTGTGGTCGTCGCTTTGGATGCTTAGTTATGAATATCCCATCAGGCCAGAGAATCTGTTCAAGTTATGTGAGAACCCATATCAGCACACCATGGCCTCATTAAACCATGTACTTCAGAGGTTCTACACCATGGTAGTAATCACTAGAAACATATAATATGACCAAGAAATATTCAGGTTGTATACAATATATATTTACTTATATGCAAAAAAGGAAAAAAAGATGTGTGGTTATAACTGCACCAGATCCCATATTATCAGCAATACAAAGTCTATCATATAACAATTAAAATCCAAACATTTTCCAACATGGGAGAAAAGTAGAAACGTGTGGAAGATTTGCATAACATTTGAAATCTTAAAAGCAAATGGCATCGAAGATTACTTGCTCAACTCGCCTGATACCGGAAGCAACCACTGATCCCCTGCGGAGAAGCTGAATTTTCTCTATCAACCAATCATCAAAGGCATCACCCATTCCTAGTTGAAGTACTTGTTTGGCGACCCAAAAAGCCTTCCTCCTGAAATGTATATATGATAAAAATTAAGCATGCTTGTCCAGCTTACCAGTAGATTTTAGATTATGTATGGCAAAAATAAAAGAACAATGATTCTAAAAGATACCTGATCCATCCACCATCTTGAAGCTGGAATATGACATCAACAAGATCCAGTATGGGAATACTTAAATTTGGTGGCAACCACTGGATGATAGAATTCTAATTAGAATATGTGCCAATAGCAAAAATATAATCTGGAAGATGAATTCTATCATTCGAAAAAGAACTCAAGAATTTCACTAGAGAAGACAAACAGATTATAAAGTTCTATCTTTGTATAATTGTTGACTGAGAACTTAAGAAATTTAGATGAAACTTAAAAGTCACCTCTGTTGGAAGGGATGGGTCAGAAGAAGCATCAAGAAGCAAATCAGAAGCCTCTTCCAAACCATCATTCCCGCTTCCTTTTGTTGCATTCCTCAAGTTCTGAGGGGAAGATGTATTTCTCTGTGCCCTAGTTTCTGAATCAGCGCCAGAATCATCAAATGACTTTCCAGATTCTATACCAGTTCGTTCCTGCATTGAATGAGACGTGCCTTTTGCTTTTGATCTTAACCCATCTGCCACAATATTATTCTTTGTTTGAAAGGCAGACTCCTTTTTTTCAGTGATCAATTGTTCTCTCTGTGAGGCAAATGATTCACTTACGGACCCAAGAAAACCTGAAGCCTTTTTACTCTTTTGAGATGGCTTATCAACCAGGTCAACTAGAAAGATCCAAATTTAAAAACAAAGAATAAGTCAAGAGAGCAAAAAAGAAATTAACTAAGTAAAATATTCTTCACTAAACACAATTCACCTGACAATGTTTCAATGATAGAAAAGGAATTTGAGAATATATATGTCTGCAATATAAAAATATACAGTAAGAGCTTTTGCCCAAAAACAGGAAACCATATCAGGGCATAAAGAACAGGAAACTGTAGGGGAGAAATCAGACCTGAGAATCAACACTGAGAAAGTCCCATACTTCAATTGATCCTGAAACTGTTGGAAGCTGCATAAGCTTCTGAAAAATAAGAAATTGGTTATTAAATTATGGGAAGCTTAGAACAAGGATTCATTAACAATCATGCAGAAAAAGAATATAACACAGAGCATATGAAGGAGATATATGTCAAAATTCGGCTGCAGTCAAATCCAACATATAGTCCCTGCTGGTACTGGTATAGTTAAGGTGCAAATTTGGTAGAGTACAACTGAACCAGAAACATTTAATTCTAAAATCAAAGGAGATATTTTAAGACGAAGAACCTACTGGAGAGAAGCAGGTTAGGACTAATTTGCTACAATCAGAAAAGGAGGTGGCCAGAAGCAACCACATCAGATTGTCAAAATCCAAATGTATCTTAGATGCTACTTACAAGTTACAATCACACAATTGTGAATCATGCCATTATAAAATCCAAAAGTTATATCATGTATTTGACCTTCAAATAATTGTCAAGCAAGGTACACCGTTCTTGAATGACAGGCATATCTAAACCTGTAGATAGAAAATGCTTTGGGGGCAAATGCAGATTATACTCAGGAAACTCTTTAAGACGTCGATGCAGCTCCTCAAAATGACGAAACCTAAAAGAGGTAACCAATAAAACCTCAGTTGCAGAAGCTTTTAAGAAAAAGAATACCGAAGACATCATCGGTTTGACATAACACAAAACTACAGCACATGTCATTAAAGGATGAAATAAGAGAATTTATGGAAAACCCTTAGTACCTTCTTTTGATTGACCAACTGTTATTATTTACATCTGTGACAGATATGGAATAAACTGCAAATGTTCTTGAGCCACTCTTCACAATATTTGCACCTAGAACCTGCATCAGCAAATGGTCTTACATCCTTTACACATATCATCATATTAAGAAACAAAGTTAAGATTTAACAATACTGTCTACTGTGGTAAAATAATACCTCACACCTCAACTTTAAAAATGAATCCACTGCTGATGACCTTTGCAGGGAATTTACAACCAAGCTACGAGAGTCTGATTCAGAAACAGAGGGTGCAGAAGAAGAAGCTGCCGCTCCACTATGAATTCTGCCCAAATTTTCAATCTCATAATCATCACTAGAGTCCTCAAAATTTTCTTGTCCCTTTGGAGAACTAAGGATATCCTGTCCATCTCCAGATAAAAAGCTTGTTCTCTCGACCTCCTGCAAGACATGCATGTTCTGCCTGCTTGGTTTAGACCTTTTTCGCCCAGACTGGGTTCTAGGTAATCTTTGATAGCGAAGGTGCCCCTTACTTGTTTTCTTCAAATTATGTTTATCAAAATTTTCAAGTGGATGATGAATGTGAGAAATAGCCTGATTTCTATTACTTTTTCCATCCCAAACTTTAGTTACAGGGGAATCAAGACCAGTTACAGTGCTAGTTTCATCATCTCCAGAAGTATAAGAAGTACTGCTACCAGAGTCGACCACCTCCAAACGTGTGTGGTTGTTCTCATCATCATCATATGAGGTAACTGAAGATCGACCATTCTGGTTTGTAAGATATAATGAGTTTTCCACATGCTCAGTGTATCCAGATTTAACACTACTGGCCTTGGAGGGGTTAAACTTGGATGCAATTCCCTTTTCTTTGGGTTTAGCTGTCACCTTCATGTAATCTGTTGTAAGGGACTTTCCTGATGAACCCTGTGTGACTTTCTCAATAGAAGGGTTTTCACTTCCCTTTTTCCTATAATTTCTTCCTTTTGTCCACATGTTCTCAAAATGTTCTGGTGCCAGGGCTTGGGTCTTTCTCCTAGATACAAGATCTAATATATCACCCCATTCTCCTCCAGAGTGATGTCGCTGAATACCTTGCTCGTCATTAGTTTGGGAGTGTTCAGGTAATGAGCTCCATGAACGGGATGATCGAGTATCAACTGAAAGCAGTGGATCTCTACAAAAACTTTCCTTCAAATTATCTTCTTTAAGTGTCTCTGCTGCAGTTCTGGACTGACCATTTCTTAACTGCACAAGCTCGACGCCAGTAACAGAAGGATCTACAAACTTAGAAAAATGATCAGATGAAATTTTCAAAGATCCATCTTCTTTGGAATGAGTTGTCTCCTGAACTGAAGTAGCCCCTTTATTAGCCTTGGTCGTGTTAATTACTACAGATTCAATTCTTTCATTAATAAACCTGTGACCAAATAATTGAACAAATATGAGATTGAGAACTTATGATAAATATGTAGCCAAACAAAAGAAAATGAATACCTTGGACTAGCTAAGTTAAGGACAGGTCGCACTACTGCACAAGAAAGAAGCTCCCTGACAGTATAACGAAAGAAAGAGCACTGCAAATCTTCAGGCTTGAAAGTGAAAGAAATAAGACCATCCATCAGATGCTGCAGAACCTGTTAACAGATGGCACAGAAACTACTGTCACAGTAACTTAGAAAGTAAGAAACAAAATCTTTTCCTATTAGCTAAGACTGCCACATTGACTTCTTAATGTAAGTTGTGATCTCACAATATAGTACACAACCTTATGCTCAGCTTCAGCAGAAAATAAAGCAGGGTGCAATTTGTTCTCAGCAGCCAGGACAAGTCTCAGTTCCCTATCTCGATGTTCAATTGCTAGTGGACCTGGATGTTGGCTTTCGATCCTTGCTTGAGCTGCACGAAAAAGCTCCAAGTGTGTGCAAATGAGATTAATAAGATCCCTGCACCATGCAGGAAAAATAATATCTCAAATAAATCAACTTCTATATGTTTCAAACCAGGAAAATCAGAGACAAGACTGTGAGAGCTCAAACCTTGTCAAAAGATCAATGAGATTTATATTCCTCATACGGCCAGAAATTTCCCCAAGAACACCATTCATGATCTGCACCAGTTCTTCTGGACCCTCTTTGTCAGGTGTTAAGCGAGAGTACCAGAGATCTGCTACCCATTCAGACACTAAATGTCTAGTGAAATGATCTATTGCATCCTCAACAACAGGAGAATTCACTTTTAACCTCCAGTTAGACTTTTTAACAACTTTCGGAAACTTTGGAGGTTTCTGTGAAGATTGAGTATGTGTGGAGCCAGATTTACTGTTGTATGCTGCAGCTTTCCTCTTCATGTCAAAATCTAGTGATAAATAACGGAGGATGACAATTAAGGAGGCAGCAGCAGGCAAATTGACCCAAACTGAAGAGCTCGTTACTGAAATAAGACAATACAACAAGTTGAAATTAGGGCGAGGATACAACATGAAACAACAGTAAAAAATGATTCATCTACCAGATGAAGAATACACTTAATAAGCATTTAAAGTATATATTTATTCTAGTAAATATAACACTAATTGGGAAGGAAAAGGTTGCAACTATCGACCGTATAGCACTAGGAGTATAAAAGGAGGGACCCAAAAGAATAAACTACTCAATTTCAGTATCCACTTATAGTTTGCTAACTAAGGCTTAAGTTCAGCTGGGATAATTTAACTTGCACCAGTGAAAGTCCAGTTCTAATTTTGTTACCAAATGCACACAGAAGGTGCAAGCAGACAGCATTTCCGGTACACCAGCACTTACCTAACTATACTTTTCAACAAATTAATACCTTGACAACAGTCCCATGACCAATCCATAATCCATGAAATACCAAACAGAAAGAAGATAAGAGAAAAAGTCCAATGGTAATATATAGACAATGATCTCTATAACCCTCCAGTATAATTTTACATTAGACGATATTTGTCGACTCTACTGCTATTATTACTTTAACATGCAACTAAAAAAGAAAAAGGTGCGGATGAGCATGAGGTTGCAAATATATTATCTTCCCTGAAAATTTGCAACTCAACATAGTTGCCTTTCATAACATTTAGGATATGTTTAATTTTTTTCTTCTTATACAAGAATAAGATCCATGTACCATAAAAAGATCTGTAGCATGGAACTATATATTTGACCATAATTAGCCATATACATTAGCAGGAACTATTGATAACAATTCTCTCTGATTTATGCTTGAGCTAGGATGACTATTCTTACAAAATTTTGTATTTCTTTATAATGTTTTCTTATCTGTCAAAATCCAAGGCGCACATGACAGATTTTTCATAACAAGGGAACAAGCTAATAATGCCACTTAAAAGAAATGAAATTTCCAAACTCCAAACTTGGAAAGTAGGCCAAAAAGAAAAAAGCAGTGTGGTTAATACAATTTAAACCTTCATCTTTGTGCAATCTTCCCAGTTCCCACATTCTATACTTCAATTTAGATCCCAACTATGAAGTAAAACTAAAAGAAGTCAATACTTGACGATGGAACAAGCTTTTCAAAAACAAAAGAAAGCTCCAAGTTAAAGTAGTTCATAAATTAATAATGTTTGATAAACAACATATGATATATAACAAAATAAAATAAAATAAAAATTCAAATCCACTATCTATCCAAATAAGCTGCTTCCCTGATAATTTTATAATCACCTCCACCGATCACTTTGAAAAAGAATCAGTATTTCACTGGTGAAAGATAATATAAGGACATGGAAGGGTATAACTTAGAAAAGGGAAAAAGCCTAACACGCCACATGAAGGTACTTCCAACAAAAATGTAAATACCCCACGAGATAAATGCCTTTGCTTTAACCTTGTCATCCCTTGCACAAATTATGAAAGTAATTACTAAGACCTATTGATAGCTTCAGTGTTGATTAGCACATTTTTAAATTAAACTGAATAACTACATGGAACTTAAGACAAAAACAGGAGCTTTCAATTTTATCTAACAAAGCTAGATGTCACAAATGATCTATACAGCAACACCCCTTCAACAAAGTAAAAACTTTCAACAACCCAGATAATTGAATTTCACTAATCCCCTAGAACAAGTGTAGTCCATTTATAATAAATGGAACCTGGGGAACTATAATCACATTTCTCCATCAATTCAGCAAAGGCGAAAGAGGAAACTTACACGACATAAGATATGACAATCCCACAACGCATATGACCAGAAAAACAATCCTTTTCTTTGCTTCCTCGACCAGGTCTCGAACCGTCACCTGCTTCGGAGTACTCATTTCAAATCTTCAATTAAGCCGCATAAATTAAAACGAATTAAGAAAACTAGCTTAAATCAATCCAAAACCCTTTCTTCTCTAATTCCCATCACCAAAAATACCGAATCAAACACTATGAGGTACAAGATCGTGCAATGTTGCAGCTGAATTTGAAGGCAATTCTATTAAAAATAATAGAGGATTGGTTGGAGAGAAAAAGAAAACTGAGAAATCATAGGTGATAGAATAGCAAAGATGATTTGAAGGTTTTCAACGCGAAGACCGTTAGGTTTTCCTTTCAGTGCGCTTCTCCTAGATTGCGTATTTGCACATTCGCTTAATTTGTTTATGTGTGCGAATTTTCTCACACTTTCTGTCACTTTCTCGGTGTTTAGATTCGACGTGTAGAATCTCTACTCCCAAGTGATTGTTTACGCTTCTCTCCATTATTTATAATTATTATTTTTCTATCAAAATTGAGGAATTAATCATGTTTACTTGCAAACCTTATTCGTATTTAAAATTTATTTCTTTTGATTAGTTAATAAAAAAAATTAAGATATGTGAAGCTTAAGTATAATTTTTATATTCCTACTTATTTATGTCTTTTATTAAATTAAAAATATAATAGTTAATGACACTTCGATTTAAACAATATTTATTTATTTTTGTTATTAACGAGATTAATATTTAGCTCTCGTGAATGCTTATAAACTGGTTTATTTCCATATCTCCCTCTTAAGCCCTCAAAGGATTGTTTCCCAATAGGCCATACACAAAATTTTGTAGAATAAATTATTTTTCTTTTTAAAAAAAAAAAAAAATTACTGTCAAATAGATAGATATAATATACTCATATACTATTGAAACATGATAGATTTTGTTCAATATTGCTTCAAATCAATGCAATTTTATTAATATTTGAGGAGGAAAAGAAGAGAATAATTTTGGAGGAAGCTCTAGCCTCTTGAAGGTCATTATCAAATTGGTTCACATGGTAGCTTTGTATTAATTGATCAACATTCATGGCAGGCTTGCATCATTGTGTTAAAAACATTTCCATGATCCAAGCATGCCAGAAATTATTGATTTTTTTTTAATATAATTTTTAGTCAAACATATAACAAATAAAATATATCTAAAATTTTTATCTTAATTGATTGATTTAATGGTCAAAAATCAAAATTGTTTGCTTACTTCATTGCTTTCCTTATTTGAATCGTCTTAAGAAAGGTGGGTGGAGTAAAAGTGCCCACAAATATTTTGGTTTTTGCTTTTAATCAATAATTTATTTAAAATGGAAAGAGACAAAAAAAAGTAAATGGCATAACTTTCATTTTAATTCCCATTAATTTATATATTTTTTAAGTCTGTAAGAAACCTATAAACCTATGAGTTACACACTAGTTTTCTCTATCTGAATTTTAAAGCCTAATTATCACACTTCCTTTCATGATAATCCTTTTTTCTTTTTTCACAAGTTTATGTAACCATATGTTTAGCTACTTTTTGTACACGTGCGTGCCTGATGTTGTTGTGTGACTAGGCGTGGTATTATTCACTTTTCCTAAAAATTAATATGTTATACATAAAATTTTTAGTTTCGAAATAAATACTTTAATTTTACATATATTAAAGTAAATATAAATAAGTTGACGTTAATGCTGCCGTTAAAAAAATTAACAGCATAGCCCAACATTGTTGGAGTTGAATGAGAACAATGATTAATCTTACTATTAATCACCAATGGAATTAGCCAGTGAATCATAGAAGCTTTGGTGCATAATAAGGAGTGAAAGTATGAAATGCATGTTGTCCAATGTCATGTGGGGGGAGAAATCAATACGTCCACTATAAACTAATCACTGATGGTGAGTTTTATTTAGTTGGTTATATGTCTTAGTCTTTAATTATTGTCTAAAACACTATGACTCAGTCTCTATTTTTTAATATTTATTTTTTCTCATTTTATTACTTTATAAATTAATAGGTCAAAATGGACATTACAATAATGGTTAGAAAAATGATTTTTCCACTCATATTTTGTTTGCCAATTAATATTAGATAATTCCACTACGTGCACATAAATAAAATTTTGATTATAAGTATACTTGAATTAAGAATATCATCAGATGTTACTCTTAACTAATACTCAAAAATTTAACCCCAATTAATTAGCTCACACTAGTAATCTAATCGCTACTAAACATTGATGTTGTTTTAAATTATCTTTTGAGATAAACTAAACATTAATTATTATTATTTTTTTTTGACAAGTATCATTGCACTATTTGAGTTCGAGTCTAATCTCTTTTAAAGTTCGTGACTGTCTCTTCCCACAAGTATTTTTCTACGAGCTCAAATCCATGACATTACAGAAACTCTTAATCGCTAAGCTCAAACGTGTCTTATTACTTGAACCGAGCCTTGTAAATATTCAACTAATATATAATACAATAGAGATTCAACCAATAAACTAAACTATAATAGATATTCAACCAATGAGCTATGTCATAGATTAATATCATTAGAAACTATAACATTATTTATTACACCATTCATTCATCCTGGATTTTATGTTATATACCCATTACTTTCCCTTAAAAAAATTTGTAATACATTTTTATAAAGTAATTGATAATATGTGATAAAAATTATTTATTAATAAAGATAAATATAATCACTTACAAAATATAAAACCAAAATATTTTTGTTATAATAGTTTTATCTTTTCAATTTTCATCGGGACGGATACTCTTATTTTTGGACGTGATATAGCAGCACCCTCTGTACTTAATAAATAGTTTAGAAATAGCATTAAAATTAATCTTCAGTAGTATAAAATATATTTACAATTTCCACGCATTGTTCACATTGTAGCTTCTTTGTTCACACACAAAAAGAAAAATGAAAATTACATTGGAGCAGAACTAGAGTATGATGATGAAGTCATTTTTCAAAGAATCTTCTCATTGTCGCGTTTTAGTTTCCTCAGTGGGACCCAGAGGTCCAACCAACGCTCTCTACATCCAACCATCCATCTCGACTAAAATAATCACTTTTTCATAATTTTGAGTATTACAGACAGGGTTGTCTCTGCGGACACACGAATTTTTACATCGATGTCTTCACAGTCGCCGGAGACATCTCCGACAACCAACTCCACCATTTCTCCTCCACCGCCATCAGAAACCAATATCACTACTCCTCGGCCACCGGATACCAACATAACCATTCCTCCTGCTCCTCGTCAAGCAGCGCCTAACAATGAGACGCCGCCTGCAGTGGCTCTGCCTTTTCCACCGCCTCGACCGCCGCCGGAATTTATGACACAACCGCCGATGCCTAAAGGAGGTTTGCCGAAGGGAGACAATAGTTGGGTTGGTTGTGGGGACTGTGTTGGGTGGGATGCTTATGCTGATTGCTGTAGGCATTTTTGTTATATTTTATAAAAGGTCGAAGAGGAAAAAGAGAAGACAATACTGGGTTGGAAAACTACTCTAGCGGACCTCCAGAAGACCCTAAAGGTAAGTTTTTCCGTGCCCTCTTTCTTTATATGCATGTATAGCAGTGAACATTATGGTGTTCTGGTTTTAGGTTTATTTTTATTAGGAAGAAGTTTTTTGTGTCACTGAAATTTACGAAATTTATATATTGGATCAACTTGGCTTATTGGTCAATGAAATTAGTTCTATTTATTTTATTAGTTGGATCTGTTGATTAGTAATCTGAAAAGAACAATTTTTTGAGCTTCTGAATGTATAAAATGAGTGTGAAGTAGATTTCTTGTTGAAATTGCAGAATTCTGATTTACTTTGATTTGTGGAGAAATAGGTTTACCTCTAAACCTCTCACGTTTCGCTCACATCACATACTAGTCTATCTATATTAAATAAAAGCCATGGCTTGTTAGTATAGGAGTGATTCATTATGTTGTTTAAACTCCCAAAAACTCCCACATAGAAGCATAAGGCAATTATTCTCAGTTGAAGTGTTACTCATTACTGGGTTTCCTAAACAAGTTTGTTAACTACCAGTTTCATCACTTGGTTTCCTAAATAAGTTTGTTCACTTTCACTCTTTTTTACTTTTCTTTAAATGTTTTGCTAGGACGAGTCTCAATCGAACTCATCAGTGTTATGTGTGTTATCTGGATTATGCTAGTCCAATCTGAAATTATTTGAAAATGCGATTCAGTTATTGTGCATATTTTGAAACTGTCACTAATTAAGATATCCGACCCTTACTATCTTGCTTGATACCAATTTCTCCCACAGGCCAATTTGGTGGTCCATTTCCACAACAGAATGTTCCTCCACCAACTGATGGTAAAGTAAATTTCCATCCAAATCAAACTCCTATTCCAGGAGTTGCGTCGGATCCGCAACTGTTACCTATGCATGTTCCTTCTCCTGCTGTGCATTCTTCAACTGATAACAGTTTGGGGTCTGATAAACCACTGCAAGCAACTTCCGCTGGCATTGCCTTTGGACTATCACAATGCACATTTTCATATGAAGAATTAGCATTGGCAACAAATGGTTTCTCTAATTCCAATATCCTGGGTCAAGGTGGTTTTGGATATGTCCACAAAGGAGTCTTTCCAAATGGGAAAGTAGTTGCAATAAAGCAGCTGAAATCTGGGAGTGGACAGGGAGAACGTGAATTTCAGGCTGAGGTTGAGACCATTAGCCGTGTCCATCACAGACATCTTGTTTCACTTGTTGGGTACTGCATTTCTGGGGATCAAAGATTGCTTGTTTACGAATTTGTCCCAAATAATACTCTGGAATTTCATTTACATGGTAAGATTTATCAGCACTTAAGTTTGGTTGTTTCTCTATTCTCAACTCCCCCCCTCTTGAATAGTCAATTTGCACGAATGTGATGTATGAATGAGTATCTTGTAAAATATCACCCTTGTGATTCATGCAGAAGTATACATACATATCTTTTCTTTAATTGATGTGCGAAACAAGGTGATAAGATTTGCTTTGGTGAACCAATTATATGAGATGTATATATTTATGTTATGTTACGCTACCTAAATATAAGGAGAATAGTAGCGAAGGCAACCAAAATCTACAATTCTCTTGGCAGTAAGAACTTTCTCCATTTATATTAAGGTATATCAAGTGACAGTAAGAGCCTTTCCCCACTTTTCTATGTGCAAATGACATGAGTAGGGCAGGACCGTAGCACCGGAAAAACATTGATTTAAATTAAAATCACCTTCCAGACTCTCAATCAATCCCAAGACCCCATATATTCCTTGACAAGTAGCACAAAATCATGACTCATGAGGCAGTTCTTCCCTTGTCTTGCACAATTATATGGGAAAGAATACGTGTGTAACCTAGAACTAGAAGTCAGAAACTTTTTGGCCCTTGATTATTGTTTTTCATTTATAAAAATTTTCCTTTGGTTGAAGTTTTCTTCTTCTTGTTATAGATATTGTTATAATTGGCATAGCATACTCACATGCCTGGTTGATATCTTTGCTAAAGATTGCTTATGAAAGATAAATTCCAGAAAAGGAGAAAAATGTGTCCTCATTTTCTCCCTCAGCCTTGATATTCTTTGACTAGAGAAACTTGAAAGGCTTTTAGCATTGGCACTCGTCATTAAGATTAATAGAGCTCCTAGGGATAGCAATTATCTCTCTGTTGATAATTGCAAGATGTCATCGTGGCTTTCGTGGAAGAAATGCAAAAACATGCCAGTACCTTGGATGTAACGAAACATCATCCTACATTCCTACTTCAAGAACAAGGATGGGGATGAGAGATTTAGGTTTAAAATCCAGAGGGTGTGGCTTAACGATATAGGACAAATTTATGCACACCTTCCTACAAAAGACAGGTGAAGGGTTTAGACTTTTAGAGTTTCAAATCAAGAATTTAGGGTGAGCCATGGAAGAAAAAAGGTTTGCAGAGTAAACTAGGGTTTAAAAATTGAAGTTCAAAGTGAAAGGAGTGACTGGAATAAAAAGGCATAGGTTGCAGAAATTATTCTGGCAGCAAGTATTCTGTTTTCAGGGCCATTCTTGGGTGGCTATTTTGGGAGCTAGTTAGTGTGTAAAAAGAGGAAAAGGTTGGAAGGGTTCAGAATCTTTGCAGGGTAAGAGAATGATGTTTTTCTGGGTTGCAAGTGGAAAGAAGAAGGAAATTCAAAAGGTGCTGTTCTATTACTCTGGGCTTTATCCTTTGAGTGGTAACTCAAGAAAAGATACTTATGAACCCTTGGAATACCTCATTATGAAATTTCCATAAAAGAATTTCTGAAGAAGTTTTTCTCAGTTTCTGAATAAATTCTTCTGAATTTCTGAACTAGCCTCTCACCTGAAAAGGCTTATAAATTATGAACTTAGGACAAAATATTAAAATTACTGATTAGTTCACCATCAAGATGTGTTAAACATTCCCTCAACTTATATCACATACGGACCCCAGATTTTCATAATATGATGTTAGTTACTTAAGTTGAAAATATCTGATCCCTTCTCCCTTGCTGCATCTATATTTTTTTTGGGTACCTTTTAAAGGACAGTCCGTCATACAGTTAAAGAGTAAATTAATAAATACCTTTATATTGTGTAGTAAAGTGCTTGACGCAGAAACAGGTGGAATAGATGCATTTCTTAATTTTAATGTGATTCTTTATGCATAGCCTTAAAAAACATAAAAAGTGTAATGTTGGAAGTTTGAGTTTGCAGCTTGCTTTCCATGTTCATCGATCATTCTTTCTATTAGAGAATTTAGATCTTAATTGAAACTTCCTAAAATGTTAATATTGATGGCCGGAAGTTTAACAATATATTTATTCTCATATTTATGATGTTTTAGTTCTATTTAATGTGATTGACACCTCAGGAAAGGACAGACCAACTATGGACTGGCCAACAAGATTGAAGATTGCTCTGGGCTCTGCAAAAGGATTGGCATATCTGCATGAAGACTGTAAGTTTGCTTTAGTTGCTTTGTTTACACTAGAGATTTTTAGCAACTTTTCTCATTCAAGATTATCGTCTTGGAATTTCATTTCTTTGAACAAATATATTTTCAGGTCATCCCAAGATCATACACCGTGATATCAAGGCATCTAACATTCTGCTTGATTCTGATTTCGAGCCAAAGGTACTTCGTTTTTCTTGTCTTCTTGAATTCTCTTTCTGGACGCTTGAATCTATGAATACAAGTTGAAATTCTTTATTTATGTATTGGAATTATAGAGACAACCTTGACATGCATTTCCCTCTCAACCTCCCTCAATAGAAAAAGAAAATGAAAATTGAAAGGTTATGGAAATGGAGTATCTCGTTTTTCTCACATGGCACTTTAAACATCCATTTTTCAGGTGGCAGATTTTGGACTTGCTAGATTTTCTTTAGATACTGATACTCACGTTTCTACTCGAGTAATGGGAACTTTTGGGTACGATTCATTTGATTGTCTTTTTACAGCAGTTTTCATTCAAATCATATTTCCTTCAAATATTTCAGCATCAATTTTTTCTGTCTTGAAAACTTCTGTATGTCACCAAATGCAGTTACTTGGCTCCGGAGTATGCTGCTAGCGGAAAACTCACTGAAAAGTCAGATGTCTTCTCCTTTGGCGTTATGCTTTTGGAGTTAATTACTGGACATCAACCCATTGATAAAACTCAGTCCTTCACAGATGATAGCATGGTTGATTGGGTAAGTCACTGTACATCAACATTACTTTGTAATGGTTCAACATATTCTTGAACATTGTTTCGAAAAAGAAAAAGAAACGTTTCACTAGCTGCCAATTGAAAAGCTTGAATGAATGGAATGAGAAAGTAATATTTGTTTTGGAATTGTAGGCGAGACCTTTGCTGTCTCAAGCTTTGGAAAATGGCAACTTTGATGCCCTTGTTGATTTGAAGTTGCAGAAGAATTACAACTCTGATGAGATGACTCGAATGGTTGCTTGTGCTGCTACTTGTGTGAGACATTCTGCGAGACGACGGCCACGAATGAGCCAGGTAATTCTAATTTATATTTCAGGTTTTGAACACGTCTTTGTATCAGCAGTTGAATCCATATGTAAGGTTCAACAGCCTCAACCTTTTCTGTTTACAAAATATACATCCGTATAACATTCTTAATAAATTTATCTCTTTATCATTTGACAATATATTCAGTATCTGGATTTGGTTCAATATAATGCAAAATGTTTTCAAGCTATTGACTATTTTATATTTATAATCACTGAAAGTTTCGTGGAATGTAGAGATTTCAAGAACAGTAAGCTAATAGATTTTGAAAGCGGCATTATATTCTTTATGCTATAGTATAACACTTGGTATATTCGAAAAATCAGGTAGTTCGAGCTTTGGAAGGAAATATTTCTCTAGAGGATCTAAACGAGGGAGCCACACCAGGACATAGCAGAGTATACAGTTCCTTTGATAGTTCAAGTTATGATACTATGAAATACAATGAAGACTTGAAGAAATTCAGGAAGCTAGCCCTAGAAAGCCAGGAGCAAGGCACCAGTGAGTACAGTGGACCCAGCAGTGAGTATGGTTTACATCCATCTGCCTCGAGCAGTGAGGGCCAACGAACTACGCAAGAGATGGAACTGGAGAAAAAGAAGAGTGATACCAAAATTTCTGATGACAGCTGGTGAGGGATGATTCTCATTTATCAAAGTATGGCCATTTTGCTACGATGCTTCCACTGTTGCCTTTGTTGGCAAAAGGACACTCCAACGGTTTCTTGCACCGTCATTAGAATTAGAACCTATTGTTTGTTGGTAGTTTTAGGAGGCTCAGTGTACAAAAAGAACTGCTTGATCAAAGATATTAGCCCAGAGTGCAATTTTTTTCTTGATTCACTAGTGGAAGCAAACGATTTGTGAATGCTGAAAATATAGCAGTGGAATTAAAGTAGCTCAGGATTGAACGGTTTGGTATTTATTTGGTAGTTTCATATGATCATATCAATGCATCGTTTATAAGCTTTAACATAATGTTCAAGGTACTTACTGTCATGGAAGGATGGAATGTTCAGGTCGGTTTTGGATCTATCTTAAAGGACGGCAAGTGTTTCTCTGTCGCTCATGGAGATTTTGGAGTATAAGCTATTCAGCTTTTATTAGTTTATTTTAGTTTAATATGTCAAATGCTTCACATAAGCAGCTAAGATTCAAACCGACTAAACTTTTCTGGGTTTATGTGGGCCATTAATCAGTGACAGTCATTTTTTTATGTTGGCCAACTGGTAAGCACATATACAGATCTAACAAACCCTGGCAAATGTCCACTATCCTCTTAATAGAGAGAAAAGCAAATGACATATAACTGTCATTGTCTCATTGACCCGGCATGAGATACCTTCACATAGTATTGTTTGGTTAAGAACCTTTTACTTGTTTGAGTGTATTACTGTTTGGTTAAGAACCCTTTACTTGTTTGAGTTTAGTAATAATAATGGAAACTAAGCATTTGGAATCTTTCAGCCAAAAAAGAAAATTTCGAATAACCTTTTTTAAAGGAAGACCACGTAAGTTTTTTTTTTTTTTTTTTTTGCTTTGAGTAAAAGTGGGGATCAAATTGATGATCTACAAGTGAGGAAGAATCTTAGACTCACTTGAGCATGCTTAGACTAATAGACCACCCGAATTTTGATTAAGAAAACACCTCTTTTTAATATTTGATACCTAAACTTCAACCTTATGATTTTTAACATCTAACAAAAATAACTAATTAAGAATTAAAGTGTGACCTAGACTCAATGTCATAACACAAATATAAGCAAAAAAAATCATACCATTTAATATTGTCTAATATGATGAAGTGTTGCTAATTAAAGTATTTATAGGTCTTATACTATTTAATATTGTCTAATACCAGGGTTACTAATTCAAGTATTTATGCTTTATAATATCAATTTTTTAATTTTATTTTAGATAAAAAAAGAAAGAAAAGAAAGGGCCTAAGCCTAGGAGAATATTCTCTTTGCCCATTTTCAATAGAACTATGCTAAGCCCTATTTTTCCTCTCCACAAAAGAAAAGAAAACAACTTAGACATCTTATAATTCATTGATTTCTAAAGAACCTTTGTGATAACCAGCCTTGACTTAAAAAGAAAAAATGAAAATGTTTTAAAAAAGAAAATCTTTTTGGACCACAGCTTAGGGGCATCTTAGGAAATATCAGAGCTTTCCTAAACTGGCTTCCGGTGGTTGGTGCAATATTATCTTCTGTTTGCCTTACATCTCTTCCTCAATTCCTCTGTTTCTCGCATAACTCTCTTGCCCATCTTTTACAAATTCTGGGATTCCACAGTTCTCATTTCTTTTCCTAGAAAGTTGAATTTTTTGTACTTTTTATTCCGATCCATGGCATCTCGTAGGCGCATGTTATTGAAGGTCATAATCCTCGGAGATAGCGGGTAAGCTTTTTATTTTTTGAAGATTTTATCTGTAAATTGGTTATAGTATTTCTCTTTGTGCTGTCCCAATCTTATTTATTTGTGTTGTTGACAACTTCGTGCTTTTTGCTTGGCAAAGAGAATGTCAACTTTGCTTATTAAATGCAAAAAAGTTAATCCTAACAAATAAGAAGAAAATATTTAATTCTGATTTCTGAATGCTAATCAAATGGTGTGCATATATCCGTTTGGTTGCTGAGAAATCTTTACAAGGAACAGAAATGCCATATGATCACGGGTTTATGTAAAATTTACTCACTGAAAACAATTTTCATGCTGGACCCAGATGATTTTATGCGAAAACAAGATCTAAAGATTCAATAGTTTAGGGATATACCGTATCCCATTATTTTTAGCACCGTGAAGAACTTGGGGTTGTCAATATTTGGAGAAAGCTTTCTATTTTTTGGTTAATTTGTTAGATCAATCCCCGAGTGCTCTTATGCTAATTTTTATTTATTTGATTTTTTTTTTTGCAGGGTTGGGAAGACATCACTGATGAATCAGTAGTTCCTAAACTCAGATCTTTGGATTTTGTTTCATTGCCTCATTGGTTTACATGTAATGGTTGATGTCATGTCGAATTTTGTGATATTTATTATTATCGTTTCTTTCATTTAGGTATGTGAATCGTAAGTTCAGTAATCAGTATAAGGCTACCATTGGTGCGGACTTTCTGACCAAGGAAGTTCAGTTTGAAGATAGGTTGTTCACATTGCAGGTGAGAGATATGTGTTTCTTATGGCCTAGTAATATCCTTTTAGGTGAATGTACAGTCATAAAGAGTACATTGTGTAGATCCTGTACGAAAAACCATTCTCTGAGAGGTGAGCTGTTTATTTCAATTTTGGTAGTATTTCTTCAGTCTCTCTCTCCCTCTCTCCACACTCGTTATTAAGAAAAACCTTTTGACATCCAAATGTTTTTTGAATGGATCATGGGAAAGTAAAAGTTTGCTGACAATAACTATTGGTCTATAACTTCTATCAATTTTTAAAGCCATTAATTGTTGGTCCACAACTAATAGAAAAGTTGAAGAAGCTATTTTGTTAGACTTGCTTGTTAGTCTTGTTAGGTCTAAATTTCTTCTGCACATAATTGATGATAGTTGAATAATTTTCCATTCCTAACGTGGAGAAGTATGTATATATAATCATCCAATAATGGTATCTTTTCCACATGCATGCAGATATGGGATACTGCTGGTCAAGAGAGGTTTCAAAGTCTTGGTGTGGCTTTCTACCGTGGTGCTGACTGCTGTGTCCTTGTTTATGATGTAAATGTTATGAAATCCTTTGACAATCTGAACAACTGGCGAGAAGAATTCCTGATTCAGGTAATTTTTTATTATTGGCTATGGAATAGTTACTAGATATAAAAGTAAAATATACTGACTTTCTAATGCATTATGTTCAGGCTAGTCCATCTGACCCTGAAAACTTCCCATTTGTTGTCTTGGGAAACAAGATAGATGTTGATGGTGGGAATAGTCGTGTGGTAAGTTGCTTCTTACATCATGGACCATTGCTTCATGCCATTCATGGAAAACGGACTTCTCAGACTTTGGTTCTCTTATATTGCAGGTTTCTGAGAAGAAAGCTAAAGCATGGTGTGCTTCCAAGGGAAACATACCATACTTTGAGACCTCTGCGAAAGAAGGATTCAATGTGGAAGCTGCTTTCCAGTGTATAGCAAAAAATGCACTCAAGAATGAACCTGAAGAAGAAATGTGAGTATTTTTCATTTCCGAGTTTTCAGTTTTATAACCGCTCTTGAATTGTGTGATTAGTTTCCTTTTAGTATTCCAGTAGCAGTTTCTTTGTGAATGAATCATTTTCTTGTTGCTAAAAGAGCATAACGTCATAACTTGTATAGTTTAAGTCAAATAGTATCAAGCTGTTCTCTTGAAACCATTGAATAGAGAATTGAGTTTTGTTTTTGAGACCGCATCGAGAATAAAGGGGCAATCCTGTTATGGAAGCTTGCCAACTTCATCTTTTCTGATACACTGATACAACTTCTGTTGCTGCTGGTGGCACTTCCATGGCCTCTTGGAACACAGTGGGAGCTGGATATTTGTTATCAAGTTGTTCAATTTGTAAAATGAGGGTCTAATATTTATTATAAATAGGAATTAGTAACAACAGAAAATGCGATAAGTTATCAAAAAACTGAAAAAGAAAAGAGAAAAGAATGGGGTAGCATCTTAGTGGCATAGCATAACATTTGATTGCAGATAAATTCTGCACGTCTGTTCAGAGTGAAGTGAATTACATTGTAAACTCATTGATTCTTAGCTTTCCAAGTTCTTAGAAAGCTTCAAATCAGTCTTCAATCATTAATAGGTCAACTTCTTTGGAAATACTGACTGCTTGGAATTTATATTTTGATTGTTGCAGATACCTTCCTGACACAATTGATGTTGGTGGTGGAGGACGGCAACAAAGATCTACAGGATGCGAATGTTAAGTGCAGTATTTCAACAAGCTCTATTTTCTTCCTGGATGAAGATAGTGTCACCAGATTTGGGTGATTATTAGTCAGTCATCTACAAATACAACCTAGGGGAAGGTTACTAATTCTATTTGTATCATAGGTGATCAGGAAAAGTCTTGTTTATGTTTCTATTACATTATATATTTGTGTATACTGATGTTTGTATCGCAATTTCTCTTCATTCTGGAAATGTTTACTGAAAATTTTAACTTATGCTTGTTTATGGAAGATAAGTTTCAGTTTTGCTTGTGATTGTTGAAAGGCAGCTGGATGTTTTTTACTGTGCAAATAGAAATGCCAATGCCACCATCCGTGAACACAAACTCTACAAAATCATTATATTTATGTAACTATCTGTTTTTTGTTGAGTTATATTTGGACACGTGCTCTTTAGTTGACAACAGAAGCCGTGTACGTGGCTGGAAGCAGGAGCTTAGCTCATTTTGGGTGGGGGTAAATTCGGGAACTAAATTTTATTTTTGGGATTTGAATTACTAAAATGTCCTTCCAGGGCCAGAGAATATGGCGGTGCTGTTTAATACCTGCCTGTAATGTTTAACCGCTTCGAGACACTGAACGTTGGCTGTTAGCCGTGTTAGGGTTAGGGTTTTCAAGAGTTCATTCATGGAGACCACGAAAGAACAAGAATCCGGACTACTGCACAAGATCCTGCCTCCAAGTCTAGAAGATGCTGGTCTTGAAGACTGTGCTCTTCCACCTGATTCTATCAAGGAAGCCTTTTTGAAAGCCGCGACAGCAGTGAAATCTCAGGCCGCCTCAATTTTCAACTCTGAGGACGAAGCAGAATGCGTCAAAGATCCAGTGGCCCACCACCAAAGACGCGTCTGATACAGTTGTCGGAATCTCACCGGAGAATGACCCTCCGGGATCCTGTGCCACCGAGAAGGGTAGCGGTATGCCCCAAACTGGCGCAGCTGTCGTGATAGTTGGTGGTGGTGATGGTCTTGGTGTAGAGGAGAGTGAAGATAGAGTGGTGTTGGGGGAAGGAGGAAAAGAACTGGGTCAGGGAGGGAAGCCTTGTGTGGATGAGTTGCAAGGTTTGGACATTGGAGAGAAGGTGAAGAATGGAAATGATGAGGAGGAAGAGGAGGAGAAAAAAGGTGAAAGACCAACCTTAGTTGAAGGTTTTGTTTGAAACTCTGTAACACTATAATCCCCAAGTTTGAATCTAATAGACTACTTATTGTAATCCCCCAAGTTTGAATTTTGTTTGTATACGATGAATTAAGCCATGTTTTACTGTGACGAGATTTTGCAAGCTAAGGAAGCTGAATGAGTAGAAGAGCACTGTTGAGATCTTATGTATGATTGAGTTCTGATAGGGTTGATGGACCTTCTCATAAATTTGATTAGAATTGCATCGTATTCTGAATACATTTGAAACCCTGTTGTAATTACAGGTAGAATAAATTTCAGAATACCCAATTCATCCTCTGTCTGGGTTCCCTCTTGAACGAAACATTTTTGGTGGTCAGTAGTGTATTTGCTATTGTGAAAAGTACCAAGTAAATTGTGACATTTATGTAGGATTTTGAATAATTGAACTCTTGCACCACGAGTGTTTCTGGTTCTGGATTTTCCTTCAAGTATGTTTGATTGTAAATCATAAGATTTTATGATTTCAGCGGGCAAAGCCTTACAATACTATAAATGGATACCTTAAAATTGATTTTTGTTAAGACTCTTAAGCAAAAATAACCAAATGATTCTGTTGATACATTTCAGTAATTCAACATTTTACATTCAGTAATCTAGATTTAATGTCATAACTTACATTTTTCCAACCAAGTCTGAACTTTAAACTAGGATCCAAAGCAAGTGCATAAATATAATCCTGAAATATAAGTATCCTGGCCATCATTCTGCATTTTAGCCGAAAGCTATTCCTACTACTGGCAGACTAAAATGCCATTTGGAAGTTGGAAAATTGTGGCGCAGAAAGAGGAAGTTCTCAACAATCTTGAGCAAAGAGCCTCATTTGTTATGTAAATTTTCCTCTTGTTTGTTTCCTTTTCCTCACTTTTTCCTGGATTCAGATTGAGGGTAACCATAAATTTTGTTTGTAATCTATATCCTTAGCAGTTAGCAAGATCTATCACTCTGTTCTCTATAACTCGTCCTTTGTGACTTGACCTTGGGCTATCAAATGTTTCTTGATGGATGCTGCCAAGTCCTTCAAACTGGACTTTGAAGAAAGTTTGATCTGCAGACCAAAAGCAGATTTTGTTACATAACAAGATTGTCAAACGTGTAAACCCAAAGTCTGAATACATAGATGGATACAGGAGATACTTACCGGATTAGCCTTATCACCTGCTTGGTAAAGCAAGAGTGTGGGATAGTCATCCACCTGCCACAGCAAAGAGAGGAACAACCTTTTTCAGTATACATCACGTTTAACATTCAGAAAACTGATTTCCACAAAACATTTGCCGTTGTTCTTTTGATGTCATTATGCATAATTGAGATAATAAATTTCCTCACTTACTAGCAGTTTCGGATGTTCATTTGCAGAGGCATCTATCCTTGCAAAAACTAAATCATCTGAATTTTTGAAGTGCTTAGCCAACTTTTCGACATGCTTGCTTGTAGCCTCGCAGTTAATGCACCATGGGGTATATACCTGTTTTACAATAGAGAAAAAAGGTTATTGGGTGGGTGATAGAAAAATTAATTTTCTTTTTCTCTCAAAGCTCTACATCAAGGAATACAATAATGGTAAATACCTGTGATTTTCATGTTTTTAAAATTTTTTTGGATGCGAATCAAGTCTAAATTTGCTTACAGCAGATGAACTATCTTTTTTTATCTAAACTAATGGTGCCTGGCAGTAAGAACAGATAACAGACGGAATGGAAAATTAAAAAAAAAAAAAAAAATCCCAAACCTCTAGGAGCACATTCTTGGTACTTACTCAAAACCGCATTGTCAAATGTTTTTCCCACAACGGTTTGGATACTAGCCCCTCTCTGCAAATTCCAAAAGGGCAGAGATTTTATGAATGTTAATACGAGTTAATTTTTGGAAATAAATAAGTATATCACTTTATTGGTCCATGAAAGAACCATAATGACAAACAGATTTTACTATCTTGAAGTCAACTGTGTCCTACATATGATCCAATATAAACCTACAATGATATTTGAGAGCATTTAAATCATTAAAAGAGATTGTGTGCATGTTATTTGTGACTTGTTTTATTACAATGCCAGAACTAGGCAACTGCAATGTTGCAACAAATGGTTTCATCTACTATTCTTAAGGGCTGTGCTTGGCACCACATTCTACCACCAATTTTCAAGTCAATTAGCTACAAGATAATAAAAACTTGTATTTCAAAGCTATGGTAAGAAATAGGAGTATATGGCAAAATACACAATTACTGTTCCCAAATGAGCTAAAACAGAAACCATTTAGAGAAATACACCAAGCTAAACTGAAACTTGTAGGAAGAAAAATGAATTAGAACTTACATTATCTGGAATTGGCTGTGATTTGAAGTAAGGTGACAGAGTACCATGCAATAGACTAGTACAGAATTCCTAAAAAAAGTCAATCCAGCAAGTTAGTATCCTACTTACGTGAGCAGAAAGAAAATTGTATTGTGTCTTTGAACTCTTTGTTACAAGAGGCAGTTGCTTAATGAATGAAGTTATTCTGGTTTAGCAACAAAAAAAAAAAGAAGGAAAATTAAATGATACAAAAGTTGTACTTCTATCTTGCTTCGTGTTGGTTTAGATTCCAATAGAAATTTCTTGCTGACTCTGTTATCGAAGGCAGCCACCTATTTGGTTCAAAAAGATAATAGGTTGCATCAGTAACCATACTTATTTAAAAAAGTAATCAAAGTATCAGAGCAAAATGTTGTTAAATGGTAACCAACCACAGTGTCTTCTGATTGTTCAAGCCCATATAATGTCAAAAAGGGCTTGGCAAGGTTCTCATCTTTAATGTCTACATATATAAACATAATCTGCATTTGGAAGACCTTATCAGTATAAGTATACTTTCAAAAGGTAGGCAATTTCTTTAATGCTTTAAGTGAAGGCCAAACTAAGTACCTTTGACTTGAATGGTTTTGCAACATCTTGAAGACCCTCAAGAAGATTCTTAAAGCTATCTTCTTCCGCAAAGACAAAAACCTAGAGAAGAACAGGCTGTTAATGTTTACCACATTAAGCTTGACAAGGAATATAACTAGTGTAATTAACAAGGGAGGGGAGAACAAAAATAGAGGTAAAGCTGAATTAAAGTTAAACTTCTCTCCATAGGCAACATGCAAACATCAATTATGAGTTACAGACATGCCTTCTAGCATGTCCATTAGGGATTACTTCCTTGTTAGACCCTTTTGTATGGGACTTGTTTAAGAAAACTTCAACATAGGCTGTATCTTTTTTTTTCTTTATGGAAATGAATTAACACTAAGAAATCCTGAACCTGCTGTAATTTGCAACAGATCTGTGGTAAATGGTATTCTAGACCAAATTTCCAGTCGAAATGGATTGCCACGTGGGATGTATAATATTGCATCTAGAGTAACTCCAGGATTTAATAACCAAAATGAGAATTTTCCACCAGTTGGATACCCTCCGAATAATGTCATAATAAAGGGGAAAGGAGAAGAATAATGATGGTAACAAATCCTTCTAAGACGAAAGGTAAAGACAGAAAGAAATAAAAACCACAAGCAGTTCGCACTACCTGCTAGATCAATAGGACTAGCCATCACACAGAAATTCTAGTATACACCACATAAAACTCCAAAGCTGAACACCAAAGAGGAACCATGAAGACTAATTTTTTTTTTTTTTTTCAAATGAAGCTGCCTTCAACAAAGTACTGCTAATCAAAATCCTCTACCAGCTAATCTTCCCAATTTATCCTCCAGCTTTAGCATTACCATGTTTAACAGAAGTACATAAGCTCAACAGCTCTAACTCTTGTTTCATCTTTCTAGAGCAATGGGGAGGAGAAACAATAAGTCTAACCTCCTGCCTAACATGTTTTAGTCCCAACGAATCCAAAAGTAATTGAGGATCTCAGCTATCATCCTCACCATAGGTTAAATTGCCATCTCTGAAAGAGTAAGCCCTAAAGAAACGACCTGGGAATCTGTAGTTCAAATTAATTTTTAAGAAATACCAGTCAGAAAGTTATCAAGAGGACAGTCATCCCTAAATATCTACCACAATTTCATTTATCAAGCATCCTGGAGCCAATCAAAGCAAGGAAAACAGTGAATACTTAAGATTTACTAAGATGGGTATGACTTTGATGCTTCTGTCTCCTAAACGGATGTAAGAACATTGAACTTTGCAGCAGCTGAGTATCTACAACTATGTAGGTCATTGCACCCACTAGGTTGCTAATGTATGTTCATATGGTAAGATGGTGGATAGCCAAAATATCCAGAACTGGAAGGTAAAAGACAACTGTAGCATTAGCATCTGGTCACCAGGTTGTAAAGGATCTTTGTTTCACAGCTTCTGCAGGTGCAACAGTTTTGGTAGACATAGCTCCTGTTATTGTTCTTTACTTTTTTTGTGTGTCTTTGCATGAATAGATGGAGGTAACACTTGATACTTGGTAGACATAACTTCTATTGCCAAGTACCAGCACAGAGATTACGTCTTCATCTTTCATCAGTTATAGAAATGTAATTTGAAATAAATAGAACTTGGAGCACCTTATATGCAGAAGATACCACCTTGATATATATATATATTAGACATATGGAATTAGAAATATCATAGTATCACACATGTCCTAGGAAATAAATAATTAGCATCATATTATAAACTTTGAAAAAACAGCAACCTGAAGCTTCACAGGACTGGAATGTACTCTGACAGAATCTATTTCAGTCAATTTTGTGACTAAAGGAAACTTGTTGTACTCCACAAACTCCAATATCTTGTCTCTTTGGAAGGCCCCATCTGCAAACCCAAAAAGAACTCTTAACTCACTATCTGAGTTCTGACATGCTGGTGTAAACTTTTTAAGAAACAATGACAAATCAAGTATAAAACAAATCTCAGGATGAGGTTCTACAGTATCTAAATTGATTCAATAAAACAAAGCTGATTTTTATTTATTCACCCAGCTCGATAAGGGATGAGGGAAATAAAAAAGTTAAGTGTTCCCTTTGGAACTCCTTTAATATAGATACTGGTTTCTTGAAGGTTAAGTTCCCAACAATAGTATGAAACAGTACACATTTGTATCGTCTGGAGAAAACAGACTCAAGTGAAACTATTATACAAAACAATTTTACCATCTCACCATATGATGTGTATCTCTCGGGCTCACTTTTAACAATTCCAAGAAAAATATCAGTAGGTTGGGCATCTGGGAAAAGAACTTTGGCAACCTCGAAGTTAAGCACTTCAACGAACTGGATTTCATTGTCTGACTTTGCAGCATTCACAAATTCTTCATATTCAGGTCCCTGAAACTTGGAAATGAAAAACTAACAGTGCCGACATAGCACCAATACTGGAGGAATAACATATCCTATTTTGCAATTCAACTTTATTTTCATTTTTCTAGAAAAACTATTGGTTGACATTGAGGAAATGACGAAAGGAAAAATGTATATCAACCATCTGAATTTTCACATACTGTATTATTTCCATGAGATCTCTAAATACAACAAGGTCTTCTTTCATTTATACGTAAATGCTTATGCCAAAATGAAGACATTCAAATTCAGAAACATACTCCTGCGAAACACACTTGAGCAGCATACAGCTTTGTAAAGCAACAATGGAGGAACACCCCCGTCCCCAATACCAAATAAAACAAGGACAAAAATCTTATCCTAATTATTTAAAAAAAGGAAAAGGAATAAAAGTAATTCAATCAAGAAGAAAAAATCAATTATAATTTCTGAATCCATGGTGCTGATTGAAGGCAGATATGCACAATTAAGCATCTCTGTTTCATTTCTATGTAAATTGCAGTAACACCAGTTCAAGTCATTACCTCTACATGCAACAGCCATAATAGGAAAATCTAATTGAACTTGTGTAAACAAGTCGTTCAAAAGATAATTGCATACAGATTAATCTCAAAGTAAATTTCTAGTTCTACTCTTTATATTATATATACCTCTTGAATTGAAGCAAAGCTATTAAATCCTTTTTTTCTTTTCTATTCTCATTCCATGATGAATATGAAAGAACAGAGTAAATGTGGATGTATAAAGTATCATTATTATCTTACATAACTAAACGATGTCACAACAATAGCTGGTATTGAAATGATTCCATCCACTTTATCCTACATTTCTACTATATTGAAGATACTTTTTAATTATGAGACAATTCTCAAGCACTTGATCTTTTGTCAACAATCTTACATTTAGATCTCTTCTATGATAAAACTAGAAAACGTCTGTAATATTTCAAATCCATATACCTCAAATTTCTGAAACAAACCAACGACAAAGGTATGGTACTTCTTCAGAAATTTCTCAGCTTCTGTCACTGAGGTTATTCTAATAACAGGTACGCCGGTTTTTTTCATTGCCCATATCACTATTTCTTCCCTGAATGATAAGCAACACCAAAAAATTATTACACACTAATTTCGAGTAATACAAGCACAAGGCAACTGCAAATAATTACATATGGCTTGAGGATATGAGGGGAATAATTTCAGATAGATTCACAATGTATTGACAAACCATTATGTTCTACAACAACCCTATTGAAGTTACTACAAGGACATGGATACAGGTATATGGAAGTGACATACGAAAAAAGTTCTTAAGTGGTTCAAAGAAATAAAATAATAAGCATCTTACGCAGTGAATCCACCGGTATAATCTTGTGAAGTACCATTGACAAACAGAAGCAGAGTGGGAAACCCTTTGATGCCAATAAGAGACGCAGCCTTAGGATACCTCTCGGCATCTAGCTTCGCCATTAGAAGAGGACTCCCCAATTCCTTCAGGGAAGTTGCAGCCTCAGCAAACTGAGGCATTAATTCAGCACTCCTTGGACACCATGGTGCATAACCCAGAACCAGAACAAGCTCATTCCCATCAACAACCCTCTTAGTATTGTCACTGTTAAGTTCAAGAACAATTCTCTGAGCCTTGGTTAAAACTTCAGCTTCTGATGATCTGACACTATCCCCATCTGGTTGTTGTTCTACTTCTTTATCTACTGCCAATAATTCTTCAATACCCTCCAAATCTTCATCGTCAATATCATTTGGGACGGACTCATAAGCCATTATACCCGCGAAATAATTCAGTACAAGGATAATGGTAAAGATGAAAAGGACGCATTTTGATGTGGGTTTTCTGATCAACATGGTGAACAACTACGATATAATTCTGGGCTTCTGAGAATTTGCAGGCAGGAAGTGCTTATGATCTGGGAACTGGGATGGAGATCTGTGCTACAACATATATGGGATTGAGGGTATTTAAGGAAAGCTCATGAATTCTGGAAGATCTTACTCACAGAAGCACGACGTCAGAGATCAGTGTGAAAATGAGGATAGAGATGGCAGCTCTCTGTACTTTGCATACTCAGGTTTTAGTAAAAAAGATCTGAGACTGGGATACCCCTTAAATTAGTAAACATTCATGGCAGGCATGTTAGCACGATTCAAGAAGAAGGGAAGGTAATTGGGTGGCATTAGCCGCAGTATACTCCTTTAATTGATACAATTTACTGGTTGTAGCTATATTTCTTTTTCTGTTTTACAAATTTCTCATAAGAAAGTATTCTGAATAAAATCCTACTATCGCCAAGTTGTAATCTGACATATCATAAATAAATTCTGAAATACTATCAACTTTTTAAATAAAATTGTTTATAATTATCCCACCGGCTCCCCAATGTTTTCAACAACAAAAAAAAAAACTATGTAAAAAAAATTAAAATTTAATATTAGTTATCAATCTTGTTAACCTTCAGTGGTAAATATATTTTACATGTGATTGTTATGTATTATCCTCTCACTCATTTTGCAAAATTCAAAATATCAACAAATTGATAAAAACTCATGATATTGAACCTATACTAACGAGTGTAAAGGGAGTGTATTTTAAGGGTTTACTTTTTTTTTTTTTGAGACGTAAACATAATGGTTCATGTATATTTATTTGCAGCTTCACAAAATTGAATTGTAAATGAATTTGTAAATATGTTTCTCCGAATATATACATTCACCAATGTCTTATTCAAGATTCAGAGTCATCTTTAGAGTATTGAATATTATTTTTCAGTTCTCCTTCCCTACATACCCCTTTTATCTATCGGAGAAAAAGAAAAAAATTGCTTTCATTGCAAATTGAAACCTTGATTAGCAACTCAATATTAAATCTCACATATGAAAGCTTCATAGTGTAAGCTATGCATGACGGCAGACGACATTAGTCATAGGTGCATGAATTCGGTTTGAACTTGATAGGTTTAGTACTTGTAGAGTCAATAACCAAAGGGCAAGAGATATGCTTCCTGTGCTTTGTTCTCACTAGCTTGCCCACCACATTTCCGTCCGAACGGATTTCAAATTTCAATGTCAGTGGAATAATTAGAACACCATTTTGAGAGACTGTTATGGTTGATCCTGCACCATATAAAGGAACCTTGTTTCCTTCTAAGTTTACTGATACAGTCCTGTGACTTTTTCTTGGCTGATAATACTTCTTCAACTGCAAGTATATATATGTGCACAAGAAGTGTGTGTTAAAGTAATGAAAAATTGAGCTTATGAGCTAGGAAATGCCAACCAAGGACATGAAGTACTGCTTACCTGACCTAGTTGCAACAGTAATGTCTGAGAAGACAAGATTAACCGGCATGGAATGAACATGAATGCCAAAAAATGTAGCAGGATTATAGATGCTCATTCGCAGTGAACCATTTACTGTCAGCATTCTTGTCGGGACTCCTGTGAAGTCTGAACCCTCCCCAACATAGAAATTATTTACCATCAAGCTCTGCATACAGAAATTTGAGGACATTAGTTATCTAAGAGAAGGTACCTTACAAAACTGGCAATGGATCATTATAGACCACGTCTGTGTCTAAGTCACTACAGAACCTCATTATAACCTATATTAGTGTTAGGCAGTACCATGTCTCACCTAAACAGCATATTACTATCCACAAATACACAAATATCAACACATGTTAGTGTTACTGTCAACCTTAACAAGATACAGCATGCTGGTCTTGAGACTTGAACCCATACTAGGATGGTGAAGTTAGTGTAAAAGAACTAACGCAAAAGTTGAAGTTGTTAGAGGGTTCCCATGTTTGAGTTTTGATATCTTACACGCGCCCAAGCCTGTTACACTTAGTTGATGCCCATGAATGAGTTTTGATCTCTTACTGTAGAGAGTAATTCTTATACTAAATATTACGTATACACACAAATATTTAGTTGGAAACAAAGATCAGACCAGAGGTAAATTATAAAGAATCAAACACTCCAATGGAGTTAAGTTATCTACATCTACAGTATTAAAAGTAGAAGCAAAAGATATTACTTAAGTTTAGCACATATTTATGTTATTAATTACGGTATTAAAGCAACAAATATGACAAGACTTGGAATTAATATAAGAAATTTATCTGACCCAATTGAATAGGCATAAATTTGATCCTTATCAAACAACAAAGGATTAAGATTTGGTTACCTTGACAGTAATTTCCGCCTTGGAAGGCCTGCTAGCACCCCATATGATTAAGCAAAATACTGAGAACAGAACCACAAAAGTAAGCAGAGCCATCAAAGCCTGGAAACGCCTTGTGAACCTTGTATCCTCAAATTCATTATAAGACCCTTCTTCCTGAATCACATTACATTCAGGCCACCCCTTATCATTCCTCTTCTTGCCACCTTTTCTTCCTGAAGATGACCAGAAAATCCCCGAAAAATGGCTAGCTGAGGAGTTCCTTGTGTGGTGTCCAAAAGATGGGTGTGAAGGAGATTCCATTGGGCTATTGTTGTAATTTAGAGTAGCAGCCTGAGTTGAGGACTTGTCTCCATCATGAGAATCCCTTGAAGGGCTCTGTACATAGTATACAGGGTGCTTTGGAGACCTTGAAGGTGATGATGGTGCTAAGCTAGCTACATCAGATTCAGATTTGGTTGACAGCATCTTGGTTTTCAAGGAATTCAATTTCAAAATATTTTCTATACCCACAAAAATTTGAGATAAATCTATGTCACCAAGAAAGTTTTTGATGCAGTGAGCTTAATTTTTTACTTATTGATAGTTCTTGAGGAAAATTGTTAGATATCAGAAAAAGTTTTTGAAACAGAATAGACTAAATTGAACTTTCAGCCCCAGAATTTCATCATGAAAATGGAGAAAACTAAAAAGAAACAGAGTATAATGTAGCTATTGGTTTGAGAAAGTGGTAATGATAAATATTGAGATCAAAAGTGTGTTTCACTCTCTTTCTCTCTCCACATTACTCTCTCACTGTCTGTGTGTTTGCACGGAGGAAATGAAAGGCGATTGTTTCTCAATGACCAAACAGGAAGCTAGCTCACTTATATTTCAAAGATAAGAAGAAAGTAACGGATAATATAGAAAGGTTTGGATGTAAAAGCTGGCATGGACCGGACATTAAAACCTACAGAAACAGAGGAGGTTTGGGAACTAGTGTCGGCAGCATACTCTATTATCTGTGTGTTTTTCATTTTTAGCATTTTCATTTGTTTCTAACTGTTTTGGTACATAATTTGACAGACTTCCTAATTTGATTCTGGTTGAAATAATTTGTATATCTTGTTTCTTTGTAGGGTCTTATTTTCAGCCATTTCTAGTTCTATTTATTAAATGGATGCAATGAGATAGCAACTTGGAAAATTAGAAAACATAAAAAGAAAATAGTAGGTCTATTTTAATGTTATAACTTGCATCACTATGAATTATTTAAATTTTGTTAATTAGTGTGCTAGCTCATTTAGTAAAATAATTTTTTTTTTTTAACTTTTTTTTTTTAATTCATTCTAATTCTGTTGACCCTCTCTTTTACCATAAATTCTTTTATCTAAATGAATATAAGATTCGAATTCAGATACTTAATATACAATATCAATAAATTTTATCATGAATTAACTATTACATTCTAAATTAAAAAGTGTATGTTTCTCTTATAAAAATAAAAATAGTAATGTTTGAAAATGGGTCAGATAGTTTTTATGTTGAAGTTAAGCCCATACACAAAATTCCCCAAAATACAAAATATTCGTTTGTCCAGAACTATCAGAGCCAGGTTTCGATCTGGGACCTGTGAGTTATGGGCCCACCACGCTTCCGCTGCGCCACTCTGATATTTGATTATTGAGTCCATTTAATAATATTTAAGCTAAACCAAAAGTATGAGAACTTGGTTTGATCATTCGGGAGATTTGTGAATGGCTCTTTTTCCTTTTTCGACAACTAATCAATAGTAAATTCCAATAAAACATTTAGTGTATTTGTTTAAAAACTTTTTTTTTTAATTCATTCTAATTCTTTGACTCTCTCTTTTACCATAAATTCTTTTATCAAAATGAATATAAGATTCGAATTCAGATACTTAATATACAATATCAATAAATTTTATCATGAATTAACTATTACATTCTAAATTAAAAAGTTTATGTTTCTCTTATAAAAATAAAAATAGTAATGTTTGAAAATGGGCCAGATAGTTTTATGTTGAAGTTAAGCCCATATAGTAATCTGCTCATGGGCCATAGTATCTCTTTTTACAATAAGCCCATACACAAAATTCCTCAAAAAACAAAAAATTAGTTTCTCCACAACTATCAGAGCCAGGTTTCGATCCTGGGACCTGTGGGTTATGGGCCCACCACGCTTCCGCTGCGCCACTCTGATATTTGATTATTGCGTCCATTTATTAATATTTAACCTAAAGAAAAAGTACGACCTTGGTTTGATCATTCAGGAGATTTGTGAATAGCTATTTTTCCTTTTTCGTCTTTTTTGACAACTAATCAATAGTAAATTCCAATAAAACATTTAGTTTATTTTTGGCCTCACCATCTTTATCCTTTCTATCAATTTCATCAGGACCATTTTAAAGAAAGTCTAAAAGTCCTTGACGTGAGCAGACAAAGTGATGGAAAAAGGGGGCTATATTTTGCCGCAGTCCCATCCCGGCTACATATTTTCCATTTTAAGTGATTCCTATACATTTGGAACGGAGGTTTTCCTAAGGGGCCAAGAATTGCAGGGGTTCATTCAGAGGGAGAAGAAAATGTTGGAAGGTAAAGCTTTGGTAGAGGACACTGACATGCCATTCAAGATGCAGATCCAAGCTATGGCATCTATTTCTGAAGCTCTGGATCTCTATGACGTTTTTGATTGTAAATCCATTGCTGCCCGCATGAAAAAGGTAATTTCTTTGTGGGTGTCTGTGTTATTATGGATAATATAGTGTGCTTTTTAGCTGAAACTTTGTGCTTACATATACAAGATTGCAGGAGTTTGACAAGAGATATGGTAGTGGATGTCAATGTGTGGTCGGTTCAAGTTTTGGATGTTTCTTTACTCATTCTAAAGGAACTTTCATATACTTCACACTGGAGACTCTCAATTTCCTAATCTTCAAAGGGGCTTCTTCCTCCTCTTCTTCGCCCTGACGACAAAGGTTGTGTTTGGTTGTAAAGAGAGTTCCAAAGAAGGCAGTAGTACTTTGAGATGATTCACATTTTATTTTCTCCTCTGTCTTCTCTGTTTGTACTTTGCTGGGAATTAGGTTGTTGTAAGTAGATAAGGTAGAACCGAAAGGAGAAAAATACAAGCAGCACCCCAGGGTCACGTGCTTCTTTTGGATGTTCCTGTGATTGGGATTTGGGAGCCTAGTATGCTTGAAAGGGGGCAAATGCAATGTACTTTTGTGCAATATATGTTAGTCAGGTGCCTTGATTTCCTCTTTCATACAAGTATATATGCCTCAGCTTCTAATGAGTGAGACCTAACCTTGTATTTTCAACTGGGAAATTAGTTTTTCCACGGATTAGAAACTTGTAGATGTAAGACAAGGTAATTTAGCCATTCTTCTCAAATTGAGGACTACAGGTGGAAGTAACTTTCAAATGCCATACAACAGGTACGATAAGAAACTACATTTTGCTGCCAAGTCAATAACACTAAAGCAACAGTTGTGATTTTCAGCCCAAGCATTGATTTCATTTGGAAAAAAGCTTGAGAAAAAATTATGTTAAAAGTTTCTCTCTAAGTGATGATGCCAAGGTAAACCCTCCAATGAATCATGCCCATCTACCTCAACAAAAATCAAATTACCGGAGTCAAAAGTGGCTTATTTAGAAAGTGTGCCTCCAGGTTCTTGATCACAAGGTCTGCCATTGCCATGCTGGTCTCCACAGTGTCACTCCCGATATGTGGCACAAGTACTACATTTTCAAGACCAAATAACTGTTCGGGCACCTCTGGCTCATTTTCGAACACATCAAGGCCAGCCCCACCAAGTCGACCATCAAGCAGTGCAGACACAAGCTCAGGTTCATCAATGTGAGGGCCTCGTCCAATGTTGATCAGAATGCCTGTTGGTCCTAATGCATCAATGACTTCACGATTGACAATGTGACGGGTTTCTTCAGTAAGAGAACATGATACAATAAGGATTTGACAATTAGCTGCTAAGTCAAGGATGTCTGGGTAATACTTGTATCTAGTGTCTGCTTTTTTAGACCTGGAATGGTAACTAACTGGGCAGCCAAAAGCTTCAGCTCTCTTTGCAATTGCTGATCCAATTCGTCCCAACCCAATAATTCCAACAACTTTACCGCTAAACTGAAAGGCAGGAAACAAAGAAGTTCAGAATTTTGTTCTTGAGAAAGGAGTTAATTGTAATGCAAGAAAATAAATCAATTATAAAAACAGCTTCCCCTGGTAAGGGAAGGCCCATTGACACCCTAGTTTTGTTAGACAAAGGTCTTTCCTATTCTAAATAATCACCTATTCATTCCTTAAAATCTAACTACTGCTGATTTTCCATGTCTTCAAACTTCAAACGAATTAAGCTTCACAAAAATGAGTAAACACTAAATACCTTACAAAATGGTCGGCTATCAGTCCACTATACAAGTCAACGCCAGAGAGCTCAAACATAGAAACATCAACTACTACTATATTGATCTTGGGAAAGATTTAGGCATTCATTATCCATGCAAAGATATTCAGTAGCCCCCTGCAAATTATTTCCGCTTCGCCACGAATCACAAATTGTCCTTTTCTAATTAAAATTCAATTTTATTGCCACCAAACAAATTTCCAGAAAACTTTCGTCCAACCCAGTACAAATGTTCTAAATTTAAGACTGTAAATGGTCTCTGCAGTGATCTAAGCATGAGCTACATTAAGTGTTCATGAATGCCATGTTTAAGCCAATACATATTTCATTAAGAAACTATCACATACATCATATATATGATGCAGCAATCAGCTGAAAACAGAATGCTGGCGCATATAACTACAACTACTTAATGCTGCCACTCAGAGTGAGATTACGCAATTTGATACCATCTAAAAACCTTACTTTCAAATGAATTTGCGGTTCGACAACTAAGACTATTCAATATCCTTCTATGAAAATAAGCAAGTCTGCAAGAGATTCCGAAAGAAAAAGGGGCCAAAAAAATAACCTTTGTACTCAGTGGGTAATCATTTTGCTTCCACATCCCATTTTTCACGAACCGATCACACTCGCAAATCCTCCTGAAAACAGCCAAAGCCAGCCCGATAGCAAGGTCCGCTACATCATCCGTCAACACGTCTGGCGTATTTGTGACCCGAATACCCTTTTCCTTGCATTTTCTCAAATCAATCTTGTCCAAACCCACACTGTAACTTGCCACAATCTCCAGCTTCGGTAACGAATTAATCATCTCTGCGTCGGCACCAATCGTAGTGTTTCCTACTACTGCACGGATTGAATTTGAGTTGCTCTTCAAGAACTCAGGAAATGAGGAGTGGTGCCATGGCTTCAAGAGCTTGAAGCGCTTTTCGAGCTCCTTTTCTAGGTAGCCAAACATTGGACAAGTCATGAGGACGCCAATGGAATCCATTGAGAGGAGAGAAGAAAAAATAGGAGGAGAAGCAGAGGTGGGGCTCAGAGGGCTGTAGGTGAAAATTTGATCGAGGTTGTAGTTCTAATTTAACTTTTATCAAGTAGGTATGGTGGAAACCGACATGTCGTTTTAATAATGCAAATAACTAGATCATCCCTTGAAACTTTGAAACTTTGAAACTTGAAAGCATTACAGGTATCCAAACAACTGCTTTTCAAACAAATAGAACGTTATTTTGAAATGTCAAATAACCAATCTTTGAAATAAACATCTTGTTTGAAGCATATAACTTGAAAAATGACACCAAGTTTTAGGAAAAATGCTTCCTCTCTTGAAAGTAAACTTTTTACTTGGCGTATCGATAATGAATCATTTTCCTGAATCATTTCTTGCTAAACAAACGGAATCCTTACTTAAGAAGTACCTGTCAATGCCAATGCCAAACATTAAATTCAAGCACCAAACATAGGAATCAATCATGTCTTCATATATATATATAAACCATCAAGATATAATCGACAAGTTCCAGGAACAATGATTTAGATTATTCATGAAAAAAAAATTGAAAACAGGCATGAGCTTCAACCTTAAACCAGTATGATGCCTTCTCATTTTCCGTACAAAAGAGAAGGAAATACTGTCACACAATCAATGTACAAGTGTCATAGAAAGCAGGCATAATGGAGCTTCAACCTTCAACCACTACGACACCTTCTCATTTCCTGGATAAATGAGAAGGAAATACTGTGCCACAACTAAAACAATGGAGTTAGCAGTGGCTTGCCCTGAAAGTGAGCCACCAGGTTTTCAATCACAAGGTCAGCCATGGCTTTGCGGGTTTCAACTGTGGCACTTCCAATATGAGGTACTAGGACAACATTTTCTAGGCCAAGCAGCTCATCCGGTACATTAGGCTCATTTTCAAATACATCAAGCCCAGCCCCACCTAGTCGCCCTTCAAGCAATGCGGATACCAACTCTCGCTCATCAACATGTGGGCCTCTCCCGATGTTAATTAGAACACCCTTTGGACCCAAAGCATCAATTACCTCGTGATTGACAATGTGGTGGGTCTCTGGCGTTAGAGGGCACGCAATGATCAGCACATGACAGTTGGAAGCCAGTGCAACAACACTTGGATAGTACTTATAATTAGAATCTTGTTTTTCTGTTCTTGAGTAGTAGCAGATTGAACAGTTGAATGCTTCAGCTCTCTTGGCAACTGCGGTGCCAATCCTTCCCAACCCAAGAATGCCAACTGTTTTACCAGAGAACTGCAAGGAAAAAGAAAAAATATAAGAATAAAATTGCAGTTGAAAAGGAAAATCACAGAAAAAATTGAACAAACAAAAAAGTTATAATGTCAGAATCTTAATCTGAAAGTGTTCTAAACTGTATGACAATGGAACTACAATCCTATACTTAATTTTCCACTATAATGCTTAATGAAGCATGATGTGAACTATAATATTTAAGGTAGGTGGGGAGGAAAATTTTTATAGGATGATAGTGAAACTGGTAACATTGTAAGGTTCTGTTTGTTGGGCAATTAAGAAAAAAAACACTCGCATAAGATAAAAGTGACTAAAATGTGAATGTTGAGATAGATAACTAACATAAAAAATACAAATGAGAAGATATGTAGGAAGGTTGAGATAGCACGCATTGAAGAGAAAATGAGAGAGATCTGCTTACTTTACTTTGAACATATCCAATGTAGACTAGTGAAAGTCGTAGTTAGGAAATGTGACTCAGGTGCAGGTGGTAGGTGTTAGAAGAAGTAGAGGGAAACCAAAACTTAGATGGGGCAGTCAAGAAGGATATGATTGATCTAGGCATTACTGAAAACAATACCTTAGATCAAGACGAATTGTAGAAATGAATTCACATAACCGATCCTGACTAATTTAGAATTTAAGGCTTAGTTGAGTTGAATATTTAATGTCTATCAAGCAAATGATAAGAAAATTATCTGGTATACATTGGGATGCATTCAGTAACTAAAATGGAATCCCTTCCTTAGTATAATAGATTGTTACTATATTCTTCCTGAAGCCAGATAAAAGACAAATGTAAACATATATTTTGTCCTAGATTTTGACTTTTCTCCTACCCATTTATATATTTGTGGAAGAAGCAGCTATCCTAAGATCAAGGACTAAGGAAAAGGCATCTGCAAATAATTCTTCACTATTCTTTGCATCATTTCCAAGTAAAACAGTGCTCTAACGGGTTTGCTTCTGTTCTTAAGGCATGGACCTATTGCAAAGTATGTAACTGAAGATACTGAGAAGTTTTGAATTTACTTTAATCATACCTTCACCATACAAAATGACTCTCGGAATCCCTCTCTCTTACACACACACAAGCACTAATCTCAAAAAAACTGCTTAAAAGGTGCTAATTTTTAAACATAAATAATGGAAGGTTTTGAAAAATTATTGCAAAAAAAGGATATATCTAAAAACTGGGTGTTGAACACCCGATTTTGTATTTAGACAAAAGCTGAGTACCCGGTTTTAGTGCAATTGTGCCAGCTCCTACAAGAGATAATCAGAGATGGCAGCAAAAACGGGGTAAGAACACCTTTATGGCAATATGCTTTTAGAATCTCCCATTTGGGCATTATCTTTAAAAACTAATGCCCTTTCCCCAGTTTTTCCACTAATCTCTGGGTGGAAAAGAAATGAGCAGCTGTTTCTAGTACTTTGGGTGGAAAAGAAACAAGCAGCTGTTTCTTAAAACATTATGAACACGAAGAGTAAAAGCTCCAGATTGAACTCTAAGATAAACAACCTAAACTCAAACATATAGGTGACATTACATTTCAAACATTCAAATCAATCTTTAAACCTATAGGGGCAAAAAATCAGGAAAGTGTTAGCACAAGCTGATAAGTAAATATTCTTAATCATTGATTACAATCAAATGACCAGAATTTAAGAGGAAAGTGGCAGAATTACTTCCACAGACTGAGAAAAAAAGAAGAAGATATTACTGTTTAGAGATTCCGAAAGAAAAATGGGCCAAAAAACTAACCTGTGTACTCAGTGGGTATTCACTTTGCTTCCACTTCCCATTTTTCACGAACCGATCACATTCGCAAATCCTCCTGAAAACCGCCAAAGCCAACGCGATAGCAAGGTCTGCTACGTTATCCGTCAACACGTCCGGCGTATTTGTGACCCGAATACCCTTTTCCTTACATTTTCTCAAATCAATCTTGTCCAAACCCACACTGTAACTTGCCACAATCTCCAGCTTCGGTAACGAACCAATCATCTCTGCGTCGGCACCGATCGTAGCGTTACCCACTACTGCACGGATTGAATTTGAGTTGCTCTTCAAGAACTCAGGAAATGAGGAATGGTGCCATTGCTTCAAGAGCTTGAAGCGCTTTTCGATCTCCCTTTCTAAGTAGTCAGACATTGGACAAGTCATGAGGACGCCAATGGAATCCATTAAAAGGAGAGCACAAAAAATAGAGGAGAAGCAGATTTTGGTCTAAAAAGTCAGAGGGTTGTAGTTGAACATTTGATCGAGTTTTTTTGGTTCTAATTTAACTTTTAAAAAGGTGTGATGGAAACCGACATGTCGTTTGGTAATGCAAATAACTACATCATCACTCGAAACATGAAAGCATTACAAACAGAACGTTATTGTGAAATTACAAATGACCAATCTTTGAAATAAACGTCTTGTTTAAGCATATAACATGAAAAATGACACCGAGTTTTAGGAAAAGTGTTTCCTCTCTTGAAAGTAAACTTTTTGCTTGGCGTATCGATAATGAATCATTTTCCTAGATCATTTCCTGCTAAACAAACGGCAGCCTTACTTAAGAAGAAATACCTGTCAATGCCAATGCCAAACATTAACTTCAAGCACCAAACATAGGAATCCATCATGTCTTTATATACATAAACCATCAAGATACAATCGACAAGTTCCATGAATAATTATTTAGATTATTCATGAAAATATAAGTGAAAACAGGCATGAGCCTCAACCTTAGACCAGTATAATACCTTCTCATTTTCTGGACAAAAGAGAAGGAAATACTGTCACACAATCAATGGACAAGTGATGAAAATAGAAAGCAGGCATAATGGAGCTTCAACCTTAAACCAATACGGACACCTTCTCATTTCCTGGACAAACAAGAAGGAAATACTGTGCCACAACTAAAACAACGGAGTTAGCAGTGGCTTGCCCTGAAAGTGAGCCACCAAGTTTTCAATCACAAGGTCAGCCATGGCTTTGTGGGTTTCAACTGTGGCACTTCCTATATGAGGTACTAGGACAACATTTTCTAGGCCAAGCAGCTCCTCAGGTACATTAGGCTCATTTTCAAATACATCAAGCCCAGCCCCACCTAGCCCGCCCTTCAAGCAATGCAGATACCAACTCTCGTTCATCAACATGTGGGCCTCTCCCTATGTTAATCAGAACACCCTTTGGACCCAATGCATCAATTACCTCACGATTGACAATGTGGCAGGTCTCTGGCAGTTAGAGGGCACGCAACGATCAGCACATGACAGTTGGATGCCAATTCGACAACACTTGGATAGTACTTATATTTAGAATCTTGTTTTTCTGTTCTAGAGTAGTAACAGATTGAACAGTTGAATGCTTCAGCTCTCTTGGCAACTGCGGTGCCAATCCTTCCCAACCCAATAATGCCAACTGTTTTACCAGAGAACTGCAAGGAAAAAGAAAAAGTATTAAGAATAAAATTGCAGTTGAAAAGAAAATCGCAGAAAAAAATTGAACGAACAAAAATGTTATAATGTCAGAATCTATAATCTGAGGGCGTTCTAAAACTCTATAACAATGGAACTACAATCCTATACTTAATTTTCCACTATAATGCTTAATGTCTATCAAGCATATGACAAGAAAAATATCTGGTATATATCGAGATACATTTAGTAACTAAAATGAAATTCCTTCCTTAGGTATAATTAGATTGTTACTATATTTTTCCTGAAGCCAGATAAAGGACAAATGTAAACATATATTTTGTCCTAGATTTTGACATTTCTCCTACCCATTTATATATTTGAGGAAGGAGCAGCTACCCTAAGATCAGGGACTAAGGAAAAGGCATCTGCAAATAATTCTTCACTATTTCTTTGCAACATTCCCAAGTGATGCAACGTTATAATGGGTTTGCTCCTGTTCTTAAGGCATGGACTTATGCCCAGAGTATGTAACTGAAGATACTGTGGAGTTTTGAATTTACTTTAATCATACATTGACCATACAAAATGACTTTCGGAATTCACCCTCACTCACACACAAGCACTAATCTCAGAGTGGAAAAGAAATGAGCAGCTGTGTCTGGTACTTTGGGTGGAAAAGAAACAAGCAGCTGCTTCTTGAAACATTATGAACACGAGCAAGAGCACCAGATTGAACTCTAAGAGAAAACAACCTAATCTCAAACATATAGGTGACATATTACATTACAAACATTCAAATCAATCTTTAAACCTATACGGGCCATAAATCAAGTAAGTGTTAGCACAAGCTGATAAGTAAAGATTCTTAATATAGTACCATTGATTAGCATGAAATCTACCTTCACCAAGGGCTACGGAATTTAAGAGTAAAGTGGCAGAATTATTCCCACATGCTCAATGGAGAGATAAAAAGATATTACTGTTTTCTTTATCCGTTTACTGTTCATGACAAAATTTTATATGACGTAAAAACTTGTCGGAGAATATAGCTTTCACGTACAAAGAGTGACAGCATTACATAACAAAGTGGGAGTTAATAGAAAAGAATGTTATTTTGTCTCTTCAGGAGCACACCTAAACATCAGGTGAGTGATACTGGTCAAGCCGATGGAAGAAATCTCAGTTATAGGAGAGAGTAGCTAAAATTTCTGCAGACAAAATGGTATGGCGTACCAGTACGAAGCCCAAACACGTACTTCTGAATTCAGAACTAAGCCTTACAAGACAATATTTTGTTCTTGGGCACTCAAATGCAAAGTTAATTTATTATCAAGTGTTGCAATCTCAAACCAATTTTATGTGGGTGTGCCTACAATGCCCAGTTACAGCCAAGAGGCATTAAATACAAAAACTTACTGCTGCCATTACATAAACCTCAACCAACCCAGAGAAAAAGGAAATTCCAGTACTAAAAATTCATCAACCATATAAAGCTCAACAACCACGTACATTAGCTAATCCATAAGTAAATTAAAAGGGAATTATTAGTTTGAAATTTCTAAATAGGAAACACAAACCTTCGTAGTCAACTTGTAATTACCCGTCTTCCATTTCCCGCTCCTAACATATCGATCACACTCACAAATCCTCCTCAACAGCGCCAAAATCAACCCGATCGTCAAGTCTGCTACCTCATCCGTCAATACATCCGGCGTGTTTGTAACCGGAACCGCCTTCTCTTTACACTTACCCAGATCAATTTTATCCACCCCAACACTACAGCTCGACACAATTTCAAGATTCGGTAAAGCTTCAATTAGTGCAGCATCCGCGCCATTTCCAGAACTCGTAACAATGGCTCGTATCGAGTCGGCGTGGTCCTTGAAGAACTGGGTCTTTTCTGGGTGGTTCAAAAACTTCAAGAGCTTGAATCGCTTGTCGAGTTCTTGCTCCAAGTAGGAAAGCACTTGATCAGCCAAGAGTACTTTAATGGACTCCATTTTTAGGGTTAGGGTTACTGGTTCTGTGGTCGCTGACTCGCTGAGGTTGAAGAGGACGGTCAGACGGCAATCGTCAGTATGCAACGGAATATATTAGGAGGGAGTGGGCAAGGGTAACCGACAAACTTAATTTTTCAAATTGATCAATTGCTTTATTTATTTGTTTATTTTAAGAAAAATTCACAAAATATATTAGGAAATTATTTTCACCCAAAAAATAAAATTAATTTCACTTATAGGACTTTACGTAATTAAGTGGGTCATACCTAGAACTAATTCTAATTAGTAAGAGTAATGTCCTACAAGAGGATTGGCATGAAGTATACGTAAATTCTTAAAAACTAAATCAATTGTTTGACACATCATATAAATATAATAGCATAATATAAATTTTATATATAATTTTTATATATTATTTAATATTAATACAATAATATAAATTATACTGTAACTCTTTTGTATATATGTTTTATAGTATAATATTATATAATAAAATAAAAAATAATAATATGACAACAATAATTATATAACCTAATATATTATATAATCGTACACCTATCTAATTTTCCAAACACTTTTTAAGTTTCGGGAAATTGATGACAATTTACGGAGAAGCTGGTGCTTGTGCAGATGGTTTCACTACTATTGGAGTTAGGTTTTTTAATTTAGCTGTCCGGTCAAAAGCTGAAGTTAGATTATGTTTTAAGTTTTGACGTTGTTGTACATGGGCTCTCCAGGTTTTATTTCTATTGCTTTTATGTCAAATCTAAAGGCAATTCTTGTTTTTTCCATCACATTTCTTGTACTGCCAATAGATTTTTTTTTTTCTAGTTATACTATTATCCTTTTTATCAACAAAAAAATATATAAATCATTGTATACTATTTTAGAAAAAAAAATTGAGGAGAGGACGAGATTTTACATTACAAATTAAATTTGGTAAAGATATAATTTTTATCCTTATAATTTGACACAACATTTAGATCTTTTTAGTTCTGGGTTTTTGCAACGGAGAGCACTAGTAAGAATTTAGTATTATTATCATTAATCTACTAAATTATAATTTTTAAAAATTATTAAATTAGATCATAATTATATCTTTTTTTTATAATGAATTCTAATTGTTAAAATGACTCAAATAACATTTCATAAAAATACTGTACCTTCTTAAACTTTATCTTTTCATCTATTTGTCTATTTTTCTTTCATTATTTAGATTAAGAAAGAAAATATAATTTGAGAAAAATTAAGCTCAATTTTTTTAATAGTAACCCACTATTTATACTATTTCTATCTAACTTTTAGCAATAATTTCTCTTTTATTTTGAGAGATGCACAATCCAATAAATACAAACTCCTCCTTTTCTAAACTATCCCATTATATTTTATCCATATACATTTACTTCACAAAAAAAATATTATCACATTAACAAGAAAAAAAAAGCCTTAAGATTAAGTTCAGAAGAAGAACTATATCTAGTAGATTCAAAACTTCAATTACATCAGACGACATGGCTAAAAATAAAACAGGACCGTTACTTTCCCTGCAATCATAGAAGTTACAATACTTTCATTAAAAAATTATTTAAGTCATTTTAACAACAAAAGTTTAAACGGAAGGTAAATGGTATTGCTATAATTCCCGGTAATGCAGACGGGTATTTTTATTTTCAAATTCTGTGAACAACATATGTTAGTATCTGAATTGTGATTTTTATTGTGGTATTTGATTCAGATATGGAACAGGTGAAGGAGAGGTTTTCAAAACTACTTCTGGGTGAAGATATGTCTGGTGGAGGAAAGGATGTCAAATCGATAATGAATCATTTTCCTAGATCATTTATTGCTAAACAAACAGAATCCTTACTGAAGAAGAAGTACCTGTCAATGCCAATGCCAATGCCAAACATTAACTTCAAGCACCAAATATAGGAATCAATCATGTCTTCATAACCATCAAGATACAATCGAGAAGTTCCAGGAATAATTATTTAGATTATTCATGAAAATATAAGTGAAAACAGGCATGAGCCTCAACCTTAGACCAGTATAATACCTTCTCATTTTCTGGACAAAAGAGAAGGAAATACTGTCACACAATCAATGGACAAGTGATGAAAAGTAGAAAGCAGGCATAATGGAGCTTCAACCTTAAACCAATACGGACACCTTCTCATTTCCTGGACAAACGAAGAAGGAAATACTGTGCCACAACTAAAACAACGGAGTTAGCAGTGGCTTGCCCTGAAAGTGAGCCACCAGGTTTTCAATGGCAAGGTCAGCCATGGCTTTGCGGGTTTCAACTGAGGCACTTCCTACATGAGGTAATAGGACAACATTTTCTAGGCCAAGCAGCTCCTCGGGTACATGAGGCTCATTTTCAAATACATCGAGCCCAGCCCCACCTACCCGCCCTTCGAGCAATGCAGATACTAACTCTCTTTCATCAACATGTGGGCCTCTCCCGATGTTAATTAGAACACCCTTTGGACCCAATGCATCAATTACCTCGCGATTGACAATGTGGCGGGTCTCTGACGTTAGAGGGCACGCAACAATCAGCACATGACAGTTGGATGCCAATTCGACAACACTCGGATAGTACTTATATTTAGAATCTTGTTTTTCTGTTCTAGAGTAGTAGCAGATTGAACAGTTGAATGCTTCAGCTCTCTTGGCAACTGCGGTGCCAATCCTTCCCAACCCAATAATGCCAACTGTTTTACCAGAGAACTGCAAGGAAAAAGAAAAAGTATAAGAATAAAATTGCAGTTGAAAGGGAAAACTGCTGAAAAAAATTGAACTAACAAAAAGTTATAATGTCAGAATCTTTAATCTGAGAGCGTTCTAAAACTTTATGACAATGGAACTACAATCCTATACTTAATTTTCCACCATAATGCTTAATGTCTATCAAGCAAATGACAAGAAAATTATCTGGTATACATCGAGATACATTTAGTAACTAAAAGGAAATTCCTTCCTTAGTTAAATAGATTGTTACTATATTCTTCCTGAAGCCAGACAAAGGACAACTGTAAACATATATTTTGTCCTAGATTTTGACATTTCTCCTACTCACTTATACATTTGTCAAAGGAGCAGCTACCCTAAGATCAGGGACTAAGAAAAGGCATCTGCAAATAATTCTTCACTATTTCTTTGCATCATTCCAAAGTGACACAGTGTTCTAATGGGTTTGCTTCTGTTCTTAAGGCATGGACCTATCCCAGAGTATGTAACTGAAGTCTGAAAATACTTAGAAGTCTTGAATCAACTTTAATCATACAAAAAGACTCTCGGAATTGTCTCTCTCTCCCACACAAGCAATAATCTCTGGGTGGAAAAGAAATGAGCAGCTGTTTCTAGTACTTTGGGTGGAAAAGAAACAAGCAACTGTTTCTTGAAACATTATGAACACGAGCAAAAGCACCAGATTGAACTCTAAGATAAACAACCTAATCTCAAACATATAGGTGACATATTACATTACAAACATTCAAATCAATCTTTAAACCTATACGGGCCATAAATCAGGAAAGTGTTAGCATAAGTTGATAAGTAAAGATTTAGTACCATTGATTACAATAAAATCAACCTTCACCAAGACTACGGAGTTTAAGAGGAAAGTGGCAGAATTATTTCCACAGACTCAATGGAGAGAAAAAAAGAGATATTACTGTTTTCTTTATCCGTTTACTGTTCATGACAAAATTTTATATGACTGTAAAACTTGTCGGAGAATATAGCTTTCACGTACAAAGAGTGACAGCATTACATAACAAAGTGGGAGTTAATAGAAAAGAATGTTATTTTGTCTCTTCAGGAGCACACCTAAACATCAGGTGAGTGATACTGGTCAAGCCGATGGAAGAAATCTCAGTTATAGGAGAGAATAGCTAAAATTTCTGCAGACATAATGGTATGGCGTACCAGTACGAGCCCAAACACGTACTTCTGAATTCAGAACTAAGCCTTACAAGACAATATTTTGTTCTTGGGCACTCAAATGCAAAGTTAATTTATTATCGAGTGTTGCAATCTCAAACCAATTTTTTGTGGGTGTGCCTACAATGCCCAGTTACAGCCAAGAGGCATTAAATACAAACACTTACTGCTGCCATTAACATAAACCTCAACCAACCCAGAGAAAAAGGAAATTCCAGTACTAAAAATTCATCAACCATATAAAGCTCAACAACCACGTACATTAGCTAATCCATAAGTAAATTAAACGGGAATTATTAGTTTGAAATTTCTAAATAGGAAACACAAACCTTCGTAGTCAACTTGTAATTACCCGTCTTCCATTTCCCGCTCCTAACATATCGATCACACTCACAAATCCTCCTCAACAGCGCCAAAATCAACCCGATCGTCAAGTCTGCTACCTCATCCGTCAAAACGTCCGGCGTGTTTGTAACCGGAATCCCCTTCTCTTTACACTTACCCAGATCAATTTTATCCACCCCAACACTAAAGCTTGACACAATTTCAAGATTCGGTAAAGCTTCAATTAGTGCAGCATCCGCACCATATCCAGAACTCCCAACAATGGCTCGGATCGAGTTGGCGTGGTCCTTGAAGAACTGGGTCTTGTCCGGGTAGTTCCAAAACTTCAAGAGCTTGAATCGCTTGTCGAGTTCTTGCTCCAAGTAGGGAAGCACTGGACCAGCCAAGAGTACTTTAATGGATTCCATTTTCAGTGTTCGGGATACTGGTTCTATGGTCGCTGAGGTTGAAGATGAGGTTGAAGATGGACGGCCAGACGGAGAATCGTCAGTCTGCAACGAAAATGGGCCAGGAGGGAGTGGCCTAGTTTACCTTGACAAACAAAAATTTTCAAATTGATGAATTGCTTAATTTATTTGTTTATTAAAAAAAAAATCACAAAATATATAGAGATTATTTCCGCTCAAAAATAAAATTAATTCACTTATGTGTAGGTTACACATATTCAAGTGGGGCAAACCCATTTATAAGGAGTAGAATTAATTTCACTTAGCAAAAACAATGTCCTCCATATATTATTGTACAAAAAGAAATAAGAGAAGACGAGATATTATGTTACAAATTAAATTTAGTAAATAAGAAAATTTTATTTGTATAATTCATTACACAATTTGTTAAGATCTTTTTAGTTTAGTTTTAATGTGGTTAATGTGATCTTTAAAAAAAAAAAAAGGTTAATGTGAATCATTTTACTAGACAAAATATCATATGTTCGAAGTGATTAATTTGTTTTAGGTCATGCACTTGATTTTGAATGTCATTTTAGTTCTTATATTTGTGAAATCTATCATGTCTCACATGTGTTTACATAACTCAAAAATAAAAAAATTATAGAAAAGTATTTTGTATGTCAATATACGATCAATTGAGGCCCAAATATATATATATATAATCAATTTAAAATTTAATTGGACGAGAGATTGATGAGAAGGAGTACATTCACTTTTTTTTTCCTTTTAAAATTACATGGATTATATAGGCCAAATAGAAATTAGATGGATTAAAATAAATTTTGTGTGAAAGTATAGGATTAAGAGTATACTTCAACTATCTATTAAGAGTGAAAATAGTTTAAGGTCTAAAACTCATTAAGGAGCTGACGTGTTTATTAAGATGATATATTTATTTTGTATTTTGATAAGTCCGAATTCTTGAAAAGCGGGTAAGTAAAATAATTTAAGAAAGGGATCAAAAATTTTAATTTTAGAATAAGTTATTTGAAAAAGATTAATAATTATATCCCTCTTTAAATTAGAAAGATATTAGTCCTACGAAATATTTATCTATGGAGAGTATTTATGGAAAATTAAAAGAAAATGTAAAATTTTATTTGTTAATTTTGATATTAATAAAAATTAAATTAATTGAGGTGAGAGATGGCCAAAGAAAAAGACAAAACCTAAGAAAATAATAATGGTATCAATAATTAGAACACTGACAATGAGTCTTCAATTTATAATTGTGGGCCAATGGAAGGTGGGTATGTCTTTTGGAAGATTGGACATTTCTATATTTATTTAGAAGTTGGCCACCGACAGCCATATTACACATGATTTTTCTTAATTTTAAGATCAAGGGCCCAAGCTTGATTAAATAAACTATTTTTGGTTTGCTTCTCTAAGTTTTTCTTTTTTAATTTCTTTCAAAATGCTTCTCATTATTTCTCATGTCTGATTACTTTCTCTTTAAGAGTTATTTGTCCCATCTCTGAAGTTGTAATTGTACCTTATACGTGGAGTTGCAATATTATTAATTATTAAATTAAGTTAAAATATTTTATTCAATTTGAGGAACATTTATTTATTGTATATGCTACTTATATTATTGTTCCATTTGATGTAATGAATAACATCATTTCTTATATAAAAATAATTGGTAGTCTAATCTCTTTTTATTTAGATTAAGATAATTATGCATTGATGCTCGGCAAAGAATTATTATTATTATTTTTTATTATCTATAAAATATTGTCAATATCTAAATGCATTGAGAAATAGAATTTTAAGGAGTTAATTTGGTGAGTAAAAATCTCATAAAATGAATCACATTGAGAGAAAAATTTAAACTCACTGAAGAACTTCATGACATGGGCATGTGGCATAATAACATAAACCAAAAATTGGGTACAAAGTAGATGAAATAGAGTAGGGTAAGACAATCATATTAGCATGGATTTTTTTTTATTGATTCTTAAACTGAGTCATCTACACCGTCCATCCATTTCAGACAGATAATAAGAAGCTAGAGAGAGAAATTGCCGCCTAGTAGTTATGCATGTCTGTCATTCCTGGTCTTTAGCCACTCTTTGACTTCCAAATTAAAACGTCAACCATCCAATTTATCACAATCTCAATTAAACAAACTTTCCCTCCCAACACAAATTTAAGCCAATTTTTTTGTTTCTATCACTTTTAAACCCACCTCATTTCTCAAACATGAACCCCACGTTCCCTCAACCCAACTCAAAATAAGGAAAACTAACACAAACCCATCAACCAATTACCTCCACAACTTTGTCAAACTCATTGATTCCTAAAAATCACATCCTTAATCATTTGGAAGCTTGGCTTCTCTCCCCTGTTCTTCCTTACCTCTCTTACATCAATAATAACAAATTTTCATCTTCCTCTTCTTTTTCATTTTCACCATTTCTTCCCACAAGTCCATCAAACCCCATGTTTTGTTCTCCCTTGTTCATTCCTTGAAGGTTTTTGCTAGGAAAGTAAAAATGGTTCGGGCAACCGAACAAGAACAAGAAACATACATGTCTAAACTTTTCAATTTCCGAGGGATGTTTGAAAACACAGGGAGACATGCAAAAAGTTTAAGTGTTGATAGTGGTAGTACATTAGATTCTTCACAGGATGATAAATCAATAAAGCAAGGATCAATTTCTTTACATGACAATGAAAAACAGCAAACTGGGTCTCCATTAGATAGAGAAAAGGGTCCCAATTCAAGGTTGAGCAAGGAAGAAGTTGCAGCCAGAGAAGCCAAGATATTTGCAGGTAAATAAAAAATTTAGAATGTAAACTCTGTTTTGTATTATGATCCTATTGATGCCCTTTATCCTAATATTTCGATTTTTTTGATTGATTTTATCTAACAAAAAGTTTAAACGGAAGGTAAATGGCATTGCTATAATTCCAGGTAATGCAGGCGCGTTTTTATTTTCAAATTTTGTGAACAACATATGTTAGTATCTAAAATTTGTGATTTTTATTGTGGGATTTAATTCAGATATGGAACAGATGAAGGAGAGGTTTTCAAAACTACTTCTGGGTGAGGATATGTCTGGTGGAGGCAAGGGTGTTTCATCTGCTTTGGCATTATCAAATGCCATTACAAACCTTGCTGGTAATTGCTATCTTGCTTTCTTTCCAGTTCTGTCACGAAATGTATATGAGAAGTATGGTACATAAGATGTATGCATACAGCGTGCTGGCCAAAGAAAGAACCAATATGAATTTTTAAAAAAACAACCATTTCAGTTTGGTTTATATTCATAGATTAAAGTAAGCTCCACGTCAATTTCTTGTTTTAGGGTCTTGAAAGATTCACCTATAGCATCCAATGATTAAAAAGCAATTCAGTTTCACATGAAAATTGCTCAAATGTATAATTGATTTTTCTCATTGACAATGCAGCTTCTGTTTTTGGTGAACAACGAAAACTAGAGCCAATGGCAGCAGAAACAAAAGCAAGGTGGAAAAAAGAAACTGATTGGCTTTTATCAGTCACTGATCACATTGTTGAAATGGTTCCTTCACAACAGAAAACCAATGGAATAAATATGGAGGTAATAATTAATCTCTTTCTCTCTCTTCCCCTCACTCTTTTCCCAAAATCACTAATTTGATTAGATCTTCCTTTCATTGATCAGATAATGACGACACGGCAAAGAACTGATCTTCACATGAATATTCCCGCTCTGCGCAAACTAGATGCAATGCTTATTGTAAGAAGAATAACCTCTTGTGTGTGAATGTGCAAGTTCCTTTCTTTATGTCCTTGTGCCAAATACGACCATTGATTTTTACACCATATGAATATACGATTATTTTCTAATGCAACTGATGATGATGGGCAGGATTGTCTAGACAACTTCAAAGATCAAAATGACTTCTTTTATGTATCAAGAGATGATGACAATTCAGAGAAAGGAAGTGCAAAAAGAAAAGATGATAAGTGGTGGCTACCTAAAGTTAAAGTTCCCCTAGATGGTCTATCTGAAATGTCAAGAAAATTTCTGCAGTATCAGAAAGATTGTGTGAACCAAGTACTTAAAGCAGCCATGGCCATAAATGCTCAAGTTCTATCAGAAATGGAGACCCCTGAAAACTATATTGAATCCCTACCCAAAGTAAGAGGAAACAACTTCCATTGGTGTGTTCCATAGATGTTCACTGCCTTGATAAATTTCTTGATTCACATCTTCTAATGCTGATTCTTTTTATGTGTATTCTTTTATAGAATGGGAGGGCAAGTCTCGGGGACTCAATCTACAGAAGTATTACAGTTGAATTTTTTGATCCTGATCAGTTCCTATCAACCATGGACTTATCATCAGAGCATAAAATCCTAGATCTCAAGAACAAAATGGAGGCTTCCATAGTGATTTGGAAGAGGAAGATGAACCAAAAAGATGGAAAATCTGCTTGGGGGTCAGCTGTGAGCTTGGAAAAAAGGGAGCTTTTTGAAGAGAGAGCAGAGACCATCTTACTTCTTATCAAGCAGCGTTTTCCTGGAATTCCTCAATCTGCATTAGATATTAGCAAAATCCAATACAACCGGGTAAGATCATGTTCAATGTGCAACTTGAGTTCTGTCTGATATCAAATTCCCTCCATGAGTTGCAAGCCCAAGGTTTTCTTATTGTTCAAGTCTTCAAGATGGATAACATATATAGGTCTAATACTCTAGTACCCTAATTTCTTCATGTTTTATCAACTTCTTTAAGGATCTCTTGCCTTGCAGGATGTAGGGCAGGCTATTCTTGAGAGCTATTCAAGAATATTGGAAAGTTTGGCTTTCACAGTGCTGTCAAGAATTGAAGATGTACTATATGCTGATTATCTCACTCAAAACCCATCCCAAGCAGGAAATAGAAAGTGCTCTGTAAGAGCCTCCCCTCAAACTACAGTGCCAGATATGTTTCCAAGTCCTAGAGAAGAGACAGATAAAAGTGGTGCTGAGACACCTGGTTCAATGACACTGTCAGATTTTATGGGTTGGGGAGCGGATCAAGGAGAAACTGAGATGAAGAAGGACTCAATGGGATTTTCAGATGATGCTATCAATGGAAAGCATCAAAAACTTCCCAATATAGTAGTGACCAACAAGAAGTTGTCCTATCTTGAGAACTTGGGTGGTGTGAGAAGTCCAACAGCACGACACTAATGACACTTGTAGGAAGGGAATTAAAGACAAGGGAACAAACACCATAGATAGAGAAGAATAAAGAGAAAATTAATGACAGAAAAAGGAAACACTAAGGAAAAAGCCTGACATTTAAATTCTAACTTTCTGTAAGTGTCATTCGAGTTGTGATTACTAATTGTCAGTCTATTGTTTTCCTTTTGTGAATAGTAATGAATGCTGTAAATTATTGGGTTTGAAGTATTGTGGCTATGTTTACTTGTATCAGTACAGGAAATGGATTTGTAGTCTGTTAGCCTCTGAAATATAACTTACTCAAGAGATTTCATGCGTCTCACCAACATGTTCTTCAACTTCTCTTTTGTGATTGTATTAGAAGAAATCTCCAGCTTAACTACTCTTACAGACTATATAACTGATAAAGGATGAACTGAGAGAAAGGTCTAGAGTGCATGGTTTAATCACCATATAAATCATCAAAACAAAAGGGAAATGTAAAGAAATCTACATTGCACCAAGACTTTCCTCCTCAAAATTAACCATTCAGAGAATTAAATTTTAAAGCATTGCTGAGGATAAGAGTTCATAGATTCTGATGATAACAAAAACTCTACTCAAAAGATATAATTCCCAACATCAAATTATGACAAAACCACAATCCTAATATAGTGGGACTAACATCACATTCATAATCAAATGAGCCAAACCAAGAAGGCATTGAACTAAACAATAGAGCAGTACCCCAAATAACATTAGAAACAAATATCTTTGAAAAGTGAATCACGGGTTCTTAAGTACACTTTAGACATACTTACAAGTTGTGGAAATAGGGAAATTCAATAGGAAAAACGTTGAATATGGAGCTCTGAAACTAAATTAGATCTTGCCACGTGGCCCGAGCTTTGGTGGGAGTTGTGGGCCCTTCTTGATTGGTAAAATGTCACCAGTTGATGTGGCACTGAAGTAAGCAAGGGTTGAACCACCTCCCAATATCAAGAATTTGAGCAATAATCCCCTCTTTGTGAATGGAGCAGCAAATGTCTCAAAAAACTTGCTCTGCATAAATTTCAATACAAAAGCATGAAATACTTATAACTACCATTTCCTTCTAATCCTCACTTATGATTAATGACGAATCAAAATTTATCCAAATGTAGAGCTTTCATAGCTCAGTTTAGTAAGCGGGAGGTCTTCAGTTCGACTCTCAACGAAAGCAAGCTAATTTCTTTTTAGTTCCTATACTTTATTGAAGATTGAAGAAGATGGACAAACCTGAAGAGGGTTGTATGGAGAAGGTGCATCTGAACCATACAAGTCCCACTGTCCAGTGGTGTTACCCAAATCCTCCAAATCAAAGTACACACTTTTGTCACCATACTTTGCCACCACAGCACCAGTCCTATCCACCCAAGAATCCATCATTATGGAAAATTAAGTAAAGAATAGATTTTTCTTTTTGCAATTTCATTTTGGTACCTGAAGTTTTTGGGTCTGAAACTCTGGCGGCTAGGCTTCACATAGAGCTTTGTTCCACTGAGGGAACTTCCACCAAGACCCTTTATGGTGGCTGGTTGAACAGCAGCAAAGGTTGCTAGAGAAGCCATGGCCTATGGTTTCCAAGTTCCTACTAAGTTTCCTTCTGTTTCAATTGGGCCAAGAGGCAGAGACGCTCTGGTTTTGGATCTTTTGCACGGATCATAGCTTGACATGTGGCAAATCCCTTTTCTGTCAGAGGATTTCGGAAACTCATTTACAGGGTGCCACGTAGATCGGAGCTGGATAAGCCTATCCGTTTCTGATATTCGGTAAAGAGTATAGCCGAAATATTGAGTATTAATGTATTCTATATTATTTTAAATTTTTTTAGTTCTATTTAAAAGAAAGAAATGAGTTAATTACTATGAACTTAGTTTCTTTTAATTTACGTATATTATTATAAAATAAGAGGCCCTTAGGAGTTTATTTATTTATTTTTATAATAGTCAAAATAAATAAATTAGTTTTTTATTAATTTAAAAAATTAACTTTTTGGTAGGTACTCATATCATTTATAAACTAACTTATTTTTTCTCCTTTAAATAAGACCAAAAAATTTTAAAAGGACAATTTTATACTCTTTTTAAAAGAAATATCATTAAGCATGTACATAATCATATACATGTAACTAGTTTTTATTAATTATACGAGTTTATTTTATTTTTAGTTACTTTAATTTTTCAATCTAAAATATTATGCAATAAAAATCACAAATAATTATATTTTATGAGCGTCACAATTATAAAAATTATTAAATTTATAAAGAAAAAATAATAAAAAGCATAACATTTTAAGATTCAAAATATAATTTTAAAAATTAGGGGCCAAAAAATAAAACTATAAATCTTACCAGTACCAGAATCATAAAAGTATAACTATTAAAGGGTTAGACTGGAAGTGTATTTTTAAACCTTGAAGGGACTGAAATGATAAAAATTTAAATATGTAGAGCCAAAATAGGATTTTGAAAAAAATCTTATAATGGCTATGGCCCCACCCGCTCACCACGTCTTGCTACCCGGACACCTAGCTCGAGGAGTTTCGGGAGTTTACGTTTTTGAGTCACGGCGTTTGACGAAAAAGCCACTTGCAGTAGTGAATGAGGAATTGGTGCTTTCTTTTTTCTTTTTTCCTTTTTTAAAATAAAAAATATATATATTTAATTATACCATTTTAAAAGTCATAAAAAACTTGTAATCTCCTATTTTAAAATAATATAAATTAATTAATTTTAAACTAAACTAAATTAACTAAAAGAATTAAAATATAGTTTTTATCTCCTCAAAACTATCTATTACTCCATCTATTCACATACAATTACAATTCATTTCTATTAATATACCTATTTTTACTCACACACTAAGTTCAATTTTTTTTTTTAATAAGACTAAAAAATTTAAAATAACAACATTATATTTTTTTTTTATAAAATTATTTAAAATTCATGTACGCACGTAGTTAGTATTTATAATATGCTGCAACACCAAATTATCAAAACTTAATCGTAATGTGCTCCATAGGCATAGACCATAAATCAATAACACCAGATAAATATTTTTCTTATTATAATTTAAACCACATAACATGACTCATAGTTAGATTAATTTAAACATTACTTATGATAAACGGAGAGAAAGGAGAATGCAGTCTGGATAATTGCAACGTAAAAGCCTAAAACTGTAAATATGACTTCTGGTTTAGTTAAGGATCGACGACTAAGTTCCGCCCTTAACTTGGCCGAAGGAATATTTATATAATAGTAGACTGCGTGAATCACTGAAGAAAGATAGCATTCATGAAAATCAAAATTAATACCCTTGGTGAGGCCACTGATGAGCTGATACACTTCCTCGTTGTGAACTAGAGCATTTTTATGTATAATATTTTTGATGTTAAGAATTTCAACGTCTTCAGCCGAGTTGACCTACCCATGTAAGAACACAATGTAAGATGTGAAATAAGGTTGGACATCACGAAAACACTGCTCATAGGCCACCAAATTTCTCAAGATGGAACCAATATTATTGTCAATAAACAGAGGAGGAATTTCCAGTAAATATGGTTTACCATGTTTGATTTCCAAGAGTCTTTGTTCGTTTCCTTTTCTGATCTGGATTCCATGATATATGAGTTCTTTGGCACGAGGTATTAGAAACTCTTGATCCGAAGACTTTTGAGTCCCATGAGAAGGACGAGAACCAGTTAGTGGTTCGAACATAGAGTGATACAGTGCCAGTAGATGTTGGGGATAACTTTCAGTTGGCAACTTTTCAGCTTTTAGTGATAAGCTTTGAAGAAATTCAGAAGCAAGAGTAAGCAGACTTTGTTCATTGTCAATTGGCCTTGTTAACTGATACAGCTTTTGGAGTACAAAAAATGGTAGCTGGTTTTCCAGCTTCACCAAATCCATCCCTATTGCTGGTACAATCCACCGCTCTCTTAATAGAGAACCACTGGCAAATTCCTGCACAGAAAATGAAAGAAAGTTCTTTGAAATATATAACATATGTGAAAAAACCAGAGATTGCAATATGAGCTTCTGTTCAACCGTAAGGATCAGACATATATACCACTTAATTTAGGATAACATCATTATTGTCAATGTGGAGCTTAATATTATATATAAGTATATGGACCCACACCTGTTAATACCAATTGATTGGTAATTTTAAGGGGTGACTCTTAACAATTATCAAAGTGGAATATATATATATATATATAGATTTAACAAGTTTAGCAAAAAAGAAGAAAACATTAGAAAGAAATGTATGAATATATAATATATGAAACCTGATAGAATTGTCTGTTGTGATCCCAACAGTGGAAGAGGTGCAGTATTAAACAACCATCGAGTACCATCATGCGGACAAAATCGTCGCTACAGATATCAGCAAAGGCTTCTGAGTAGCAGCATCTTGTTCTTTCTTCAAGCTTCTTCATTTCTTCAGCCAACTTTCCTAGCCGGACTTCTTTCTCGTCGCTTGTTTGACTATGCATATAAGGGGAACGGAATAGAAACTGGATTTTATGCTGCTCTGTCACCGTGAGTAGTTCTTGCCGTTCCTTCTTATAGTGAAAGGGGCCTATAGTGACAACCTCAGGATCATAGGCAAATTCATATGCACGTCTCATCGTTACAGGTGCTCTGGAGATGGAACAAGGTGGCAGGAGGAGGACTTGGACAAGGTTGATCATTTTCAGTGTTGTTACCATAATTTGTTTCTTCTTCCATGCAGTCCGTCACTAGCTTGGACACCCATGATGGATAAGGAGGAGTAGCCATTGAACACAAATTTGAAAGACTTCTCAATGCAATGGAGGATTACTTGATTCTACCTCCTCCAAATTCTGATTCCTTGCTTAATTATAAAACCCAAGAATGACTTTTTTAAAGTTAATAATAATAAAAAAAAAAAACACTTTGGAACCTTTTTATTTTTCTATTAATGAAATACTATAGAATAAAATAAAATAAAAGACTACTAGAAAAAAAAAAATTACATCGATCGATGAACTAAGTCAAACAAAAGAAAAAAATATAAAATAAAATAGACCACTTGGTGTTTCCCTTGCCAATCTATAGATACGAGGCATGCGCTTATCAACTCATAATTTGCTTAAGAAAATGATCCAAGTTCGGAATACATGTCGTCAGAAATTTAAAATTTAAGAATACTATTCTCAGACCTGAAGTTGTGGATCTTCTGATTACTACTAGAAAAAAAAAAAAAAAAAAGAGACCATTTGGACCTGTTTCCATTGTCAATCTGTGGCATCAAATGGGTAGGACTTGGACTATTATGACATATATTGAGATTTTGATGCTACAATTCTCGAGTCTACTATTTTGATTTTATTTTTCTCAAAACAGGGAGTGGTCCCATCTTGAGAACTTTGGTGGTGTGAGAAGTCCAACACCACGACACTAATGACACTTGTAGGAAGGGAATTGAAGATAAGGGAAGAAACATCATACACAGAAAGAAATAAAGAGAAAATGACAGCCTTGCCTTCAAATTCTAACTTTCGGTTAAGTGTGATTTGAGTTGTGATTACTAATTGTCAATCTATAGTTTTGTAAATAGTAATAAATGCTGTGAATTATTGGGTTTGAAGTATTGTGGATATGTTTTCTTGTATCAGTACAAGAAATGGATTTGTAGTCAGGTAGCCTATGAAATATAACTTACTCAAGAGAGTTCATGTTTCTCACCAACGTGTCCTTTAACTTCTCTTTTGTGATTGTATTAGAAGAAATCTTCAGAAATTTTTATTTTTCAATGATTAAATAATAGCAAACATGACTCACAGTTAATTAAATTTTTTTTATTATTTCACACGATAAACTGCGAGCACGGTGAATACAGTCTGGATAATTGCAACATATAAACGTAAAAGTCCCAACAGGACTTCTGGTTTCAATAAGTTTTGACGATTAAGAAGTGCCTGACAGCCTTATACCTCGCCAAAGGGTTATTTTTCCAAGAGTTGATTCTCTGAATCACTGAAGAAAGATAGCATTCATGAAAATCAAAATTAACAACCTTGTTGAGGCCATCGATAAGCAGAGACACTTCCTGGCTGTCACCTAGAGCAGATGTATAATATTTTTGATGTTAAGTATTTCAACATCTTTAGCCGAGTTGATCAAGCCATCTAAGAATGCAATGTAAGATGTGAAATAAAGTTTCACATCACGAAAACACTGCTCATAGGCCACCAAATTTCGAAAGATGGAAACAGTACTATTGTTAATAAACAGAGGTGGAATTTTTAGTAAATTTGGTTCCCCATGTCTGGTTTTCCACAGACTTTGTTTTTCCAAGTCTGTTGAAAACAAAGTCCTTCTAAGATGTGAAATAAGGTTGGACACCACGAAAACACTGCTCATAGGCCACCAAATTTCTCAAGATGGAACCAGTACTATTGTCAATAAACAGAGTAGGAATTTTCAGTAAATTTGGTTCGCCGTGTTTGATTTCCAAGAGGCATTGTTGTTTGTTTCCTTCTCCGATCTCGATTCCATGATATCGGAGGTCCTTGGCGTAAGATAGTATTAACGCCTCTTGACCTGAAGACCTTGGAATCTCATGAGGAAAAGTAATCAGTTTGTGGTTAAAACATAGAGTGATACAGTGCCAGTAGATGATGGGGATTGTAGTTTTCACTTGGCAACCTCATAGTCAACAGTGCTTGTTAAGTGATATAACTTTTGGAGTACAAAAAATGGTAGATGGTTTTCCAGCCTCACCAAATCCATCCCAATTGCTGGGACAATCCACCGCTCTGTTAATATGGAACCACTCACAAATTCCTGCACATAAAATTATAAGATATGTGAAAAAAACCAGAGATTGTAATATGAGCTTCTGTTCAACCTAAGGATCAGACAAATATACCACTTTGGAATAGTGGAATATTCATATATATAGATCAAACAAGTTTAGCTAAAAAGAAGAAAACATTTGAAAGAATCAAAGAAATGAATGAATATATAATATATATGAAACCTGAGAGAGTTGTCTGTAGTAACAACAGCGTAAGAGGTGCAGTATGAAACAGCCATCAAGTACCATCATGCGGACAAAATCTTCGCTATCGATAGCAAAGAATTCTGAGTAGCAGGATCTAGTTCTTTGTTCAAGCATCGTCATTTCTTCAGCCAACCTTCTGAAGCGCACTTCTTTCTGGGCGTTTGTTTGATTAGGCATATAAGGGGAACGGAATAGAAGCTGGATTTTGTGTTGCTGTGTTACCATATTGAGTACTTGTTGGTGATAATGAAAGGGGCCTATAGTGACAACCTTAGGGTCATAGGCATCTTGATCTGCACCTCTCATCGCTGTAGGTACTCTGAAGATGGAACAAGGTGCAGGTGCTGCTGCTGCTGCGGCTGGAGGAGGTTGAACATTGGCAGGGTAATTACCATAATTTACTTCTTCTCTGTAGTTCGTTACTAGGTTGGTCACCCATGGATGAGGAGGATTTTCCATTGAACACAAATTTTTCAATGAAATGGAGGATTTCTTCATTCTATCTCCTCCAAATTCCAAGAATGAGTTTTTCAAGTTGATATAATAATAATAAAAAAAAAGGACTTATTTCTATTATAATCAAAGACTATAAAAGAAAGAAATAAAATACACTGATGACATATGTCCAAAAAAAAAAACACTTTGTGTTTCCCTGGTCAATCTGTCACATCAAATGGGTAATTACTTTTTCTTTTCTTTGGTAAACGGGTAATTACTGTTATGACATATATTGAGAATCTTCTTATTTTTATGCTAAATTTTGAGATTTTTTTTTTAATTATTTCTCTTTATAGAATTTCTTGTTTTTATTTTTTAAAGAGTTTTCATAATTTGATTCAATTTTTTCATCTTCTTGATTTGGAGTATTATATGAGCATTAAGTTTCGCTTTGTTATATCATATGTGATGGAAATCTCCATCGATAAATTAGGGATGGCAACGAAGCAAGTGGGAGCAGATCAGGGGTAAATCAACTCCTATTTGCGCTCCCAAAAATTGCTCCCAACCTGAATGGGGTAAGGAATTTCATTTTATTCCCTATTCGAAAATTTCTCGATTTACTTCCCCAAAGTAAAAAATAAAAAAAATTCAAACTTATACTCAATTAATTAATAAAAAATATTGGTCAACTAGTATAACTTATACATTCTTACACAAAAATCAAATTAAAAAGTTCACAAAAAGATAACATCATTTGTTAGAAATACAACTATAATTAACAATACATACTTAATCTCACAAAGATTTATATAAAAAAATAATATGATATTTTCTTAATTTTGATTTAATTAGAAAAATATTAATATTCACAATTAAAATATATATATATGTGTGTATTACATATAATGTATGTGTCCTTGTAAATATTTATGTATAATGGTAAAATGCATGTGTGTAAATAGGCTAAATTACACATTTGGTCCCTGTAATTTGAGTCAGATTTTACTTTGATCACTATCATTATTTTATTGTAATTAAGTCCTCTAATTACAAAATTGTGTTAATTGAATCCCTACCATCACTTTGACATAGGACCAGACATAATTTTATATGGCAATCTGATATGATATATTAATAAATTAAAGTTGATACGTGGATGAATAAAAAATATAGTTAAATAAATTTATAATTCAACTTAAAAATAGAAAAAAATTAAAAATTACAGAAAATAATTATAATTTAAAAAAATAATAATAATAATAGTCATTTCCTTTTTCTCTTTTTTAATTTTCTTTTATTACACATGTGATGAAACTCATGAGTGGTGTGTATACTTGTGCTATACACTCTCCTATACTAATAACCCATCATAATAAAGCCTAACAGCCCAATAACCTATATGAGCCCATAACCCAATTTAAATTAACTCTAAGTGAGTTAGCCTCCCCCTTTACCCCTTGACCCATTGATTATTTTCATTGTTTGATTTCAGCCACCGCAATGAGAGACACGAGTCACAGAGCTCTCTCATCCCCTAACTCCTATCATTCTTCCATCTACATTATTTTTTCGTCTCTTTGATTCTTCTCTTCAACCTATTGCCAAAAAGCTCTCCCCTTTCCAGATTCTAGCTCTCTTGTTAGAAATTTGAATTTTGTAACACTGAGCCTTGATGCACCAATTAAATCAATAGTTGTGATTCTCATCAAGCAATTGAAGGATTGTAAAAGCATTTGGATTTTGGATACAAGAAGTTAGGGATTTTTATCTACGAATTTGAGGCTTGCTGATGGCGTTTCCATATCTACTTGCATGTGGATAATACTAATGCTTTCTTCCTCATTGTTAAAAACTTTTTTAGATTTGGAATAATTTCTATAGATTAGTTCAAATATGATGTTGTTTTGTTGTTCAATTAATGAATTTTGTGTTATTTTTTGAAATCCAAACTATAATTTGTGAGTTGGACTATCTAGTAATTGATTTCATCTAAATTTTGTAATTTTCTAAGTAATAATCTGTATTCTTCAATTGATTTTTTCTTTTCATTTTGGGTGATTTGAGTTTGTGGAATTAACAACTGGGCAACCGACCAAAATTGAAAGATTTTACAGAGGTTGACAAAATTGAAAAACCGATTGAATCAACCTAGTTACGACATCGTTATTTTTATGATGTAGTTTAACTTATTCTTTTTTTCCTTTATGTAATTTTTTGTTTTTACTGTTTTAAGAATTTTGATAGAATTTATTTAATTTTTTCAGTTTTTGATTAAAATATCATATGAGCAATAATTTTTTTTTAATTGCTAAAACACGTGTAATAGAGATCTCAGCCAATTAAAAATGCTTTGCAATTTAAGTAGACTTAATTAAAATTTGTCAATTTTTTGTTTCACATCTAAGTATCTAAGTATCGTACGTTAAGCTCATACATCAATTATTTCTCATTAATTAGAAAAATTAGAATTGACTCAATTTTTTCAATTTTTGATTGAAATATCATATGAACAATAATTTTTTTATTGTTAAAACACGTGTAATAGAGATCTCGGCCAATAAAAACACTTTACCATTTAACATTTGTCAATTTTTTGTTTCACATTAAGTATTGTACGTTAAGCTAATACATTGATTATCTCTCATTTCCTCTAAAAATAATAATACCACCAACAAAGCACACATTATGATAATTTGAACTGTAGGATACTTCAAAATTTGAAACAAGTTAATTAAATTTAGAAAAAATAAATTACTCCCTCCCCTATATTACTTGACATCCACATACCTCTCCAGAAACTTGAAAATAAACTATAACTTAACCAAAACTTTAAATATCCAAGAACAAAAGACATAAAAAATTCTTAGATCATATTGTTAGGAGATATATACATATAATTTTAGTATTATCAAACGAATTTCATATTATATGATACTATTAAATTTAAAATAAGATATAAATCAAAATATCAATTAATTATTATTTTTTAAATTATGATAAAAAAATATTTTTAAAATATTATAAATTTTAAAGAACATGAAGCTGTTCATTTAAAATTTAAAAATAGTTATTTTTAGTTATTAGTTGTATTATTATTAATTTAATTATTGTTTATGTCTTGTTTAATTCAATAATAATATTTTATTATTAATTTAATATTTATAAAGGTTTAATTATCTTTTAATAAGAATACACTAATTTTAAACTTGAAAAGATGTTTTTGTAAAATTTAAAATAAAAAAGAGATTTGCTTAAAATCATGAAAATACAAGGGAAATTGAACTAATTTCTGCTGCTGCTGATATGATCGTCCAAATTAAAAAGTATTGTTGTTAAAAACCAGAACATAAACTTGATAAGAACTTTAATAAGAGAAATAAGAACCTCTTAATATTTGCCTCGCTCACGTATGAGCTACCACCATTTTAACATGCACCCTCGTCACACCATAACATCCTGCTCCCACACCCAATCCACACAGATAAACAAACACAGAAACGCTTCCTCACTTCTTATCTCCGTTCCTCTCCAAACCCAATCAATGTCTCTGGCAACCTCACTACTCCAATTCCCTCCATTACACACCGTCAAGCTCTCCACCCCATTCATCCATGGATCCACACCTCTCACTCTTCTATCCAAACCCTCTTCCTTTCTAACCCAACCAACCTCTTCACCTCCCTCTTTCCTCCCTCCCATCAGAGCAATGAAGTCATTGCAGGGCAGAGTTGTTTGCGCCACCAGCGACAAAACTGTGGCTGTGGAAGTGGTTCGATTGGCACCTCACCCCAAATACAAGAGGCGGGTAAGGAAGAAGAAGAAGTACCAGGCTCATGACCCAGAAAACCAGTTCAAAGTTGGGGACATTGTGCAGCTTGAGAAGAGCAGGCCCATAAGCAAGACCAAGACTTTTCTTGCAATTTCTGTTCCAAGCAGGAATTCAAGGAAGAAGGAAACCGATGAAGCTTCAGAGGAGCTTGGGATTCCATTTGAGTCTCAGCAGCCGGCTTAGAGTGAGATCAATTATCTGTTAAATTTGTGCTTGTAATAGTTTCATTGCTTACTTTCTATGGAAATGTTCCATATTTGCTTTTATATGATTTGTATGATGGAATGATATGAAATTGTGGAATTGCGTTAGTGCTTGATAATGGTTATCGAATAATGTTTGGGAGATTTGCGAATATTTTTCTTTGAATAGTGGGGAATTATAGTTAAGAGCGTTTTGTGATAATGCTTGGACGATTTGAAAGGTAAAATTCAGTGTGATAAAAGTGTGGAAATATTTGTTGTGTGGATGTATCTATTAGTTTCTTTTTAGCATGTTTCATTTATCTTGTACATATGGAAAGAAAGTGAGATGTTCATGTATTTGGAATGGTTAATCTGGCAGGGTAAAGTTCTACTTTTGTCTGATATGGTGCTACATGAAAGAGGTTTTGTTGCATATACACGATAACTTCTGCGATTATTGTGTTCTTAGCAGATGTTTGATGAAATGTTGGAGGTTGTTGATAAGTGACGAACTCTCACAATCAATATAGTATGATCCATGTGGGTTATGTTTGCAAATCTCAAGGCATTTCATTTGTGTGCATGTCCCTGTTTTTTCTTATTGGTGATTAGGAAACATGCAAACTTAGTGGTCTAGAATTCATGGCAATCTTCACATCCTTAATGGGGAAAGAAGAACAATTGGACAAAAGTGTTTTTTATTGGTTTAGTAAGCGTGTTAGGGGGAGGGGATTGGGAAAGATAAAATCACGTGTTAGTAAGTTTTGCAGATCCTTGTAAGTCATTATATAAGGCATGGTGGGAGTATAAATAGTATGTGTTTTAGATTTGTCTGATGGTTTCCTTGTAGAGAAGCTTCATTCTGATGGAGAACAGTTGAACAACCATCTTGATGCTGGACTCTTTTACTTTCAGTGTATTATTGACTTACTTCTATCCCATCTTTGAATCCTCATTGCTGTTGACAGCTGACATTGTGCATCTTCGCGATACTGCATGATGTGCTTAAAGTTGTTAGTTAAATTGTTCAAATTCAGGTCTGCTTCAACAGGACATTATCATTATTTAATATTGTAATGCTGCTAATTGAGCACATCCTAATATTGTAATGCTGCTAATTAAGCACATCCTGTGTTCTTCTCTGTCCAAGAGTAAATTTGGTTTACATAGCTGGAAGAGCATTGCACATAATTCGTCAAAAGATAATAAACTTCTGCTAGGTTAGAATATTGATCTAGAAGCCGCCCTGTGTGTAGAAAATAACATTTTAGTGTCAACTTTCTTAGCCAGCAATTCAATAGAAGAGTCATCAGAACAATCATTATATGGCATCATTAAAATTCTCTACATCAAATGAAAAACCTCACTTAAACTTGAGTCTAAATCAACTGTTTCTCTGGAATGCCAGATATAAATATACATTTAGTGCAAGCCCTTCTTTCTAATAGAATAACAAATGAAAACAAGCCAATACTTAGGGGAAAACAAAGAAGCTAATTTTGCTAAACTGGACACTGACAGTAAGAAAAATTAGAAATATAAACCTATGAATTTTACAGTTGATTAGTGTCTATCTAACTATCTTTCAGTTGCAGTGATTTAACCATCCTCACATTGCAAGCTTGTCTTGATATTTTTCAGTGTACAAGATATAAGTGTGTTAACTGATTCCACACACTCCATGGTCAGCTTTGCTGTAGGGGATGTATTAGTTAGAATCTGGAATGCCATTGTAAACAAAGACCCTCCTTCAGTGCTCCTTTCTTCCTGCCGTGAAGTAATCACTAGAGGCCTTGACTCGATTCCATCTGGAAGAATTGAGAATCCTGAAGGCAATATAGCAGTATTACCTGAATCACATCCTGTCGTTACAGACTGCATACCAGTAATGTCCACAGGAGCATAGACTACCATGGACTCATAAGCATTTGTGCAGCTATCTTGCAGTATCCACGTACTGTTTTCTTTCGATTTCATTGTCTACAAAATTATAAATCCAAATTAAATTAGAAGCAAATCCTGATTTTGCAAGCAAGGTGAGCTTAGAGTCACTCCCTCCTTCCCTGCTGAGCAAATAGAACTTACTTGGATACTGACTGCATTGCCTCGATCTTTTCCTTTGGCCAAGCTTGCAATGGATTGTACTGGTCCTCCACTTGACATAATATCCCACTAAGATTTGAACAATGACAATTGTCAACATAAACCCTGATTATATTACATTAGTCATCTTATTTACAGAAGTATTATCGATTATGCAATGCAAGCAATGCAGGCATACCTCATGTCGGCGAGCTTCATCTCTCAAGTAATCAAATAAAACATGGGGAGAGACAGGCAACCATACAGAAGAAACCGCACACAATATCACCCCTAGAGGTTCTCCAGGGTCGTTCAAGTTCTTCCTAGAACTGACCCTTATGTCTTCCCCTGTTTTACTTGTGACCTTGGTCCATGTGTTAAAGCTTGAAGCACCAATTGCACGACAGAAACTCCATGTCATTCTTTGTGCTAACTTCAAAATGCTTTTCCTCCCAGCCAATGTGCCAACACCTAGCATACAGCAAGAAGTCTGGTCAGACTTCTTCATTGAACTCTTCAACAACTTACATAAAACTGTTAGTTCAGGCTCACCAGTTGAATCCTTCATGGGCACATTAGTTGCCATAAAGAATACTATACGTTCACACTGGAGTTGCAGTGTTGCCATCCAGTGCCTTGCACCAAAGGCTAGACCATTGTTGACAATGGTGCGATATGTTGTGTGAACCATGCTTTTCTGGCATTCCAAGTGCTCTACCCAGGTCACCTGAAACCAATCACACAATCATATATACACTCTAATTGTTTTCACATCTGCATTTTCTTACATATTTTCGAGTTGTGTTTCCATCCCCTGACCATGCTCACCATCAAACATATTGTTCAATCAGATAACTTTTGTTATATTTGAAACTGCATAAAAAGTGCGATTCATGGTAATTTCATCAAAAACAAAATTATGGGTTATTATATCTTCTATGCGAAAAACTACACAAGAATTCTCAGTTTCATTTGACACCAAACAAGGTTTAACTCTTTTTCTCTTTAAATTCAGGATGACTTACATTATTCTCTTCCAGAAAACAAAAAAACAAGAACAAAAATTTTGAAACGTTTTTCAGAGTTTCATACTGTACCAACGTCCCTCCTATACCAATTGCCAACATGCAGAACAGGACTATAGCACTGATAGCTAATTACCTTACAATGCCCATTTGACTTATCCTCAATAATGCACCCAGATGGGCGTTTTCTGCATTTCACGAGGGATGCATCGATGTTGTCTTCAACTTTGTCAATGGAAACATCAACAATTGCCCACTGCTCCGCATTCAATTGCTTGCAGTACCTTACAAAATATACTTCTCTAGTGGGCACCATTGGTGTCAGCATTTGCAGCTCAGCAAACATCTACAACCAATTTGAAAAACAAAAAAGAGTTAGAAATTCAGGCAAGTCTAAATTTTATTGCCTTTTTCAAGTAGTGACTCTTTTCTATAAAGTATTCAGACCCTATACTGACAATATGTTATGTATTTTGTTAGTCCAGGATCTAGCGTGGCGTGCCTGTGAAGTGTGAACATTTTGTTCTCTAGTTTCTACCACCTCTGTTCAGCCATATGTGTGTATTTTTACAAGATAAGCAGAGGCCTAGGGTTTTGTATATATTATTTGAGAAGGCAAACTTTCCTTATAAAGGAAAATAAGAAAAGAAAATAATATTATTCCATTGGGATATATATGGACATGATGAAAGCAACTTAGAGGAAAGTGTGTTAAAGAGATAGAAAATGGTATTATCTCTCTTTTCTATATATTCTTTTAAGCTTTTTGTGCCCTTTTCAATCCTTTAAGAGATTCAAATGGAGGCACTGATTAAAGGCACTTCCACTTCTATTCCAAATACTGGGCTACTATTTTATTCTGATATAAACTGTGGGAAGGTATAGAAGTATAACTTGTCCTATACATACAGCTAAAAACTAATGTAGAAACTTGCAAAACCTTTAACTGGGGTTTTCTAATTAATGCAGAAAAAGATAATTCTAAAAACAAAAAGAAAAAGTTCCTCTTTTTTTTTCTCAAGATTGGACCACATGAAAAAAATAAAATTGGAAAGCCAATAAAACCAATACCCAATAAGCAGATATAAAATATAGCAGAAACATAGTTTTTCTCTTACCAGTTGTACTGCACCATTTCTATTAGCACCTTCACCATTGCAGATAATATCAACAGTTGCTGCCTTTGAAATCAAACATGGAAACATTTCCTTCCATTGATTCTACAAAATAAAATGCGAGGGCATATTAAATTATTAGAACAAATTTCTATTCTTTAGAATGATAATCAAAGCTATAGCTGCTTCAATTACCACGTCCAAGAAACTTTGAACAAGCCGTGGGAGATCCACAAAAACAACCCCACTATCTCTTGAGACTTCAATTGATGATCTCTTTGGCTTTGCATTGCCTTGAAATTTCAACAGAAAAATCTTTCATGTACTCATCATAATTAAGAATTTCACGACCAGTCTCAACGCTGCGAATCCATAATGGATCGCCTGCAGTGGCCATTTTTATGAGCTCCTCCATTGCTTGGTGTACTATTTCCATTATCCTTGATTTTTCAAGTCCAAAAATTCCAGTGTAAAAATCCAAAGAGCTTCTGTTCTCTTGGTCATTGCCGGTAGAGCAAGAAGGCGATGCTGTCCCAGCTGGGTACTTACCTATAGCTGCTCTAAGTTTCTCTACCTGCACAATTATACAAAAATAACAAGCAATTTAGAATGTAAATTCTTCTTCCATGTACATCTGTCAAGTTTTTATTTTACAAACCTCAGCTTTGAGTTTGGCATTTTCAATACGAAGTTGTTGTTCCTCAGTGGTCATGGATGCTTCTCTACTAGTAGTGGCAGTGCCACAGTTGGGGCAACAAGCTTTGTTTATGGCCTCCCTCATGGCTTTATTTTCGTCCCGGATTCTCTCCATTTCTGTTTTCAACAAAGAATTTTCATGTCGCTCCTGTATAGCCTGCAAAAGCAATATTTACTCCATTAATTTCATGTATTTGAATGCTGAAATTGAGTGTCAAAATTGATTGGTAACCTTGATCTGGGTTCGACGATTTTGAAACCAAAACTTGACTTGTCTAGGAGCAAGTCCTAATTGTTTGCTAAGTTGTTGCCTCTGCTTTTCATCTGGATGTGGTGACTCTTTGAATAGCCTGCAAATCAATATACATTCTGTACTTGAGCAAGCTAGCTGCTGCCATTGTTATTGATCATAATAAAGCTTCATGTTCTTGAACATAATTAATGTTACTACAACAATTACTTACATTTTGATTTACACCCATTAATTAATATATAGTTTTTATAAATAAAAAAACAGAAAATAAAAGGGAAACTAAAACTATATTATATTACTAATTTATATAAACAACTACACGTACGAGCATGTAAAACAAGTAAAGGAATATTAGTTGAAAAGTTTAAATAAGCTTTCACTTTTAAAATCAATCTTCTTTTGTAAGCATACTGCAAAATTTTCATAAACCTTTGTTAATTAGTAGTACGTTGTACATGATATAAACTATAAAAGTATACATAATACATCCCCACAGCTACATAATGTTGGTATGCAATACAAACAACTTTTCCAAAAGCCTATCTTCCTTGACATAAATACAACTCAAGATTAATGACCACAAGGCAAAATACATGTGCGCACATTAAATATGAATAACAAAACATTACATTTTATATATATTTTTTTCTTTTCAGAATACAAGAAACACAAAACAGTAGTTGTAGCTCGCTAAGAATACCTAGGATCCCTTGAGAATAAAATTGAAAGATAAAATCACTGCAGTGATGATTGAGATTTAATTCATGACTGATTAAAATTGAAATAGAATAAAACTAATAAGTTAATTGTTGGGTCGGCCTCAAGTTACTAAGGCATAAATTATGTCCACACATATACATATACATACACATACAGATATATGTATATGAATACATGCATACATAGAAATGAGAAAGAAAGTATATACATACGCTTCCATTTCTCTAATTTGCTCAGCAGTATGTCTATGATATTTCTTCCTCTTTTTCTTTTTATTCTTGTCTCCATCACCATCACCATCATCATCATCATCATGCTCACCTTCACCTTCACCTTCAAAATCATCATCTGATCTCGATCTCACGGGACCTGAGTTCTCACTACTAATCTCCACCGTATCTTCTCGCCTTCCACCGCTTCCTTCATCCCCTTCTTCCACCTCCATGTTGGCAGCCTCAGCCGCCGCCGCCGCCTCAGCATGGCGAAAAATTCCTGCCTATATAGTATTCAACACAAATAGAACAATATAATCAACCAAAAACACAAAAAATAGAGATAATCCTAAAACAATCAATACATGAGACAGTTGTATTAGTACAACTTACAAGGCTAAGGGATAGAGCCGGGGAGGCAAAGAAGTCTTTGGTGTGAGAAGTGGGTGGCGGATTATTCGACATGTCCACGCCCATTGGCAAAGTGTACGTTTGGTGTTGTGTGATTGATGGTGAGAAATATATGGGTATGTTTTAAGGAGCAAGAATGGTGAGAGTGGGATGCAGGTGAAGGTGTGTTTGTGTCATTGTGTGTGTGTGTGTAGAGAGAGAGAGGGAGAGAGAGAGAGAGAGAGAGAGAGAGAGAAAAGTAGGGACTGGTTGATTTAAGGATATAAAAACAAAAATGAAGTTAAGTCATTGAGAGGGTTTTGTGGTTTATTTATTTTTGTTTTATTAATTTTCGTGTTGTGAGGTATAGTAAGAGTAGTACTAGGAGTAGTTGGTACTGATAGGGTTGACTGTTAGATACTGTTGTTTCTGGGTGGAAATGTGAAAGACTCTCCCAACGAACGTTAAGCCGTTGAATTTATTAGCTCCCAACGGTTTTTCGAGGTTTCAATTAACGGCTATATATATAGCAATAGTTAGCTTCAGTTTTGTGGCTCAAGAAGCTTAATAATTAAGACAAAACTGCCAAACATATCTATAGGCTGTGAAATTTAATGAGAAATAAATCATTAAGGTTATAACACATAAATCACCATATTTTTAGACGATTTACTTTAAAAAAATTAGCACAAAGTTTTTGCTTGGAATCCTTTATTTCTATATCAGCTTGCTTTTGCTTTCAAGTTGAAGGCTGCTTTTGTGGGTCAATAATAGTCACTAGATACTGCATAAATGAGGGCTCTTCAATATTGATTTAAATAATTTTCACCTAATGGTCTAAACGTCTAGCAAATGCATATATTGATTTGAATTCCATGAAATGTTAAAAAATTGCAGCATTTAGAACTTAATTTAAACTTAAGATCTCTCTTCAACCACCAAAAAGCAAGTAATAAAAATATATTAATGTAGGGTTTAAAGGTTGTACAATAGGAGGAAGCTTGAGCCGAGCCATTTAGAATACGATGAAGCTTGCCTAGAATAAAGGTTGGTACCATTTATTGGTCCAAATTCGAAAGAGACATTGTTTTAGGTGAATGAGTGACTTTGAGAGCTTTGTCTGCAATTGATTTATTAATATTTAATTAATTATTGTATCTCATCGTGTCTTTATATCATTTAAAGGGTTGAAAAAAGTGAGTCTAATTAATGTATTTGAATCCAAGATGTTCTAAGTTATAGTCCAATTCTTAATCCTATTTGCTAAGACTTTAGGGAAATTAACATATTATATTCCATGTCACTAGCACAAATCTTAGAGTACACCTTATGCTACAAAATGCAGATATGGGAACCTATAAAATTTTTATAATAATATGCCATGAGAGAATACATAAGTTGTTATTTACATTTTTTAGAGTTTGTGTAATTCTTGAGTTAGAAAAAACAAAAACAAAATTTCAAGATCATGTAATTTCAATACTAGAGTCTAGGGCAGTTGGTGAAATGCTAAAGATAATTAAAGTTTTGGTACCATATGGATTATGATTAAGCTTATCTGCAATTCAAATAATCTAAACCACAGTTTCTCTTTGTCTCATACTCTCATTTTTAATACCATTTGGTGGTTGGGACTGGTAGACAATATGAAGTAAAGCAATCACATGTTAGATTAGAAACCTAACAGAAAACATCATTTATTGAGTAGAGGTTACCTTTACACTTCTCTTTCTACTTTATCTTTCATTCACCTTACAAATCCTTCACCTTTTCTGTTCATCCATTAAGGAAAGCAAAAGGAGAAATTCCAAAAAAAACTACAAGAAAGAGGTATCTTGCTTTCTTTGTTTTCAAGTCTCTTTAGGTTTCTTGTAAAATAAGTTTTGTGTCATTAGGATATAATGAAGAAATGGTGAAGGAAATATGGGGTAAATTTGATTAAGCTGATCCAAGGGTTAAAAAAACAAAACAAGCAGAGATGAACAAAAGTACCTCTTTTTTGGTATTGAGAGTCAGAGAATTTTAAAGGCATCCACTAAAAGGATATCAATAAAAGTTATGGGGAAATGCAAATTTTAAAAATATTGAAATAAAAAAAAAGAAACATACTTTCGCAATACTGGTCTTCATAGAAAGTTCAAAAAGTGCAAAAGACATGTAGGTAAAAGCCATGTCAGAGAATTGAATTCTAATCTGCCTCAGCAGAAAACACCACTAAAGTAAAAAAACAGATGAATGCAATTGATGAAAGCATAATATCTAAGCAACCACTTCAATGCTCTACTTGGTCATTCATCTATATTTCAAATCACAGACTACTTAAATGCTGTTCTCCTCATGTTGATAGTGAAACAACTGTGCTCTGTAAATAAAAAAGAATGAATTTCACAAACTGAAAGCATGGCACCAGAACATGACACGGATGTAGCAGAATTACAACTTTATCAGCAGAAACAGCTCATATATTTTAAACAGATCATAAGCAAAACAGAGAGATCAGACAAGCTGAGAGTCCACCAGCAATGTGAATAGCACTTCCCTATTGACATCAAGATCAATTAAAACAGATAAACTTGATAATTGGTCTTGAAAACCTATAAACCAGAAAACAGAATCCATTTCCCTCTTCTCTGGTCCAATACTTTCTAGGATGTTAAAAGCATTATGCATCACATGAAAACGGTTGGTACTCTAAGAAAACATACAAGAGTATATTCCAAAATTGCAATTTTAGATTTACTACAACAATACATCACTGAATTAGATTTTTCTAAGATTAAGCTAAATTATAATATCAACACAGCACGTAATTCATTAAGAATATCAGAATTTAGCTACCGCCTATTGTTACAATGGGTATCGAGTCAAATAAGGATGCATGATAGTCTGTTTTAGAACATTAAAATAAAGACAGTAAAATCATATATTATACTGTTCAAACTTCTCAGCCAGGCTCGAGAGACAGTTAGCTGTTGAATAGTAGATGAAATGGAGGTTGTCAGGAGTGACTGAAAAGCTACCTCCAAATGACACAGTTGAAACTTAAAAATTATATTGAAATGAAAAAAATGTTAAAGGAAAATTCTGGAGTAAATTGCCCTCGAGTGACTTGATGAGTATCTTTACAATTATATGGCACTTATTCATGAATGCCCTTTGCTCACATTTAATGTCCCTCCTCAGTACTTTACATGAGACGTGACTTCATAATGTACTTTGCCTCTCACAGGGACCACTTATTTTGTACACAATAAACTCAACTCGAAAATAAGCAGAAGGCTCTTAAGAAGTGTGACATACTAAAACCTATTTAGAACTAAAGCCTACGCTACATATCCTAAACTACAGCAATAAATTTGTTAGAATTATTTGCATTTGATTATGACTCTTGAAGCTGTTCAGTAGATCCTACTCTGGGTCATCTTGAGACTATCATTTTGAATTCGTTTTCTGATTTACTTCGATCAATTCATTTAAGTTTGATCATTTATCTTGTTTAAAATTTAAATTCAATAACAACCTAGACAGTAGACAGAGTTATCACCACTAGAAAACTAATGTGAAAAATTTAACATTTTATTTTCATCAATTCCTTAAGAACACATCATTTATTGCAGCCCATATTCTGGAATTCAAAATATAAATTATAAGTGAAAAAAGAATTTCATCTACATCGAATCCAGTTTATCCATAATAAATGGATGAAACATCATATAGACATTAAATTTTGACAGTTCAACATCAGGATAAAATACAACTACCATCCCACAACTAACTCAGTTTTAGATGCTCTTCTGATCCACCTGCTACCACACTCTGACACCCTAATGAAGAAGTAAAGCCTTCATATTCATAAAGTAGGTAAGTAAACAAGAAATGGAAACATGTGCTAAAATTACTAATGGATGAATCACCCTGCGATGTTATTCACATAAAACCTATACCAGAGGACAATAATTTCTGACAAGAAAAGAAGCGGGAAATTTTTTTGGGAAGAAATGACAACTCAAACTGGAGAATCTTGTTAGCAGAATGTTACAAGTAGAGGAAAAAAAGGTATAAAGCAATTAACTTTTCTCAAGCCTCCAGATAATGTGCAATTTATGATTATCAGAAAGTTCAACTGATGCAACGATTATGAATGCTATATAAAGTGGACTCTCTGAACTTACAGTTTGGTAACCACCACTGAACACATTAGAACATACACTTACAATCACTCCAATTGGGATAAGAACTAATTGGAGTTGATACAGCAAGTATGCAATTCAAATTCCGGGAAGCATACTCCACTAAAAGTAGCAAAGCCTTCTATATAAATAAATTCTATACAGAAACCTGACGATAAGCAATCAAATATATCCCGGAGCATGAACTACGCAAAGAAACAATGTTAATTTGGAATCATTTATCTACCTGAGGATCTTTTGATCTTGCATAACATATACGCCCTCAACATTAACGTAACTGATGACTCCTACTAAAGCATTATTTCTAAAGACTTACATAGATTCTTCTTGGGTTGTTGCCAGGGCGGTTAATGGGGGCAGACTGTAAATTCTTTGGCAATATGTCTACGCTGTTTCAAGTCCAGCTCGGGGTTTTTATGGAACTTTCTCCTAATCAACAAAGGAAAAAAATTAATCAAATTAAAAAAAAGAGGGGGTTGATGACTTGTATATAGCTTTGTATAATCTTTTTCTCTCTTATCCCCCGCTCTTTTGCTCTATTCCTTTCTTTCTACTTATTTACCATAGAATGCTGTATTCTATAACGGTAAAATTCTATTTTTATTGATTTATTGATATAAATTGTCAGATAATTTACTTCAAGCCCAGAATCTCACTTAGCAAGCATTTCCACATATCCATGAACAGCCAGCGATTGTCTCCATTCTCTTCTTCTCTTTTTTTTTTCAGGGAGGACGGGGTTCACATACCAATATTCTCTTTTTAAAGTTTAAAAAAGAAAAGGAGAAAACAGGCATGAAGAGGTTAGTGTTACTCATCAATATCGAGCACGGCATGTCATTCTATGAACAATTTGACAAAGCCATGGAGCTGGAATAGAAAGAGAACTCAATTGTCACATTCAAAGTACTTGATAAAAAGGGGATCCAGGATTGATTGAGGGGAGAGTTGCCAAGTCGAGAAAAGTTATCAGCTTGCAAACAGTAGACCTTTTCTGGTGGGTGCAATATCTGAAACGGGACAACTCAATTGTCACATTCAAACTCAATTTCATTGATCATTGCCTTGTATAGGATGAACTAAAAAAATGTTAGTTTTACAGTGCAAAATTTATTTCAGACTGCAGAGTTATAATATTTTACAAAACCCATGTAGGGTATTGATAAGACATACCGTTATCCTCCTATCTTTAAATTTTTTGATGTCCATGATGCTGTGAGAAAGAGTAAGAATAGAAAGCTTCCTTTTAATTCCGAGTTTCACTTCAAGTTTTAGGATGGTCCTCCTTGAGCTCAAGGGGCACCATATAAGACGATATTTGCACTTATTTTTCTTCAATATATTAGGTCCAGTGAGTAGATTAGAGCTGCAGTTTTGAGTGACCTATAGTTTTTCTTGTTGCATGTTGGTGGCCTCCTGATTTTCCGTAGGAATGAAAGAATAATTTTTCACGATCAATTGATAAATTTAGTCATAATTAATATCAAATATGAAATAAAAAAGAAGGGTAATCTTCAGGAGCTTACATTGAATATTGATTATAAGGCCCTTCTTCTGACGAGACTTCCACAGGGCTTTTCTTTTAAAGTCTCCCTATCTAAAATCAAGTACTTGTGTGCTGCCAAATGTGATTGACTTTTCAAAAGAAAGATTCCATATCAGGTGCGATGCCCAAATAAGGGCTTATATAACATAAGACAGACAACCAGCAGGGTGCAGGACATGAAAAGTGAAAGGTACCATTTTGGCAAACTATAGAATTAAGCAGTTCCACATGCTTATTCCTTGCAACTACCTGTAACTCTGTTCAAACCACCTTAATTCGTAAACATTGATGTCCAACTGAAACAGAGTAATAAATACATCCAAGACAAGATCCATTGGGAACTAACTCACAGTGAGCATTCAAATCAGGAAAATGTTTCTTCTTTTCCTTTGTTAATCTCAACCTTGGACGACAGTTCTCCTGTGTTAATCTAATTTTCCGCATAAATAAAAGAGAACAAACATTGGTCGAATTTTCTCACCTGCCAGAAACAATGGTCAAGTAATAAGAACTATTCAGGATCTTCATGGCGGCTAATGTAGTTACTAACCGGTCAGAGGAAGAGTCATTATCACTTATCACCATAGTACATGTGCTGTATGAGCTGATGATTTTAGGCTCTTGGTTTTTATAACTGTTGGGTTGCTGAGAAAATGTAGGAGGGGTTTAAAATTCAATACCTTGATTTACATGGTTTGATTTTGTGACCAAAAAGAGAGAAACTTTGTGTATAGTGCCGTTTCCTGGAAACAAATTGAGGCTCAAGTTTGGAACTTTGCGTGTGTACTGCCGTTTAGTGGAATGAGAAGGTTGAAGAACGCATGATCGAACGTAGTCTCCACTTAAACGACGTCGTTTAAACTTCTTCTGCAGTGGCTGAGCCTGACTCGCTGTTTACATAAAATATCAAAAACATTTTTGTGGCGTACGCTGCTTAGGTAGAGCAGATCAGCAGAAGCTTTTGTTTCTTTGTTGTGTCTCTCACTCTCGGCAGCAACAAAGGTTAAGCCCAAATCTTTGTCCTTGACATCAAAAATTATTCATCTTGGTTCAGCCATCTTATTTTGTTTGACTTGAAATGAGGAACCATTTTTAAAATTTTTATTTTTATTTTTCCTCATTTTCTGGCAATTTTGCAGGTGATAATGGCTTCTATTGTTGCAAACTTGCCTCCACCATTTCTGTTCCATGTTAGAAAATCAGTTCTTGGAAGGTTCCATAGTTTTCCAGTTTCTCTTATCAGAGGTTTGTTCCTGGCTATTTGCTTCTTTCTTTTTTTCTTTTTGTTTTTAATTTCAGGTATTTTTTTTGTGGGTTCAAACATATTTACTCACTACGTGTAATCCATATGAGTTTATTCAGCTGAAGCTTACGTTTTTAATGCTTAGCCAATGTAGTTTCACACAGCAATTGCGATGCTCTTCATTGCAGGAAATTTTAAAAATGAAACTGTAACAGCTGCCCACATATCAGTTTAGTTCTAGACTTCTAGTCTTCTAGGTCAAGGTTAAAAATTGAGTTATGATGCGAAATGTTCATGAAAAATGTGGGAAAAGCTGGAAAATTTGGGACCAAATTGACTAATTTTAAAGATTCAATGGCCATTTGGCCCAATGGCACCTTGAAGTCCCCGCTATCCACAGGGTCTAAGGATTTACATTTTACTCCATAGGAGCGTATAGGATGGTTTATTCCCCCTCCCCTCAAAAAAGAAAAGAAAAGAAAACTGGACCAGAAAATTCAACCATACAATTTGGCATGTGTCTGTCCTCCTAATCAAAACTAAAATCAATATGAGCTTTAAAAAATATTGATGGCAGGTTATTGATTATGCTGGCTTCTTGCCTTGATATTTTACACTTCAGCACCATGTGATGTCTATGGTTTGGTGCAGAAGTTTGAATCCAACACATAAAGGTCTAATTAGCATATAGTTTCTTAGCCCAATGTACCTCGAGGAGCTTAAAATCTAAATATAATTCCATTGACAAGAATCGCATGCTTAGATTCCTGAATGGAAAGATCTCATGGGGAGCTGAAGTTTTCATGGTCTATTCTTGGTAACGCTACATTTATATTCCATTTTACTTCTCATTCTACATTTACGCTTCATAAGTTTCTTGCTCTTATTACTATTACAGAGAGTCGGAATCATATTTCTATTGCTGTGAAAGCTACGGGGGAAAGCTCCGAGTCATCAACTTCCCTTAGTGTTGTTGAGTCTGTACAAAACGTTGTGAGTACCCCTCCCACATCCCACTTACTACTATATGACCTCACTGGTTAAATAGTTTTCATTTGAATTTGATTCTTTGACAGTTTGACAATGAAAATGACTGTGTAGGTTTCTTGTAGGACTTTCTAACTGTGACTGTTCAAAAATTTTTCTTTTCACTTCTCATATGTTTCCTTACTTTTTCCATTGTTATGCAAACTCAATGGCTTCTTAATGATAGGCATCTAACAAGGAACTTGTTAAGTTTAATTTTTATATATCCAGCCAACAGGATAAATCTAAGGATATTTTTCTTCACATACATCCATGAATTCTCTTATGTTTTCTTTTTCTTGGTTTTCAAACAGTGGGATAAATCTGAGGACCGGATAGCACTAATTGGCTTGGGATTTGCAGCTGTAGTGGCTCTTTGGGCTTCAGCAAACTTGATTTCGGTAATTGTTGTGGAAACTGATACTTGATCAGAACTTATAAAAAGAAAAAGAAAAACTGATACATGATCAGTGAATTTTGGAGACAAATGTTCATATAAAACTGAGTAATCACACTTTTTACAAAGAACTGCAGTTGAATGTGGAAGGAGGTGTAGTGCGTATTCTTTGCCAACCTCATACTCTAGATCATTAACTAGCAAAGCTCATTGGAAGCAGATATACACTATTTTTCATTGACGATCCTTCTTATATGGAAATTAAGTTTATACAATTATTTCGTCTCACAATGATTCTGATTTACTGTTTTGTCATGAATCCTCTATACAGGCCATTGATAAGTTGCCACTTATCCCAAATGCCCTGGAATTAGTCGGGATACTTTTCTCTTCGGTAAGTGGTACTTGCTACATAATTGATATAGGTGGTTGCTGAGAATGCAAAAGGAAGAAAAACAACATAGAAGTTCTGAAAATTCAATTTCACCTTTTGATTTTCTGAGTATTATGTCTGTATTAATTCAAATTCTTATTTATTTCACAACTGACTATTAATTTGAAATTTTCTGTCCATTTCAGTGGTTTGTATATCGGTATCTCTTATTCAAGCCTGACCGGTAAGAAGAATTCTGGCAATTTTTGTTTATTCTTAGTCACTATTTGAGGACATAGAGATCATGCTAACAGATTTCATTCCTGTATGCTTAATTGTGTTTAGTCAAGAAAAAGGAAATGAAATTTTAGGCTGTCTCTCAGTCTGGTATGGCATTACTTTAATATTCTTTCTTAATACAGGGAAGAGCTATTTCAAATTATCAGTAAGTCAATATCAGATGTCCTGGGACAGTGAGTTATGCAACCAGAAAACAAGCAAATGTGATTGATTACACTTTCTTGACGTTTAAGGCTTGGGAATTGGAAGGGGAAGAAGACATGGGATATCTTTATTAAGTGACTGTAAAAATTAATTTGTGGATGTTTTGGTTTGACGTCATTATAATAGTACATCATAGAATCAATCTTACGTTGTATGAAGATTAAGAGCACAGAATGTGTCTGTGTGCTATTTGGCGGATCATTGACAGTGAATCCTATCTTTTCTCTTTTTTTGTTGTTGATGTGATGTCAGTTTTTTCATGTGAGATTTACCAGATCAGTGGCTCCCCTTTTTTGTACCATGAGGCTTTAGGAAAAAAAATATTGCATTTGATAGAAAATTCATTTTACTCCCAATTTAACAATATCTTAACTCACTCAGGTTATGAATAAAAAAATCAAAATGAACAATTTGAGAATCAGAAAGCTGGTGGCTAGAAGCAGAGTAATGAAAGTTACCTTCATTGGTTTTTATTGATATGAGGTTGCCTTAGCGAAGGAAACAACTGTGTTTTAAATAACTGCACAAAAATCATGTCTTCATGAAGCATAACTGAATAAAATCCTGTACCTTTTTGCAATGATGAAGATATTTTGGCAGAGAGAAAGGTGGGCATTCGAACACAGAAGGTCTTTCCCGCCACTACCAGTTACTGCATAAGCTTGAATACAAACGCCTCCTCATTTATGTTTCAGTTCCCTATCTTCCTCCTCTTCTTCGCTTAGAAATCAAATGTTTCCCCACTCCATTGAAAAGTTACACAGAATATCACCATGTCTATCTCTTCTCTCCTCACGCCTCAATCCACAATCATTGCAAACCCGATTCCAATATCACTCCTTTTCAGGACCTAGTCCCCAACAAGACTCTATCCCCAAAAGCAAAATAATCCCTTATGCTTCTCTTAGTCTCCAAGTTGATCCTTCTAGTCGATCTGTATCTTCATATTATGCTTCCTTCCTCCAGTCTTGTATTGCTGGGAAAGCAATCAGACCTGGAAAACAGCTTCATGCCCACTTATGCCATATGGGTCTAGGATTCGAACCAGTTTTAGGAACTAAACTTGTTAATCTTTATAGCGTTTGCAACTCCTTACATAGTGCCCACTTACTGTTTGATAGAATTCCTAAAAGAAATTTATTTTTGTGGAATGTTTTGATTAGGGGTTATGCGTGGAATGGGCCATATGAGATTGCCATTTCATTGTATTACCAAATGCTTGAGTATGGGCTCGTGCCAGATAATTTTACTTATCCATTTGTTCTCAAAGCATGTTCAGCACTTTCTGCCATTGGAGCCGGGAGGGATATTCATGAAAATGTGAAAAGGACTGGGTGGGAGATAGATGTATTCGTGGGTGCAGCTTTGATTGACATGTATGCAAAGTGTGGTTGTGTAGCAGATGCTCGTCAGGTGTTTGATAAAATTGTTTTTAGAGATGCTGTTTTGTGGAATTCTATGCTGGCAGCTTATTCCCAAAATGGGCACCCTGAGGATTCACTTGCTCTATGCAGTGAGATGGCAGCCACAGGTGTAAGGCCTACTGAGGCAACTCTTGTTACTGTGATTTCATCTTCAGCTGATATTGCTGCTCTTCCTCATGGAAGGGAAATTCATGGGCTTAGTTGGAGGCATGGATTTCAGTCTAATGACAAGGTCAAAACTGCCTTGGTAGATATGTACGCGAAAAGTGGTCATGTGAAAGTTGCTCGGAGTTTGTTTGAACGGCTCAAGGAGAAAAGGGTTGTCTCTTGGAATGCAATGATTACTGGATATGCAATGCATGGTCATGCTATAGAAGCACTGGACTTGTTTGAAAAAATGAAGCAAGAGGCTCAGCCTGATCACATAACCTTTGTAGGTGCTTTGGCTGCTTGCAGCCATGGGGGTCTGCTTGATGAAGGGCGGACACTTTTCGATTTGATGGTGAGAGATTATTGTATCACTCCAACAGTTCAGCATTACACATGCATGGTTGATCTCATTGGCCACTGTGGTCAACTGGATGAGGCTTACAATCTAATAACACAGATGACAGTAATGCCTGATTCTGGTATATGGGGTGCCCTACTAAATTCATGTAAAATCCATGGGAATATGGAGTTGGGGGAGCTAGCATTGGAGAAGCTGATTGAGCTCGAGCCTGATGATGCTGGCAATTATGTGATTTTATCAAACATGTACGCACAAGCAGGGAAGTGGGAAGGAGTTGCAAGGCTGAGAAACTTAATGATACATAAAGGAATAAAGAAAAGCACTGCTTGTAGCTGGATTGAAGTAAAAAACAAAGTCCATGCTTTTCTATCTGGAGATACTTCACATCCTAATTCTGATGCAATATATGCAGAGTTAAAGAGAGTAGAAGGATTAATGAGAGAAGCTGGCTATGTCCCAGATACAGGAACTGTTTTCCATGATGTGGAGGAAGACGAGAAGACCAGTATGGTTTGCAGTCATAGTGAAAGACTAGCAATTGCGTTTGGGCTCATTAGTACACCCCAGGGAACTAGGCTTTTGATAACAAAGAACCTCCGAATTTGCGAGGACTGCCATGTTGCAATTAAGCTCATCTCAAAAATTACAGAGAGGGAAATTATTGTCAGAGATGTCAATCGCTATCATCATTTTAATGATGGAACATGTTCTTGTAGTGATTATTGGTGAGTGGAAGAAGAACCCATGTGACAAGACAGGGTACATGATTGACTTTTGATTTTGTTGGAAAATCAGTCTATCTTGCAAGGAACTCTGCCTGCAGCAAGACTAAGAAGGACATTTTCTCTTCAAAGCATTCATTGTCACTGGAAAACTTGGTTGCAACTGAATGTAAGAGGCAGTAAATATGCAAAAATGTACTATCTGCAATTTAATACCTATCATCTGAGATAGGGGAAATGAAGGAACTCTGAGAAAATTTGTCTTCTCATGGTTACGGGAAGGCTGGTTTGAATTTGATCCATTGAGTTTGACAATTTTTTACAATTGGAATGATGGAATCAGATTGCTGTGTTTGGCTGATTGCGAAGGAGTATATAAGAGAAGCAGGTAAGATGGTCTACTAAGTGGAAATTTCTCTTTGTTCTTTTCAGCTTCCTACTAGTTCCAAAATCTTCCTGATCAGAGAGTTGTCCTGAAAGCTTGGTGTTTATTCTCTTAACTAAGTTGTAAGTCGGTATAATGAGACTCATTTTTTGTGGTTTTGGTTGAAGCTGGTTCCTAGACAGCAACATGTCAGAGGTTAAAAGCAATAATTTTGTCACAGCACAGATGGTGTTTCCATTTTATTATTTTGGCTGAAGTTGATTTGCTCTTGTTTGGCTATTCTAACAAGTGTCTTCTAATTATCAATTATTTGATAGAATTATATTGTCTCCCTACTCTTTTCTTTTATCTTTTTCCGTTTTAACTTCAAACTGATATATGTTGCTTTTTTTCTTTTATGGTCTTAGGTCTTGTCATTTTGAAATATATTGAGAAACGTCGCATCTTTAAATGTAACACGTTTATGGGGTTGACAGGTATGAAACCATGTACGGACAGAAAATGGTACTCACATATGGTGATTTAATGTTTTTCAAAATCTTGGTAGTTTTGGTAACCGTCTGAACAAAAATTATTATGTCAAATGCAATGAAGTAGCTAGGATGAATCAAGCCAGGGATTTTACATTTGGCTAGAACTCTTAATTTGTTTCTATGGAAATTTTTGTATTATGTGAGATCAGAGATGCACTACCTCACCTCAATTGCATTCTGTTGCTGAAGGTTGTGGTGACTGAAGTTGAAGATGTTTTAGGATATCAATGGAAATGCTTCCTCTTGCTCCTTCAGTTCTTGCTTTTTCAAACCAGTGCAGGCATGTCGATAATCATTTTCTATTCCAGCACCAGCTGCACTTTCCAGGTAATGCAGTAGAAAGCGTTTAAGAAAAAAATTTGTTAACAGTAAATATTCAAGATGAGAAAAATGAAAAAAAAAAAAAATGTCAAGGAAGCGGGTAAAAGGTGGCATGTCTGAGACAATGGAGAAGATTTCAAATACTGTCTTTCTAGATGATTTCTAAGTTGTCAAACTTGGTGGTTGAGGTGATTCAAATATACTGGGCACAAACTTGAAAAGAAACAATCCTTTATGTTACTAGCTAGTAGGTGAAAATGACATGGCCTCAATGCAGATGTTGTCTATCCTATTAATAAGTTCTGCATTTTTATAATCCCATTATCTCATTTAGAGAAGCATGTAAAGGATTCACTGGAGCTCCGATTTTCACATTATTAACGTTAGATAAAATTTTAGTATGGGACTTAATTTTTTCCCAGAGGCTAAACTCTTTCTTTCTGGAGATAATTTTAGTACTAAAAAATCACTGCCAAAGTACTGGGAAAATGTTCAAAATTAAAGTAGAGAAGAGAATAGCACCTTTCACGTTTCCAGAAAAGATCATCATCTTAAGATGATTCAAGATATTCATTAAGACAATTCTTTCCTGCTCTTCATATGCATTTGTGATGTAGTTATGGTCCAGAATCCAGTCTTGGGAAGCGACTGCAGTGAACAAGGTATATTTCCTCATAATAATCAATGCAGCTCCACAATTAGATAAAGGCCATCCTGGAAAGCAACCTTACCCACTTTAAGATCATCTCTTTCAATTGCATCGGCTGCATTTTCACTCAAGTAGTTATCAGTCACCTTCTGAAAATTAGGTACTTCCGGGCAATTCTCCCTGTTTGGGGATGCGGTACTGTTTACATTTTGATTTGCTCTCATGTCATTCTTTTCTGCAGTGCCATTTTTTGGAGAAAAATTACATAAAATAAGAAGATCAACAAATCAGGAGTTAATGCAATGTCCAAAAACCAAGACTTCCATTTTACCCTGAGCTCAAATAAGCTTTTGGACATAAAGGAATTAGGTTGTTGTGGTATACGATAGTAGAGCTAGTGGAATAATCTGATTGACTACAACTGGCAGGAAGTACAAGACAGTCCGCATTTTATCGTATATTGGCTTCCAACTTATATTACTCCACTATTTTGTATTTTGATTTGTTATTGTATTGATGGAAGATTTGGAATACAATAAACCAATATCTGTTACTTCAATTCTTTATTTCGCACCTGTGTGAATTCTAGCAGCCTCTGATAATACCACCAAAGCTGAGCAAATGTCATTCATGTCCTGCGGATGAATGGGATCTACTAGCGATGATCTGTGGCAAGACCGATAATATTCATTAGTTGGAACACACATTAAAGATAGAGCCACCCCAACACGAGCATGCAACATTTGCAATTACTATGAGAAATATACTACCAGAGATATACATACATATATATATAAATATATTTACCGGTTTGTAAACCTCAAAGATCCAAGTTGCACAGAACTAACTTCACCAACAAGAGCAGCACAGATGGAAGATTCTAGACTAGAGGCTTCAAGGGGATTCAACTGCTTAAGAGGAGAACAATTTTTCCAACAAAAGAGGAGGTAGATTAGTAGGGCCATAAACCACAATGATATAGATTATTTTGCAGTTAAATGCCTGTTCACAAAAAGGAAGTTGATGTGTGTTCGATATATCCAATGAGCATGTTTAAACCCAATTACATTAGATGTAAATCTTTTGTATGGGAAAAACAGCTACAGGACTTCTCCAAACAAATATGGAAGACTTTAGTCGAGTTGAGTTAGTTGAATCAGAACACAAAGACTAAGACGGTAAGGTACCTGCTGATATTGTGGGAGCTTCCGGATTGATTGATCCTTTTCATTTAGGACAAGAGGAGACAGATGCTTATTCTTCCTAAATGCTTGAGACAAGTCAGAGCTTAAGGACTTGATCTCACCAGATTTGGGACAACTTGAATTCTGGATGATGGTTTTGGTGTTGTATTGTTCTTTGCAATCAATGGGTTCTTCCTTACATTCTTCATAATTCTTGCAGTCCACACATTTGCAGATCTCAGAGCAGAGGATATTAGCCCGAAAGCACTCACAATATCTCTTGATGCACAAAGTTCTCTTGCAGTGGCATCCCTTGTGGTGTTTCCCATCCACTGGAGTTTTCTCTTCTTCATCCTGCTCTTGCAGTAAGCAAGTCAGTTCAGTTTAATACCAGATGGTAGAGGAGATGTGAAAAGAGGCCCCATGTCAAACTAACAGATGTAGTATTGAACGGGAAAATAATATAAAATAACTAACAAAAACTAAGATATTGTTATCTTCTGTTGTATACATTTCTTGTTCCAAGAGCTAAGGATCAAATATCATCCAAGTTGCTTTCAGCTTTTACTACCAGAAGAGAAAACAAAATTGAAGAACCACATGCTTGCAGTTTGTTACAATTACCAAGAACGGAATTGCTTTTTGTTTGCAAGCGTTATCTTGAAATCAATTATTCCACTGCAAGCTCCAGAAAAAAGGAGGTCCACAAACTAGTAAGTAATGAAAACACATATCAACTATCAAGTAAACATATGCAGCAATGGTTCCTAATGTAGTCTAGTTCAGCTGAATCTATGAAATAAATGCTTGTTTGCAAATAGTTCACTATTTCCCCAGACTACTTAAACAAGTATGATAGATGGAGTTCATCCAGTAAGCCAATTAGAAAGATCTCATCCCATACCCAACTATCATGACATTTTAATGCGCTGCTGGAAATTTTTCGAGTAAATGCATAAGGGTTTCGCTCTAGGATACATTCTGCAGCTTCTTGCCTTGCATCCTCATTCTCGATATTGTTATAACAATTGGTACAGCCACAGCCATCACAGTATAACCGAGAAGCAAAGCACTCACAATACCTGACATTTTGTGGATGAATCTTGTAAGTAATTAGATTCAGAAACAATATCACGTTTCATTATACTGTTGATTATATTCAACCTGAAATAATAGGCTGTTCATTTCAAAAGTAACCTACTGATAATAGTGAAAAATCTTTTTGCATTTAATGAAGCGAGACATTTACAAGAAAATGTTCTCTTGTACTGAACTTGCAGAGAAAAATTGCAATCGAGAGGAACAGCTTGATGTTGAAATTTCCTTTTCAACATAGTTGGGGTCGACATTTAACAGTAAATTTGCTGCTTTATGCAATTCACAGACTCTCTTCATTGGACATAAAAGACTTGGTGGAGTAAGATTAAGAAGAATTAAGTTTCTAATGATGATTAAAGGCCAGATCATAGTATCCACCTCTATTGCTTATAGAATTATTTCTTAATTTGCACCTTGAAGGTTGTATCTAAGGTTAATCTCTACATAAGAAAACAAACATATGGTTTTTGCAGTTCAAAGGCATCAAATTTTGGAGAGAGAATGTCAGCAGATAATAAATATTCTACAACATATTTTTTCTGCAATTTGATGCTTGGGACTAAAAGAAAAAGGTGCCGGTGTCATTTGAAGAACTGTTATAAAATGACTAGCAAACAATTATATTAGAAGCGAAACTACCATTTTCAGATATTACAATTCTGAAGGCTCATACAGGTAATAACTTACAGCTTTAAGCACTTTGAAAATTTGCACCGGCAACATTTGTGCTGCTTTGCAGCACGAATTTCTAGATTCATATTACTCCGTAGAGAAGACGTAGAAACCTGTTGTCAAATAGGGCATCAGAATATAATGACAGGTGAGAGCACGAATTAAGCATTGGTTGAATCAATCATTGTTCTTAAACACAAATTGAAAAAGGGGAAAAAAAAAAAAAAAAACAGACTGTTAAAGTTTTCTTCTGTTTTCTCATAAACCAAACAGAAACTAATCCTCAAACATTTTCATTTTAAATGAGACTAGAACAAAAAGACGACTAGAAATTACACACGCAGAGACTCCCAAAGTGTGAATAGTAAACTTTGTGCAACTTAGGGCGGGAAATTCAAGGTCAACGCAACTCCTTCCGTTCTGATTGAAATGAATCTAGCGGTTTTGGCGGGAAATTTATCAGTTCTTCTACTCCATCAAATCGTGATTAAAGAAACAGGCAAGCTATTCTACGAAGCAAGAGCATTGTGCAATAGTTTGGCAGACAAGAAAATGGAAGGAACGAAAGGAAAAAGGGAAGATTATAGTCACTAGAATCAGACAGATTGATTTGGCTGCGTATGTAAGTTCTCTGGTTTCAGAAATTAAAACAACTTAGGCAGGTTTGATTTTGCAGCCAGATTGATTCTTTTCCTTTCCTTCCATTTTCCTTTGTTTTCTTACCAACCAAACAACCACATGAACTCCTCGAATTCTAAACTTATGATAAACAAATAACAATAACACGCCAGGAAGTTAGAGAGGAAAATTACTTCGATGCCGGAGTGGAAGTGTCACGCCGGAAAGCTTGCAGTTTGGCCGGACTACGGGGATCTCTGCCTGTCCAGTCAGAGAGAGAGAGAGAGAACTCGTTGGATTTTGGAGCGAAAGGATTCGTATTTCTTATAATACAATTTTTGAAATATAAAGCGAGCCGATGATGAAATTCGCTTTTGTGCTCCGTTCGGGGGAAAGTATTCGCTCATTTACTCTTTTTTTAATAAAAATAAAAAATTTAAGTTTTTAACGAGTTTCTGTAAAATGTATTTTTTTTTTCTTCTGTATTTACAATAACAAAAAATAAATAAAAATTGACAAAATAATTTAACAATAACAATCTCTTGCATCTTGTGACAGAGAAATGTGGCGAATAGCATAGAATCGGTGTCACAGTTACCTTTTCCTTTCCATCTCTCTACGTTTTCCGGCGATTATATCTGGAACAATGCGGTATCTCTTACCGGCACCGGTATGTGAATTTCTGTTTGATTCATCTTCGCGGCTTTAATTCCTTTTCATTCCGGATCGGTTGGGACCAACGGTTCCAGTTGGAAAATCGTAGGGGTAGCGAATTCTGGTGTCCGTGATTTTGATGCGTTTGAATTGGAGGTTGTGAGACTTGGATCGACTTTGATCTGGTTTATGATTTGCAAATGGCCTGGTTTAGTGGCAAAGTTTCATTGGGGAACTTCCCTGATCTTGCTGGAGCTGTGAATAAGCTCCAGGAGAGCGTGAAGAATATCGAGAAGAATTTTGATACTGCTCTTGGGTTCGAAGAGAACTCTGAATCCAGCAATGAAGGTAATTATATTTTTGACGTCATGTCTCTAACTGTCTTCCATTGTTTTATTTTTTATGTTTCAATGAAAAAACTATACAAGAAACCATGCTTGTCACCCTGTATAAGCTCGGGGTTACTTTCTATTTTCAGCAACACTCATTTATAGGAATTGGGTCTTTTTGTTCTACATAGGTCGTCCTATACCTTTAAAAGTTGCAGTTAGAGCACCATGACTAAGTGGAGTTTAAGTACTCAAGCAAGAATGATACTTTGATTTTGGTGGAAAATAACATGTAAGAAGTTTGAGGTTTTGTGCAAGAAATGTGCCAAGATCGTGTGCAGAAGTTCAAAAGACTGAGTTCAATCCTAGACCAAGTCCAAAAGACTATACCTGGAAACGAGCAAGGAATGCATTTACTACCAAAACAACATATCCCAGTAATTTCAATGTATTTGTCCTACAGAATCATCTTGCTTTAGGGGGCTAGTATACTGATCATTACCTTGTCGAGTGTCACAGAACAAAAGTCAATTCCATACTTAAGTTAGAACCTGAACTAGTAATTTGACCTTTTGTCCGTGCTAAATAGCTAGCAACATAATAGGAGTAAAAGAAGGGGAAAAAAAAGAAAGATAAAGCAGGGATTCCTTAGGTGGTCCTGATCAACATGTGCTTTTGCATCCTTGAGTTCATTTAGCACTTTCAGATGCCATTTTCTACACACTTAGAGCTGCTGATGTTGGTTTGTCCATGGAGTTATTTGTTGCCGGCTGGGACTTTGGCTATGAGTAGGATTTGTGTAGGATAGCTCAATTGGACAGAGTTTCAAGCTCATCTGCTATATATGAAAAAAAGAGAGGAACATTTGATTCAACTCAATAAGGTATTCATATGGATGAAAGCTGTTCTAGTTGTAAATTAGCCCTGAAAGTTGAACAAATCACAATCCCATCAAGTACAATCTCATTGCAAAATAGATGCCCTTTCTCTGGTTTTTTCCTCAGGAACATATTGAAGTTATGTGATTTATTGTTTGTCAATATTTCCTCATTTATGATTGTCTGGATTAATAAAAAGCTATATAGATTTGAAACCATGTGTGTTCCTTTTGAATGAAATCTATAGAGGAGCTTTTGAGTGATTACTGCTTGATAACCTCTGTTTACCTTCCAGCTTCAGGAATGTGGCCTACAGCTACAGACAGGAAGGCACTTTTTGATCCTGTCATATCCTTCATGGGGCAAAAAAGCGAGGAAAGTACTGCTGAAACATCTGCTATACTTGAGTCCTCTCAGCAGCAACCTGAAGCTGAAAATTCATTAGAGAAACCAGAGTCTCTAGACAAATCTGCAGGTGAGGGAAGGGAAGGTGTTGAAACTGATAAGTCTGTTGATGCTGCTGCCAAAGAAAGTAGTGCTTTGGAAACTACTTATGAGGAACAAAATAAAGTGGTCATGGGAGAGAAGGATGATGAGGATCCAGAGTCAGCAGATGGGACAACTACAATGATCTCAGATCTTGGAAAAGCAGATTCTGAATCACATTTGGAACCAGTTGAACCACCTGAGTCTACCATCCAGAATGTTAATATAGCAGTGTCTGTTGACAATGTTCAAGAGAATGAGATTTCCGCTGTAAGAAGCACTGATAGTCCAGAGTTAGTACAACCCAAGCTGGTAACTGTTGGGGAGGAGCAACTTGAGGGTAGTACTATTGAGCAAGATGAGACACATACTGTTGGTAATATGTATGAGAACCATAGTGCTCATGAACAGAAGACACAAGAGGAGAATGAAGAAGAAAAAACACAATCGAGAGAGGGTGTAGAGACAGTTTCTCCAGTTCAATCTCAGGCATCAAGTGATAGCAAGAATGATGATGGTACTGAGCCTTCTGGTGTAAGTAATGTTGATAATGTGGAGACTGGTAGTTCTGTTCACTCATATAATGAAGACATGTCCAGTGGTATTCCTTCAACCGAGGCTCCAGAGGTGGTTTCCAAGTTGGTTTCTCTTGAAAATGATGCGTTTGTTAAAGCAATTGAAAGGGATCAAGTAACCAATGATGTTGAAGCTGACATCAAAGAGCAGCGGTTGAGTTCTGCCACCAATAGATTTGACACCTCTTCAGATGCTGTGCTTGAATTGGAGAAGGTGAAGATCGAAATGAAAATGATGGAAACCGCATTGCAAGGTGCTGCAAGACAAGCTCAGGTACTTGATACTTCATGTGGCTTGAGTTCTCTTGGTAGATAAGACTTGTATGTGAACTTTAAAAATTGATGCATGTCCTTACATGTGCCAATATGCCACGGAATTTAGTGCTTCATTCTTAATTTTTTCCTAATCACGAGTATCATGATAACTGAGTCTCAAGTTAGGAGTCTTCAGAAGACAGAAGTTTCCCTTAGATTTTGTTGTTGGCTTCTCTCCGGTTAAGAATAAGACATGGTACTGTTTGCAATCTGAACAATATATTCTAGTCTAGCTACACCTATTTCATTAGTGAAGCTGCCTTTGCATGATGTATAGCATATAAATTGTTTAGTGGCGTTAAGATAATAAAATTTCTGATCCAGCTGTTACTTCTAAAACTCCATCCTTGTTCTTAAAGGGGGAGGAAATACTGTTAGACCCGGTGGTATTTGGCATTTGGTTGTTTTCTTGTTGTTTCTATCTTCTTTTTGTGTATCCTTTCGTCTCACTCACTATGATGCATTATTTCAAAAAAATAAAATTCACTGATTTCCAAAGTTTCAAAAATTTCCACATTTCTTATTCTTTTTATTTTCAGGCGAAAGCTGATGAGATTGCAAAATTGATGAATGAAAATGAACACATGAAAGCTGTCATTGAGGAATTAAAGGTATGTTACATTATGATTTTTTATTCCCAATATATGCTAAGGATTGGCATATCTGATATTGATACATTTTTACATGTAAATAGTAAATGCTATCAAATGCTGACATGCTCTGTCAGCACTATTTTCTTCTTCTGCATGTCTCATTGTTTCAGCTGTAATATCAACTGTCCCGGAATTTACACAACAGTTTTGGGCTACTTAGCTTTTGAAAAATTAGCACCTTAGTTACTTTCACATCACTTTGCTAAGGACATTAATTTTAGTACTGTGTCACAGCTGCCAAATAAAGTATCTATGACTTGGCGCATTTCGACGGTCATTAATAAATCTCTTCTCTCCTCTAGCTTTCATGCTGTCACGGACACATGTAGCTTGGAATTTGGATGCACCTGTAAATGAAAGGTTCTGTACCTTTATCTACGAATTAGCTTGCATGACATATCCTCTTTGAAGTCGAGGAAGCCTAGCTCTATCTTTTCCATACCCCATTTTTGTTTTCTCCTTCTTGAGGTTTTGGAAATTCAGTAATTTTTATGGTGTACTCCAAGTAACTTTTCTCAGTCATTAAGAGTAGGTATAGAAGAGGAATTGCTTTAAACTTTGATTTACCTTAGCAATTGAAACCCATGAGGTGCCTTATTGATCAAGGAGTCAGATGTAGCTGTGGTTAATTGTTTTATGGACCATGGTTACTTTATTGCTTCGAACTCATGGACTGTTCTTACCTTGTGCTGTGATTGTTCTTATTGATGTTTGTCTCCATTTACCTGTTCTTCCTATGGTTTCTTTTACCATTTATTAGCAGCTTGATTTTTGAAGTCTGACTATCGACCGTGCTATGGTTATTAAAATCTTTGGGAATACTTGCACTACCTTGCTCCTATTCCCTTAAAATGCTCATGTCTTAACTGCTGAGAAATGTTGAGCAGAGAAAATCAAATGAGGCAGAAATTGAGTCTTTGCGAGAGGAATACCATCAGAGGGTGGCAACTATAGAAAGGAAGGTACGAGTTCTTGCCAAATGTTCCCTGTCTTCGTTCTGATGTCACGATGGTGATAATGTTGAACTCAAAGACACAGGGTGAAAGTAAAAAGCTGTATATATATTTTATAGTTATGTTTGATACTTATTATTTGAATTTGGTGCCCACTTCTTGTGCACAACTGAAGAGAAAGAGTGGTTGTTACTTGTTGGTAGTGTGATTTCACTTGTATACTTTCGTAATAGCATTTTTTTTTCCTTGTAGTGCTTTAATGTTTTCAAATATCTGCAGTGTTGTTAGGGTCAAGCCAGTCTTTCTTTGTCTATTATCATAATATTAGAAAGAATTATTCACCAAGTACCTCTCTAGATGTGGCAGAGTTTTCATGTAGATGTGATATATATATATATACATATATATATATATAGAGAGAGAGAGAGAGAGAGATGCATGATTATATGTGTGAATATAATAGATTTTTCATTTGGGGTGTGATTTTGGTCCACTTTATAAAACGGTCAATGATCAATTTCCTGTAACCTTTTCCCTATCAAGTAAATAAGATGTACAGTAAAACACAAAGGCAATAGATTTGATTTGAAGAAATTATGGGCATTGTAGAGTGATGTGTCATTTTTTGTTGGTTACTTGGTTTCTTACGGAATCTGATGTTTCAGAGTTGACTATTTTAGAAAACAGAGGGGATTATGTATAATTTTGTTGTGAACTTTGACACGGTATGCATGTAAAATTTATAGGTATATGCTCTTACCAAGGAGAGGGATACACTTCGAAGAGAGCAGAATAGGAAAAGTGATGCAGCTGCTCTCTTGAAGGAAAAGGACGAAATAATTACTCAGGTTATGGCTGAAGGTAAAGCTCTTAGAACTACATTCCTATGTACCTTGCATTTATTATAAAATAACTGTGATGGAGTACCAATTTATTGGGTCTTCTTTTTATCATCTTGGAAGTTTAAGTGGGAGAGAGGATTCTGATCTTCTTTTGCTTAAGAATTTGATTCTTGCAATTTCTATTTGCCTGTGGAAGAAGTTGAATGTGGGATAGTCCGGGTTCCTTTTTCTTGTAAATCTTCAGCCCCTTTTTTTCGTGCAAATCCGCTAAGATTCCCTGTAATTTTAAGGCTTTTATTTGGACAATGTTTCTTATAGCCTTATAGGATCAATACCAACTGCCTGTTTCCTGTGAGGAGGTTAAATAGGATTATCTCCAGATATTTGTTGTATGTATTTTGTAGCACTGAGACTAATGGCCATCTTTCTTTACTTTGCTTGGTGGCTTAGACTGTGTAGCACGGGCATTTTTGACATTTTGGTGAGGACTGGTTTGTCGTATGAATTTGGAGGATATATTATTGATTGTGTTCTTACATAGTTGCTCCTTTCAATAAAGTAGTATTTTTGGCTTCTCTTTAATGTTCTGCTTCAGGCTTTTTGGAGGGTTATCTTCATTGGGTATACATAGAAATTGGGGAGCTCTCTGTATAGTTAGTGTTCAATCTGGTTCTTAATAATCCTCCTCAATGTGCTCTTTTTTCCTTTTCTCTCTTTATTAATATCTTGTTCTGAGGAAAATTCATTTCCTTGCATGAAAAGAATATTATACTTCTTATAAAATTGCTTTTGTAGCGTATGGTTCCTCCATTAAAACATACTGAGTTAGTAAATAATCCTATTCATCATGTTATTCATATTTAAAGAACTGTCCTGAATCTCAGGGGAAGAGCTCTCCAAAAAGCAGGCGGCTCAGGAATCTACAATTAGAAAACTAAGGGCTCAGGTAGTTAACCGTTTTTCTTATTGCATTATTTTTCATTCTTTATTTTTGTCTGTCACCTATATATTTATTTATTTTCATTCTTGATTTCTTTTTATGAAAGCTAGATTAGAGAGCTAGAGGAAGAGAAGAAGGGTTTGGTGACTAAGCTTCAGGTAATTGAATTCTCAAATCATTCTTCAAAAACTGTATTAGCTGGTCAAAGCTATTCCTAACTAAGTCTTTCTTTCACTCATCAAACTCCTATAAAATATAAATGTGGAGCCCTTGGTTTCCTTGAAAGATTCTATGCCATACAATAAATGTAAATAGAGATATACGATATTTATTTTTATTATATTTATCTTGCTACATTCTATTTATCTCTTTGGGCCTTAAGTTTGGTTAAATTTTTAGTTTGTATATCAATGTTGTTTTATTTGTCACTAAAATGTAAGTTAACTCAGAAGTCAGAACTCCGAAATGCTTGCAAAAAATTAATTGAAAACTTGATGGGGAGATCATCTGTTTGCTCCACCTTGTATATTATTTGTTTTACTTCATAATCTTTAATAAAAATGCCAGATATCTATGACCAATGTGCTTCTGTTGAAGTATTTTCTTTGTCATGATGGCATGTAATCTAGGTAGAGGAGAATAAAGTTGATAGCATCAAGAGGGATAAGATGGCTACAGAGAAGTTACTGCAAGAAACAATAGAGAAAAACCAAACAGAACTTACTGCACAAAAAGAATATTACACTAATGCTTTGGCTGCTGCTAAGGAGGCTGAAGCATTAGCAGAGGCACGAGCCAACAATGAAGCAAGAAACGAGCTTGAGAGTCGTCTAAGAGAGGCTGAGGAACGTGAATCTATGCTGGTTCAGGCACTTGAAGAATTGAGACAGACTTTAAGTAGAAAGGAGCAACAGGTTTTTCTTTATCTTTGACATTCTTTACTTTATTTTCCAAAGGTCATTATTTGATTATTCTAGTTATCCACTCTCAGGCAGTTTTTAAAGAAGACATGTTTCAGAGGGACGTCGAGGATCTTCAAAAACGTTATCAGGTGATTTTTCGTAACTCGTGAATCTAATTTTTCTTTGAACTTTTCCTTTTTGCTATTCCATCTGTTATCATTTTCTTTCCTTTCTTTGCAGTTTGTATGACTTGGTTATTGTTTTGTCCAGGCAAGTGAGCGGCGGTGCGAGGAGTTGATTACACAGGTTCCAGAATCTACAAGGCCGCTCTTAAGGCAAATTGAAGCTATGCAGGTCAAATAATGTGCATTCTGATGCAGTTTTTGAGCTTTGATATGAGTGTACTGCTGTTGGGGACATTTCAATTATATGGGGTCTATATTTGACAGCACTTTCATCCTAATGACAGGAAACAACTGCCAGAAGGGCTGAAGCTTGGACCGCAGTTGAGAGAACACTGAACTCTAGACTTCAGGTGTCGAAAACATTTTGCTGGTACACATTTGAATATTAAAGTACTTGGATGGTATCTACATGGATCATTTCTTATTGAATCGACAGGAAGCAGAGAGCAAAGCTGCAGCTGCTGAGGAAAGGGAGCGATCCATGAATGAACGCTTATCCCAAACCTTATCTCGAATAAATGTCCTTGAAGCTCAGGTTCTGCATTTATGAGTAAAATTGTGTTGATAACGGATGTGTTGCATTTGTATTAGCTAATACTAGTGACATGTTGCAGATTTCGATGCTTAGAGCAGAGCAGACGCAATTAAGCAGGTCACTTGAAAAGGAAAGACAGAGAGCAGCTGAAATTAGGCAGGAGTACCTTGCAGCAAAGGAGGATGCTGACACCCTAGAAGGCCGTGCAAATCAGCTTGAAGAAGAGACTAGAGAAGTCCGTCAGAAACACAAGCAAGAGTTACAAGAGGCACTGAGGCAGAGAGAATTTCTACAGCAGGTAGTCCTTTGGCTGCTTCACTTGCTAAGTTATTATTACCATGCAACACCTTGTGGCAAATGATTGCAGTTTAGTGCCTCTATCCTGTATTCATTTGACTTAATATTTGTTAGTAGTTTTCATTTCTTACAATGTTATAGCTTGTGTAACTGAATAAGGCCAATGAAGAGAGGATTTCTGAATGATTTTGGATGTACACCTACAGAAACTATGTTAGCTCATGTTTGATGATATTCTATCTCGCTCATAAGTAATAGGATCTTCATATTAATGGTACAAACTATTTCTTGTTATCAGGCGTTACCGCATTAGTATGTAAAACTTTCAAAAGAAACCCCCCTCCTTTTATGTATGCATTGTACGGGTGGAGTATATATAACATGCTGGGAATCATAGTCCTTGGAACCATATGATTTTTAATAGTGTTTGATGTTTCTAAAGTTGACATAGGAATGCAATTAATTGACAATTTCATTAATCTATTTGGCGAATATACAAGTATTATTGAAAAAAAGGTCTCTCACATGTTTGTATATGCTTGACGCTCTGAATTCTAGCTATCTTCCTAATTTACACTGCTTATACTAGATATTCTTATATTTTGCTTGGGGAATTTATACATATGATGATCCTCCTCAATTAGCTGGATTTTTTTCTTTTTGAAGTTTTGAAGTTTTGAAGTTTTGAAACCTACCCGTGGCATACAGCAGTTTGTGTTGCTGTTTTAAATACTACACAAATGGGGGACTACAATGATAATTATGATACTCCATTATTATACTTTGAACATCCACCAGTCAATTGGAGGCTTACTAGTTATTATTTATCAATATTCCTGAATTAAGCGCTTGATTCTTTGCAGGAGATAGAAAGGGAAAAAGCTGCTCGGTTGGAATTGGAAAGGACAGCTCGTATCCCTTCTGCTCTATCTGATCAATCTTCACTAACAAGGCAAAATTCTACCTCTGAGAATGGTATGATGCTCCATTTTCCCTCTCTCTACTTTGCTCACTTGTCTGTGTATGAATTATCATTTATGAAAATATGCAGGAAACTTGACCCGAAAAATTTCAAGTGCTAGCTCCCTAGGGAGCATGGAAGAAAGCTACTTTCTGCAAGCATCTTTGGACTCGTCTGATAGTTTCTCTGGGAGAAGAAATGTTGGGGAGCCAAGCATGAGTCCTTACTATATGAAGAGCATGACTCCTAGTGCTTTTGAAGCTTCCCTTCGTCAGAAGGAGGGTGAACTTGCTTCATATGTGTCACGTTTGGTATGATTTGCCTTACACAGCCCTTGTGGCCAAGTAATCCATATGTCTCAAAACTGAGAACTATGGTTTTGCTTTTTATCCCACATGCTCATAAAGAGCTATACTGTGCTGTAAAATATGTATTACTATTGCATGTCATCTAAGAGATAAATGTTTGGCTTCTGCTTATAATTTTCAGGCATCATTGGAATCTATACGCAATTCCCTTTCTGAGGAGTTGGTCAAAATGACAGCCCAGGCAAGTTTTAACATCTTGTTTCTGATGTGCTTGAACATTGTGGAACTTGAGATTCGCTTATATTTAGTTATTTACTCTTATATTTGCTGCAGTGTGAAAAGTTACGGGCAGAGGCTGCCACATTGCCTGGCTTACGAGCAGAGCTAGAAGCACTAAGGAGGAGGCACTCTGCTGCTCTGGAGCTAATGGGTGAACGTGATGAAGAGGTAGGATCCATTTTTGGAAATTTTAGCTTCTACCATAATGAAACAAAAACCATGGTTTTGTGCTGAGTTGGTTTAATTGTTGAGGGGGGTGCTTTACCTGTCTATTTCCTAATATCCCCCTTACAAACTTCAAGAACCCACTTCCTTTATATGGGCATTAAGATTTCATATGCTGAGATATGCTCCAGCTGGCAAAAAATAAAACTACAGTAAAACTTGATATTTGGGAAAAGCAGAACTGAGAGAAGAAAAAAAAGATGAGTATTTTTTATTGCCATTAATATCACTGGTAATGCCTCACTGCCCTAAAGAAAAAGAGTAATGCTTCACAAAGAAAAAGAAAAAAAAAGATGAGGATCCAGAAAGAGACAATAAAATGATGTATACTCCCGCTTGTGTCTACTCCTTATGAAAGAAATAATTTTTCTCCCAATACCTGATCTGGAAGTGGTTGAATTGTCTTTAGCTGGAGGAACTTCGTGCGGATATTGTGGACTTAAAGGAAATGTACAGAGAGCAAGTCAACTTGCTTGTCAATAAGGTATCTGCTTCATCCACAATCTGGTTTTTAAGCATGCTTCGTTTTCCCGTCTCTCCTTGGTTTTTTTAAATGCTTACATCTGTTTACAGATCCAGATAATGAGTTCATCAATTGGCTGAGCCAGATTACTGAGTTGAAGATTGTGTCCTTCATCTCTTTCTGATGCCAATGGTAATGCAATTGGTTCCTCAATTGTCTTCCCCTATACTGCAGTTTTGTATCTTGTTCAAGTGCCTCTTGCTCTGTTGAAATATTTATTTGTGATTAAGAAAGGTTGTATAGCCAAATCTTATTAGACATGCAGACTTGCAAAAGAATATTTATTGATTTAATTGCCAATAAGAGGTAGACATTTTCAGATTAATCTATAAAGCTCAGTCATTTCACCCTTCTTACAAGCTCCAATTAAGTAAAAATTAATTTTATGTAATTCTTTTTAGCGAGATTTTTATTTAATTTTATATATATTTTTAATTGATGTTTAAGATAAGTTTTTATATATAAAAAGTTTATAATATTTATTATGATAATTAATTATGATTAATAATATTTAATATATAAAGTATTATGTTTGAAAAATTTTCGGGCACTTATTGGAAAATTTTTAATTATAACAAAAATTAATATCTAATCATTTTCTACTAGAAGAAAGTAGGACACTTCCAAAAAGATTCTCTCCAACCTCCAGCTTTATAGCTTAAAAGGTTCTGATTATTTTTTTCAGAAAAGAACTAAATTCACCAAAACAAAAGGATAAAGAAAGCAACATTAGCTAGGTTTATTAGCAATAAATAAATAAATCACGTGCCTCAAAATACAATAGCTTTTACTTATGCAACGTGTCCTAAATCTATTGACCAGTCATTTTTAAAACAAAAATTTAATCATATAATTACGCCACATCTGTCGCCTTTAGATTGAAAGCAACGTCATGTATCTATACACGTGGCAACCTACAGTAGCTGTGCACAACTGGAAATTGCAGAAGTATAAAATAAGTGAAGAGCAGCAGATTACTACTCTCTGTCATCTTTTTCCATGACCAAAAAAGCACAGGTGTTGGTCTGTGAGTGAGTGAGAGAGTTGTAAATGGTTAATGGGTGGTTGCCTTTGCTTCTTCTTTAAATAAGTGTTTTAACTTTTAATGAATCAAATGCAATGCGTATTTTAGCAAACCACGGACCAGTCCTTTAGAAACGGTTTTCGAAATCTTCGCTTAGATTTCATTTTCTCATAGTCCAAGTATTCAAGTTGTAGCTCACAGTGACATCTACAGCTACACGTCTCGGCGCATTTTAGTCTTTCACATTCTCTTCCTTCTTCTTCGATTTCAATCAGATCATTTTCTTTCAGACTCTGCATTTGAAACGCCATCCAAGTCTCTGCTCAAAAAGGTATTCAATTTTCATTTCTACGTGTATATGAATCTCATTTGATCAGAAGCACATTTGTAATTTTTGATTTTGCCGATTGCTTAAAATGGTGAGATTTTAATATTTGATTGTTAGGAAACGATAACGTAAGGTAGCTACTCTGTTTTCTCGATTTCTGGGATTTTTCAGATCTAAATTTTTTTCTCTCTGTTTCTGGATTTGATTGCTTAATTCAGCTGTTTGATGCTATGATATATTTCTTTGAATGCTTTTTTGATTTTATGTTGTAGTTTGCTGAAAAATCCTCGCTTGCAAGTTTTGGAGAGGCTTTTCTATATGTTTTCCATGCGGGGGAGGCATGTTGATTCCTGGTCGGCTTACAAGCGTGTGGGGTCGAAGGACCACATAGATTCATATGATAAAGAAGAGGATTCAGGTACTTCTCATTTGTTATGAACTATTTAAGTTCTAAATTTTATTTATGTATGTATTTTTATGTTTATGGTGAAACTGAATGTTTTTTTTCTTCTTTCTATATATAGGTTTTTATTAGTTATCCATTTTTGCTTTAGTGCCTCGTAGTGTGGGTAATTGGGAATCTGATTTACATACATAATTACAAACACATGAGAATGTTTTTAGTTGATTTTCAAATTTATAGTATAATGTAGGGGTTGAAATTTATAATCTACAATAGGACATCTTCAGGGTACCCTCATTCTTAAAACATGCCCCTCAAAAGTCAACATAAAAGAATAGTCTATGTAAGGAAACAAATTTCGGTTCTCTATTATCTAATTGAATGAAGACTATGCAGATTAATGTTGATATATAGGGTAAAGCAAATCAACAACAACAATATATTAGTCTATGTTTTCTAAAGTTCCTTACCTTCTTTGTCTCTGTGAAAGAAAATGCTAATCTGTTTGATACTTTTTTGTCCAAAGGCAAAGTATTTTCTAATTATGACACTAGCTAACAGTAGCTTTTGATTCCTCGTATGGGCTTTAGTACGTTTGCTGAATGGAAAAGATGTTGGACACCCTTCGTGGAAGCGCTCTTTGCGACATGTACTGGTAGCAACTCTTTCATCATTACTATTTGGCTACCATCTTGGGTGAGTCCATAATGTTTGAAGCTCAATCTCCCTTTTTCTTGGTACATTTGTGATGAGTGAGTGAGGATATAATCTGTTCTTTTATTGCTTTTGTTAATGTTGCAGAGTAGTCAATGAGACCCTAGAGAGTATTTCTTTAGACCTTGGCTTTAGTGGTAGCACCATGGCTGAAGGTAATTTATGCAATGTGAAGTTTTCTCATTTTATCTTTTTCTGTCAACCTGAAAATAATATATTCTTCTTTATCTTAATGAAGGTCTAGTAGTAAGTACATGTTTAGGAGGGGCTTTTGTTGGGTCTCTGTTCAGTGGCTGGATTGCAGATGGGGTTGGGCGTAGAAGGGCTTTCCAGTTGTGTGCTTTGCCTATGATTATTGGGGCATCAATGAGGTACCTGGAACACAAAACATATTAACTTATGCATCTGTTTCATAATTTGTAGAACCTGTTGATCTCATGCTGCAAGACATCAATTTTGTGTCCTTGCAGAAAAGCTATAAAAGCTTTACTTCTTAATAAGACTAATGATTTTAGACTACTATTCTTTTTCTTTGCTTTAGAAATGGAGGGTGTATTCAGCTGGGTGGGGATTTATCTTTTAATGCATAAATGTGATTCCGCTATTGAGAAAGAAAGGAATGAACTCTTTTTCTTCTCGTAAATGAGAAGTGAGTTAATTTCTTTTCGTACGTATCACACTTTTTCCCCATCCCTTATGTATGTGGTTGGTTTCATTGTCATGAAGCCCATCTATACTATCTCTGTGACTGTGTGCATGTTGGCAGTTAAGGTTTCCTATATGGATTCTTATTGTTTTCAATTTTTTTTAATGCACATATAATAAAGAATTCGAAGAGGGAAAAGTAGAAGAAATCATAGGTGCTGGATTATTTCTTTATAATCAACTCATAAAACAGTACACACTCCATGGTCACCTGTTCACCATGACTTTTTTTTTTTTTTTTTTCCTTTGCTTCACATATTCCCTAAAGAAAGTTTTCCAAAGCAATGTCTTAGTTCCACGTTTTCCTTTGCACCTGCATAAACAATGCAGAAAGCATGAACTTTTAATTCACTTATTCTTTGTGCACTTATTCCATATTTTATAGTGCTCATCAAAGTTTCAAACATAATCCTGCAGTGCAACAACAAACAGTCTATGGGGTATGCTTTTGGGGAGATTATTTGTTGGCATTGGGATGGGTCTTGGCCCACCTGTTGCAGCTCTATATGTGGCAGAGGTATAAGAAATGAACATTAATATTCATTTTTCAGTTTTTCTACATTATAAGTTGAAAATATACAGTCGACTATGCCTATTACTAAATTCCAAAAACTTATTGGTATCTATTTGCATGTGCAGGTATCACCTACTTCTGTAAGGGGTACTTTTGGGAGCTTTACTCAAATTGCAACATGCCTTGGACTTATGGGTGCTTTGTTTATTGGGATACCTTCCAAGGAAATAGTGGGTTGGTATGACATGTTAAATGGAGCCACTAAAGCTCATAATATATATGATATTTTTTATCAATCTATTCAATCCTTCTCTAAGCAGTTTCCATATTTGTCAACTGAATGTCTAAATAGTAATATTGTCTAGGAATTTGGTTGTGTGCTCAGGTGGCGGGTTTGTTTTTGGGTACCTGTCATTCCTGCTGTAATACTCGCTATTTTTATGGAGTTCTCTGCAGAATCTCCTCATTGGCTTTTCAAGGTTATCTACTGACTACTCTCCAATTTAAATATTAGTGTCTTAAACTTGCAATAACTTAACTGTACTTATGACTGATTTTATTTTGGAGATGTAAATTGGATCCTGATGTAGAGATGTTAAATGTGAATACTTATCATGATTCAAAAGATACGAGTTCATATCCATGTATCAATATTTTGATAATCTAAGTTATTTATAATTTTCTATATCCAGTTTCAATTTCTGTAGGTTCAAGTTTTCTCTGAGCAGTAAGTGTATCTACTTCTTATAAAAGAAAAAAAAAGGACACACAATTATAGCATCTCCTAATCCAAATCTGGCTCCTCAGTCAGACTACAGCACATCCCTCACTTTGGTCAAACCCCAAGAAAGATCTATGATATTTGTCCAATTGCAACCTATCATTAAATGATTTACTTTTACGAAAATTCATTTAGGTCTCAACTCTCCAGCATTGGTTTAGCTTCTCATTCATGAAAATGTCGTTTGTTATATCCTTGATTGAGGTTTAGATTTTTTTCTTAACGTTATGCAGAGAGGCAGAGGCACTGAAGCTGAAGCTGAATTTGAGAAGCTTTTGGGAGGGATACACGTTAAATCTGCAATTGCAGAACTGTCAAAGTCTGACAGGGGTGATGAGTCTGATACATTGCAGTTCTCAGACATGCTCTATGGACGGCATTTCAAAGGTACCTATAAGTTATTTTCCATTACTTTTTTCACATTATGGTATGCGTTTGTTCCTTCTAAATGATTACTTTATCACTTATATATTTTGCAGTGATTTTCATTGGATCCACCCTTTTTGCTTTACAGCAGCTATCTGGCATAAATGCTGTATTCTATTTCTCTTCAACTGTCTTTAAAAGCTTTGGTGTGCCTTCAGATCTGGCAAACACATGTGTAGGACTTGCTAATTTACTGGGTATGTATGTCTTTACTCATAAGTATCCTGCTTGCATATTCCTGATGATTGTTATATGTTTCTCTAATCCTGTTCCTTATAACACTTTTAGGGTCAGTTCTTGCAATGATTCTGATGGATAAACTTGGAAGAAAGGTTCTTCTTGTTGGAAGCTTTTCTGGCATGGTAAGAGGAAAAAAGAAAGGTCTTGCTGATTAAATCTCTTTACTAACTATTGCTGTTCTTTTAGTTCTTTCATTTTGTGTAGAGGTCCCATACATGATCATCAAGCTCCAGAAAATTCTGAAGCAAAGGTTTTACAGGTTGAACAATATATTTAACATGAATAATAATGTCTCAACATAATCAAACTCACAACTATGACTTATTTAGTATTGATTTGTTGGGGGAGGTTCTCAAAATCAAAATCACTCTGAAGTTTTAGAGAGTTCAACTATTCTTAGTTATTCCTTATTTCTAACTGCTAATGCATTATTGGTGTTATGTCATGAGCCACAAATAGTCACCGAATTTGTAAGTTTATTAAGCTGGCCAACCACATGGCCCGCTATTCCTAGCCCAAGTTACTAGTTGTTGGCCTCTTTAACACTCCACACTTCTAATGTGGGACTTAGGTGTCATAATGGTGAAAACATGCTCTGTAGTTAATTAACATTTTTTTTCCTTTTGATTGCATAAAATAGATTGTGAAAACTTTCATTCCATCTGACCTTTGCTTCAAACATGTTGGTTTAGGCAGTCTCAATGGGTCTTCAAGTGATTGCAGCAACTTCTTTTGCATCTGGATCTGGATCTACGTATCTATCAGTTGGTGGCATGCTGCTGTAAGTGGTCAAAGAGCTTCAACTTTCTATATAATGGGGAATGAAGTAGAAAAATAAAAATAAAAAAACATAAAAGAAAGAAATATTCATGGCAGCTAAATAAAAACGTAGTAACTTCTGGTACCTTTAAAATTATTCTCTGGCTATCTGGATATTCACTCATCAGAGTGAAAGCACATAATTGACAAGTTTCTATTATCTTAGCATGAGACAGAGGAAATGGTGTTAACCAAAAATTGCTTGAATCTTGATGAAGAATTCAGGTTGTTGTAACCATGGAAGAACATAGGGCATGTATAATTTTTATTATTTTAATGCATATTTTAAAACCTGTCTGTTATTAAAATTTTACGACATACCTTCATAGGTGTTCAGATTTAATGCATAGAATCTAAAGTCTACTGTTATGCCTTTTCTGTAAACTTTATTTAAGGACATATAATAGCTTTTGCAAACTGTAATTATGTCGATATCCTTATCTGTGCTGCTAATTGTCAATTGGATATACAGGTGTGTCTTGACTTTTTCTTTGGGTGCTGGTCCAGTTCCTAGTCTCCTCCTATCAGAAATACTACCTGGCAGGATTAGGGCAAAGGCAATGGCAGTTTGCATGGCTGTGCATTGGGTAATTCCCTAATGCAGTGCTTTCCTTTATGGCTTTGTTATGGGATAAATTTGTTTGTTTTTTGTCTTTTCATCTTCCCAAGTAATTACTTATACAATCTAAATGTGTTTAAATGTTAATTTTCACTACCCTCCTGTAATTTAGCATGAGTAAGATTAGTTTATGATGTCAACATTCCAAGGAAAACATTAAGAATGGTATCTGCAGGGAGCAAAATCTGTTAAAATTTCATGTTTTGAAATATTTTTGAAGAAGTGATATAGTGCTTACTCTGATTTTTGCTAGAGGAATTATTATCTTGTTACCTATGGACTATACACATTATGATTAATCTACCTGAAATGTCTTGATTGGTACTATTAGTTTAGAAATTATATAAATGATATCCAAGACAGTATACATGTATTGTGTATTAAAGCACTTGACCTTCTAGGTTTTGTTTGTGTCATTTTTCTTCTCCCTTCCCAGCCTCCACCTCAACTTCAACTGTCCTGCCCCGTCTAGTACTCTGCTGCTGTCTTGACTCTTGCTAATAAATATTAGTGTTTTGAACAGGTCATAAATTTCTTTGTTGGTCTATTGTTCTTGCGCTTGCTGGAGCAAATTGGGGCTTGTGTCCTGTATACAATATTTGGTTCATTCTGTTTGTTGGGAGTGATTTTTGTGAAGAAATATATCGTGGAAACAAAAGGAAAGTCACTCCAAGAAATTGAGATTGCACTTCTACCGCAAGAAGTAATAGTCTAAAAGGAACTAGTGGCAGCTGAATCAGGTATAGTTTTTATTTCTTAAATTTGCTTAATTAGTATGACAGTTTTTTAAGTTAATCTTTTTCTTGGATAAATTTTGGTGACCAGCTCATGGAATAGATTACCTTTAAGTAAGAAGTACAAAATCTTTGATGCGGCTTTCAATGATATAAATAATTAGTAAACTATTCCATTTGGAGAATTTTCCTAAAGATCCAGGGTGCAAGACTTTCAAGCTAATATCTGACTAAAAATTGGTCAAAACCCATGAAATCATTGATCGTGTTTCATTAACACCATATTGTTGCTTAAATTTTGAGTGATTTAGTTCCACAATTCTGAAACTAATGACTCAGAAAGTCGATATTAACATGGAAGACTTCGTTTCTTCTTTCTATCTCTTATTTACTAGTGTTTATAAGATTAATTGGTAAGTTTTGTTTTGATTCATGCTAGTTTTGCCCATTTGAATTTGGAGACATGTCAATTTGCAGGTGACTTGGGAATCATTGATTGCATAATCTTGTCTCTTGATACATTTGATACGCCCAACCTCTGCAAGTTTTTGTCCATGCTATGATTGGAGTACTGGGAAAACAGGCTATCAGTACTCATTCCAAAAAGGCCAATGTACATTGTAGAGTTTCTTTTACTATTATTAAACTTTATTTTTGTGAGCGCATGGATAAAATGCAAATGTAACTTGAGTAATATAACAATTTTACGCTGCCTGTCAATTTATGCAATTATTCTTATAAGTGAAAACGAATCAAAATGATTGATAGTATTACCTTGTACCTTCTATGATTCGGAAGACTGATCAAGAATGGGGAAAGAAAAAAGAAGAGAATAAATAGACCAAGACTCTTTAATTCTTTACATGGGTGCATCAAAAGGAAATACCTTATACTCATTTAACCAAAAAAAAAAAAAAAAAAACCATTTATCTTATTTTTCACCCCTCGAATAAAAGCTTTGAGGTAAGTATAAATTGATGAACGGGCAATTTTTATTTTTTTTTCTAAAAATACTATTTTAGAAACCCGTTTTGTTTTTTAAGAAATCCAAAACATAATTTGTTGTGTTGAATGAGTTCTCTTTAATTTTGGGTATAAGTTTACTCATATCTACATTTTCTTTAGGAATTTTAAAATAATAATTTTTTTCATATTTATTTTATTTTAATAAAAAGAAATCATATCCACAAATTTTGATGCTGGCAGATCTGATGAAGAGAACCTGATAGAATAAACCGGTTATTATAGGATTAGCCTTTTTCCTCTTTATGGCCCACTTTGGCGGGATGGGTTAGTGTTGTTGACTCTGCTAGCTTTGGAAAAACGAATACCCACCTTGTACTTCGCTTCAATTGAAGTTCTGCAACCTCCCACGCCAACCAGCCACCATCTCCACCGGCGCCGACGTTCACTTTAAGGTAAGCGAATTTGCATCTCTTGCTTCATCTCTTAAACTCAGAGAAGTGCATTTGCAACCTACAAACTCATTGTTGTATAGCTTCCCTAAGTGGGAATCTTGTAAATCGTCGTTTGCCGTTGCAAAACAACAGAGGTATATGTTATTCTCTTTCAATTGCTAACGATGTTTCTATAGCAACTGTCAAGTTTGAGAGAGATGGGTTTCGAAAGCTAAGTAAAACCCCGGCTTGTTTCTGTGGTCTATGGACTAAAACCCTTTATTGAATTAATGCTGAAATAATTTTTTTTTTTATCTGGGTTTGTTTCTGAGAAATTGAAAGCGTAGGAAAATGGAAAAAATTTGATTTCTCGTTGACCCTCCTCTCCCAATTTTGTCGACTACGTAACTGATTTTGTTCTGCTTTCGTCTGGGTCATGTAGCATAACATGCGGTTTCTTTTTGTCGTCCTTACACAGATTGTTCCGTGTTCAAGTATACAGCATAACTGGGTCTCTATTTCCTGCTAATAGTTTCATTCTAGTCGAATACATCCCCAAAAGAAATTAAAAGATTCATGCTTTTTTCTCCTTCACTGGGTATTCCACCTGTTTGATGAAATGCGAGGCAGAAAAAAAAAAAAAAAAAATTGCAGATAGCGAAGAGCTCCTCCCTCAAGTACAGCTTTTGATTTTTTTTATTTTTTTTCCTTCCTTTTGTTTTGGGTGGTTTTCTGCAGTTACTGTGAGACCAAGGAAAAAATAAAAAAGGGCTCACCCGGTGCACAAAGTGCTCCCGGCTATTGCGGGGTAGGGAGAGGGTGGGCGCACATGTACGCAGACCAAGGAAAAAATATCAACAATAATTAGCAGACATTGATAATGGAGACCAAAGAGGATGCAGTGAAGAAGGGCCAGATGGTAGATGCCCGGGCAAGAAACATCAGTCACAATGTCAGGTGCACAGAGTGTGGGAGTCAATCCATTGAAGATTCACAAGCAGATATTGCAATTCTCCTCAGGAAGGTACTTCAACTTTTGCATCCAAGATGGTTATCAACGTAGGCAGGTCGTCCTCCTGGTAAAAAAGAAAAAAAAAGAAAATGTAGACAGGTCAACTTTATGAATATCAGTGACTTGAGTTAACACGACATACTTTTAAAAAGGTTGGCTCTACTTCTTTTCATGGAACATCACCTACTAGCATTTGTTGAAAAAAATTGAGCCCTAGTGCCTACTATCGATTAATTGACTTTATCGAATATGATAGGCAATCAACTTCTTAATTGATCTTTAAGCTTTGCTAGATTGCCTGTTTTAAAAAATATTAATTTCAGAGATTACTCCCAACCAATACATTAATTCCTTAAGAAGTGCATGGTCCAATCTTTTAAGCTAAATGAGTTGGGTAGGATTGAATGCGTTGATTTGATCCTTTGCCTCAGAAGAGGTATAGAAAATTAAGTAAACCACACTTCCTTGAGAGGTTATGCCAGGTCTCTTTGGAAGTGCCATGTGAAAGAGCAATTGCTGGACCAGGGTTATGGGCTAAAACTTGACTATGTCACTCTAATTATCTGATTCTTCTACTTCTTTTTTTTGTTTCTAGTTTCTTCCTAAATTGTTGCCTCTGTTTCCATACATTGTCAACCATGTATGCTATTAATTCTACCAATATTTTTTGCAGTTGATTCGTGATGAGATTCATTCTGGGAAATCTGACAAGGAGATCTACAAGAAGCTTGAGAATGATTTTGGGGAGACAGTACTCTATGCCCCAAAGTTTGATATGCAGACTGCTGCTCTGTGGCTATCACCGGTAGTTTATGCTTTTGGCAGAACACCATAGCATTATAGTATTTTGTTTCTTTGTTTTTAATGATGCTGATTTGAAATATTTGATTTCTGGGAATAGCTCTTAGTTGCTGGTGCTGCAGCTGGAGTGTGGGCTTACAACAGGCACAGGCAAAAGACTAATGTTCACATCATGGCTCTGAACCATGTTAGAGGTGTTCCATTGACCCCAAAAGAGAAGGAAACAATGCTAGACCTCCTAACACCTCCTCCTTCACAAGGACCTAGTACTTCCTCCTGGTGGAAGAGGTGGCAGCAAGATCGGTGAAAAATTGCTTCTGGTGCGCTGTTAACTCTCGATTCTTTGAGACTTTGTGGTGGCGACTCTTGAACTGGGGCACATTTTAGTCTGCTGAGATAAAATAACATCTTGGATATGGAGACTTGGCCATGAATACCAAGTTTGGTTGTATAATTCTGTGTTTTATTTGATGGGAATCCATTATATTGTAGATTAAGAATACTGCTGGTTGATGTCTTATTCTATTGCCTTTTGATTTAATTTATATCAGCCACATGAATTTTGGATTAAATATTTTTATTGTAAATCCTAAATCTTTTATCTAACTTGTCTGAGCTGACCTTTTTGTCCCTATGGTTGATAAGTTGCTACTTTTCTGAATGTTAGCTTTTTGTGATATCTATTTTTCATATAAAATATGGGATTATTTAGATCAAAAACCTAATTAAATAAAGGTTCGAGAAACCTTTCACCTTATTGCATGACCAGAATGGAGAACAGAAACTGAAGTCCACTTGTTAACAAAAAAATGGACTAAATGAAACTTTTGATTTAGATTCTTCTGTGTTGATCTTTATGCATATTTCGACTACATGTTCACACCCAAGCATGAAAGCTAGCTTATCGCTCTGCTAAACATGTCAACCCTTTGATTCTGCTAAACTTATTAGGTAGAATGGTATATGCTAGAGAGATGTTTTGACTTCTATATCTGAACACACGAGGCACAACGCACCAAGTTGCTGAATTTTCCACCCTAATCCTTGATACGTTGTAGTGATAGTTCCAAAATTTGCATATAGAGTGCTGACAGTGAAAGTCAAAATGGCTGTAAGTTGTTCACATCCATTCCATACACTAGATTTTTTATTTTCCTAGTAGACTTTCTTTGAAGATTGTGTTTCTGAACCATTGACTTTCACCAATTTTGAATAGTCAGATCCCCCTCTTAAGAGATATCCTTTACATGTCATCATAAAAATAATATATAGAGAAGCTGGAGTTTTGTCTGCAGAACTCAGAAGAAGGGTAGGATGCAAGACACCCAGGATGATAAAGCTGTACACAGTGAACCCATTGCCACTGGTTCAATTCCTAATTACCCAAGAGAAATGAATCACCACATTGGAAATCCATGGAGCACAGGTTTATTTGACTGCCACGAGAATCAAACAAACGGTAATTGTCTATTTTGTGAACTGAATTGCTATTCTTTTTGAGAATGATATGATTTCAGGCATCACTGAAAATGATGCCTTTGATCGATGTGAATAAAAGAAAATAATTCATGCAACCGAATTCAACTAGTTTGGGATTTAAGACTTCGATGAGTTGAATAGAGTTGATTTTTGCTTCATTGGAATGAACCTGGCCATGTTGACAGATTTGGTACTGTCACTGAATTAACATAAATAGATTATCTTCACCATAGCATGCAATCAATCAAACAGACTGCAATTTTTACATACTGGAGCAACATAAGATATCTAGAAGTGTTTCATCTAACTAATAAACTATTTATGTTGGCAGCCACCATGACAGCACTTCTACCTTGTGTGACATTTGGGCAGATATCAGAAGTACTGGATGGTGGAGAAATGAGTAAGTTTCCCATTAATTTCTATGCAACTATTCCTTCAGTAATCAGTACTTTTCCCATTTTTATTTTGCCTACAGCATACAAGCAATCTAAATTATATACTATGATACCATTCTTGCTGTTCTTCAAGGTAACCAGAAGTAGGAGTGGACCTGTATATGCATAGCTACTAGAGTTGTCTTCCAGTTTCTTCTACCCCAACTTCTATAACTAAAAGCAGTAGTAGTAGTTGATGTACGAAGCCCCTCTTGGCACATACATATGCTAAATCACTTTTTTTTTTTTGTTTTGGAAACTTTGTTCCAATTTCCAACAACTTATTGTTGACAGATTGGCCTTTCCAGGTTGTCATTTGGGGAGCTTTCTTTACCTCTTAATGATGCCTGCCTTGTGCTCTCAATGGATTATGGGGTCGAAGTACCGAACAAAGTTGAGGAAGAAGTATGATTTGGTAGAAGCTCCATATACAGATGTGATCTCTCACATCTTTTGCCCATGTTGTTCACTTTGCCAGGAGTTCAGAGAGCTCAAAAACAGAGGACTTGATCCAGCTCTTGGTAATTTACATTTTTACATTGTAATTCAGTTCTAAGCTCTATATGTGCTATAAGCTGAACTATGTATGTGATTCAGGGGATTCAATAATGTTTGACAGTCATTTTAGTTTTACAATTTTGATTAACAGAACTAACTGAATTCTTGCACAACATGGAAGACAGATTAATAATCAAACAATGCAGAATCCCCCTCTGGATCAAGTCATGTCCAAGTGAACATAGAGGTCTTACAAGAAAATTGTCAAAGATCAGAACAAGTGTATCAATTCCACACATGTATTGAAGTTTGATTGAAATCAAAATGCAATAAATTTGGTTGAGTGATGCAATTAACTCAACCTGTTTTACATTCTTTGCCTGTTGAAATGCTTCCAAATAATCTCAAAGTCAAATTTCTGATATAATATTGTTTTTTCCATATCAACTGAATTATATCTGCATTCCACAACAAATTTTTAACTAGGAGATGGAACTAACTTCAAAACTAATTAGTAAATGAGATTTCGACATTACTCAAAGAAATAAAATAATTTGTAAGTTGAACTATGGGCACAGAATAAATTGTTCCCATATTTTCCTAATAGCGAAAAAAGTAAGTAAGATTAACCCTATATTAAAAAGTGACACCATATATTAAATAAATTTGTGCAAGTAGTGATGTTCTACTTTGTATCAAAATATGAAATCAAAACCTAATATATGAACACACAAATTCTGTCGATGTCTTTTCTTCTTTTCCTGCATTACGTACACAATGAGAAACTTCTTGGAAGCTGAACAAGAAGAAGAATCATTCTAATAATGTGCTTGTCTTCTCCAGGAAATTGCCATGTCATTCGTTTTCAGTGCATTATAATTCAAATACAGTTTACACACGTATTTTCTTTCTCATTTCTCTTGCCTAATATGTTATATAGTAATAAGCATCCTACTATTTAGGCTATGATGGCATGAAGAGTTAAGACATGTTAGATCGTTAAGTTGATAGAATCTCTGAATTTTATTTGGAGATTAAATTTTGTCTTCACTCAAAATAGTAATTTATGAAAAAAAATTTAACGAATGTTCTAAAAGTATTTGTTAAGATGTAATAAATATAATATTTATAATATCACTGAAATCATAATCAATTACCATAATAAATATTATAAACTTTCTATTAATAAAATTTTAACAAGTGCCTAAGTCATAAAAATTAGATATTGTTATCTACCATTATATAATTAAAGATCAATAAAAAAAATTTGAAAAAAACTTTAAAATATAAAGTCCAATTACTATTAAACATAATTTTTATTTTTTTTTATAATTTAATGTTATGTGAATAATTTAGAGTTATGTCGATTATTTTATGAATAAGTATAGTTAAAGGAATACATTAAATGGTTAAGTTGATAAAATCTTTTAATTTTATTTTAAGATCAAATTCTATCATAACAAAAATAATCATTTAAGAAAATAGATATTATGTTTTATCATTATATAGTTAATAGGCCAATAAAAAAAGAAAATAATTTTTTTTTCTCAAAAGATCAGCTCATATAATGTATCTAGTAATTTTATTTTTTTAATAATTAATTATCTAAAGCAATTTACAAGTATCTCCATTATTTTATAAATATATAGAGTAGTGATAAAAATTTTAAGGGGAAAAAAAAAATCTCATTTCCTATATGTGTTTACTCTTTTTTTTTTTTTTTTTCTTCTTCTTGTAACAAACCCTCACAATAACTCAGTCAATACAATCACAGCCACTAATGATTCCTATAAATCCTCTGTTTTTCAAGAGTCTAATACCTTCTGGAAAAAAAAAAAAAAAAAAAAGGTAGAGAAGCCGTACCCGGCCGTCCAACTCAACCATAAACCACCATTGAAATATAGAATTAATAGAAACCAACCTACAACAACACACATTTACAGACCCACACCCAACACGCACACTGACCAAATTACCAAACTCTGTGTGCCAATTATTACAACCGCGGGTATTCAACTACCAAATGAGCTCATTTATAGCTCTCAACAACAGCCACTTGAAGCTCCTCTACATCCATTATCGTTCTTTTACTTCAGCTTCTTCTTCTTCTTCTTCTTCTGGTTTTGTAGCTTCCTGTTCTCTCTGTCTCTCACTCCGTCGGACTTACCCCAGATTTTCTTTATTGCTGTCTCGTCCATATTCGGGTGAGTTTCCCTGTTTTATGACTTTTGTCATTGTTTGAAACTTTTTTGATTGGTTACTGAGAAAGTGAAATTTGTTTTCTTTAATGAAAAACTTAATAGTTTTACTTACTTTGTGAATTTTCAATTGATTGGCTTGGTTGGATATTTATCTATATTATCAAAGTAGTCTTTGTTTTGCAAGGAATTTAATAAATTGTAGTGCTTGTAAGAAAAACTGAGAGATGAATGGGACTTGTCAGTAGCCATAATTTGCATACCTTGTAATGTATGATGAAAAGTTTTACTTTGTTTCTCTTGAGAGTGTGATGTTTTTGACTGAAACATTTTAAGTTCCAAAATCTATGCTTTAATGAGACTTTTTAATACAACTTTCTCAAATGAATATCTATCTCAGTCGTTTTCTTTGGACCTTCTGCTTTACTGTTTAATGAAACAAAAAGAAAAAGAAAGGGATCAACAGTCAGTGGAATCCTTGTGGGTCTGTTTGGGGCATTGATGATCTCTTGTTGATTACAAAATCATGGTAACTTAGTGTCAGTCTAATAATATTACTAATGATCTCTACTAAATTGAGATTACAATAAGTTATTTGATGATTGGATGACTTCTGCGTGATTCTCTTTGAAAGCTCGGAACCTAGATGGGCTCTGCATTGGCTTGGTTGCAAGGGTTAATGCATTTACTTAATATTCACACATATCTGTTGTGGATTAATATACGGGTCCTCCTTTCTCTACAGCATCACCTTCTGGCACATTTATGGAAGTAGTAAAAGCAGTTGCTGAGCACGGATCTCCTGCTCATAGTAAGGTTGCCATTAGAGCGGATCAGAAGAGTTATAGTTACAACCAGCTCATCTCATCTGCGCTGAAGATATCTAGTCTTTTGTCTAGCAGTGACTTGATAAATGTTAGTTATTTGGAATTTCTTTACTCCTTTAATTTTGTGGTGCAAATAGGACATTCCATTCATGAGCATCTGAACATTATATTGAATGTGAAACACTTAACCTATTATGTGAAAGTTCAGTTATTTTGATTCTCTAATTTCTTATATATAAATTCAGAGAAGTAAGAAAAGGAAAAAGAAAACAAAATTGGTCTGATTAGTAACTTGATATGCATGCTCATATGAGAACCTTAACTACATACAGAGATGCATGGCTATATAATGAAATACATATATTTAATGACGCTCACTAAGTTTATGAACCTCACGGATCATATATTTTTAGTGAATAGTGATCTTTATAACTACCTCATCTGTTGGTTATCCAGGCTTGTGATCTAGGCAACCAAGGAACCCCTCCTGTGTCATTTAATGGTATAAAAAAGCCCATACATCTTGCTGGAGCTCGAGTAGGAATTGTGGCCAAACCCTCTGCTGAATTTGTTGCTGCAATGCTAGGGACTTGGTTTAGCAGAGGTGTTGCTGTGCCGCTTGCACTCAGCTACCCAGAAGCAGAGCTCTTACATGTGATAAATAATTCGGTGAGCCCTTCCCTGTATTTTTCGTTATGTTTATTGTGCTTCTTTTTTTGGCTTGTGATTACCGATTAATTGCTTCATAAATTAGAACAGAACCTCCAAATGGTGTTGGACTATCAAATGCCCGTCTGCTGAACATTTTGTGACTGTCAAGGCCCAAGAATTCTTCTTAAATAAGCTACAAATTTGAAGCTTTCCATTTTCTTAATATTTTCAAAGTTGATTATAATCTTGGTCCATAGTTATATCGATAATCTTTTCCAAGCTTTTTTCCTTTCACTTTTCTAATGCTATTTTCTTAATATATTTTCAAAGCTCTGCATTTTCTCAATTATCCAAGAATGACAATGGTAACTTGCTTATAGGAAATCTCTGTGATACTGAGTACTGAAGATCACAGTGAATTTTTGCAAAATGTTGCTGCTAAAACTACTGCTGTGTTTTCACTTATTCCACCTGTACAAGATAACTCTTCGGAAAGAAGTGTGGATGAACATTCACAAAGCAGAGAAATTGATGCAGACGCTATTTTTCAGGAGAATGTTGAGTGGTCATGTAAGATGGGATTTAGAGAATGATAGAAGGTGTACATTTAAGTAGCAATTAGCTGATAATTGTTTTCTCACACAGTATTATTCCTGATGGCATAGGTGAGGATCCAGCATTAATATTGTACACTAGTGGCACTACAGGTAAACCTAAGGGAGTTGTTCATACTCACAAAAGCATAACTTCCCAGGTATGTCAAATGTCAATCATGCACTTTACTTGATCTACTATCACCTCAAATACAAAGTTTCTTTTTTCTATTTTCACACCTAGTCATCATTGTAAAGACAAATTGTGGACTCTAGAGGAGTTAGTGCTACACCTGATAATAAATTGTCACCTACATTCATGTTTAGTTTCTCTGTGCTTGTTTTTGGTGTTGACCTCCATTTAAACTGTGACCCAATTTCAGGCCCAGACCTTGGCAACAGCTTGGGAGTATACTTCCGTGGATCAATTTCTTCATTGTCTACCGCTACATCATATCCATAATATTTATATGTAGATTTTCACAATTCAGTAGGATTACTGCTTGGCATTTATATGGTGCTTTATGAACCGTGGTTGAAATTTCTGTTTGTCGATCCTTAACTGTAATTATACATGTTCATGGGCTTTTCAATGCCTTATTTGCCCCTCTCTATGCAGGTTCAACGGTAATTTCTCATTAATATTCTGGTACTGCTCCCCCCCTACCTTCATTACCCCCAAAAGACCAAGGAAAAATGGCAAAAGAAAATAAAAACATGTAACAGACATTTTGGAATGGACAGGTTATTATTGCTAAATAGTAACTTGGTTATTTGTAGGTTGAGTTTTTGCCAAAATTTAGTGTTAGGGGAATCTGGCAGAGATGGCGTGAATCATATCCAGCTGACGGAACTAAGGCTGATGATGCAATAACAGTGTTCACGGGAGTAAGTCACATCTTTTTGTTAAGCACACTTATCTAGATAACACTTCATTCTTATGGGACTAAGGTTTGTTCCATGGTCTCTAAGTATGGTGGTTTGTTCCATGGTCTCTAAGTATGGTGTATACAAGTATCATCTTCTCAGTGCATCCTATCCCATATATCATTTTTCTTTTATTTTCTGGCTGGTTCAAGTATTCCATTTGAATATATTGATGGATTTACTCCTCTGACTTAGCTACCTGTACAACTACTTGAATGCACTATATATGTTTATGACTTACTAGTTTTAAGAGTAATTAGTCTTTTGCTTGTATGGAGAATTTGCTTGGGTGCACACTGTTCTAATCAAAACCTTGTGTTTTATAAAGGTTCCAACTATATACACTCGATTGATACAAGGCTATGAAGCAATGGATCCTGAGCTACAAGCCACTTCTGCGTCTGCTGCAAGGAACTTGCGTCTTATGGTCAGTAAGAAGAAAAGCCACGGCTTTTAAGGCGCACAAAACAGTCTTTCATTTGTGTACAAAAAAAAAAAAAAAAAAGAATAGATAATAGACTGTTTGAGAAAGAAACAAAATATGGCCGATTCCTTGATTTTAACTTTGAAAAGTGACCTCCCAAATAAAAAAGGAGAAAAAAGAACATCTAAGATGTGTCTTCGTAAGTTTTTTGTATAATTCAGAGTTCTGACTTCCATCCATTTTACCATTTCAATTGTCTTTAGAATTTAGTTTATCTACTCCACTGCATCAAAAGCAACTGATAGCTCTTAACCGTGAAATTTTTATCATATATTTATATCATTCAGATGTGTGGGTCCTCTGCTCTCCCTCAACCTGTCATGCAAAAATGGGAAGCCATCACCGGACATCGCTTATTGGAGAGATATGGCATGACAGAAGTAAGTGTACATGACTCAGGTCATTTATTTACTATAGAGTGAATTTACATAAGATTATTCTTGTGTTTTGTTAAGTAATAGCTTTGGTATTTTTAGTTTGTCATGGCTATATCAAATCCCTTAAAAGGTGAGCGGAAGGCAGGCACAGTCGGGAAACCATTTCCTGGTGTTCAGGTCAATGAGAATCTCTCTCTCTCTCACTCTCTCTCTCACTCTCTCTCTCTCTCTCTCACCTCTCTCTCCCCCTCTCATTAACCCAATGCAAATGAGGATCATACATCAAATCAAATCATACAAAACATTTGGTTGAAAGGCTGAGTTTACTTATATATGAAGAATGTAAGTATTTCTAGAGGATTTAATTTTACATATATAAGTAGAGATATATAAATTAAAAGCACCGAAAGAGTGCTGACTAAGCAATATATGAAAGAAGTGAGATGGAACTCTTACCATTAATTGGAAAGAGGTAAACTGGTGGAAAGAATTGGTTTCTAGTACTGAATTTGCATGTGAAAGAAATTACTGATATGGGTTTTTCTTGTTATTTCTGGAATTCCCTTAAGAGACATTTCTAAATTTATGACAGGTCAAGATTCTCGCTGATGATGAGAGCGGAAGAGACACAACCGGAGTGGGGGAGCTTTGTGTTAAAAGTCCTTCGCTGTTCAAGGAATATTGGAAACTTCCTGAGGTACTGTCAGTAATTATATTACGCTTCTAACGCATAACTCCAATATTTTCCAATCACAACCACTTTAGCTAGAAAATCACATGTTGTCTGTTGTGCGGCATAATTCAATTTGTTCCTTAGGTATTATAAAGTTCTGCAGTAATAAGCTGTTAAAAATTTTCCACTGCTACCTTGGGCTTCAATTTTGAATTAATATGAAAGACAACACAGATTTTTTATCATTGAAATGGTAATATATGATATTGATAGCTATATGATATTTCGTTTCAGTTGAACATCTTATTGTAAGTGAACCTTTAAAAAAAAAAAATTATATTGTATGTATTAAATGTATGCCTCTCAGTAACAATCATTTTAGTAAAAAAAAAATTGATAGATATTCAGTAAATTAAACATTTGGAAAGTTTATGCAATCTCTGTTTTCTTTTTCCTTTCTGATTTCACTTTTTTTTATAGGTGACTAAGGAATCATTTATTGATGATGGATTTTTTAAGACTGGGGATGCTGTTACAGTGGATGAAGATGGATATTACATCATTCTAGGACGTAAGGAAATATATATTTTGCTTATGAATAGAAGAAATCTTTGGCATGGGTTGTTTTTTTGTCAAAGAATATACCTTTGCACACAGTTAAATTTTCCGTCAAGAGATTGAATTATACTAGATATGCATCTTTCTGTCCCACTCATAAGTTATAACAATGCAATGTCTAGTATGCCCATAGTTAAGTGGTCCACCTTAATGGCAAGGTTTCTTGTGGCTGATTATAATTGGTTTATATATCAGGTTCTTCCCCCCACTACCCTACCCTCAAAAAAAAAAAAAAAAAAACAAGAATCAGGCTCGTTGTCCTGGAAAATATGCCTTGAACTTTTTTAGGTTGTATATATACTTTTTTTTTCTCTCAATGATATGCTAGGTGAAACAGACAACTAGTGTTACTGGAGTGAATATCATAAGATAAAGGTTCAATAAGAGGGAAAGGAAAGGTATATACTTATTATGGGGGATTCTTATAGATAGGGAGAGAAGTGTCCACCATTACCTTGTCTACTGGGTGCTAGACCTGATAAAATGTGAATATGAATGATGGCTGATATCATTTTCTCAGTCACTCTACTTCAGGACATATATTTCATAGCATGGATAATAAGGAATAAGTCATTTATTTTTTACCCTCTCAGTAAACAAATAGTTATTATGTTCTTATTTAACGTAAATAATCAAGTTTGAACCATCAATAGAAAGCGCATGATCAAGAAACTGAGTATAACATCGTTTTACTTTTATCTGTTTACTCATCAGGTACAAATGCTGATATAATGAAGGTTGGCGGCTACAAGTTATCAGCATTAGAAATTGAATCAGTTATGTTGGAGGCAAGTATAACCATCTCCACTTTCTATAGAGTTGCGAAGTGTGTTCCTTTCTACTGAAGTCAATCCGTAAAAAAAAAAAAAAAAAAAAAAAATTGATTTGAGAGGATATGATAATCACCACCAGAAACTTCTTTTGTGCAGCATCCAGCTGTCTCTGAATGTTGTGTGTTAGGCTTACCGGACAAAGATTATGGAGAAGTTGTTTCTGCAGTAATTGTGCCAGAGGAAGAAGCTAAGAGGAAACGAGATGAAGAGTTGAAGCCTGCTATAAGCTTGGACGAACTATCTACCTGGGCCAAAGACAGACTTGCGCCATACAAGGTATTGCAACATGGACCATCTTATGATTATTATTTTCCTCCAGAATGGTCACAACTGTAGAAAAATTTATGAATGTGAATTTAAGATGAATAAGTCCATTCCAGTCTCATGGTTAAGATATATGCTAACTGTCTATATCTTGCCAGATACCGACTCTATTGTTCCTGTGGAACTCACTGCCCCGTAATGCCATGGGAAAGGTGATCTGCTTTGACTTTTTTGTTGTGCAAGACAAAAATTAATTTTCTTTTGAAATAATTAGACAGCTACAGGGTAATAATACATATTTCATTTCATGTCAAATTCCAGGTGAATAAAAAAGAGTTGAAGAAAATTCTGATTTCAGAACAATAAGTTCAGATGGGTGCTGGTCTAAAGTAACTCAGCCGTGTTGTGATTTTGGAAAACTCCAATTGGTATGATCCCAAGGTATTAGGGGGACACCATCTACAGAAAGGAAAACTTGCTTTACTATCAAACTGATAGTTTGTTTTAGTTATTAAAAATATCCATTATAATAAAGAAAGAGACTATTCTCGTGGATTATATTCCACAATTTTGAATCCCATGTAGAATCCGTTAGTACTAAGGTGTTCTCATTGTACTTTCTTTGCCTGGGAACTGATAATTAGGGTCTACCATGAAACATTTGTTCTTTATATTGAATATGTTTAGTTGATTTTGTACCCTGTTTTTCTTCACAAGGACCCCTTATTTTCACGTCTCAATTTGTTTATAATGAAAGCCACGCATGGAAGGAAGCTGCTATTGCGAAAATAACGGCTTCCTTTTTATATAAAGTTGATATTCTTGCTGTGAAATTATTATATTATAATAAAAACAGAGTAAATTGGTCATGCATCATTGTTTAGTGTTATTTTACTGAGCAACGTGGACCTCGTAGTTGTTAAAAGTTTGGAGTATTTAAATCAAAATTATTGAAACAGAAAGTTGGAGCACTTGGTCTGAGTTTTTGTCTGAGAATAACAGAGGAAGAGATGGAAGACACAGAGTCCTATGCTCAAGAAACCATTAAATGGCTTACGGATATCTCAAATGGTATCATAGGCCATGAGGTTGAAGATCTATCTGTGAAAGGTCTCCAGGTTGTACAGACTTGCAAAGGTTTCATCCGTGGTCATTTCGTTTCACCTCCTACACTGCAACCGGGGGCGCTGATGTTAGTGTTGATTATTGTATTTCATACTACTTAAAGGCTAAGATTCATGTATTCTCTCTCTATTTGTCCCAGATGCATGTTTTTCTAATTACATGTTCTGCAATTGGTTTTTTCTGTAATCTGGGTTTGTAATATCTAATGACAGGAAGAGGTTAAAATAGAAGAAGGAAAGTTGGCTTCTATTGTTATTGATGTTAGAAAGAAAGAAACAGGAGAATTGATTGATATGGGTAAAAAGTGGGGAAACAACAAAATTTAGTGCAAGATTGTAGGTGGTCCTCTGGGTTTTTTTGTACCTAGTCTACAAGAACAATCAAGCAAAGGTTGAAATAGAAGCAAAAGTTGTTGGGTGATAAACTTCTGTTAGGAATAAAGAGACTGGAAAACTGGTTGCTCTGTGTAAGGAGTGAGTGGCTTTAGAAAAAGTTTATGCATGAATGCAAGATTGTAGGTGATTAGTATGATGCTTCTTGTATCAATCAAACTATGCTAGAAATTTGTACCATTCAAGATAGACTGTATGCACAAAGATATATAAGAATATTATAGTAGAATTGTAAATAATGGAAGCACCTCAAAATTTACAAACTAAAGCTGCTAGTCATGAATAGTTGGAAATTCTATTATTTAAAAGCACTTTATTGTATACGATATATTTCTCATAAAATTAGAACCACAATGCATTTTATATCTCAAAATACCCTTATGGCAACCATACCAAATAGTATTTGGAATTATCCTACAATCATTTGGGAACCATACATCTTACAACTTGGAGTTACAAAGGAACTGGGGAAATTCTAAACGTCATATTTGGTTATAAATAAGTTGGAAGCTCGAGCTCAAGTTGTAAGCAAACTAGAAATTTTTTTTATCTTCACAAACCATGGAAGATTGTATCTTTATTTAAAGTTAGGTTTTGAAATTACACTAGTTTGGTACATATAAATGATTTTTGCAAAATTGGAATGAGAATGTGAATGGGAAGGGAATGGATCTATTCTATTGTTTGGTAGTATTGGTAAAAAATAATCATCACATTCTATTTATTTATTTTTTATACAATTTTTAAACATGAAAAAAATATAAAAATTATGTTAAAATGATAAAAATATCTCACAATAGATAAAATAATAAAATAATTTTTGAAATATATATATTTCTTAATTTTTTAAAGAAATTTATATTATATATTTTTTATTATTTATTAATATTTTAGCCTAAAATTACTTAACTAATTTATTAATTAATTAATTATTTATAATTATATTATTTACTATGATATGAAGAATATTTATGTCATTTGATTAAAATGAATTAATTTTATATAAAAAATTATTTTATGTACAAATTTTTTATTTTTATATTTTACATGATTTGGTATTATTTAATGTGATATGAAGAATAATTTGTCATTTGGCTAAATTAAATATATTTATTATTTAATTTATATATTATAATTGTATTAATATTTAAATTTTTATTTAATTATTTATTTTATATGACTAAATAATTTTTGTTTATTATTAACTAAACTAAACCAATTTTATATCGAATTAAGAAGGGGTAATCTCACTTCTAGATGGGTTTAAAAATTCATACTTACATAAAATAAAATAACATGAATAAAATTAATATTATAAAACTAAAAATATATAAATAGAAAAAATGATTATTTTATAAAATTATATATGAAATAAGATAAAATGATTATTTTACCCAATTATTAATCACTAACGTGTTTTTATTATTATTTTATTTAGCAAAATCGATGTGGTTGTTGAAAAAGTTGGAGCATTATACAAGTCAATTATTGATAAAGAATGTAAGGCTATCTATCAAATGCGTAAGATGAAGTTGACCAATTAGATATGAAAGATGGGATACTCAGAATCCTCTGTGCAAGAAACCATTAATCGGCTTACAAATCTCTCAAATGGTACAGCAGGTCAGGAGCTTGAAGCTCTATGCGCAAAGGGTCTCCAGGTTGTACAGGCTCACAAAGGTTTCATCCTTTGTCGTTTCATCATACACGACAGATTATCTGTAAGAGATTCTTAATCACCTCTAATTTTGTCATATTTTTTCTTTTTTCTGTATTATATATAACAATTCAAGCTTTCCATTTATAGGATGAAGATGGAAACTGGCACGCTGGAGCCATTGCTGTGTTAGTTGACAACTTAGTAGGAGCTACCACCTACTCTGCAACAGGGGATTTTAGTGTGACTGTTGATTATTGCATTTCATACTATTCAAAGGCTAAGATTCATGTATGCTCTCTCTCTTGTCCTAAAATTTTATATATGCTATTTTTTCTATTTACATGTTCTGCAATTGGTTTTTGTAATTTTCAATATCTAATAACAGGAAGAGGTTGAAATAGAAGCAAAGGTTGTTGGGATGAAGGGAAAGTTGTCTTCTATTGTTCTGGAGGTCAGGAAGAAAGAGACTGGAGAATTAATTGCTCTGGGTAAGGAGTGGACAACATCAGCAAAAGTTAGGGCAAGATTGTAGGTAGCACTCTGGTTTCTTTTGTACCAAATGCTACAGGAACAATCATTTCCAACATTTTTGTGTAAAATGGCACTCAGCTTGGGGAGCAATAAGACTATGCTAAAAATTTGTATTTATTCAAGATAGTTTGCAGTAATAGACATGATTTCAGCTTTGTACCTCAAAAGAGAGAAGAATAAGTGCTGATTGGCTTTTGTACTAAATGCTACATGAACAATCATTTCCAGCATTTAAGAATGCTATTGCGAAAATAACATCTTCCTTTTTATATAAAGTTGGTAGTCTTGCTGTGAAATTATTATGTTATACTAAAAAACTGCGTAAATTGGTCATGCATCATTGTTTATAGTGTTATTTTACTGAGCAACGTGGATCTCGTAGTTGTTAAAAATTTGGAGCATTTAAGTCAAAATTATTGAAACAGAAAGTTTGAGCACTTTGTCTGTGTTTTTGTCTGAGAATAACAAAGGAATAGATGGAAGACACAGAGTCCTCTGATCAAGAAACCATTAAATGGCTTACAGATATCTCAAATGGTATCATAGGCCAGGAGGTTGAAGATCTATCTGTGAAAGGTCTCCAGGTTGTACAGGCTCGCAAAGGTTTCATCCGTTGTCGTTTCGTTTCACCACACTGCAACTGGGGGCGCTGATGTTATTGTTGATTATTGTCTTTCATACTACTTGAAGGCTAAGAATGATGTATTCTCTCTCTATTTGTCCCAGATGCATGTTTTTCTAATTACATGTTCTGCAAGTGGTTTTTCTGTAATCTGGGTTTGTAATATCTAATGACAGGAAGAGGTTGAAATAGAAGCAAAGGTTGTAGGGATGAAGGAAAAGTTGGCTTCTATTATTATTGATGTTAGAATGAATGTAACTGGAGAATTGATTGCTATGGGTAAGAAGTGGGCAAACAACAAAATTTAGTGCAAGATTGTAGGTGTCCCTCTGGTTTCTTCTGTACCGAGTCTGCAAGAACAATCAAGCAAAGGTTGAAATAGAAGCAAAAGTTGTTGGGGAATAAACTTCTGTTTTTGTGTAGGTTAGGAAGAAAGAGACTGGGAAACTGGTTGCTCTGTGTAAGGAGTGAGTGAATTTAGAAAAAGTTTATGCATGAAGGCAAGATTGTAGGTGATTGGTATGATTCCTTTTTGCATCAAGCAAACTATGCTAGAAATTTGTACTATTCAAGATAGAGTATGTGCACAAAAGATATATAAGAATATTATAGTAGCATTGTACATAATGGAAGCACCTCAAAATTTACAAACCAAAGCTTCTTAGTCATCAATATTTGGAAATTCTATTATTTAAAAGCACTTTATAGCATACGATATATTTCTCATAAAATTAGAATCACAATGCTTTTTATATCTCAAAAATACCCTTATGGAAAACAAACCAAATAGTATTTGAAATTTTCCTACAATCATTTTTGGACCATACATCTTACAACTTGGAGTTGCAAAGGAACTGGAGAAATTCTAAACCATAGTTATAAATAAGTTGGAAGCTTTAGTCGAACTCAAGTTGTAAGCAAATTCGTAAACTTTGCATCTCTAATCTTTACAAATCATGAAAGATTGTATCTTTTATGTAAGGTTGGTATTTTGGTTTTGAAATTACACTCATTTGCTACGTGTAAATGATTTTTATAAAATTGAAATGAGAAAATGAATGAGAATATAATGCGAAGAATGAAAAGATAATTCTATTTTTTGTTTGGTAGTATTGGTCAAAAATAATCATTACATTCTATTTATTTTATGTAATTTTTAAACATGAAAAAATATAAAAATCATGTAAAAATGACAAAAATATTCAAAAATATTCCATAATAGATAATGTAATAAAAATATAAAATAATTCATGAAATATATATTTTTTTAATTTTTGAAAAGAAATTTATATTATATATTTATTTATTATTATTTATTAATATTAATATATTAATCTAAAATTGTTTAACATTAAATAATTATTTATAATTATATTATTTATGAAAAGTATTTATGTCTGATTAAAATGAATTGATTTTATATAAAAATAAATTTTTATATACAAATATTTTATTTTTATATTTTATATAATTTTGTATTAGAATTGTGATTGTTACGTACTAAAGAGAGCAAGATGATCAAGCATGTGTTTTTATTATTATTTTATTTAGCAAAGTGGATCTGGTCGTTGATGATAAAGTTGGAGCATTATACACGTCAATTATTGAAAAAGAAAGTAAGGCTTTCTATCAAGTGCCTAAGATGAAGTTGACCAACAAGATATGAAAGATGGAATACTCAGAATCCTCTGTGCAAGAAACCATTAAATGGCTTACAGATCTCTCAAATGGTACTGCAGGTCAGGAGCTTGAAGCTCTATGTGTGAAGGGTCTCCAGGTTGTACAGGCTCACAAAGGTTTCATCCGTTGTCGTTTCATCATACACGACAGATTATCTGTAAGAGATTCTTAATCACCTCTAATTTTGTCAATAATTTCAAATTTGTCATCTTTTTTCTTTTTCTGTATTATATATAACAATTCAAGCTTTACATTTATAGGATGAAGATGGAAATTGGCACGCTGGAGCCATTGCTATGTTAGTTGACAACATTATAGGAGCCGCCACCTGCTCTGCAACAGGGGATCCCAGTGTGACTGTTGATTATTGCATTTCATACTATTCAAAGGCTAAGATTCATGTATGCTTTCTCTCTTGTCCTAAAATTTTATATATGCTGCATTTTCTAATTACCTGTTCTGCAATTGGATTTTGTAATTTTCAATATGTAATGGCAGGAAGAGGTTGAAATAGAAGCAAAGGTTGTTGGGATGAAGGGAAAGTTGTCTTCTATTGTTCTGGAGGTCAGGAAGAAAGAGACTGGAGAATTAATTGCCCTGGGTAAGGAGTGGGCAACATCAGCAATAGTTAGAGCAAGATTGTAGGTGGCACTCTGGTTTCTTTTGTACCAAATGCTACAGGAACAGTCATTTTCAGCATTTTTGTGTAAAATGGAACTCAAGCTTGGGCTGCAATAAGACTAGGCTAAAATTTGTATTTATTCAAGATAGCTTGCAGTAATAGACATGATTGCAGCATTGTACCTCAAAAGAGAGAAGAATAAGTGCTGATTGGCTTTTGTACTAAATGCTACATGAACAATCATTTCCAGCATTTAAGAATGTTATTGCGAAAATACTGAGGAAATTGGTCATGCATCATTGTTTATAGTGTTATTTTACTGAGCAACGTGGACCTCGTAGTTGCTAAAAATTTAGAGCATATAAGTCAAAATTATTGAGACAGAAAGTTGGAGCACTTTGTGTTTTTATCTGAGAATAACAGAGGAAAAGATGGAAGACACAGAGTCCTCTGTTCAAGAAACCATTAAATGGCTTACAGATATCTCAAATGGTATCAAAGGCCAGGATGTTGAAGCTCTATCTGTGAAAGGTCTCCAGGTTGTACAGGCTCGCAAAGGTTTCATCCGTTGTTGTTTTGTTTCGCCACCTACACTGCAACTGGGGGCGCTGATGTTAGTATTGATTATTGTATTTCATACTACTTGAAGGCTAAGAATGATGTATTCTCTCTCTATATGTCCCAGATGCATGTTTTTCTAATTACATGTTCTGCAAGTGGTTTTTCTGTAATCTGGGTTTGTAATATCTAATGACAGGAAGAGGTTGAAATAGAAGCAAAGGTTGTAGGGATGAAGGAAAAGTTGGCTTCTATTATTATTGATGTTAGAATGAATGTAACTGGAGAATTGATTGCTATGGGTAAGAAGTGGGCAAACAACAAAATTTAGTGCAAGATTGTAGGTGTCCCTCTGGTTTCTTCTGTACCGAGTCTGCAAGAACAATCAAGCAAAGGTTGAAATAGAAGCAAAAGTTGTTGGGGAATAAACTTCTGTTTTTGTGTAGGTTAGGAAGAAAGAGACTTGGGAAACTGGTTGCTCTGTGTAAGGAGTGAAATATCTAATTTTATAATTTTTGTGTAGGTTGGGAAACTGTTTTTGTGTGGGGAATAAAATTTTATATATGCACTGCAATTGGTTTTTGTAATTTTCAATATCTAATGACAGGAAGAGGTTGAAATAGAAGCAAAGGTTGTTGGGATGAAGGGAAAGTTGTCTTCTATTGTTCTGGAGGTCAGGAAGAAAGAGACTGCAGAATTAATTGCCCTGGGTAAGGAGTGGACAACATCAGCAAAAGTTAGGGCAAGATTGTAGGTAGCACTCTGGTTTCTTTTGTACCAAATGCTACAGGAACTATCATTTTCTGCATTTTTGTGTAAAATGGCACTCAGCTTGGGCTGCAATAAGACTATGCTAAAAATTTGTATTTATTCAAGATAGTTTGCAGTAATATACATGATTGCAGCTTTGTACCTCAAACGAGAGAAGAATAAGTGCTGATTGGCTTTTGTACTAAACGCTACATGAACAATCGTTAGCAGCATTTAAGAATGATATGACTGGCTTTTCTTTCAGAATTCATATAATATAGGAGAAAAAGTTTACTATCATGGGCTAATTTTATCTGCTAAAGGCACATTATCAAATATATAAGAACATCAACACTTTGAAGATCCTAATGAGTATGACCCAATTACATTAGGAAGCCATTCTTGCTTGACGAACAATCTGATCAATGTTTGATTGTTACACAAATCAAGTTTGCGATTGTCGAGAATCCGATTACTTTGAGCCTTCCTTCTCCTTTTGATCCCCAACACCATTTCTCAGTTCAGTTATCTCTTTCTCCTTCAAAGATATTTCCTTTGAGCCTTCCTTCTCTTTTTCGTCCCCAACAATATTACTTGATTCAGTTAACTCTTTCTCCTTTGAAGGTATTTCCTTTGAGCCTTCCTTCTCCTTTTTGTCCCCAACGCCATTCCTTGATTCAGTTAACTCTTTCTCCTTTGAAGGTATTTCCTTTGAGCCTTCCATCTGCTTTTCTTTCCCAACACCATTCCCTAATTCAGTTAACTCTTCCTCCTTTGATTCTTCACTTACCTTGGACCCTTTCTGAACACCAGGTCCATAAGCCCAACTACAAACAAGAAAGTAGAGTACATTGCCCGCACTCAGTATAACAAGAAGCCAGTAGTACCTTTCGTAATGACCCTTGTTAATATTATCTGAAATCCAGCTTTCTTTTCCCCCTCTTGAAGTAACGTCATTCACAGTATTCAGTACAAAACTAGCTACCAGACTTGAAGCGCCTCCTGAAAGCCCAAGTATGGCCACAGAAATACTGGACATAGTTTCAGGAAACTCAGAGTAATAAAATTCATTTTGTCCTATCTTATTGAAGGCTTCAGCTATGCCCCCCAAGACATGATGTGGGACAAGCCACATAGCAGACATGCCCACTAATGCTAATGGTTTGTTTTGAAGGCCCTCTTGGATTGCTTTCCTACGCCGTACAGTCTCAACAAGTGCTGATGATACCAAGGACAGACAAGAGATGGCAAGCCCAATTCCTATTCTGTTTTTCGGACTAATCCTCACCGGTTTACCTCTGATCTTTGATGCTAAGGGAATAAGTACACGATCATAAAGAACAATCCATATTATTGCGCTAGCAATCATGAACATAACAAAAGATCCTGGGGGAATTTGGAAGCCTGAAGTGACGTGTCTGTCCATAGTTCTAGCTTGAAGCAAGGGAAATGAGCCTTGGTTATGGGTGACTGACATCATGATCCCAGTTGACCATATTGGGATGACTTTAATTAGGGATTTTAGCTCCTCTACTTGTTCTATTGTGCAAAGACTCCAAGGATCTGAGGCTGACCCATCAGGGGCTATGTCTAGTTCTGGATTCTTAATGATGCATGCTTTATTCAAAAACCTATAAAACAAAGTAACACCTCAAGTTGATTACTAATTCAACCATAGAATAAGCTTAACATAATATAGTAATTAAGATCCAATACACCACCTTAGTTTATCAGTTGGAACGTTAAGTTTTGAGTCCTTCTGATGATGGTACACATCAATGTCATCTGAGTTCTGAGGTGGCAATGGGAGTTTTCTGTTCTTAAAGGAAACCACAATTACTTGTGCAAAGCCGGTGAGCAAGCTCCGGCTGGCTTTTGTCTTGACATATAAGGGAGAAGCAATGAAGAAAGACATAGTAGCTAAGATCATGAGTCCTGCCGGAATTCCAAATCCTACTTTCCATCCATAATGATCCTGAATATAAACCATTACTGTGAAGGACGTTACAACTGCAACAGCTGAAGTAGCATAATACCAACTGAAGAAGCTCTCTAGGACCTTCTGATAGTTGTCGTTATAATTTTTGAACTGATCTGCACCAAATGCTAAGGAAGATGATGCAGTGCCGGCAGCACCAAGAGACATGAGGACAAAGGCAGATATAAGGACAGACAATTGTCCTGATGTTGCTTGTTTGCAGTTTTGGGGTAGAGGGCTGCTGCAATGAGGAGGCCTTACTTGTGGGATCACGGCTGTTAACCATAGAAGTATAATCCCCTGTAATAATGAAAATATTGATATGATTTTTTTCTCATACAAGAATATGTTTCCACATTACCAGTTGGACTAATTACTCATTCTAATTTCTTGAAAATATTCTTGAAGACAGATTAAATCCTCAGAGAGAAAAAAACATGGCAAAACAACAGACGAGGAAAATAATCAGAGTAAAATGCTTAATATAATTAAGAATATCAACTATTAAGAAAGCTGCATGTCTAAACCCCATGGCTGCCTGTTACTAACATGTCCATCCCTGAACAATCCTTAGGAAAACTGTTTTAGGACTATTTTGAAAGATTTTATACCCTCGAGCTATAAATTATTGCAACTTATAACGCTATATTTAGAAATGACTTGAATTTTTTTTTTTTTTGGTGATATAACAATCTTCATCGTTGTCATTTGAGCTCTCCTATTCTATACCATGTTTACATTATCAAACAAATTAACCACACATGTTCATTTCAAACTCTCCTTCTTAAAAAGATTCAGCATCAAAGATAACACTCACCAGCCCTTTTAATTTCAAAACTAACTGGAAGTAGTCCATGCTAATCAAGAGATAATAATGGATGACAGGCAAACCAAAACATGACCATATTTCCATCTATTTCTCTACTTAATCTTTTCCAGTGATTTGCAACCCAATTGCAAGTTGAACTGTATGAATAAAATAAAATTCAAAAGGATAAGATAATCAAAGGAGAGGAGAGGAGAGGAGGGTCATGAAACAATACCATGAGACTGAATATAGAACCGATGCAAATGGAAAGGAAGCGACCCAGATAAGAATCGGCAAGAAAAGCACCCACAAGAGGCATAAAACTGGAACCACCATTCCACAAGAAGAGTATGTTGGTCGCTTTGGCTACTCCCAAATTGTAACTTTGCATTAAATACAATATCATATTTGGTGAAAGTGCAGTTGAAGCCACGCTCGCTAACGCTTCATTTGCTGCAAGTTTCAATTTTTTTCAACACCCAAATCAGAAAATACATTATAACTTTGATACCAACAATCTTCAATAGCAGTAAAATAAAACCATGGTTTTGAATTTTGCAATTGGGGAATTAATTACCTATAATGAAAGGCATGGTAATAAGGCCACCCTTCTTCCTTCCTGCTTCTGAAATTTGTTGCTGGCCCAGTTCCCCTTGATCTGAAGTAACTGAAGAAGGGTCCGCTTTCGTCTCCATTGTTGAATCTGTGCCAGCTTCCTTCAAGTATAAACAAGGCCACACTTCACAGACAGAGAGAAGGAGAAATTTACAAAATCTACACTCTTTTAGTCCCTTTGGACAAGGAAATGCCTTCTCCTTTTCCCTTTGAGCTGGGCTAGCTAATTGAGTAAGCATCCAGCTTTCTACTACATATATAGAAAAAAACAGTGTAAGAAGGTAATGTGTCCAAAAGGTAATTATGGAAATGCCGACTAAAATATTTAAAACTCTGCAGATGGGGCCATTTTATTCAAATATTTAAATGGATAATAATTAATGCAAAGCAACTCAACTCTAGCGAAGGCATGGGTTACCGTAACTAGCATAGTAGCATAGTTTACTGGTTACTACATGAAGTTGTTCATTAAAGAAGCATACCATTTTTTACTAGAAATAAATCTCAAAAAGCAAAATCAAACAAGCTTGTTAATTAAAAGACTCTAATGAAAAATATTTGTGAAGGTGAGTGAAATAATAAGCTTTAAACAATTTCTTCTTATTATCATTGAATTTTTTTTATAAATATATATATATATATAATATGATATTATTTTAATTTAATTAAAAAATAAAAATGACCGCAAATATGTTTAATTTGATTTATATCCTTTGTAGTAGAAGATTCTTTTTGAGAGAATAAATATTCACTCATCTTCAAATATATATTTAAATAAATTACAATTTTATTTGTTCTTATTAGATTTAATTTTTAATATTAATATACCAAGTATACTATTATTTTTTGACACTTATATATTTTGATTAGAAATATTATATTCACATCAATATTATTTTATTACTAGAATAATCTTTCTTACCTAAGTTAATACCAAAATTTAAAATTTCTCTGCAAATAATCATGATCATGGATATGATCATGGATGAAAACATATATTTTCCTCTATTAAAATCTCTCAAAGCAACTCGAACTTCTACTCGGAATGCTAAACCGCTACAATTACTATCATCTTCACAAGCTTAGTACCACATCTTATCCAATTCAACTACTTTGAGAAAATAAAATTTTCATTTACCACTCAATTGGACACGTGGAAGAAGTTGACATACAGCAGGGCATGCTTATTTTGGATTGCTTAATCAAGAATGAGTGCCGTGTTGTGCTTTTTCTTTCCTCTTCTCTATGTGGTTAGGAGAATTAAGAGGCATGTTCATTTATTAAAGACATTAATGCATTGTTTTAGTTATTAATTTCTTTGTTTTTTTCTTCATAGAATGGAGTAATGGGAGTAAATGATTATATAAATTTACAAAACAACAATAAATCAAATAATAAAATACATCATTAGCTAAAAAAATTATTTCCTTCCACATACACTCCATTCTCTTAAACTAAAAGATAAAAATTTGCAATCTAATTGAAGAAATATACTTTTAAACATAATATAGTTAGAAGAAAATAATAAACTAAAGCTATGTCATCAAAGATTCATTGAACCTTCAAAGAAATAATTTTATATAGACAAAAGGGACTCGTACCTCTCCAATTGTTCCAAGATCCAATTTTGAGTTCACATTTATAAGACAAATATAATTATTATATATGAATGTCTTACAAATTAAATAAAATTCAATTTCTATTGATTTATGTTATAAATCATCAAAAGAAATTATGGATATAATACCAAGTAAGATTCAAACATGAATGTATTTTATTATTATTATTATTATTTGTTAAGATTTTATAAATAAAAAGTTTATAATATTTATTATATTAATTAATCATTATTTCAATGTGTACTTAATAAATAAATTACTATTTAAAAAAATTATATTTATTTACAACTTAATAAAAGCAAAAAACATTTTTTTATTTATATAACTATTCTTACTATGACTATATGACTATTTATCTACTTCCATTTGACTCCTAAGTTAATACTGGTCATATTCACAGTCATATAAGTCAATACTTAATTACTTAATCTGTATTTAATTCATAATTTTTGGACCTTTTGATTTCGGGTTTTGATATGTGGGCCCCAAAAAAGATTCAAGGTCTATGGGGGACTTTTGGACAAAAGGGTCCAAGTCCCAAAAAATTTGGCCAAAATGGTAAATTTTTTACCATAATAGCCAAAAGAAGGTAGATGTTGAAACCGTGTTTTCAAAACACGGTTTCAAGGTCCGACCTGGCGTGCCAGGTCGGACCATCGCACAGGTCACGCACTCGCGCGTGACGCGCGAGTGCAAGATGAAACCGGCTTTTGAAAAGCCGGTTTCATCCCAAAATTTGTCCCCCACTACGGCCACGCGGGGGACAAATTTTGCAGGCTACCCTGCAGTTCCCAGCCTCCCTTCCCCGCCTCCCGCACACCCCTATCGTGTAATTTCTCTCCCTCTCCTATTAATATATTAATTATATTAATATATTAATTAAATTACAATATACCAATATCATAAATAATTTATTTTACTTCACACCATAATTAATTTGTTTTACTTCACATAACAATTCAATTAAAACATATAAATCTTAAAAAAATTTCATTACCTTACTAAAAATTGATGAATTTTCATAAAAATTTATGAGTTCTTAAAATTTTTCTTAAAATATATGATAATAATCATATTAATTAATAAATTAGCTTATTTTATTTTACATAATAATTATATTAAAACATACAAACCTTCAAATATTTTTTATCATGACCTTTGTAAAAGTTTAATGAGTTTTTAAATTTTTATTGTAAATATTCGACAAATTTTTAATTTTAATGTTTTATTATATGATATTTTTGAAATTTAAAATATATATTAATTTTTTAATTTATATGAAAATATTTTATAAAAATTTAAGATATATGATAATTTTTAAATTTTAGAATTTAAGATTTTATCATACATTTTAATTTATCATAAATATTTTTAAAATTCATGATATCTTTTAAATATAAAGTATATGTTAATTTATATATTTATAGTTTAAAATGTTCCATGAAATTTTAAAGTGTATAATAATTATATGAAATTAAAAATATATGAAAAATTTTAAATTTATAGTGTATGACAGTTTTTAAATTTATAAATTTTGTATTTTTACAATTTAAGATTTTTGTTAATTTTTTAATTCTATAATGTATGATAAATTTTTTTACTAAAGTTTATGATATTTTAAAATGTTAAAATTCATGATATTGTAAATTATTAAGTTTTACTAAATTTTTTTAATTTAAAGTATATAAATTTTAAACTTATTTGAAATGATTTAGAAAGAATAAAAAACATTAAATTATTTTAAAAATTAATGGAACACACTTATATTAACTCATTCTAATTATTACATGCTTTATTATAAAATTTAATTTACAAGTATAACTAAATTAAAACATAAACCAGGAAGACTTTTCCTATTACAAGTAACAAACACAAAAATTAAAAATTAAAAAACTTATATAAGGATTTCGAGAAATACTGATCTACAAAAAATGACCTCCTGTACCACATGGGCGTGGTCTTCTCCTCCTTGCCGGGTTTCGCCTAGCTGGTACATCAGCCCTGTCACCAAGATCGTCTGAGGGAGGTATGTCATCAACACCGCTAAATCCTTCCTCAGCTTGCACACCTGAACCCATACCCGGGTCATATGATGCAGGTGTATTACCATACTGAAAGTATGGCACCTGCGGTATGGGAGAGTTAAAAACCTCGCTTGATTGCAGTGCAAAGTCCGGCATAAGCTGATGATACATAGATGAACTACTGGCCATATAAGGAGGTGGAGGAGGTGGAGACATATGTGCCGGAGATGGAATATACACATCTGATGGTCGGACATCAGCATCAACACGTCCATAAGAAACCGACGGTCCAGGGACATCAGTTCTACTGCGTCTGCGACGTTGTGATGACAATGATGATGATGACGTCGAATGAGTAGAATGGGAAGGAGCTGGATCAGCATGGATAAGACCAACTCGTGTAAGATATCTCCTACTGATACGTCTATACCACTCATTGTACTCTGTTGTATGAGCAGCATGACCATGTGCAACTCCCAGAACATCACCTATCTGGACCAGATTGTATCTCATGCCCCAAATGGCTATGTGGTTAGCATGTAGCCAACGGTAGTCAGTGACGCCCCGTCCCCGAAGATCAAATTTGTGCAAGGTTTGATCGGCCTCAATGTCAGTAGGGTTTTCTGGTATAGGTTGTTGATATCCAAACTGATGCATTACCCTATCCACTTTCTGATACTCAACAATATGAAAACATATTAAGGGTACTTTAGCACCCCAAATATGCTGGTCTCGATAACAATAGTCTGGTATCAGGTGTCTCACCCCATCATCAATGTAGGGTAATGATATGAACTGCAATCCAAAAACTGTGTCAATGTTTTAATAAATAAAACCTTGAAACATGTCATTGTTAAATAACTTGTTGATATAAGATACACTTGTAATTACCTGGTCTGATGACATCCTGTCCAGCATCTCTCTATACCAAGACACCACATTATGGCCGATTTGAGTTACTTTGAACTTTACTCTCCACCTGGAAGTAATTAAAAATGTTAATTACAAGTCATTTACGTACCACACATCCTAGTAGCCAAATGCATAAAACTAATAATTTTACAAACCTCGCGCCTAAAGGACAAAGATTATCCCACGGAATGTCTGTCTCCCTCCTCGGTGCGAGAAATGGTAGTCGCTCCCATGCCCATACCTGGAGTAATATCAAAGGTCCAGCAATTTCAGAAGCATCAAGGTGAGTGGCATGACACATCTCCCTGTACAACCATGCCAGGGAGGCACTCCCCCAGCTGTACTGTCCTGCGGCATATAGGTTTTCCAACAGAGATAAGAAACAAATGTGCACATGTGTACTCGTCTTACTGGTGAACAACAATCCACCCATCAGCTGTAATATATAAGCTCGTGCATATCTCTGCGCTGTAATGTCATCACCATCGGCTGGAAAATTCTGAAATGTCAATCCTAACCAGCTCATTTTCAATGTGTTACCCTTAACAGCTGTAGCAGGGGGCACAATTCCCAATAATCGCTCGCACTCAGTTGCGACGTCAGCACCAACTAGGCCAGAGACAGGCTCACCGTCAACAGGTAAACCGAACAGAATACTAACATCCTGTAGTGTGATGGTGGCTTCACCGTGCGGCAGATGAAATGTGTGAGTCTCTGGCCTCCATCGCTCTACTAAAGCTGTCACAAGGTGCCAATCAAGCGAAATAAACCCCACCCTGATCACACCGCCAAAACCTGCCATGGTCATGTACTCCAATACTCGAGGATTAATATTATTAATATTATTAAGAAGTTCTCGGCCGAACACCGCCTCCCTCCGACGGCATCTGAGGACATAGGCCTCGCTCTAAATTGCCAAAAACATATTAGTAAGAACATTTTCGCTAATAAAATTTCCCCGAAAAATTATTTATAGTAATTTGATTTGTTAATTACAAACCTCGTGATCCGCGAAAACTCTAACGGATCGATGGCTATCGTGTAATCTAAGGACTGAAACATCTACTGGGGCAACGGGATCCATGAATCTGCATAACAAAAGACAAACAGTCTATAATGTTAATATGCATACACGACAATAATGTTTATTAATGTCAAAATAATTTTACATGACATGTGGGGGACATAATACCTAATATCTACATAATAAAAAAGTAGAAACAAATACATAAATAGGAAAACTCTTACATTAAAGTAAAGAGTGCGATAATGGAACTTGTCTTTTAATATCGTGTAATGTTAGGACAATTTTTACGATTGTGTCCTTCCTGCCTACATAAACCACACCTAAGTTGCCTCGAGGACTCTGTAATGTCCATCTCATTATGAAATCGATGTGTTTTCGGCCTACCCTTCTTTCGCAATTTGGACATGTCAGGAACCACATGGGGGAACTGGAATTCTGGCCAATAGTCATCGTGCATCACTGGGTTGAATTGTGGAGTGTATACAAGCTCCTGATTTCTCAGTTTATACCACTCTCCAATAAAGTCGGTATAGTTCAGATGCATGCTTGCACAAGCTGCTATAACATGTGAGCATGGGAGAATGTATTGCTGGGGTTTATTGCATGTGCACGTTCTTTCATTTAAACGCACAGTATGCTGGTTGCCGCCCTTTCGGGCTTGCCATCCACGAAATTGAGTCTTTATTTCAATTATCCCCAAACCGGTATGAAACTGTCTCAACTCGTGTCCACCTGCTCTCTCTGCCCAATTTTGGATTTTTTCTATAGTGTCGGTTGTGTATTGATTGCCAGCACCAAGTTGAGCATTAATGTACGCCCGATGTTCCACGAAATATTTGACACACCGGTAAAATGTCAACCGCACCAGTGCAGTGATTGGGACTTGTCGCGCTCCCTTCAAGACATTGTTCATACACTCCCCCAAGTTTGTGGTCATGAAGTCAAAGCGGTGACCTCCATCATGTGCCAATGCCCACTGCTCCAAAGGAATTCTACCAATCCATGCAGCATACTCAGAGTCCAACTGAACAAACTTTTTGAAATATTTATCAAATTTGCGTTTTTGAGTTTGACTCGCAGTGTGAATGAGGAGATTTTTTGCTTTCATATTCTTGTGGGTCTTATGAAAGTTGCTTGCAATATGCCTAACACAAAAACGGTGATAACCATAAGGCTCAGTCCAGCCATTCCGAGGATCTGAAGCAGCAGCAATGATCCCGGCATGACGATCAGATATTAAGCAAATACCCACCCGTTGCGTTACATGCATGCGAATCAAACTTAAAAACCATCCCCAACTATCTGTGTTCTCCTCCTCAACAACTGCAAATGCAACTGGAACTAAACTGTTGTTACCATCAACACCAGTTGCAACCAACAATTTGCCCGTATACTTTCCACATAGGAATGTGCCGTCAATCTGAAGAACTGGTCTACAATGATGGAAGGCCTCGATAGATGGCCCAAAAGTCCAGAATACTCGTTGAAAAATAACTTGTCCAGGATGATTAGTTGGGTTCACTTTCCATTCGAAACGCGTGCCGGGATTAGTGACACAAAGTGCATTTAAATATCTGGGAAGCTCATTGTAGGATTCCTCCCAATTACCAAACACAAGATTTATTGCTTTCTTCTTCGCTTTGAATATTTTGCTCAAACTTGGACTATAATGGAAGTGATCTTTTATCATTGTAAGCAACACAGCTCCTGGTGTAGTTGGGTCTTCATTGATAGTATTTTTGATATATTCAGCAATGATCCCCTTGTCCAGATTATAATGATCCTGAGTCATTCCACTGTAAACACAGCTGTGAGCGACATCCAATTTCGTAATCTGAAACTTTTCAAATTTTTTACTAAAATGTCCTCGCAACCTCCACTTGCATCCCTGTTCGTGGAGCTTACACCTGATATCCCATGTGTCCTTTTTGGACTCAACGACTACGAAAGCCACGTGGTTCATAATGTGCCAGTATTTAATAGTATTTTTTAACTCGGCCTTCGTGCTGAACAACATGCCATTGTAAAATTCATTATGCAACTCCCATTGTGCATTTGGAACAATAACAGGATTTACGGCACGTGCCCCGGCAATGTTCACGTCCGTGTAAAAGGGATTCGGCACATATTCGGCAAATAAATCTTCTTCAGGAGCCTCGATAATATCATCATCATCCACTTCAATGTTAAAATGCGGATCAACGTTCAAATCAGGGATATCTTCTCCATCGCCAATATCTTCTCCAGGCGCTTCTGAGTCAGTAATAGGTGAATACGGCCTAAGAGATGCTGATGCCTCTCCTGCAACATGAGAACTGAGCTGATCGTATTGGCGCCTACTGGTGGGAGATTCCATGAATATGTTTTCAGGAATCGGGTCAAGTGTGTTGTGACTCTGAACACGAGACAGAGACTCATCATGAAGTGCGTGCCTATGTAAATAAATCTCTAAAATAAATCCAGGGCCTTGCGCACTGGCATGCTGTAACATGCTGTACAAGTCCTCATCATCAGCTACTGCAACCGGACTATAGTGGGTTGAATTATTTATAGTACTCGGACATCGACAAATTATAGTCAGGTACTCTCTTCTTCTATCAACCTTTAAAGACTTGCATAAACGAGCATGAAACTCTGCATACTTGATACGCTTGGGTACACGAATGCACTTAACGGGACCTGAATCGTATTCAAGCCCGTTCGAACCAGTACGCATCTCACCATTAATGTAACACATAATTCCAATTTCTTCCATTATCAAACTTGCACCTTCAAAAATCTTTAAAATATTATAAAATTTCCTCATTATATTGTTAATGAATTCACAGTATTTTCATAGATTAACTATAGACAACTACTAATAGTAAATGATTCAAATTATAATACTCATATTATAATTTACTATTATAATACACAAATTATAAAATAAAATTACTATTTCTTACAAAATAATAAAATCACTTTTTATCATAGGTGTATTACTTACCATAATTATAACATAAATATATTACTTAACATAATTAATTATATTCAAATATATTTATAAAAAATCTCATTACATATTAAAACATAAATATAATATCTATAAATATCAAATCATACAAATAGTCAAATTATATATTTATCATAAATATATTACTATAAATTTCCCCAAAAAAAATTTATTTATAAATTAGTCACAAATTTTTAAATAAAATTACGAATACTAACACAATAATAAAATCACATTTTATCATAGGTATATTACTTACCAAAATTATTATGAATTAAATAATTTATATTTTCGTTTAAAATATATTAATTAATTTAAAACTATCAAAATTACTAACTAATTTAAAATTATCAAAATTACTAATAAATATATTAATTACATTAAAACATGCAAATACAAAAATTATTATTTATTTCAAAACTCATTAAATTATTATTTTAAGGCAAACAAAATTACTAATTAATTTAAACGTCACAAAATTACTAATTTAATTAAGTGTCACATAATTACTATTTTAAACTTATAAATATTATTTATTAATATGTGAATTAAAAAGTTAATAATTTATCATGTCATAAATATACTAATTATTACAATTACAACAAATTTTTAATTATAACAAATAATAAAAATTAATATTTCAATAATTATAATATAAAACTACTGTAAATATAGATACATGCATATAATAATAATAAATATAACTTTCTATAAAATAAATATAACTTTATGACTTACCAGGTAAGAAGCAAATGAGCAAAAAGTACCAATACCGGCAACGTGATTTCAACAATAATCCTAAACAAAACATAAATAAATTTAGAATAACAAAACATATATATCGTGTTACATTAAATAATTTGTATAATTTATATTTATATTTTATTTTTAAAATTTTTAATAATATACGTAATTTAAATAATTAATAAGTAAATATCACTAATTTATATAAATAATAATTAAATAGTATACATAATAAATTTTTTAATAAGAAAATAATTTAATTTAATTAATAAAAATAAATTTTTAAAATTAAAATTTGAATAACTTACCTTGTAAATCGAAAGAAGATGAAGGTGGTGAAATGAAGTTCTCTGCTTATGTATTTGCCTCTATATTTATAGAGGAGAGGAGACTGACTATAATTGGGGGGGGGGTCGCCCACGGGCTAGTTGGGGGGGGTGGGGCCCCCGCGGGGGGGTGGGGGGGGTCGCCCCTGCAGGCGCTATTTGGGGGGTGGGTCGCCCCTGCATGCGCGACGCGAGGGGGGGGGGGGGTAAGGGTAGCCCTGCAGGCTACCCTGCAGCGTGCAGGGTAGCCTGCAAAGTAGGGCGTCTGAAACCGGCTTTTCAAAAGCCGGTTTCAGACTTTTTTTTGCCCCCCACGGGGCCGACCAGCGGGGCCCCGCGGGGGACAAACACTGGTCTGCACTCGCGCGTGACGCGCGAGTGCGTGACCTGTGCGATGGTCCGACCTTGGCACGCCAGGTCGGACCCTGAAACCGTGTTTTCAAAACACGGTTTCAACATCTACCCTCTTTTGGCTATTAATGGTAAAAAATTTACTATTTTAGCCAAATTTTTGGGACTTGGACCCTTTTGTCCAAAAACCCGGTCTATGGGCTTCCTGACAAGGCCGACCAATCTTATGACAACAACAACGTTTCACATCGTTTCCTTTTTAGGCATTCCGAATCATATGCGGCGGTTTTCCATTTCAATATTCGACACGTCAATGATTGAAAAATTGATGCTTTAGAAATAACAAAAAAATAATAACAATGATTAGGCACGAAACTAAAATAAGATTAAACCGACATCCACTTTGTATCAGAATATTCATGAAAACTTAAAAAAATTAAATTAAATTCTTAAAGATAAATAAATTTAAATAATATGTATCTTGGTTCGTTGGATTAACAATTTAATCTAATTTGTAAATATATTAATTCATATCATATCGTGACTCATTATATTTGTGTTGAATTGGATTAAATACTTAAGTAATGATACAAATTTAATTTAACAATATTAATAATAAAATACCTAATTTAGTTTGGTTATGAATGGATCAAATTTTATGATGTTAAATGTGAATGATATTTTGAAAACTTGTATTAAATAAACGGATTTTTTTTATGAATTTATTAAGATGTAATAAATATAGTTTAATTTTGTAAATTAATTTTTTTTAAAGTAATAATTTATATATTAAGTAATACTAAAATTACTAATAATACCTTAACAAATATTACAAATTGTATATATATAAATCTTAACTAGTTTTTTTATTACATGATGTAAAAAATCTAAATAAATTTTATTGGGATTTCTCATGTGACATATAAAATGACAAATACAGTGGTAGAATGAAAATGACAAATAGAAATGCGTGTGAATGATTGACAAATTTCTTCGAGAGCTATGTGCCATTGTGGGCACACAGCTTTCATACTTTGTCTGCTGTATATGAACTGAAAATGATTCCTACTGACAATTACAAGCACTTAATTGCTGAATGCTGCATTAATTAGATTATCACCATTGGCATATATGCTGCAAAAACCAACCTCATAAGTCATAATTATGAAGATATGGATGAATTGATGGGGTTGGCAAATTTTGGAGCTATGCAGCATGAAGAGCTTGTTTGCCCAATTGGCCAGTTACTATCTATGTTGCTTTCAGTCAAACTTATTCGGTAATGGCTTCCACTAGAACATGAATGATGAATTTAGGTTTACAATTTCAATCTTTTTGGTCCACTATATATTATTTTTGAATAAATTGGTTTTATCTAAAAGTTACACATTTAGCTTTCCTCTTAATCCTTTTGCTTGAAAGTGGCATATCTTGAAGATAATGAAAATGGCTTGTACTTGTTATCACCTTTTGTTAGTTAATTTAGTGCATCAGTACCGAACTTTTCTCTTCTCTTTAATTTCGGATTCAAACTTAGAGAAATTCTCTTTTATCTATTGGTAAAAAATAATTAATTTTTACATTTTGAAAGATAGAATAAAAAAAATTAATTTTAAATTAATTAATTATTAGTTTAACCGGTAATGCACCAATCAATGAGAGAAAAAAAATTCGAAATTCGAGTATCAACAAAAAGGTAAGAATAAAAATATACTTAATAGGGTCCTTTTCTCTCTCTGAATTACAGTAGACTAATGCATCGCTTGAATAAAAAATAATAATTTTGTAACTACATCGTGAGAGAACCAGCTTGTTTTCATATTATTGATTATTGACAAATGATAGATTCAATTTATTCGGCGTTCAAACTTGAGTCCTGTGTATCAGAGTGACATAGCTGTTAAATTGAGTGGATGTTCACACATGATCAATAGTTGTTACTTAATCATGAAATTCATGATACTCACTCACTAGTGATGGCCTTTTTTTCAACTTTTGAAGACATCAAACAATAAAGAAATAGGTATACATACATATGTCAATAATATAAATTGTTCTTTTCTTTTTTAAGTGTAATGGATGATCTCACACCTAGTCTATGAGCTAGCTAGTAGATTATGCAACAAATTTCTTAAACTGAAAAAGACATCAAAGTATCACAAACATCAGGTCGGCAGCCGGCAGGCAAATTTTGCTTCATAGCTTCTCTCAAGTCTTAGCCACTGACATATTTTGCAGGATGGGCTCTTGCTTAGCATAATGGGCTCCTCCGACATATGTTGCCACTAGTAAAAAGGTCATATTATGGGTCATGGGTTTGTACCATGGGCTCCTTTATTTGATGGTTTTCATTCTGTATTAGAATTTCTTGTTTTAATTTACACAAACCTGAGCTGCCTTGACATGGATGTGGTGAACAAGTACCATGAACTAATAAAATGGAAATAGACAATGGAAAAAATATATTGCTTTTATTCCAAGGATAAGTGTTATTTTAATCAAGTCAATACAGAAAACATACCAGAATTGGCAGTAGCAAGGTAAATGCAGCTTTATAGCTTATACATTCAGAATACATTACCTCAATGGAGCTTTGATATCCAGGAGCAAACTATCTCGATTACTAGAAAGATCAAGCACCAATGTTGTGGTTGTCACTCCAATATTTTTCATGTCGAAGATATTGGCTGATCCAGAAATTTGAGATCTCATGTCAATTATGAATTCTGGTAACCAATCTAAACTTCTTCAATGAAAGCCTTGATGGTGACTAAAGTTTATCAGTAAACCACAAATAGAAAAGGATAAAATTCAAAATAGGTAGATTGCATTAAGAACTGAACCATAATATGGAAGAATAGAACCAGGTATTTTCTTACATTTCTACCAAGATGAAAGATGGCAGTTTACTACACAATTCAGCCAGAAGTATTTCAACTTCAATAAAATGACCTTTCTTCGTAATAGTCTCCATAAAGTCTATAGATATATGTGGCACTATCATTTCATATCATAGAGGAATATCAGTTTAAGCGAACAATAATTCCTCTCTTACATGGGTTTCTCAGAAAAATCATGTTGCCACTTTTTGGACCTCTGAAAGCATGTTCCTTCAAAAACTCAATAATGAATGTTGGCTAACTCAAAAAATTGACGTTTGAACTTGATCATTTCTGATCTTGGATCAGACCTCTTAAACTAATCCACTTTTGACTCTTAAAAATAGGGCCCCTTGCTACGTTAGGCATGTTTCTCCTCTTTATCATCTATATATTTTCCTTAATCTGTATTGTCAGATCAGTTTATTTTCTCTGCAGTCTCCCCGTACTATGATAGCGCAAAAAGGTGGCAAGTGACTAGACACTAACTGTTTTTTTATGAACCAGTCATAATCATATCCTAATACTATTTATGACCCATGAACAACTATACATATCACCATTTTTTTCTTTTTCTTTTTTATTAGTATATATCACCACTTAAAACAGTAGGATAAAAGAGGGCTAAAACTTTCAGGACTTTGTGTGGGTTAAGTAATAACAAGACACTGAAGGATATATATCTGATGGGATCATTCAGTTATTTCTCAAACAGAATAAGAAAGCCACATTTCGTTAATCTTTCTGATCGACAAGTACAAACATGATTGTGTATTTCACTAAACTGGGTAATCATTATGCTAGATTCATGCTTTGGATATTCATGTCAATATTCAATAGATATGATTTCCTTTCTCCTTTATATTGTTGTTGTAGATTGGTCGTAATCCAGGCCTCCTACACAATTGTCATGCTACTTATACTGAAATAGCTGACTCAATCACTGGAACAGCGTCCGTGCAAGAGTTGAGTATATCACTAATCACCTTTTTCTCTAAACCACTATCTTCTTAAATATTTTATTACAGCGAAGGAGGAAAACCACATACCAACATGGATGTCAGGAGCAGCAGCTGTGGCATCGACAAGAACAGTTACAGGTTGATAGTCCAATGCTACATCATCAAAGACAGTTTGCCTGATGCAATTTGGAGTTTGAAGACCTATGAACAAAGACTCAATGATTCACAAGCTGTAAATATATATGAAAAGAAAAAAAAAACAGAGCCACACTATAAAACTATACAAACAAATTGCTTTTTCAGATTAGAGCTTGCACTCACCAGTGATCACTAAACTATTAATTCCAGCTCCCTGAAGAAATGAGTGAAGGTGCGTAGAAAAGAACTCACCATGTCTTCACCAATTTATAATCCTTCTCTAATTATCAGGCCATCTACCAACTCTGCACCCACACTCCCCTTGGTTGTCCTACTGTCCCTGCTGCATACACAGATGACGACGGCAGAGCTCAACATCTCTTCCTAAGGGGTCATGCTCACAAACAACCTATCAGGTTTTCAGGTAAAACAATTCACTGCTATTGCAAAATTATTTTCTTAAATGGATCAATAATACATAGGAGCCCAAATCTTGCTCTAAAAATGAAGAAAGACTTGTCAAAAATCGCAGGTTGGGTTTTCCAACCAAGTATGTCTATTGATTATCAAATAAAGATGCATGCATCTACAAAAATAAGTAGTAGATGCATGGACGTAAGAACTAAAGAGCAACTTTAAGGAAATTGTTCAACTGATTACATGTACAAACTATTCAACTTGTTAACATGCATATCTCTTGTCTGGTTTCCTGGTTTGTTACTACAAAATTTTGTAGCTTCTCATAAAACAAAAGTTTGGTGTAAACTTAGATTGCTCAAAAGAAAAGGTATAGAAAAACAAGGCGCTTTGTTTTTCGCATTTGTATAGACCCAACAAGTAAAAAAACTAAACAGACTCAACTGAGCAAAACTTCTGACTGCAGGGGATTCACTCAAGACCACAAGGAATCAAAAAGGTTGTGAAACTCCATTTCCTTCATCTTATTTCTAATTTATCTTCCTCTTCTTCCCCGTGTATAACAAACAACTTATATTAAACTTTGATTCAGAAAGACTATTAACATACAACCAAGGAATTAAAATTTGTTTCGAGGTACCGTTTTGACAAGCCCAAAAACAGAAACGATTGGAGAAACAGTATGGAAACAGCATGGAAACGCTAATTTTTGTGGAAACGCATGGAAATATATAATAAAAAAACTATGAATATAGAATATCATATTCTTTTACAATGAAAGCAATTGTACATATTATAATAATTGTAGGTATCTAACATTATTAATTTAATACATAAAATACTATTAAATATAGAACAAAGTAAAATTCTAAACATAAACATACAAATTAAAGAAAAATATCAAATTACAATTACATCCAACTAATAGTGGAGTGACTAGCAAGTACTCAACCCATATTTAATGAATTTTTTAATTTGAACTAACATATATATATTTTGAAAATTTAATATTATCCATCACTAAGTTAAACTAAATTAATCAAAATATTTGTATTAAAAAGTAATAATAAATAAATAAAAGACCAAGAAACCTACTATAGGTGAAATCCTAAAAAAAATTATTTTCGCTAAATTATACCATCTGAATATACATCAAACAAGATTTAAAAAAAATAATTGAAATCCTAAAATATGAAGAGATTTAGAGCCAAAACTTTAGAATTTTAAATTTTAAAAATGACCTGTTTGTGTCTATCCATTTCATGTGAAAACGATAAAAACGACATCTTTTTGTGTGGAAACGCCTATGTTTCGTGTGAAAATACTTCCGTTTCGCGTGAAAATAATATTACGTTTCTATAAATGAGTTTCATTTCGGGTAGTATGGAAACGGAAACATTTTGCACGTTTCAACTCGAATTTTTAAACCTTGCATACAACTATACACATCAATATCATAATTGAGCAACGTGGGAGGGGATTCCTTAATGGGAAACCCATTTGGTTACTTTATAATTAAATTGAATAACCATAACTGAAGTTAACAATCTTTCTAATAAAGACACAAGCTTTTCTCAACAACAGTACTATATAGGCAAACAAACAAATCCATGTAAATAAAAGTAGAAGCGATAAAGAGAAAGAAAGAGATAAGCATGAATATGGGTACCCAAACTAAGAGAATTCCACGCTTCCTAGCAACTTCAACAGCCTTAATCACATTTGTGATTATGGCTTTACTTCCATTGACTACCATGGGACTTCCCTCTTCAAAGAAAACTTTCTGCAGTAACAAAACCCAAATGAACGTCAATGAAATTTCGAGAAAATCTTAAGAGATATAGAAAGAATCAGAAACAGATAGAATATGAAATGTCAATGACAAGGAGAGCTGTAGAATTCCAATTATCTTCCATACTCAGCCACTGCCTCTGCGGACAAAGAATTTGAGTACAGAGATAAATGGCTCAAACTTTCGGCCTTTCTAGTCCAATACGAAGACACATAAAAAGAAACCCAAAATTAGTAAACCTTTAAGAACCCAAACACAAAATAAAGAGAGAAAAATTAGACAGTGAAAGATAGCAGCCATGAAATTTGGGGTCTCTCAGTCCCAGCAACGGAGAAGACGCAAGTTTGAAATTTACAGGTACCGAGAGAGATTTCGCAGATGAGGAGTGAGCATTTTTGGAAGAGTTCCCCGCTAAGGGCTTGTTTGGCACATTGATGAGACAAGATAATATAAGACTATTCGGCTCTTATACAGTGTTTTGGGGATAGAATAGACTTATATTATTGACTCATTTTTATATTATGACCAAATCTATTAAAGAGGAAAAGAATAAGATAATATTATAATAACTATAAAACTATATAATTTATATCTTGTATAATTATATGATATGCTAAATGACCCATGCAATACGTTTCAGATAATTTCTTCTTTTCTTTAACTTCTCCAACATTTTCTTTTATGTTGTTAAAATTAAAATTTATTATTAAACACCAATATATATCTCATTCCTTGTGTTAATATTGGTAGGAAAAATCTTAATTCGTTTAATTTTATCATAATGTGAATGAAGAAAAGTTTAGATGTTAATTTAATTATGGTGATATTTAATTTAACATAAGGGACCTGAATTTGATTGGTTAAAATTTTTGTTGATATAATTTTGCTTCATTTTATTAGAATTATCAACTAATTGACTAAAATAAAAAATTGAAGATTTTTTCATGACATCAATTTTTATTTTTATTTGTAATTTAAGAAAGTATCTATGCACTCGCCTTAAGCGTAAAATCATACTAGTATATGATATTGACAAAAATTACATTATATCGGGTAAAAAGAAAAGGAAGAATGCTACTTTATATATAAACTGCATGCATATATAGTAAATAATTAATCTTTATAAGTACAATGTTTACTGGTAACTCAATAGATTATAGCTGATAATAAATAATCCTAATTAATTAGATTAGAGAAGAGAAGAGATAGTACATGAAGAATGAATATGAGCTAGCATTTAATTAATATATATATTAATGTAGAATGTTTATAGCATCGGGAGCAATCAGCCTCTCACTACAACAGATTGACTGCTCATGATGTTATATATCACTCCACAAACTAATTAACTTCATATGTATGCATGCATGCTGTGCAGCCAAACACGGCATACATCAAAATCTGTCGCCGCCACCGTATGCCTGTGCCCAATAATCAGCTCCATTTTGATCACTTCCAACATGTTGAGTGCAAGACAGAGGAACCAAGCACAACCCTCTACTCCTCAAGTCCTTTGATTTATCTTGGGCTTCCTGATCACATAATTATTAAAAGAAATAAGTACGTTTTTTTTTCTTATGCAATACATGCCACGTATAGCACTATAATAATTAATTGTTAAATCAAAATAAATATTTAATTCAATAATACCTTAATTGATCTTGACAAATAATTACATAAAATTGTATTTTTCTAGTATGCTTAAGTGAAAGTTGATGAGCTATGTAATTCAGTATGTGTAAAGGTTGATGAACATTGGAATTAGGTTGATATTGGATTATATCTCTCAAGTGAAGATTGAGTAGTGTATATGTAGCCAATTAAAAGACTTGATGAAGCACTTTATAATTCACTGTTTTCAATCTCTCTACCTAACTTAATTGTGTTGTGCGGTTTTTAACTGAAAAAGTTAAAGTTTTAATTAGCAAAACCTATTCATCCTTAGTATGCCTTTTTGACCAACAATAATGATTAGGTTGATACTTAAATTCATAAAAGAAACTGAGTCAAATGAAAAGAGAAACTAATTAAACTCATGGGATAGCTTTGCAAAGAAAAGAAAAAGGACACCTGATTAAGAGCTCCTTTTCTTTTTAGACAGCTGGTGTCATTCAACAACTGTATAAGAAAAAAAAAACATAGAAGAAAAAAAAAATTAAATTGGATTTTTCATGCAACCATCTCTTGGAGATTTAGATGTGAATTTTAAGTGTAAAAGAATTAGTTACGTGAAAATGTGTAATTCCAAATAAGAAGTACAAGTAATTTTCAGTTACTCCAAGTAGCAAGGCATGCCTCAAAATGCTTTTCTTAACTTTAATTGATAAAAGAATTAACTTTTTTTGTAAAAAAGCTGCAAGAGACCTTGTTATTTCAATTATTTAATGTCTTCTTTTTCATGAATTAAAAATATTTTTAAGATAATTGCTTTCGGTCTGATCAATTTAATTCTAATGAGTTGATGGATCCAGTAAAGCATACCTGACCTGGGTCTTCAGGGAATACACAGTTCCTTTCTCCATGAACCTAAGAAAGAGAAAGAAAAAAAAAAAAAAGATCATGCTTTCCCATTAATTTTATATTTGAATAAAATTAATAGTGATCACCAGCAGGCTTTCTCAAACATATGCTGATGTGCATGCTTTGTTTATTCTTTGGGAAATGGGAATATGAGTACATATATACTGGTACTTACAGACAGTTGATTCCTTATGTTTCGTGCTGCATTGCCCATGTAAGGAAAGCTGAGTGCCTGCTTACAATTATAAGAGGGTGAATAGAAAGAATATAAATTTTATGACTTCTATAACTAAAGAATGTTTAGAAAAGAACAAGAAGTACAGTGTGAGGAAACTTTAGCTGCATGCTCTCTTTCTCTCTCTCCCATATACACAGATTCTGAGTTATACTAGCTTGCAGGGTATATATATATATATAATATGTGGAAGGAGAGGTAGAAGCATCACCTCAATTTGACCTTGAAGGAATCTGATATATCCAATGGCTTCTAACAAGACAGAAGCAGTGTCAGTCTGCAAAAGGGAAACACGCATACTACATAACATATCCCAAGTCATCATCTTTTTCTCTCTAATTTCTTATAAAGTGAAACCCAGTTTTAAAAAGATAAAGTCAGTACTAATAAAGAGAGTTTTCATCAGTAGAAGGGTGAAAAAACAAAAACATAAAAGTTAAAGAGAACTCTTCATGGACTGTGATTTGTATCTAATTATTTGCACCAGTGGAGATTGAAGCTTATTATATATAATATTGTGGGTCATTTAAGTTTTACTTTTTATTTTGTGTGGGGCAATTGTTCGTGTTGGTGTGATTTACCTTTCCAAATGGGGAAACTAGCTGGTGAAGAGCTGTTATTCTATCACCAAGCTTCTCCTTTCTCACCTGGTTCAAATTTTTAGATGTTTAGTTACTAGCAACATGAAGAGAAGAGGGAGGGAGGGAAAGAGAGATTGTGATACCTTGAGAGGTGGCAGGCTTGAAGAGGGCTGAACCCTAGCCTTCTTATTACAAACCCCAGCTATGGCTGCTCTATTACACTAGAACATAAGAGGAGATACAAGAGAATATCAACATTAGATTTATATATGTATATTCAAGAACTTAATCATGTAAAAAATAAATTTCTCTCTCTATTTATATATATAGCTGATATTCACAAAAGAAGAATAAGAATTAATTAACCTTTCTTACCTCATATTTATGTTCAGGTGGTTGATTCCTGCTATCTATCTTGTTATAAGTGAAATCCAATAAATTATTACTATTACTCAAGCTAGTGACACTAGACTTGGGCGATGAAGAAGATACTGGTATGAGATGTGGCCAAGCAGCTGGTCCAGAAGCCTGAAATTCTTCATGTCCATGTCCATACAAGTTTCCACTTTGGGGAACCTCTTGCTTTATTAATGAATCAAGAACAAGATTAGGAACTCTTGCAGATGGATTATTAAGAATTTGATCATCCCAATTTTCCAACTTTATAGGTTGAAAATGACTGAAACTAGTGTTGCATCTATCTTCTTCCCCAGCTAATCCAGCCCTACAGAAAAATCACCAGGATTAATTCCAAACACATCTATCACAAATATCAAAAACCCATTTGGAGGAAAAGCACTAAAAGAGATCTCATTAGAGATAGAGAGAGAGAGAGAGAGGTTTACAAAAGCAGTTGGCTCCATGACTGAGGAGGTTCTTGGTTGTCTGTCAGATGAGAATTCAAAGGAACTGAGGAAGATCCAAGTACATGCTGGGATGGTGAATACATGCTCCACCAGTTAGGGTTTCCAGACATCATTTGCTAACTGATTACTCCTCTCAAATCTCAATTCATTCTTATAAAAGAAAACTTATGATCAAATAACAAAATTTCTTCTTCTTTCCTTTTTAACTTTCTCACCTCACTTTGTTTTATTTCCTTGTACATGCACCCAAACAAAGCCTTTGCTAAAGTTTTTGAGAGTCATGTTTTGATTTTCCTTCTTGCTATCTAGTTTAATTAATGCTGATGAAGAAATTAAATTTGAGTCACTTGGGATTGAAAGTATTTTATAGACACCTATAGGGTTAAGAAACTTTGCATATATGTTGCTTTCTCTTTCCCTTTCTTTCATTTATTTAATATCCATTTTTTATTCTTGCTTTTGCTTTATTATAAAGTGTAAGAGAAAAGCTGGTGGGTTGTGTCTTCTGGACAAAATTAAACTAATGGTTAGCAGAAAATTACATTTTTCCTTAATTTGGGGTTGTACATTGGGATTGTTTTGAAGCTAGGGTTTGTGTAGATTTAAGTTGGTTTAGAATAGTATTGATGATCATATCAATGTCATCTATGCTTTCTTTAGTTTATTCTCCCAAGCAATAATTCACTTAAACAAACAAAAATAGAATCTAAGTGGCTGAATAAAATAAGATATACAGGCACTAAAGACAATGATGGGTGACCCCATGAATATATGCTCTCAACTCTCAACTTAATCTCGGTACAAATTATATTCCTTTGTGAACTCATGTAAATCTTAAAATTAAAATTTCAAAGTTTTTCTAATTATTGCACGGAACTAAATATTTTAGATGTTTACTAACAATATAAGTAAATTATTCTTAGAATTTAAATTCAAGCGGATTATGATGATAAAAAATATATAATTAACTTATGTATCTTATTTAATAAGATTAAGTTAACTGTTCAATTTAAACGAACTTATGTATCTTATTTAATAAGATTAAGTTAACTGTTCAATTTAAACGAAATAAATTGAAGTCATTAATAATAACGTATATAATTTAGTTTTTGATTTAAAAAAGAGAAAAATATGTCCATAGTTTTTGAAATTCTTTGTTTATATATATGTTTCGCAAAATTTGATGTAACCACATTTGTCTCACTCAAAATAGCCTTGATTTTAAATGTCACCTAACAACAATAAAGACAAAAGAAAAGAGATTGATCATAATTGAACAATCAAAGTATATATAAGGCTAATTAAAGCATCACTTAAAATTGTCAATTACTTATTGATCCTATAATTCCTTGGAGAATTTCAATATTAGTCAATAATTAACCCATTCACAAATGAAAAAAGAAATGAAACCTTTATCCTTTTAGCTTTATATACATTGTTTAAAAAGATGAGTGGTAATAAGGCTTCTTTTTTTTCCTCTTTAATTTCTCACCCAATTTAATAGAATTTAGCTTTAGTTTTCACTTTAATTTGGGTAATCCATCAGTGATAAATAACATTCATGAGAAATCATTAGTTTTATATGCTCTGAGACACTGAATGATTCTATGGGACTGTCAACCTGTGAATGATTCTAAAACAAAACGCCAAGTAGCAAGATTTAAGTTGGAGAACATAGTAGCACATGGTATTTGTACTTCTTAGTTCCTACCATATGTTTTGTTTTGGGGTATTCCAAACAAAATCTGTAATTCAATATTAGTCATGTTACATGTATACTATATATTCTTACTCAATGATAAATTCATGTAAAATTTTACAAGAATTTATCATTGAGTTTACAGAAATTTATTATTGTGAGAAAACAATGTGAAAAATATTGAGTGTAGCATATAATTTTCAAATCATAAGCCATGAAGAGGTGTACTTTTTAGCATAATGTAGTAGATCAGGTTGAAAACTTTTCTAATAGTGAAAATTCTTGATTAATTTCGTGTAACCTTTCTCCCATCTATTCAGAGTTCAACATCCCACACCTAGTTAGCCAATAAGAATGAAATTGGTTCATTTAGTTTGACCATTGGTCTTTCACTCAAAAACTCAACAGCAACTAGAAAGTTTTTCTGGCTGAGTAATAGCCTTATATAAGCTAAGTGATTCCTAATCCTTTTTGTCAATTTCAACTTTCTAAGTGATCATAGCTTTAGATGATTTTATTTGACCATTGGTCTTCCACTGGAAGCTCAACAACAGAAACTACAAAGTTTATGGCCCAAAAGCCTTAAAGCTAAGTGATGTGTACAAACTCCTTTGCAATGTTATTTGTTATTTCTCCTTTTATCTTTTTTCCTTTATAACTTTGGCACCCACAATTGAAACTCTCTGACTAACAGCTAGTCTCTTTCAGCACTGAGCCAGTGGAAATCACAGTAATAAAAAAATGAATGCATGAGCACAAATTGGAACTCATGGGGTCAGATTATTTTATGTAAGGAAAAGAGCAAATAGTCTTTAATAAAAGCAAACAACTATTATCCAACATATGGAATGCCAATTCAATTTTTCATGTCAATCTGTCTTTCCATTTGAGAAATGATTGGATTTGGCTCAAGAAAACTTTGCTCCATCTTAAGATGGGATTCAACTGAGAGGAATCATTATAAAAACACTCATGTTACAGAGTCCAAATGAGTTGATGCAATTCATGTCTAGAGCCAAAATTGATTTGAAGGAGTATAAATGCTAAGGATTTGGATTTACAAATGAACCACCAAGTATTATTGATCAATAGGGTAACTCTGTATTCATGTGAAATTTGAAAGTACCTTTAACAAAGCTTCAAATGCAACTGGTTTTGCTCCCAGCAAAGAGGATCTCCAATTGTAATGCATCATACAATTACACTCCAAGAGTTTTCCCCCAAAACACAAGAAATTTGGATAATATCGATGCTGGAAAGATGACAAAGAATACACCCCTACTAAAAGGGAGGAAGAGTTGTTACAAACAATTTTATATTTCAATTTAATTGTGAATCCTTGAGGGAGGAAAAAATAGGGAGGGTGGGGGGAGCAAAGGCACTTTCAGGCATTAATTATTGCACATCCCTGTATTGATAAAATGCTTCTCAGTTGATTCCTTCTCTGCTCTTTAACAATCACTGTTTGGTGCCACCATTATGCCTTTGCATAGCGACAACGGGTTCGCTGCATTTGGAACATCTGAATGAAGGAACTGCAGCACATCGAGTTCGAAGGCAGTAGTAACAGTATCTGCCAGGAAGAAATTACACTGTTTTCAGTATTTCCCTTCAGCAAGAACAAAAAAGAGGATTTGCATATAGCCAATGTTAATTGTTAAGTGATCATGGATAGGTTTTCAGCAGGCATATGTTACATCTCCAAATTAAGAAAAATCTTGTCATTGAAAACAATGAAGAAGATTTTCATAGAGAGATTGCGTACCTGTGCTGACAAGGGATGGCAAGAAACGGAATGGTTGGGCTCGCCTGGCAAATAGGGCAAGTAGTGTCATCCCCTGCTGAACTTGAAGATTTATCCTTTGAAAATGGTAGAAGCAAACTTCTAACAGATGATGAGTTAAGAAGAGGAAGAAGCAACAACAACATTTCCTGCCATCAGGATAAAAAAGGTCAAAACATTTTACACAATTGAGTTTGCTAGTAGACATGGAAAACAATTGTAAAATTTTGGAAATATTCCAAGGCAAAAGGTACGTTCTTAATATAGCACAAACTTTAAGCCCTGGAAGCAAACAAGGAGGAATCACCTCTCAGCCTTTTTTTTCTTTCTTTCAAGTGAAATGACTGCTTGACACAAGGTGGAGTGGTGAGGCTGGCGTGGAGCTCAAACATGACACTAATTTCATGATTGCACATTATTTTAAACAATTAAGAAAATAAACACTTAAATTAATGGGAATCTCTTTGGAGCTGGAAGAATTATCTGGTGCAAATAATCAGTTTTCCCGTTGGAACATGTGCTATCTGATGAAAAACCTATAGAATTTCTTCCTTTTGTCATGTAGAAAATTCTACAGAATTCCTTGCTTTTGTTGTCACCTAAAAGAAAATCTGGGCACATCATGAATCCATCATTTCCATTAGCATCGGATAGTAGGAGGATTCTCAAACAAGTGGTAATGCTTATCTCTACCGGTCAAATACAACTGAATAATCTCTTCTATCAATGATAATTGTCACCATTGATGGTAACAAATCCACAGCTTATGGAGAAAAATATGGTAAAAAAACTAAAAATACATATGTTTAATACCCCCTAAACTTCCAAGAATTCAAAGACTCAATTTGACAATGAAAAACAATTACCGAGAATTCATTCCAAACTAATTGCCGGTTCATGTATTCGAAGCTAACAGCTCGATTCATATTTGGACTCCCATAGACAAGCCTAGCTTTTAGAGCTCTTTCAATAAGATTCCTATACCTGCAAAACAGAATGTGTCAAGATGTGTTGCACTTCACGTCAATCACGAGATAACTTTATTCCTAGGACCTTAAGAACATTCTACTTAACAGAAAACTACAACCGCCACATAAAATCAGTTAAACTTTTTAAGTAATCATTACTTAAAACGAATGAAAATCAGAAAGGAGAGAAGATTGTGATAATGAATGAAATGATTCTTCAAAATGTACCTTCCTGTCCAAAGAAATATCACCAAGTTGCCAAATGAGGCAGCTTTATATAATCCTTCTAAACGTTGTATTAAAATCCATACCCGCCGCGCCAATGTCCTCTGAGAAAATAGAAATCCCAATTAGAGCTTGCTTTAGTCCACCTCTATTTAGAGGCAAGTGTGTTTGGCTGCATGATGGAGACAAAAAGGCCAAGAAAAATAGTACCTGCTCAGAATCACCCCACCTACGGAAAGCAGAGAAAGATTGTAAACGAGCCCAGATATATTGACCACCAACAGTGGCGAAACAATACCAAATCTTTTGAGCAACAGTAAGCCCAGGTCCTTCCAAACCAGTTCTGACTGTGTAGAAAAAAGAGAAAAAAGAAAAAGAAAGCAGAATGTGTGGATATAAGTGAGAACAAGTGTGAATAATACACCAATGAAAGAAATAAAATAAAAGTAACAGGTCACTGGAGAACATGTAATCAAAGCCTAATTATTAATTTTAAAGATAAAACAGACTTGCAATTAATGTTAGTTTGGACTTCTGGCAATTTACAGTTAACATCTGACTATTTGTATCTTTTACACATGATAACAGATTACAGGGGATGTTTAAGGTCAGCTTGTGAAGAATGTTATAAGAACAGAATTGTAAGAAGTGCTTGAATCTGTTTGAATCTTGCTCAATGGAAATTATCAGAAGCATGGGTGACATGAACAATAGTGTGCCATAGGTTTCAGAACGCTATCTATGTTGTTCGCAAGTTATGTAACTGAACTAATAGTAATTTTGATATAGTAAATAAGAATCTTGCACAACATTGAATGCCATCTTTGCCAAATAGAAGCTTAGACATAAGGTATCCACACCTTACCTTTTCCTCTTGATTCCAATGCCCGCTCATCTCTATACCTCAGATTCATGAGAGCAATGCCTGGAGTTGGCTTATCTACCCAAATTGAGAATCGCCAAATGAGAAATTCAAGAAAAGCGTCAAGCTCCGCTTCATATTGAAATAACATTCCTGGCTAATTCCAAAAAACAAAAAAAAGGAACAAACTTGAAAGATGTTTGAAATAGTTCCAAACTGCTATTTACATGACTCTACTTCATTTCAGAAGCCATTGAAGTCAGTCATATGATACCTTCATCAAAGAGAACACTTTAACCAACTGTTCTTTCAGCATGGCTGACATTTCAACGTCCAGTCTTGCTGCATCAAATTGGTTAACTCTGGATATTGAGATTGGGATTGTTGACTGCATAAATATCCAAGATAAGAAGAAATGAACCAAGAATATGTCTTGACACACACGACAGTTCTTGAAAGGTAACGATCTTGATCACAATGATAAAAATTTGTTTCTAAGTGAACAACTACATACATTTATTTTTGGATTCAGCAGTAATATAGTATTCTTAAGTATATGTAGCTGGCAAAATATTAACAAATTTCTTTTTTCTAACAATGTTTAATTCATATTCCAGTATGATCTGGAGATACCATGACTTGTACAAACTTAAGACATAATACAAATCTCATAAAGTCATACTTAATTAGGAAAGCTTAACTAGTTAATGAACTGAAAACATGAAATATATAATACAAATTACCAGTTTCTCTCAGCTAAACTCCTATTTCATTTAATCTAAACGAAACCCCCTGCACGTATAAACTTTGGAAGAAGCTTCTCTCCAGAATATTTATATATTCTTATAGGGAAAGGGTCTGTTTATGAATAGTCTTTAACTGTAACATAGTCCTAAACTGTGTTTAAAAAGCAAAACGGTAAAGAAATGCTCATAGCCTTGAGGAACCAAAATATAAAGTTGAAGAAAAGAATCAGAACCAAACCCTAAATCATAAATTTTGATAAAGTTTGTCGATTTCAATAAAATTGCAGATAGAAATTAAGCTACTAATTGAATTATAGGTCATCAAGCACCTGATAAGAGAGAGACAAAGATTCCCAACGAGGTAGCAAATTCTGGCAAGTAGAAATCCAAGCATCTTCTGGTGGTGGAAGACTACTGCTAGTCATTGCACCCGTTGTTGACGACGACGGAGTTGCTTCCATACAGGGAAGACGAGAAGAGGGATTAGGAGGCTCGGGTCAGCAACGCTCAGAAAGGCCGGTTGACGCAGTGGGCTTTCTGCGTTACCCGCTACTTGCTTTGCATCTAGCCTGACACTGAAAAGGAACAAACTTTACGGTTAAAATTTGAGGGAATATGTTATATTCTTCTTACACAAAAGGCTGTTTTGGTCCTTTCATAATTCCATATTTGTTGTTACTTCCGTAATTTTGAAGTTCGTGAATATGTGCAATTATATCTTAATTCCTTAATTTTGGATTCTTCTTGATCTTAGGGTTCGTTCGGCTTGGGCAGCTTGGGCTGTATGGCGCCGAGGCCCATTTGGGGGGCTGCCACGGCTCGTGCCACTCATCCTGGAATTCTCACCTTGTTTCTGCCAAAATTTCCTAAATACCCACACTCTTTCTCCTTTATTCCCAGCGGGTCCTTCACCATTTTTCAAAACAATTTGATCCTTGGCTTGGTCAAAAGTTTGAATTTTTTTTCCACTTTGCTGCAACGGTCAATTTTTTTTCATTTTTTACTTTCATTTTCACACCATTCTCAAATTCCCTCAATATTCTTCAAATTTTTTTTTTTAATCAACAATTTTGATTGTAGGCTACAAGATGTACAACAATGATAAAGTAATATACAAGATGTCAAGGTTTTTGCCTATTATTGTATCGAGAAAAGAAAAAAAATAAGGAAGGCTTTCAATATTCAAAATTGTCGATTGGAAAAATATTGATGTTTAATACAATGAGATTATTGGACATATATTATAATATAGTGAATTCAAAAATAAGTGGGATTAACTTAAAAAATATTGGAACCTATACTGAAAATTAGAGAAGTAGACAATATTAAAAAGGATATAGAGAAGAATATGTGGATAACTACAGACAAGTAGTAGAAGCAACAAGTAAAATTAAATTTAATAAATATCTTTCTAGTATATGTTCAAAAAATTAAATTAGTTTTATCTAATTTCTTTGTAAATACTAGATGTCATGAAAATTCTAAAATTCAAGAATAAATGGTTTGAGTTGGCTGAGAAGTTATACTTTCTTTCCACTAGTACTTATGCTTCAAGAGTAGAAGCATATAATCTATCTTTTGGAGTTTTGCCAAGGGCTAATGGTGATGATGAATATGAAGTTGGCAAAGGACCTATTCCACCTATAAATTTAGGATAAGGTTTTACTATCAAAAATGAATTTGAAGAAACTCCTAGATTTAGAGATTTCAAGATGTATGCACAATACTTAAGTGATGCACAACTTCCTACACCTTACAAGTAGTGTCCATCACCTACATCATCTACAGCTGGCCCTAGTATTCCTCAAAGGAGGAAGAGGAAGGCCAAAAAAGGAACTTGCCACCATTGATGACAACATTAGTCTACTAGTGGATTTGATGTAATAGAGGAAATAACGATATCACCTCTCAGCTTCCTCGAGCTAAAACTATATTACTGAGAGATCAATCCCCACCATACAAGAGGTCTTAGACACAATAGAGACTTACTTGGATTCAATGTCTAAGATTGTATATATGTTGAAATCACTGAGGCCATGCAACTGCTGGTGAATAGAAGAACCTTCGTTGCACTAAATAATACAGTTGCTAAAATGAACTGGCTTGAGTTCAAACTGGAGTTAGAAAAGCAAGCTTGACTTGAAGCATTGTATTTTATTTTATTTTTAAATTAAGATTAGTTTTTTTTTTGTCTTTTTATTATAATTCAATTATTTCTTTAATTAAATTTGTTTTGTGTAGCCAAAAAAAAAATCTAATTTCAATTAAAAATCAAATTTAAATAATAATAAAATAGTTTATTTTTATTTAAAATTTATTAATTTCAATAAAAATTAGTTTAACTTCAGTTCAAAAATAAATATGAATAAAAATTTGTTATCAACATAAAATAATGCTCTTACGAGATCTATCTGGCACTATAGTCACCATCTCGCTGTCAATCCAACCAAATAATTTTTATTTAACGTTTGAATAGTAACAAAGTAACTAAAAAAAGCCCAAAAAGAAAGCTACCAATTCTTTTAATCAACAATTTAATTTCATCAATAGAACAAAAATCTATATATTACATAATTCAGGAAATACTATGGCTTAATACATTTTTGCATTTTTGTCAACATGAACTCCCAAATTCACCCTAGAAAACCTTGCAAATTCCTTCTCTAAATCTTTTTCAATCTCATCAGCAAGACTTTCTTCCCCAAGTCTCCTCAGCCCATTACTCAAAACCTTGATCACATACTCATCTGACTGAATACTAGACCCCCACCCACTCTTCTTCATTAAACCATAAATCCTGACCGTTGATTCCCTCCTATCAGCTCCAATCACACCCTTGATTAAATTTATAAGCCCCTTATCATCGCATTCAAATCCACCCTCCGATTCCAAATCAAGAATCAGACGGTCAATATCTTCCATCATCTCATTCCTCGCAAGCGCCTGTACTAACTCAGCGTACAGAGACAAATCCGGTTTGTATTCTGATCGGACGGTGGAGAAGACTTGAAGAGCTAAAACGAATTGATCTTGACGAAGAAGCTCCTTCAACGAGGCCAGAAGGTCGGCCTTGATTAAGCGAGAAATAGTTTTGGAAATGAGATCTGGAAGATTTTTTGGGTTGGTTCTTTGAACCCGTTTGAGTGTTTGGACGGCTTGGATTGCTTCGATGCTCAGAATTCGACCTTTCACTAAGGGTCCACGGTTAGACCGTGGGCCACACCGTACGGGTAAGAAGCTTGAGGAGGTTGTAGCAATGGAGGTGGGGACGATTGGTTTGGGAATTAGGGTACGGTGGGATTTAAGGAAAGAGGGGTTTTGGTGAACAGAGGAAGCCATGATTTCTGAAGTTGAGAGCTGAAGTGGGTAAGAGTACGAAAGAAAGATAAAAGGGTGAGAGAATCTAGGTGTACAATGACGAATTTGCCCCTTACAGGAGGGGAGAAAGGGAAAAAAAAAATTAAAACGTCGACAGCAGGATTCGAACCTGCGCAGGCAAAGCCCAACAGATTTCGAGTCTGTCTCCTTAACCACTCGGACATATCGACGTAGTTGAATTTTAAGTCTCTAAATAATTTACAAATCCGAAGCTCCACATGGAAAGTGGACCAAAAATTAGGCTATGGAAAAATAATATGCTGAGAAGCCCATCTGTGCCCTTAATAATTTTCGAGCTACCAAAATTATATTTTTTTTCGGTTTAGTGGGGTCAGGTGATATTACCTATGTACTTGGACCAAAGTTTGTTTGATATATATATTATAAAAATTAGATTAATCTATAAGTTAGATTGTCAAAGTTATATGTACACAAATCTGATATTATTATATGTTTAATTTTACATATGTAAAATGAGTATATATCAAATATGTATTTGATATGATGTTCATGGAATAAGCCAGTTTGTGCGTGAAATTACTACTTATGATATATATAAATTAAGTTAATTGTTATATAAATTATATAAGTCAAATTTATAAAAAATAAATTAAATATTAATGAACACTATTTTAAAATATTATATTGTAAAATTATTATTTTAAACTAATTCATAGTGTATAACAATTACTTAAAAATAAAATAGTTTGATGGAGAATGAGTTGAGAAGATATGACGAGGATAAAGAGTATTATTATTATTATTATTATTATTCAAAAGTTTAAGAGTATGTACAAAATTTTACTCTCACATACTAGAAAGGATTCTTAATTAGTTGCTAAAAATGTACTTGTACCAATTGAGTAAAATTTTCAGAGTAATTGAATCCAATCGTCTGATTGAGATATCCAAATGCACCTAATTGATCAATTAGATTCTCCAATCGATAATTGATTATGTTTCAATTTGTATACCAAACGAGCTTTAATTTACAAATACAGTTTAATAAAATACATATCATCCATATTAAAATTAAAAAATTCATGAGAATTTTACAATGACTTTTCCAAGATTTTGAACACATTTTTTTTAAACTATAATAGACCAACCCCTTCGGGATTTAAAGTCAATATTTTCTTTAATCCTAAAGATATTACTAGCATTGGTATATGCATTGACAGGCATGAGTCTCCTTCCACCAAAACCCACTATACCCAGCACTTTCAACTATCTCAAAGTGATAAGCAACTCAATTTCCAACATCTCTTTGGGATTGAAATTCCATCAATTATATCATGACAAACAATGGGAATTCATAATTATCTTCCCCTATATTCTCCTTGATCAACATCATTGCACCTTTGAAAGTAAATTTAAAGGCAGATTCCAAGAAAATAATTTCCACTAAAGAACTAGCTAGTTTTCCTTTTCCTTGTACGTAGATGCAGAACTAACCCAACTAGGATTTCTTTTTCAAAGGAGGCTTTTTTATTTTTTTTTGGGGGGGGGGGGGGGGGGGGGGGGGTGGTGGGGGAGAGAGGAATAATTAGAGTTAGAGTTGGGTTTGGTGTTCACCCTGTTAGGAAAGTGGCTGGTACCTGGTCAAGCCAAATTGGAGGAGAAAAAGTGCACTCTCATGAGTCTTCCCCATCAAACCATATGACAAGATCACATTCTTTGAACCAAAAGAGATGGTTGAGACTAAATAACATCTACAAGCACAAGAAAGGTCTTATAGCGACTAGCAATTAGATTACATACACATCTCAAAAAATTCGCTAGCTACCCCGAGTCCTGGAATAATTGAGAGAAATTTTTGAAAAATATTGTGAGTTGCTGCTATATGTTCTGCATTCATTTGGCTAATCTGCAGCGATGTCCCTTCACACTTAACTGATTAACCCTTATGCAGAACATGCGTACTACACTTCTGGTTTTAACTTTCATGTCATCCTCATCTGGCTTTTTGTACTCATTGATTAGCATCCCATTTTCAGTACGTAATGGTAAATTCTTGTTAATTAGCACAATTGTTAAGGTAATTATTTGCAAGCCTAACATGAAGTTGAGGTTTTCAGGGACTATAAGAGTCCTCCTTGCACTACACAAGTACTCTTGTAATGATAATAACAAGTTTGATAATAAAGGACAGGTTCCTCATGACTAAAGCCCATGGCATGTGAAAAAGCTGTATTACTCCAATTCACCAACCTGAACCTGCAACTTATTCTGATTCTGATTCAATTACTATATATGTTTCTATGATGTGAGTGTGGTGGTCGCAGCTTCAATATGGTCCATCTTGGCCTAGCTAGCTAGGATCTGGCTACTTCCCAAACTTTTGGATTGAAAATGATTGTTCATATTAAAAAAAAAACCTATTCTAATCTCATGTTGCCACAATCAAACATGAATTTTAGTAAACTAGTTATTAGCTCAATTCACAAAAATACTTTACAAGAGTTCAAACCATTTGATGATAATAACGTTGACACATTTTATATACGTGTCATAAGCTAGGTAATTAACCGAACGCTTGTCATCAAAAAATGACAACACTAGCTAGAATATATATTTTAATGATAATTAAATAGGATTATCATTTTTCTGTAAACTTGTTAAAATATTGCAATTTGGAAGTAGATCTTTGACTATCTTCCTTATCCAAGTAAACAGGTTTGGATGAGATCAAATGAGTAAGAAGTGCACTAGCTAGAGCCAACAAGTAGTTATCTATGGGAGGGCCAAGCATGTCCTGTGGTACTAATTAATTGAAGTGCCAGCCAGCCAGTTCTCTCTAAAACTTTTTAGCAAAGCAAGGGGATCAAATGGGACATCATGGTCCATGCACAGTATAGTAATTAACTTGTTAAATTGTTATTGTCATCATAATCTATCCCCAAATCATCATTCAACATAAAAACAAAGTTTTATTAACACATCCAAAGCATTTGATTGATAGAAAAGACTTTGACATATTGTTGCCCTCTCTAGAACTATTAAGAATTTAAATCACTACTAATAGATGCTAATGAGCATATCTCAATTAGTACTTGACAAATTCATGACACACTTTTTTACTCAGATTCAAGCTTGAACGCTGTTTAAAAATCTCATCTAACAGATTAACTTTAAGATTTCAGATTGTAAACAGCTAATTATGGCTACTGACAATCTGACATGGTATAGTTGTCAAGGCATGTCCTCTGCTAGTTGTCGCTATTGAGTTTTTGATATGATATTAGATTTGTTTGATTAAAATGGTTAAAATTAGATTCTTGTAATCAATATAACTTTCTTAATTAACAACATAATAAACTCCATTATTTTTGGATATCTTAGATTTGTTGAGTTCACTTTCTTGTGGATCCATGTATAGCATCATAAATGAGGAGATTATGCCCAATATGCACTAATATTAAATAAACAATATTTATGTAAAAAGTTCCAACTATAAAAATATGTTTTTTTATGAAGCAGCCTCATGTATATTTGTACAAATATAATATGGTTGGCGCCAACTTTGAGTGATGCAATGTACCAAGTCTTTAATTAATTTAACATAAAATTTCTTTCAATGATTTCGATTCATAGAGATTATGATTTTCTTTCTGGAAAAGAATTATATGTTAACAATTTCTTAATTATTATTATTTAACTAAGTGGTCCTCTCTTTCTTCAATCCCCACATGATACTAATTAATTAGGGGCCACGAAACAAACACTTAATTAGGTTAGAGTTAATACTTGCTCCGAGTGTTCCTTGATTAATTCAAATGTTGTAGCATTATTTATCATGGAGTCTAAGACAAATGCACATGTCTCTTTATAATTTATGACTTAATTATATTTATAGTTCTTATAATTTTTTTAACAATTTATTTTAATCACTTAATTTATAAAAATTAAAATATCATCTTATACTTATAAAAATTATATAATATAATATTTTTTTTTCATATAGCAACTATTTTAATTCGATGGACTCTGACCTAAACTAAGGAATCTCATATGTCGGAGAGAATTAGTCATACGCCCTTAAATAGTAAACTGATAGTACCCTAATGGTCTACAAAAACCGAGACTAATAAGTCCACGTCGCCCACTAAAACAGGACCTTTAAATATTTTATTATAAGATCATCACACTAGCCTAAAACCAAAAAATGAACAGTTTTATTATGTGCTTTTAGCATATATTTTTTTTTCCATAAATTATTATGCAACTTATTTGTTGCCATTATTCTAATAAATGAGCCCTATGCATGTTTTGAACTTCCATTAGGTTAGAAGATGTTGCAGCATTAAATATGCAAATTATAGATGTTTTCACTTTTCAGCATATATATTCATATGTGAGTGTTGTTTTCTTAGAAGAATTTTTTTGGTACTTTCTTCTAAGAATATAATTCTATGTTGAGTAAGTTCAGTATAAAGGTTATATGAAAAATTAAGAAGGAAGAGAAATTCATTTTTTATGTTAATTTAATTGAAATGAATTTCTTATAATATAAAATATTTAATGGTTAGGTAGCAGTCTCAAAATTTAAAATTGAAAAAATGAATGGTATTCTTAAATAGTGATTACTAAAAACTAATTTGCAAATGCCACCATTTCTTTTACCTTTGGAGACCAATGGTAAACGGTAACAGTTAACGGTCTAGCTGGAATAGTTGATTAGTCAATGACCCAATCATGATGGTTTACTTCCGTCAACTCCAACAACTGAACGCCGTTATGTCCCCTAACTACCACATACAGTGACGTGTGCGAATCTGGACCGTTCTGATTATCTTCTTTTCTTAAACCGTCTGATCTTCCGCACGCGTTCCTGCTTTTGTATCACATAATAATTACGATTGATACGGGCGTGGTAAAAAAACAAAGTGGATTCAACCGACATTTGACCGCACGAGTACAGTAAAAAAGAATCACTGAATTGGTAAATTTTGTTTCTGACTTTATCTGTGTAATGACTCTAGTACCCTCCCTCTCTGTGTCTCGGTCATTCATGTATGTGTCTAACTTGCGCCGTACGGTCCGGTGCATTTTAGGAAGGTCGGTATTAAAGTAGTTGTAAACTTGGGAAACAGAATGTAAAAGGTTGCCGGGGAATACTCAGGGAGTTGTCGGTGGAAATGCAGAATAATTTGTACAGCTACTAAAATGTGTATGTTTCTGAGATTGGAAAATGTTTTTATTTTTTTGGGGCTATAGGAAAAAAAAAAAAAAAAAAAAAAACGGTGAGCTACAGAAAGGCCAAAGAAGCTTCTTTTCTGCATCAACAAAACCAGAGCCTTAGAGCAGACCTTAGTGCCACTCTTTCTTTCCTGGGCTTCTTTCAATTACTGTTTTCAAAGAGATTTCTTGGTGCTTACTTGAGGTTTTTCTTCATTGTGTGACTTTAATGTCTAGACCTTTAGAACATGACTACATAGGCTTAACAGAGTCTTCTTCCATGGAAAGAAGCTCTGAGAAGATTTCATCTTCTACTTCGTCTACACTCTCTATGGAAGATGGAAAATGTTCTTCTCTCAATTTGAAGGAGACTGAGCTTAGACTTGGCCTGCCTGGTTCAATGTCTCCTGAGAGAAAACCAGGAACTGGGGTTTCTCTCTTTGGCAAGGATTTGGAGGATAAGCATAATGGATATTCTGTAAGCCCTTTGAAGAATATTGTGTCTGGTGCTAAGAGGGGGTTTTCTGATGCCATTGATGAGTCTTCTGGGAAATGGGTTTTCTCTGTGAGTGAGAGATCTGAGGTTGATTTGGGCAAAGGTGCTGCCTTGTTCTGTCCTAGAGGTGGGAATGGTGGGAAACCTCTTGTTGGTTTAGATGGTAAATGTAATACACAGCAGCCTTCTACCCCGGCAAAAACCATGAAGGAGGTTGATATTGTTCCTCAATCTCAAAAGCCAGTACAGGATAACAATTATCCTTCTGCAAATGAGAATGGGAGTGCTCCTGCTGCGAAGTAAGTTCACCTTGTGGTTATTTTTTCAAAAATTCATTCCAGTCTTTTTTCTATGATCATCAATTAGTTGCTGAAAAAGCTTCCTACTAAGTATTAAAAGATATACGCGCAAGTGTAAGTCAGATGTTATGTTGTTTTGGTTTCCGAGAAGAAGGTGAAAACCTGGTACTTTAGATGGTAATGTTCAGTACTCGGTATAAAGCGTTGACAAATCTAGTGAACATGAATCATATCTTCCTATTAAGGCCTATTATTAACCTTCTTTTAATAGGAAGTATTTCTCATAGGGTGTTGGTTGCATGTTTGTTTTGTGGCTATTTTTGGCTGCTCTTCAATTTATTTCTCTTCAGAGGGAAGATTTTTCAGTTATGATGTTGACGAGTTACTGTTGAAAATTGAAATCTTGCAACAGGGCACAGGTTGTGGGATGGCCACCTATTCGATCTTTTCGAAAGAACACCATGGCTTCCAATTTAGCAAAGAACAATGATGAAGCTGACGACAAACCAGGATTTGGTTGTCTCTATGTAAAGGTTAGCATGGATGGTGCCCCTTACCTTAGAAAGGTTGATCTGAAAACCTACAGCAACTATGTAAAACTCTCATCGGCTCTTGAGAAGATGTTCAGCTGCTTTACCATTGGTACTCTTCCCTGCCCTATATTTTTTCTGGAAAACTAAAATGCTTTTCAACTGTATTACATAACCAGCAATTTGTTTTCATCTCATTTAGAACTAAATTAGGGAAAACATTTTGAACTTATTCCATTTATTATTGTCTTAAAGGTTTTTACTTTTTAGTGCTTACTTCAATCTGCTAGTTTATCTGTAGTTTATATTCCGTGATTGTTAAGTTTTGGTTCAGTGAATTCCATGATTGAACTGAAAAATCACCCTCCCACCAAAGAAAAAAAGAAAGAAAATTTAGAAGTCAGCCTTGTAACTTAGAGGTGAGAGACTTTTGCGGAGTCTCATTTTTAAAATATTTTGGAAAACTTCCATGCTTAACAAGAATTCTAGAGGTATGATTAGTCAAAAGACAAAAACTCAGGGCCCTTTTACGTTGACTAGTTGTGAGAGGGTGTTTCTCTTTCTTCTTCTGCAATGTTCTCTTATCACCTGATGGATTGTCAAATTTATAATTGCCAAATAAGAATCACTATTTTCTGTAGTTCTAAATTAGAGTGAGAGAAAAAAAGTTACTGATCTGCTAGTGAGAAGACTTTCTTTTGATTCTCTGCATAACAATTGATAAGGTTGCACTATTACACTTCCCTGTAACGCAGGTCAGTGCAGCTCTCACGGACTTCCTGCGAAAGATGGCCTCAGTGAGAGGTGTTTGAAGGATCTTCTTCATGGTTCCGAATATGTTCTTACGTATGAAGATAAGGATGGTGATTGGATGCTTGTTGGCGATGTCCCATGGGAGTAAGTGCTACCCGATTGATTTGATTTCAAATGTTTATGTCAAAAATCTATAGTGATCAAGTCAAGCTCTATGAAGATTCAACGTTGCGGTTTATAGCATAGTTTTTGTCTCAAAATGAAAAAAATTGATCATTGATCAGATTGATTTCAAGCTCCATCATTCCATGTCTGTCTTACATAACAGAGTTTTCTTGTTCTTGATAGAAGCCCATCAAGTAAAATTTGAGTGGCAGTCACTTGGAAATTGGAATGTTCTGACATACAACTTATTATTGTATTTTCTGTGTTCATTTGAGCATAACCAATTTGATCTAAATATTCTCATTTGTTTTCAAGCAATAACCAAATATTTTATCATCCTTGTCTGGAGAACGTTTCCTCCTGATTTTGTCAGTTTTTTTTTCTCTCTGCAGGATGTTTACTGACTCGTGCAGGAGACTAAGGATCATGAAAGGTTCTGAGGCAATTGGACTTGGTAAGTTCAAGTATAATACATTATGCAAATGTTTTCCAAGCATGGACTGTCTTAGAGCATAAAAATATATTCAAACATCATTTATCCATTAAGTTGGGTGAATCTTTGTTTTTGCAGCTCCAAGGGCCATGGAGAAGTCCAAGAACCGAAGTTAGTGCAACAGATTCAGTGAGTATCGAAATGGAGGCATTCCCTGAATCATATAAAGCTTTCCAGAGTCTAGATTTTATATTTCGTTTCAAAATCCTGCATATGTTTTTTCATGTCACAGTTTGTGTACTTAACAGACTGAAGTTTTTCTGGAGTAGGTAGATTTTAACTGGAGGACATCCAGATTATATATACACAAATTCTGTTTTCTGTTATGTGTGGATTGTTGTGTAAATGGATTGCTTTCTCGCGGTGGATGGTAAACTGACTTTCCAGATTTAAGGGAACTTCTAGCTTACTAGTATTGGAACTGTTAAGCTTATTGAATGGCACAGCGTTCCTACAAAAGGAAACAGAAATGCAAAAGGAAAAAAATTGTTATTGCCCTTCCAATTTTTAAACTCACTTCATGAAAGCTCGGTTTAGCTAGCAAACTAAGACAGTTCTTATAGTTCTGACGCTCAAAGGAATGTTAAGACATTGGAGGAGTAATAGTAAACTCTGCATGAACTACTGAACTAGAGTAAGGATACTGACTGAGGTTTTGACAGAGACAAAAACCTGCATTGTAGCAATGAAGGTATCATGAAGTTTGATAACTAAGGAAAACTGCCAAGGCTAAAATGGCTGAACAAAAATTCGTACAGAATATGAACAAAAATAGAGAGCCAAGCCTATAACATTGCACTATTCTTCAGCAACTCTAGGATTACTATTTGGAAATCTGTAAATAAACCATCTGAGTGTATCCATTAAATACAGAAGACTCTAGCCCGATCAAACCAAGCCTCTTGAACAAGCCATACCGGCCATCTTCAACTATTGGACTGGTTGTACGAGCAGGATCATATCTATTTTGATGAGTGAGAGAAGGACCAGCAACAGGAGGAAGTTCCCAATAAACATCAAGAATTGATTCTATGTATCGGCTGTTCTGGAAATGTTCTGCATAGGATATTGGCTTATTACTGTGGTTAAAGTTATCTCGCATGTACCCTCTAACTCCCCACCATGCTTCACCTGACCCGCAAAGTTCTTCAATGTCAACCGCCTTCTCCCAGAATTTTTTTCTTCTTGACCTTATCCTAGCTTCATCACTGTCTTTGAAGCAGCTATGCCCACCTCCTAGATCAATAAATAAACAACTCTATAGAGTCAGAGATTACAACTATCACTCCTTGAAACAAGTAGCAATACCAACAGAATACATACAAAACAAAAATAACTGCACAAAAAGAAACCAAATATCAAACCAAACTAATGATAAATTATTGATGCAGCATCCTAACAAGCATGATCAAAAGGGACCCACACAGGCACAGCATATTATTTTGTATCTTGAAATTCTTTACACCCTCGATGCCACACCAATCATTGACATCTTTTGGTGATTATAATTTGGATGCATTTTAAACTACAGAAACTTGTTCAGCTAAAGAGATGACATGTTACAGTAAAACAAGAAGTGAATCTTAATTCTTAAACACGAAGAAAACTTTGTTCAAATGATTGAGTGTTATGCACTAAGCAATGAAGTCTTATATGTTCAGAAACTGAAGATGATAGGTAAGACTGTTGGCTAAGATTTTGTGGAAGAAGATTAGTTCACCTCTATCTTTGAACAGTCCTTAAGTATGGAATAACAGTACTCATCAAATTGAATTCATTTAATTTTGCAAGCTGACATAGACAGGGGAAGGTTTCTTTTGATTGCATTAATCTGCTTGTACTAGAGCAGAACAGATTGGTGCACTTAAACATTTCATGAAATTACCAGTAAGTTTTCTATAAACTCCTCCTTCCCCTCAATTCTATAACGCATGTAACTCCTTAGTCCCTTTAATCTCCTGTGCCACCAAAACCTTCAGCATTTCAAGTGTATTAAATTTTCATGAAAGGAAATGGGATTCTTACAGATACCATGAGCCTTTTTCTATTTTATAAGTGATAGAAAAAGCATATGACCGGCAAAGTAAAAGGAAAAATGATTTGCACACACCTCTTATATAAGATTGATCACAAATCTGCCTCAGTGAATAATGGTCTCCAGTTCCTGTGTCATAGTTATCCTCAAAAACAAGATGTCGGAAGCCAGCTTTTAAAGCCTGCTGAATTCTGTTCATTAGAGCATATGCCAGAAAATTCAGAATTAGCAAATACAGGATAGGAAAGCAACAAATAAAAGGAAGATGCATACACAAAGATTATATGATCACCTTTTCAATTCATTCTGGTGGTCATCAAAGAAAATAAGAACGCGACTAAGGTCGGTAATGCCATGTTTCTTCATCACTTTTTCCCAATCAACACTTCCAAAATCCACAAAGTCCTTTCCAGCAAAGTAAGTGCAGTTTCCATCAACGTAGGCAGGTCCCTTTTTTAGATACTTCTCGGGATGCCTGGGTGTAAGAGAGATGATTGGTGTGTCCAGGCATAGCTTGCCTCAAAACCCATGTGGAATGTCCCTTGAAGGCACCACTCTCAATCATCAGATCAGGCTTCAGCCACCGGGCAATAAACCAAAGCCCAAAGCTGTGATCAAAACCCATCCCAAACATATTATTTTTTATTGGACGGGTTTCATATATTGGAACAAACTCTTCCAACCCCTTGAGTAAGTCTTTTGATGTCCATTCAACTGTTTTTCCGTGTTTCGATCTGCCTTTTGCCAAGGATAAGATTAAAAAGAGTCAAACAAGATAAACTGTAAGAACATAATTGAAGATTTTTGAAACAATACAGAAGATCAAATGACAACATATAACCCATTTTCTTAGAGATTGCCTCCAAAACTACAGAAAGCTATTCATGACATATATCTTTCTACTGAAACAGACTCTCAGTTTTTCTACAACCAATTGCAACTTCTAAAGATCTGGTTCCTTTTACAGTTTACAAATGACACCCAAAAGAACAATAATATAGTTCAAATTTTACAAAAGATTGTTTTACTTTGCCCACAAAGTATTGAATAGTGAAAAGCATAACAACTAAATTTTTAAAGGATGCACAGTCAGAATTAACACTTAGGAACACTTCCCCCTTCTTTCAGCTGAAAAAAAAAAGACCACAACAATAGTGTCTATTCAACAAAATCAGTTATAACCCAAAATGAACCTGAATGCAACTATCAAGGAAGAGTAAAAGCCAAATTCTTTACCAGGTCCTACTTTCGTCATGTTATTCTAATTTATGAAATTCTCGAAAATCAGGCAGTAATCAGAAGCCTAATTTCCTAAACCAATGTTCCTTTGGCCCAAATAAACCACATAGAAAATGACGAATGCAAAACCCTCGTATCCCAAGACCCAACATATATATTTGTTCAAAATTGCTAAATACAACGGAGCAAATCGAAGCGAAGAAACAAAGAGACTTACACCAGGGCACGCCGAGGGATCCAAAATCCGATTCCAGACCGTCGAACCCAAAGAATCTGGAGCGGGATACTGGGTCAAAGGAAGAGATGCAGACGAAACCGCGAGAGTTGAAGATTAACGAAGAAACCAAGACAAGAATAAGAAACAAGCCAATAAGGCATGGCCAAGGGTGACCCAACCCCAGTCGGCTAAGATAATAGGATGCCCTATTTGTGGCGTAGAAGAAGATGTGCTGTTTCTTGGTCTTGGACTCATCACCGCCGGCGACTGAGACACCGTCTTCGTCACTGTGAGGGGTTGCACGGCGAGAAGAGAGAGCCCTTTCTAGCATTTTGGTGGTTGGATGGTGGTGGGAATGGCGTGGGCTCTGAGAGTGTGGCAGTGGGAATGGTGGCATGTACTGTGATTTGTGAGTGAGTGGGTGTTTCAAGTTCAATTTTTGAGATTCGAAATGTTTAGATTTGGAATTGTGGTGTGAAAAATCTATCTATGGATGTGATGTGAAGTATTAGTCACGCTTCTAGTAATTGTTTTTAAAGAGGTTTTCTTTTGGTTAAATTACTCTACTCTTTTGGTTTTAGATTACTTCTAAAATTTACACTTTTTTTTATTTTTAATTTCTTTGGATTGGCCATGTAATCTTAATAAAATAAGAAAATAAATGTAATTTAGGATTTTTTTTATTTATTTAAATTCCTCAATTTTTTAGATCTTTCAATAATTATAGTTTGTTTTTAAATTTTAGAGAATGTTGGTGTAGGTTTTAGATGCAAGAAGAAAAAAGAGATATTTGAATAAATTTGAACTTACAAAAAAGTGGTTACAACTTACAAACTATATATTTTTTGTTTTAGTGCTTAGGAATATCTCTTATGTATATATGAATTATGTTACATTGAAAGTAGTTCAAAATAAGAATAATTGTGTTTACTTTGTTATGAGAAATTTCTTCTTAAATAGAAAAGTAGCCATAAACACAAACAAAGATTTGTATGTCGAGTTTTACTGACGTTATTAATTAATTCAAATTTTGTTTTAAATGACATCAAAATTGGAAATTTTAGATTCAAATCTTTAAATGATAATTTTTATTAAAAAGGAAGCTAATTAAGTTTTATGTAATAAACAAGATTTGTATTACATCCTAAGTAGTACTTTTATTTATTATTTATTATTTATTTTTTGATATTTGTAATATGGAATGTTTTGGATGCTCTTGCCTTCAATTAGACTACATGTTTTTTTATCACTTCTTTGCAAGCAAGGAATTCTAATTATTAACAGTGTCATTTTTTCAGAAAAAAATTCCTTAACTAAATATTTTAGGTAGAAAAAGAAAACTTGCAAAGTTGTTAATTTTTTTCTTCTAATTACCTAACTAAAAGTAATTAATTGAAAATTATATTGTCAAATTAATTAATATTCATATTCATCATTAATTAACTAAGCTAGCTAGCAGTAACCAAATTAAGTATTTCAATATACATAAACTTAATTAGACATATATAAATTAATAGTATTACAATTCCTTACCTCAAAGGAATTGGTAATTAATTATTGCATTAATAGTTAATAAACAAGATCATAACCATAATTCTCTAGTGTAATTTGAAGATCTCAACTTCGAATAAAACAGGACATCGAGTTAAATAAAAATCGCTAAAAACCATTTAAAATTAATTGATGAAATATTGGCCTGTGTATTTCTCTGGTTGCATTTCCAACTCATTGTTTGATGAAAGATCTTCATGAGAATCCGTCTTCCTTCTTCTTCAGCAACCTGTAAATTATGTAACAAAGTATACGAAAACAGCAAAGAATGGCTTATGATCACCAAAGCTGAATAGAACATAGCCTTTGATGGAGTTTGAGTTCTCGCACCCAAACAAAACTCCCAGACACACCATCTGATCTTTATATGTTGTGCTTGGAATTAGTTAAATTCTTTTCCTGTTCATATATATAATATATAAAAGAGGTGTGAAGGTCTATATATTCTTGCCTTCAACTGAGACTGCTTTTTGAGAGAAAGCAAGGAATCACTTCCTCACTACTTTGCATTATAACTTCCAAATAAATGCAGAAGACAGATTAACAGAAATTATAAAGAACTGTCTAAGGCATTGTTCTTCACTAGACCAAGTATTTGGCTGAAAAGTTTTGCAAAAAAAAATTTCAAGGTTCATTGAAGACAATTACTGGAAAACTACAATCTCTTCGAGGTGAGTTTGAAACATTATTTATGAAACAGAAAAGATTGTTTATCATGAGTTAGTGACTAATTGTTAGTCTAATAAAGTTTTGAGACGCTTGACTCCAAACTTCCATCATGTAATTGACTCAAAATTTTGCAACTACTGCTGTGTTTCATCAATTATCTTCTCATCATGTTACTTTATTTGATTAACAATTTGACCAACTTTAGAATGCAAATCCATACACAATCAATGTCTTTCATAAATAATGTTTTCAAACTCATATCCTAAAGTTATATGAAAGTTTTACGGTAATTACCTTTGATAACCTTAAGATTCATTTTGCATAATTTCTCAAACTTACTAAAATGTTCTTCTTGCCTTTCTTCATTGATGTCTTCAACATTACCCACTTTCAACTAAACTCGAAAGATCTTGAGAATTAAACAAGTGCTTCATCTTATATTAGCAGCTAGTTGAATTTAAATTAATAAAAAATATTTTATGATTAATTTCACCAAAAGAGGTTTATATATAGGCTTACTAGATTAACAAACAAAATCCTAAAAATTCTCATTCATGATAGTAACAAACATACTAAACAATTGGGATTGCAAGATATTAGTTAAACAAACAGATATTATTGAAAAACAATCTGACATATATTTCTGAATTAAACTTTGAAATAATTGAAAATAAAATAAAAAAAGAAAAAAAGTGAAGAAGTAAAACAAACATCCACAATAGTTCGGATCCATATAAGATGTCGGAGACTGGTTTTAGGCCTTAATTGACTGGATCCGACCCAATTACCAGTTCTCATTGTAATCCGTCAACGAAAAATATAGATAATTCATTGTCTTCTTCACACGTGTATTTCCATCTTTCTCTCTCTCCCTCCACTCATCGACCGCCAACCTCCGACCTCCGACTACAAACGAGGCAAAAGGTTCGAGTTTGCGAATGATAGCCTGCAGGTCTCTTTTTAGGTAAGCTTTTCAACACCATTGTTATGGAGCCTACCAAATAGTAATCTTAAAACTCTGTTCCGTCTGAGTGACCAAACGGAAGTCTTAGCTTGGAGTTTTATTGAAGTATTGTAACTGAAAGGATATATATGCTTTTGTTTGTGAAATTAGACTTTTCTGTTTTTTTGTTTAGGAAATTACACTTCTTTAAGATTGTGCTTTACGATCATCAATTATGGGAAAGTGGTCTATAACTTTACTGTGCCATTTATTGCAGATTTGATCGTGTTTTGAAATTTACAAATTCTTATGTTGGGTTGAAGCCAGAAAATTGCTTTCAGGTTCTGAGCTTCAACTTTTCTGCCCATTTGTGTTTTAGTGTGCAGATGATGTTAGTTGAAACACTAGAACCTGTTGAACATATCCACCTAATGTAGCAAGTATTGAGTCTACTTTTAGGTTAAACAAAATAAACAAACATATAAAGTAATTAAGAAAACATTCCATTTCATTGAGATTACTTTATATGTTTTTCCCCTCCCTACTAATATCATTTCTTGGAGAATTGAACAAGAACCTTTTTTTTTTCGAAAGTAAAGGAAAAACTGATCGAATAGAGATTATGGTGGAACGTATTGAATGTTTTATTTGGGGGTTGGTGGAGGGTGGAAAGATATAGTGAAGATTTTTCTTTTGTCTGAAAGAATCTTATGTTTAGCCCTTAAAATAAAGTGTGTTATTCTGGATCTCTTAACAATTTTCTTGAAATAATAGGTCCTTAGAATAATAAATAACAATGAATTTTGGACTACAACAATTTCATCTGTGGTGGCCGTTAAACTTTTTGAAGTCTGATATTAACTTTCACAAAAGCTATTGTGACAGGCACAAAGTGATTATCATGGTTTGAGCTATAACTTTAACATGGGTAGTCGAAAGGAGAAAGGAAGTGCTGCTGACCAGGATAAAAAGAGGAAAATAATCAATCCTGTATGGAGACCTGTACGTACTCAAGCCAATTCTTCTGAAGGTTGGTTTTTGCTTTACTAGAGTATGACCTGTTAGTGGTGCAGATGATCAGAAATTTTTTTTAAATATAATGTCCCTCCTTTTCTTTCTTTTTGGTTTTTAAGCTCCTGAGATTTGCTTCATCTGATTTTAGTTAAGAGTGATTATTTTTGTAATGATCATTATTATGATCAGATACACAATTCTGTAGAAGTAAGTTTTAAAGCAGGATATTTGGTAATTGAGGTGCTACATTACTGTTCTCAACATCTCATTGACTCAGCTGAAGCTGTAACAGGAATAAGTGAGTCAACTCTCAGTTCTAGGACATCTCCACATAAAGTTGAAAGTAAACTGTTACAAGGAGATTCGAGTCTTTCTACAGGAAAAGCACTCTAGTTCAATTGAGGCAAGACCTATTTTTCATGCCTTTTCTTTTCTCCTTTATTTATTTCCTTCTTTTTGGTGGCATGGTTGGGATTATTTATACCATACAACATTGGCAATTGTGTTCCCCTTATTATGCTATTATGTTCTGGTTTCTGGTTGCCAACTTATTGCTCACCCAATACCATTGAAAGTGGTCTGAGCAATCAAATAATTATCTTATTATCAAATAGTAAGCTGTTCCAAGAATTTTATATGGGAAGGTATGTGCAATCTTTTTAAAATAACGTTGTACATCTGTTGGCAAATATGCATTAAAACTAGCAAACATATTCAGGATCAGCCTTATGATTTATTCTTATTTTCTTCTTTTTTGTTGAATATGCACTGATCAGCCAACTCATTCTAACCCTTATGATTTATTCTTATTTTCTTCTTTTTTGTTGAATATGGACTGATCAGCCAACTCATTCTAACACCATATTCATCATCACGTTATTTTGATTCTTTCTTATTTGATAAGCAGGTTGGTGCTTCTCTGTTTCAATTTATCAAAGGAAAAGGGTAAAAGATTTTACATTTTAATACTTTAAAAACAATAATTGTTCATTACCTTATATTTTATTTATTTTCATTCAGGGGATCTACACAAAAAAAGATAGAAGATGATCTGGGTGTCAAGATAATATTTCCAACCTCAAAGAAGGAGGACTTCATTAGTAAGTTTTTTTGGATCACTAGTCCATATCTACATTTTGCATGAGATGGTGATAAATGGTTGCTTTGCAATCCTGGTTTTCTTCCTTGACTAAACAAGCTGATTTAATGAAATATGTGTTAGATTCAAGATTGACTTGATGGAACACTGTTAAGTGTCTAATTAAATTTCAAATGGTTACATTTTGCAGCCATCAAGGGCACTTCAATTGATAGCATGACTAGAGCTTCTAAAAAAATACAAGCTATAATTGACGAGGTATGTTACTAATAAGTGTGTTCTTACAAAAGATCTGCCCAATTCATTTTTGCTTCTCTATATGTGTTTTCTCCTTTGCAATCTTCTCTTTTTTTTTGTCTGCAACTCATAACATGTTGACATGCTTTATGTTAAATTACAGGCAGTCAAAAGCCCTAATCTCAACTACTCTCACTTCATATCTCTTCCGTTGGCGATACACCCTGATATAGTTGATAAACTTTTCAGTTTTCAGAGTTCTATATTGGGAAACAGCGAATTATGCCTGAATGAGAATGCAGAAAGGGATTCAAATGAAGATACTGCAGGTAATGAAGAAGAGGGCCAACTGTCCAAGAATGAACCTAATGTTGCTGTTGAACTTAAATTTGTTAGAGAATCTGTTAAAGTGAATATCACTGATATTCCTGTCGTCAGTTACAAACCTGAATCCTCTAAGTCTTCACCTTTATCTGGTATGTTAAGTTGATTACATTGTAGTTTTGCTTAAAGAAGCTTAATAAAGTTTAATTAAGAAACAGTGGAATTGCTTGTTGTTTGTCTGAAGAATATAGCAGCACATAGATACTTTGCCATATCTCTTGGACTTGGAGTATGCTCCGTTGCATTTTCTTTGCTGTATCCTTTTTCACGTATGAAGTGTCAATTGTTTGTTCGTTGTTGCGTTGGTTGTGAAGATTCCATTGGTTGTTTATTGATGCATGTGTGTGTCCGTGGTGTTGATTAGTTATTTACACAAGTGTATTTACTGCTATATTTTGACACTCAATTGTTCTAATATTTTTTGTTTATTCCTTCATATACTCTATCCGCCTGCAATGAAACCTTCACTGATCAATTTTTTACATGGCTTGTGGCAGGCTTAGGAATTGAAAAATCCATATTCATTAAACCAAAAACATTTCATCTTACTGTGCTTATGTTGAAGTTGTGGAACAAGGACCGAGTTAATGCAGCTGCTGAAGTTTTACAGGTACAGTCTACTGAATGTAACAGTTATTGGTGATGGCACCCACCCTGTATATTAATTATTTTCTATGTACAGAGTATATCCTCCAGAGTCATGGATGCATTGGACAACCGTCCTGTCTTTGTAAGACTTAAGGGTCTGGTAAGAGTTTGTTCAATGCATAATGTAGATACAGTAATTAGGTCAGTTTCTGCTTGTGTAATATGCATTAATGAGAAACCAAGTCTCTAGTTTTTTGAATGTCAAAGCAGAAGTTCCTTTGTATTTGATGAACCAATACATGCAAATATTGAGTTTAACTTAAATGAGTTATTGCATTACGTGCCAGTTATCAGTTGTTAGCTGTTAGTAGAGGGTATCTTACGGTTCCACAACTATAGAAATAACTTACAATTGACTAATAAAGTTTGATGGCTCAGGAGAACAAAGATACAGAGAGACACTAAAAGTTATTCACTGTACTAACGAATCCAAATATATAACAGAAAATTTGTATCTCTGTAGGACTGTATGAGAGGTTCTTTGGCCAAAGCATGTGTTCTCTATGCTCCTGTGGAAGAAGTAGGCAGTGAGGACCGTCTTTTACGTGCCTGTCGTATCCATATTTTACAAGCATTCCTATAATCTTTTCATTGTTAACGCTTCTAAATTTACAAGCGAACTAATTTATTTGTTGTCAATTCCATTATATCTCCGAGGTTATTTGAGTTTCTTGACCTTTTATAGAAGTCATTATTGATGCATATGTTGAAGCTGGACTTGTTCTAGAGAAAGATGCTAAACAGAAGCTGAAGGTATCTTAAATCTTAAATTGTCCATATATATATATATATATTTTAAATTCCTTTGTCATTTTAGAAAATTCATTGTTCCTGATATTTTTTCTACTTTTAGGACCAGTATTCCAGTAGTTTGGTGTGGAGTTCAATTTTATGCGAAGGCCAATATAATTTATAAGTTATTAACTGCTGTGGTTGTCAATATTATTATCGCAAACATTAGTTTGTCTTATTATTCGCTGACAGTGCCTGAGATTCGTGAAATTGCTATGCCACCCAAAGTTTTTAAGGAACCATCATTAGAATATTTCTGAATAAGGTTCCTTCTATGTGAAAATCTGTGATCTAGGTAGCCTTGCAATATAGCAAGTCAATTTCTTCTTTCCTCCATTAAGTCATAATGAGTTGTTGCATCATAAGATAATTGACTTCGTTTATTATTTACCCGAAGGGAATAAAGTCGTCTGTAATTTGAATCTCAGTGCTGGCCTCAGTTACCACCTGGTTGATGTCTTTATCTTTCCTCTAATTGCTCTTCAATATAGAATTATTGGTTTTCTTTCCTTGGATTGCAGTTGCATGCAACTGTCATGAATGCAAGCCATACGGAAAAGGTGGGGCTGCCAATCCCTTCTTTTATGTGAACTGTGAATCCTCTCCCATTTTACAAAATAGCTCCTCCTGATATTGTTATCTGTAGCTATTTCAATCAATTTCTCTTCTGGATGACTAATATATGAGCTACTGCCATTTAGGAAGAAGAGAACTAGAAATGTTGATTCCTTTGACGCACGGGGAATTTTCAAGCAGTATGGATCGCAAGAATGGGGGGATTATCTTATCCGTGAAGCTCATCTTTCGCAAAGATTTGTGTTTGATGAGAATGGTTATTATCACTGTTGTGCTCAAATACCTTTTCCTGAAAATATGCAGGTAGACTGAATCTACCTAAGACGTAGACTAATGTGATTATCTTTTTTATGGAGAAGGAAACATTTGAGAAGTGAAAGAAAGAAATGAAAGTTTGAGGTCATTCTAGGGAAACGTGATACAGATTGTTTTTAATTTGTTTTCTGTTGTATTGCTCATAGACTTCAGCTATGTACCTGTATGTTAATGAAATTACTATAGTCTTAATTGAACGCATTGAATAAAACTCTGTACTATCAGTTGGGTAGATATGGTTGTTGGAAACTTAAGAGGCTTGCTTACAAAATTGATAGGGATTTGATCAGCCATTCTAGGTTTATGATAGGTTTGGTTAATTAACAACATAAACTAAGCTGAACTAAGCTAACATTATCCGGGTGTTATTCTGCCACTCCTTCTATGTTTGTGTTCCTACTGAAAATGGTTATATTGAAGCTTCTTTTCCACCCATGATGGTGACAATACTGGACTCATTTCACCCTCCATGATGTCTCTGTTTTGATCATCTGTTGTCAATTCCATGTTTTCGTTTTCAGTGGGAAAAACTTTCACCCGCCACACCTTAAATGTTTGATCCAAGCTTGCAGTGTAAACTAACAATCCCGTTTGCACCTCATCCTTTTCCGAAGAAACTGCCAAGCATCTTACTGGTCCATGATGCCCTTCAATGACTGAAAGACATGAATGAAAACAATTCTCTTCTTGTCTTCTCCATACTCTGATGGTTGCATCCTCAGAGCCACTGAAGATCAAGTCCCCGACTGCTACCAAGCAAAGAACTGCAAAATGGTGACCTTGTAGAAACCCTCCATGATTATATCTACCAGACTGTGTTTCTTTTTCCCAGAAGTTTATGAGCCCGTCTGACGAGCCGGAGTAGAGGAAGCAATTACTTGATGACAAGCTCAATGCCAAGGCATTCACTGGTGAAAGTTGGAATTTAAGTGTCATAGTGAGAATATGAGAACTTTCTCCAAGAATCCTCCTCCAAATTTTAACTGTGCCATCTGATGAGCAAGTGAAAACACACCCATCTTCTTGATTGATAACGATCACGTTGACATGACCATCGTGAGCCACGAATGAATCGACACAACACTTTTCAGTACACCTTCCAAACCTTGACTGTTTTATCCCATGATCCTGTGTATAAAAGCTTGTCTACATGGTTGTAAGCTAGGCAAGAAATTTGATCTCTGTGCTGGTGGGTAGTTTTCCTTGGAAAGAAAAAGAATGGACGCCTGGGAGGTAAAGTAGTTCTCTTCTTTGCTTTTAAGTTTTCTACAAGAGATACATCCCATATGCGAATTCTGTAGTCACCATGTGTTGTAAAAAGCATTTTCCCATGAGCCAAGATAGAACGAACTTGGCCAGACTTGGCTTTTATGTATCCCATTTCTGTTCCATCTGTTTGTTTCCATGCATGTATTCTGCTACTTTCTGAGCCAGTGAATATAAAATCTTTTGAAACCGTGATAGAGAAAATATTACCTTCTTGACGATGCAGTGAAGCCAAGCAGTGATAGAGAAGAGGTGGAGAAGGAGACAAGCGAACCGGAGAGAGTAACCATGGTGTCTTAGGACTCATTGGTTGTAATGAAATTGATATAGCAGAAGCAGAAGCAGAAGATGGCCTTGCAGAAGCAAACTGAGCTTCATGTTCAGATACACTTTGATGGCCACCGAACGACAGTCGTCGAGGTAAATTCTTGTTACTCCTTTCTTCATCTACGAAGCTCCAATTGTCCTTTATTCCATGAAACTCCATTATAGGATACCGAATGACTTCGAAATGCAGTCCTACATTATTAAGAACTATGTTTTCATTGTGTTAAATTTGTAGTTGGGGAAGTTGTTTAGAGTGGTCCGGTAAGTAAAGCATTTGATCAGCTACTTATTGTGAACACCCACCGTCAGAGGAAAAATAATGAAACATTGAACCTAAAATGCTGTGACATTGATTAATGGAATTCAAGTCAATGGAGCATAAGTGAGTGTTTACTACATTTTAACTATCTCACTTGTGCTAAAACTGAAATGGGGAAACACAAAAAGAATGTTTTGTGAACACAACTTGTTTACTAGCTATGACTTGGCCTTGAGAGGACCACCCCAAGTGAGCCAAGTTTGGAGCTCAAGGACCAATGTGTGAACAAAAGGAGCACAGACCACTTTCCTCTGTTTCGTATGGCACTGATTCTTGTTTAATCTGACATGTTTGGTTTGCTATGTACAAATAAAATAAACATTTTTCCAGAGTGAAGATTTTCTTGTGGTACCCATTCTGGCCATATGGTACCCAGATCATGTCTTATTGTATTCACGTCCCATGCTTTATGTACCCTGAATCTCGCAATATCCAAGTCATGGCACCCAAACCTTATCTTCTTACAATATGACCCCTGGACTCCCGAACTAACTTGCGCCTGTCCCTCAAATTTTATTTAATTGAACCTATGCCATGCCTTATGGTACACCGTCTCTGCTTTAAAGTACCAAACTCTTATTATGATACCCGCATTACAGTACCCAAGCCAAGTCTTATGGTACCACCATTGTTTTATGAATTATGACATGCACAACATCTCTCCATAGTGCATCTTAACGTACACGTGCCCCGTTTATGGTACCCCACATGTTCCAATGGCCACCCCCAACTAAGAGTCAGACGCATGATGCACTTATTCTTTAATTTTCTTTCATCTTACCAGCGTATTTCTTGGGTAGCACCCAAAACTCAATTTATTTGCCTTGCCACTTTTCATGATCCGTTTGTTGTCTGCTGTTATTAGTATAACTACAACAATAATTGCAGTGATAATGCAGTTTAAAAAAATAAATGATACTTTTAAAATCAATAAGAAAAATATGAATTTCATCTATCAAGTCACATCGAGCTGATATCTTCTCAATTACCATGCTTTTCTTTATTTCTAACTCCTTTAGCTAAAAATGCTAACCTCTAAACAACAAAAGGACACACTCAATCTAACTAAAAAACAAAATTCAAATATAATTGATCACAGTAATAAACAAATTGAACACAGGAAGAGGCTAAATGTTTGGGATCAATAATCGAACGAGATCAGGTTCACACCTTAAAGATACTCGTGAGATAAAAAAAAAAAAAAAAAGAAAGTCAATAAAATCAATCACATTTCATTCGATTAATATAATACATGATAGGACCAGATGCAAACATATAAATGCACTTTACGTTTTATTGTACAAAAACGTGAAATGTTTATTAAGAAAATAACAACAACGTAAAAGAATTTCAAGTTTAAGCTGTTGATGCATGCATGAGTGAATAATAGAGGAGGTGATTGAAAATTAAAATAATGGAGCTCCTTAATTATTAAAATGTGGTTTATCCAGTAGTATGAGAAGTTTATTTAAAATTAGCTTTTAGGTAATAATGATTCAATTTAATTAGTGGCCCTTAATAAGCAATTGAAACAGAGCATGTGGTGCCGCAGTGGCTTTGTCTTTTGACTCGAACATACATAATTTGCATGCAGGCAAAATTAGATTAAGCTCAAAACCTTTACAAATTAGTTGGTGATCTTTGATCTCAATGAATAATGTGAAAAAAATTTAGACAGATTTTCTACCACTTTGTTTTGCAATCTATACTGTGTAGAATAGAGGACAAAAGAATCACAAGGGGATATCCACATACCCTTTCTCTTGGGTATTTGAAGAAAAGGGAAAAAAAAAAAAAACATTGAGCAAAGTAAACTTCATAAAAATATAAATATTAAGTTTGGATTTAACAGAGGAAAATTTAATATATATATATTTATTAAGGTGAAAATTCAAATTTTGTTTTATTTTTCAATATTTTAAGTCAATATTCAATTTAAAAGAGAAATTTTGAAGTTAGAGAGAAGGAAATATCGAATACATACGTTATTAAAAACAAATAGACAAAACCAACGCATTTGTATTGTTATCAATCAATGATACCATAATCATGATTAACCTACTTTTTTTAGGAAAGTTTTATCCTTTAAACAAACAAAAGGGCTTCATGTCAGAAACAAAAGAAAAGGGGCCAAAAAGTCCTAAAGATTCTCTTTACCCACCTCCAATTGGCCGGCCAACTTTTTAAATCAAGAAACAACCAAGATGTGTCCAAATAACTCCTTCAACTTTTGTTTTGAAAAGAAGGCCCATCAACATTTTGTCCACTCATTTTGAAAATTCCACCATTTCTTAGTTCTTTGCTCAAATTTTTGAGTATGGTCGGTGCTGTTTGTGGCCCTAATGGTCCTGGCCAACCTATTCATGTTCTCCACTCCACTATTTGTTTTTATCATTATTTCCTTCACATTCTACCCCACCAAACACTATATTACTCTCTTTACTATGTTACTCTCTTTTGTATCTCCATTAATTTCTATCTCATACTCACATGGAAGAATCATTGATGTGCTTTCAGACATTTCTAATAAAATCATGTCAATGACAGCTAAGTTTGCCAGATAAAAACTTGATTCGATTTGAACTCAATATTTTATAATCTTAAAATTACAAAATAAAATTCACACCTTTCTACTATATATATGTGACCCATTACAAGACTTTTGGGCTATCTGACTCTGATCAAAGCCTTTTCTCTTATCCTTATCTTCAAGGGTTCCCCTAGTTAACTTCTTTTCAGAAAGAGATGGCTGGAATAGCACTTGGTCGCTTTGATGATTCTTTTAGTCTAGGTTCCATTAAGGCATATCTTGCCGAGTTCATTTCAACTTTGCTCTTTGTTTTTGCTGGTGTTGGTTCTGCCATAGCATATGGTTAGTTTTCATTTCAATATTTCAAAAGTTTCTTTGAGCATTGAAGATTTGGGACAAGTTCTTGAAAGAATATGAATCACCAAAAATGACATTGTGTGTGTTTGTGTGACAGGAAAGTTGACATCAGATGCAGCACTTGACCCAGCTGGGTTAGTAGCCATTGCTGTCTGTCATGGTTTTGCTCTCTTTGTTGCTGTTTCTGTTGGTGCCAACATCTCTGGTGGTCATGTCAACCCAGCTGTGACATTTGGTTTGGCTCTTGGTGGCCAGATCACTGTCATCACTGGTATTTTGTACTGGATTGCTCAGCTTCTTGGCTCAATTGTGGCTTGCTTGCTCCTCAAGTTTGTCACTGGAGGCTTGGTAAGTTACTAAAAAAAACACAAATCATGACATAGAATATAATATGATAATAAGCTGAAATGTTTTGTTGAATTCTTTTACAGGCAACTCCCATCCACAGCGTTGCGGCCGGAGTCGGAGTAATTGAAGGAGTAGTGTTTGAAATCGTCATCACCTTTGCTTTGGTTTACACAGTGTATGCAACAGCAGCTGACCCCAAGAAAGGTTCATTGGGGACAATTGCACCCATTGCCATTGGTTTCATTGTGGGTGCTAACATCTTGGCTGCAGGGCCATTCTCTGGTGGATCCATGAACCCAGCCCGTTCATTTGGGCCTGCTGTAGTTAGCGGTGACTTCCACGACAACTGGATCTACTGGGTTGGGCCCCTTATTGGTGGTGGTTTGGCTGGCCTTATTTATGGCAATGTGTTTATCCACTCTGAACATGCACCTTTGGTCAATGAATTTTGATTTCATTGAAAATTGTTGAATCTTTTTAGTTTTTCTTTTCTTCTTTGTAATAAAAAGGAGAAAAGCAATTTTTTTGCTATTCTTCTTTTTTTGTTACTTTCTTTTGATTTGTGGTTGTAAAGACTTGTTGGAGTCAATCCTTGTTATGTGAAAATGCAAGAGTTTGGTGGTATGCAGCTATGTTTCTGTTGTCTTTGAAGTTTGCTTTTCTGGGATTCTTTTCTATGGTGACCCATGTTTGCAATAATGCCACTGTAATAATGCAACTGTGGCATAACTTGGACAGTCATGAATAATTGCTAAAGTTATTATTATCCAGACAAAAGGAAAATGCAATGATAAAATGGGATTGAAAAAAAAAAAAAAGTGAGATAATTACATTATTTCACTATTCCCTAGGCTTGCAATGAGGACTTGGACAATACCAAAATTTCAATACCAGAGTGAAACGGATTGAAATTTAACAACCCGATTAAATCCGGATTGAGATAAATATTTTAAAAATTGTTATATTATACGAGTTGGATCGATCGATCTGATTAGTATTTTATATTTATTATATACATTAAAGTTTGTGTTATTTTAGCCTTTTAATTTGAATTTTCCAATTGACCATATTTTATTTTTAGTTGAAAGTGTTATAACTCATACTAATTATTTTTGGGTTTTAATATTTGCTCAAAATAATTATTGGACAATATTTGTGAAATAAGATTCAACAATTGGGTATTAGAGTACCCAAACCGACCCCTCCAAAATTTTGAGAGGATATAATTTTATTTTTCGCCCCATCACCTGAATTTAACACTTAAAACGTTTTAATAATTCTCTCTCTTTCTTCCTATGAAGACCACCCTGGTACCAATATTGTTCTACAGTACCCTCACCCTGCTTGCAGTACCCATGTCACCTGAAACCTTTGTCTTATAGTATCGAAACTCAGTTTTACAACACCCAAGCTCTATCTTACGGTACCTGAAAATATACCATGCTCCTTATTGTATTCATATCGAAAACTAAGTTTCACAACCCAGCTCGTATTCTATTAAAGTATTAATCACGCGCCTCATTCCAGTACCCAAACCCATATTCTATTCATACCGAAACTCAGTTTTACAGTACCCAAAGCTCTATCTTACATCTATACTCTTATTTTATTCACGTGCCTCGCTCTAGTACCCACCCCTTCTTATGGTACCCACACCTCATCCTTTTATGAATTATATGACCCAGATTTGGCATATACAATATTTAGATCATGACTCACATTACTGACAAAATTAAAAACAGTATCTTCCAGTAATCCTTGCTTAAGTGACCTGGAATACTGAATATATATATACAATGAATCTAAAATTTAAGCTTGTAGTTTAATTTTTATTTTACATTATGAATTTGTTTAGTTTGTTATGTATACATATTCTCATTCTTGAATTGGGTTTTTATTCTTTAATTTATACAACAAACAAAAGCATGACTTCTGCAACATTTTCTTTGACATTTTCAGACATAATGAGATTTCAAATGCTATAATTTATTTATTTATTTATTTTTCGTAATTAAAGCAAGTTTTCTTATGGAGACTCTAATTCAGAAGGCGATATTTTTTCATATCCCCATTCATGTCCTTTCCATTCCGGTAGTTGCTGGATTACAACCTGCATTAATTATATGAAAACAAAGCATTAATATCCAACTTCATAGTATTAAATAATCAATACTATTTTCATTTGTAAACTTTAAGTTTATCATTAGTAAGACTAGGAATAAGAAGATCACCAACCAGCCCTGTTGAATCTTCTTTGCCAACTATTGTTTGACAAGCAAGTCTCCAAGTTTTTTGGTTTCTGCAATAATTTGAGTTGTACAAAGTTGTAAGTGATCACTTGACTATAACCTGACTTAAAGAGTTTGAGATCGTTTGTCGGGATATTATCAAAACTCAAAAAATTCCTTCCTGTTCTATTTTCGTGGGCAAAAATTAGACTCAATAACACTTAAATCAAATATCATCATAAACTAAGTTAGCCTAAGTATAAAAAATAAAATATATATACATACCTTCTTCAATTTATCTTTCTCTTTGTCAGTGCGAGGGTTTAGAATCTCTTTCCCTTCAACAACCTACCAAAATATGTCATTTCATTAAAATAAATTAAAATTTTCAGATTAAAAAACATGTAAATAAACCAAAATTGTAATTTTTTTGAATCTTTTCCCATTGTTCTTGTTGTATAAGCTAGTTCAAGATAATTGGTTAATATGATGCTCACCTCCACAAGACATGTTGCACAGGTTCCACTCCCTGCACAATTTAACAGAGGTCTAGCCTGAAATAAAATACATTTAGCAAACATTACAGATTTTATTAACATTATTTACAGCATATATTATATTTATATATAAAATAATTAAACACAAAAAGCTTACATAGGGTCCATAGAGATCAATGTTAGAATCCAGCATTATGCCTCTAAGATCCTGCCCACCACTTGCTGTACGAAAATGTACATCTGGTGTTCCATCTGGTAGTAACACAGACTAAAACCCAACCCATATAATAAACTCAAATTTAAGAAAAAAAAAAAAAACTCTAATAAAATAAGAAAATTGTTTCGTGTCCACGGGAGATAAATAAAGACTTTCGTACACAGAGCTATGCATAAAAGAATAAAAAAATTAAAAAACACCATGTAACACATTAGCTATTGTGTAACATTGCCATTTACTTAATTTTGACTTACATGGACAAATGCAAAACTGACAGAAGGTGGTTCCTCCGGCACGGTGGTTTCAGCGTCTTTCTCCGGGACTATGCTAACGGCTCTAATTTTTGTTCTAAGAAAGCTGAGATGCTTAGAGGAATTGAAGGTTCTATTGGGCTTTGTAATGTGTTTGAATTTGTTGGAAGGTGAGAAAGAAGATGATAAGCCATAAGAACTCAATTGAAGGCTTCCCATTTCTTGATGTTTCAAAGAGAAGATGGAAAAGCTTCAGTCTATGGGAATTTTACAGAATAGATATTTGCATATATTTGAATGACTTTTATTGTTGCAATGGTTTTGTGGTGGTTCTTATTTATAATCTTATCTGATATGGATGGATATTAGAGACAAATGAGAAAAAACAGAACAAAAATGTTTGAAAAGGGCAGAATGGACAGCTCAGCTGGGCTGCTACCTTTGGGCTTGAGTAGGGTTGAGAAGCCTTGCAAATTAGAATTCGGCCCATCAAATTTTAGATAAGCTTAATCTCTATAAAAATAGGAGATAAGTTACTTAAAGAGTAAATAAATCCAAGACAAGTTAGAAATTTTACAAGCTGAGTTTGCAAGTGAGTGGAATAGAAGGAGTTGAACTCAGCGAGCTTTATAAATAATAATTACGAGTTGTTCATGAATTTACTTAATAATTAATCAACGAGCTACGAGATTTTATCCAATGGGTTTGGGCCACGATCGATAATATAGAAATTTCATCTAAGCCCAAAGAGGCTGGGCCCACAACCCAAAAGAAAGAGTCGCGGTGGTTTTATCTCTTCACCGGCGAAAAGTCTAAAAACCCTTTTCAGGATTTATAGACCAATGCAACAAAATGTCTCAAGTCACAAACCTACGCCTCTTGTTTCTCTCTTCCTTCCCTCTCAGATCCTCTGTTTCTTTCTCTCTCATTTCTAAACCCAGAAGCCTGTCTCTTTTCCCGGTTCTTGCTTCCTCTTCTTCAAGAAAACCTCGTAAAGTTCCTCACCAGCCGCTCAGTATTGGCCGTAGAAATCATAGCACCCTGGGAGGAAAAGACAAAGGCGTGGCGATGGAAAAGACTGAGTCTCTTGACTTCAACAAGAGAAGACTTGAGGGTAAAGATAAGAATGATTTGCCCAAGACCCTTCATTTGAAAAGCCGGAAGCTCAATCCTGCTAATACTATATCCTATGTACAGGTATATTTGATTCTGGCCTTTAGTTCTGGTTTGACCCAAATGGATCATGTGACTATTAATTTTTTACTTTTTTTGTTTAGGCATTGTCGGTTGCTATCCTTGTAGTATTGTCAATTTGGGTCTTGTTCTTGTTTCTAATTGCTTAGAAGTGACGTAACCCAGATAAGAACTTTGGATTTTGTTTAAGTTCCTGGTTAGTTAATGCGAAGTGAGAAACTAAAATTGTTACTTTGACCAAAAAAAAAGAAAAGTGATTGTGTGTTCTGGAAAACAATGCAAGTTTTGCAGTTGTTTTGTTCCCACTTGGTAGCATCTTCATTATCATAAAGGTGGGTTTATTTGGAATTTTCATGCTTTTGAATTTGAAGATTTTAGTTAACAAGCAAAGTTATTGGCGGACTTGCAATTTTCAATTTAAAATTGCTTTAAAGATCAATTGGTATATGAAACATTAAGTTTTGCATTTGGTTGTTACTTCCTAATTCCATCATCCTAATATCCTGCAAAAGAAAACAAGGAGATTTTTAATACTTATCAGTTAGTGATTTGGGATGTCAGTAATAACTCATTCGTCTGAGTTGCTATATATTGGGATTTGAGGAGAGGGCTCTTGTAGAGGTTGAATGGGGAGTTGATAGCACACAATTCCTATGGGGATTACAAGATGTGACGTTTCAGAAACAGAAATTTCTACGTAGTTGACTTGTAGGTTAAGTCTTGTTTCTTTTCATAATTAGATTTTGTTGGCTGTCTGTGCTAGGAATACCTGGGAAATTATCATATCAAATATATGGTTCTTAGTTAGTAAAATGAGGAGAAAGCAGTTGCAGCCATTCATAAGTTTTCCATTTCCTTGCTTTTTTCTTTGGTGGTAATGGTACTAATAACCATGTATTCCTTTCTATTTATTACAGATATTGGGGACTGGAATGGATACTCAGGACACGTCACCTTCAGTATTGCTATTTTTTGATAAGCAAAGATTTATATTTAATGCTGGAGAGGTAAGAGTTGATCAGAGTTGCATTATAGATTCATATATTCAGTTTTTCCTATTAAGTTAAATTCTAGGCCTGGTGTATTTTCTTTAATCTCGTTTTAGTATTCCATTTTGTTAACGGGAAGTTGAAAGAAAGGAAAAAAAAAAAATTCCAATCTGTGAAGTCATGTATCGTGTGTATGATTTGCATCATCTATTCCTGACAGGAAGGGTTTCATGTATAATGCAACTTTAAGTCATAGGAAAAATATATCGGGCTGATCTGAATTGAGCATTTGATATAAAAACATTGGGTTGTTTTGATGAAAGTCTAGAATTTAAGAATATGGTGAAGCTCATCTGCATATATTTAGATGTAATTCTATGTTTCATGATTTTCATTGCAGGGTTTGCAGAGATTCTGCACAGAGCATAAGATTAAGTTATCGAAGGTATAAGAAAACGGAACTCACTCTTTCTCTTCTGATGTCAGTTCATTACTTCATATTTCAATTTCTATTCATTTTCAGTTCTTGAAGATAATTAATCGTATGTTTAAATTAGTGACAAGACCTTCTTTTCTTTTTTTTTTTTTTTTTTTTTTTATCTTTCTTCAGATAGACCATATACTTCTCTCTCGAGTGTGCTCAGAGACTGCAGGTGGACTTCCAGGTTCGACTTGATTGATCAATGATAAACTTCTGTTTTATATATATCATGCAAATTAGTGTAGTTGCTTTTAATGATATTATATGGTCTGATAAGAGGACTAATGATGCAAATAGGTGGTTCTTCGAGCCATGAATTATCTTTGATCATTATTATATTTAACCAACAGGTTTGCTGTTAACTTTGGCCGGTATGGGAGAAGAGGGAATGTGTGTGAGTATTAGATTGACTTTATGTACACATTTTGAATATACTATGGCTGCTATGTTATTCTAAACTGAAGCTTCTGTTGCTTGAAGGTCAAAATATGGGGCCCTTCAGATCTTGATAAATTGGTTCTTGCTATGAAGTCATTTATTCCAAATGCTGCAATGATTCACACAGAGAGATTCGGGCCCAACCACGACTCTAATGTGCCTGCTATACTGGATCAAAGCAAGTATAGGGATCCTTTTGTTGTCATGGACACTGAAGTTGTCAAAATATCAGCCATTATCCTACAGCCAAGATACTCCGCAGCAAAGCCTGCTGATATGTCTGTGTTGTATATTTGTGAGTTGCCTGAGATCAAGGGGAGATTTTATCCAGAAAAAGCTGTGGCTCTTGGTCTCAAACGAGGGCCTAAGTATCGTGAATTGCAACTTGGGAATTCTGTCAAATCTGATTATCAAAATATCATGGTTGGTCCCAAAAACTATGAAATATATTACTTTTTCCCTTATTAGTTTGCTAGAAACAGATTAATCTGATTTCCAAAATATCATGGTGGGTCCCAAAAACTATGAAAAATATTACTTTTTCCCTTATCTTTTTGCTAGAAACAGATTAACGTTTGTGGCTCTTAGATATGCTTTACTGCCTCTTTGAGCTGCTGTTTGCTATAGGTTTTAATTTCAGGTTTGTTTCCATAACAGGTTCATCCAAGTGATGTAATGGATCCTTCAGTTCCTGGCCCCATTGTCCTCCTTGTTGACTGCCCGACAGAATCTCACTTGGAAGAGTTGTTGTCTGTACAATCTCTCAGTAGTTTTTATGCAGACTCTACAGGCAATACGCCGGAGGGTGCTAGGACTGTGACTTGTATTATTCATTTAAGTCCAGCATCCGTGATAAGTAGTTCAAATTACCAAAAATGGATGAAAAGATTTGGTTCTGCCCAACATATCATGGCTGGACATGAAATGTGAGTCCTTTATTCTTTTTAGATACATTCTTGTTTTCTCACACAATTCTCATGTCTGCTTGTCTTGTTGACTCCTTGAGTTCTTTCACTGTTTACAGGAAGAATGCAGAGATTCCAATTTTAAAATCTAGTGCAAGAATTTCAGCACGACTGAACTATTTATGTCCTCAGTTCTTCCCTGCTCTGGGGTTTTGGTCTCTTCCAAATCATAACAGCTCTGTCCCAGGCACCTTAACTTCAAATGAGGTTTGTTACAACATAATAGGAGTGCAAATTTGTTGTATTCTTTGGATGATAGTTGTATTAAGACATGATTGGGGCAAACGGGCCAACTGAGCAGTTGGTTTGCTTTCGTTTTTTTTCAGGTTCCTGTTTCAAGACTTTGTGAAAGCATTTCTGCCAAAAATCTTCTCAAGGTGTGGGCTGAATTTAGCCAAACTATGTTCATTTCTTATTAGCAAGAACCAAAGAAAAAAAGAACTTTACAATCTTGTGGCACTGTCCAATTGGAATCAATTCAGTAACATTTTAGGTTTTTTTCTTTTTTTCTTTTTCATAGTAATTGATTAATTTCACTTACTAGTTGTATTGTAGTTTCTGTTGAAAGCATTCTTAGTTGTAACTGTCTATAAACAGCCTTTAACTTCTTTACTGTTTGATTTGACATGTGGGAGAATGCATGTGTTCTTTATGGTTTAGAAACCATGAAGTTGATTGCAGATAACCACCTTTAATTTTTCTTTTCTCCTACATTGTAGACCACACTTTGCTTCTTCTTCACATAGCATTTTGCTTATAGAATAGGAAGCCACTCATCATATATTTGATGAATTTTCTCGGTTTGCAGTTCACTTTGCGTCCTTATGCTAATCTTGGGTTCGATAGATCTGGAATTCCAAGTATGACAGCTCCCTCAGAAATCATTGACGAGTTATTCTCAGAGATTCCTGAGGTTGTAGAAGCTGCTGCACATATAAGTCAACTTTGGCAAAGGTCCAGCATAGCAGATGATGGCATATCTTCAGTGCGAGATAACAAGGATATGGTTGAAGAGCCATGGTTCTTTGCAGATACTATTCCAACATGTTTAGAAAATATAAAGAGAGATGACCTGGAGATTGTTTTTCTTGGAACTGGTTCATCCCAGCCATCGAAATACCGGAATGTTAGCTCAATATATATTAATCTCTTCTCAAAAGGAAGTTTGCTCTTGGATTGTGGTGAGGGAACTCTTGGACAGCTGAAAAGAAGGTAATGTGGTTTAAATTCTTATTTGGATACTTATAATTTGTGTTGTTTGTAAGTTGTAACACCGTTGTTGATATTCCTTGGAAACAGATATGGTGTAGAGGGTGCTGATAATGCTGTGAGAGGTCTAAGATGTATATGGATTTCTCATATTCATGCTGATCATCACACAGGTTTGGCAAGAGTACTTGCTCTGCGACGTGATTTGTTAAAGGGTGTGCCTCATGAACCGGTGCTTGTTGTAGGGCCAAGGCAGCTTAAGAGATATTTAGATGCATACCAAAGACTTGAAGATTTAGATATGCAATTTCTTGATTGCAAGTTCACCACAGAAGCTTCATGGGTTGATTTTGAGTGTGTTGAGTCAAATAATGGTCACAACTCTTCAGGAAGTCCAATTAGTTTTCAGGATATGAACAATGATAAGACAGGAATAACTACGTCAAAAATTGATACAACTTTGTTTTCTAGAGGATCCACCATGCAAAGCTATTGGAAGAGACCAGGCAGTCCAGTTGACAAAGGTGTGGTTTATCCAATCATGAAGAACTTGAAAAAGGTTCTGTGTGAAGCTGGTCTGGCGGCCTTGATTAGTTTTCCTGTTATACACTGTCCACATGCATTTGGTGTTGTATTGGAGGCAGCGGAAAGAATTAACAGTGTTGGAAACGTGATACCAGGGTGGAAGGTTGTGTACTCAGGTGACACCAGGCCCTGCCCTGAGCTGATAGAAGCATCTCGTGGTGCAACAGTTCTAATACATGAGGTGAGTTTATCATTTCATTCATTTGTGTTTATTCTTTTCCTTGAGTTTATATTCCTTCAATACGTAGCTTGGTGTATTATATATAACCTTTTGATAAATAAACATATGTAGAAGGATGATGCACATTTTTCTTTTTTATCATAATTGTTTCAGATAGAATGAATAATGGGTTGATCATCTATATTAAAGACACTCTTTGTAAGTTGAAACAGGAAAACCTCTGGGCATTAATGTAAAACGTTAGAATCATACATCATACTTCTGTATGCCAACACAAACAAGCAGTAATCTTACAAGTGATACCATCGAACTTGTTGACATGAATCTTCTATCCAGTGTTTCTTGGTCTCCTTATTTTCTTTGAATCTTGCTTGAATATACGCATTCTTCCTTACTGACTCATTTGCATCCTCAATATGCATATAAATGACACTTTCATGCAATAATTCAATGTACCTAATATATATGCTTATTCAGCTCTTTTTTGTTGGTGGAATGGATTCTCACACACATTATGTTTTAAACCCTGGAGAATTTATTTCACTTGGCCTGTCAAGAGAAATTAAGAATATTCCATCCCTGCAGATACATGTATGCTATAGTTTTTAGACACTAACCATGTTTACTTTTGATTGGCCAAGTTTAAGATTACTTCTCATTCATTGATTGATTGCTGCAGGCAACTTTTGAGGATGCCATGGTGGAGGAAGCTGTAGCAAGAAACCATAGCACCACAAAGGAAGCTGTGGAAGTGGGAGATTCAGCTGGTGCATATCGCATCATACTTACCCACTTTAGCCAAAGATACCCAAAAATCCCTGTATTTGATGAAACACACATGCACAAGACATGCATCGCATTTGACATGATGAGTATCAATATAGCAGATTTGCATGTACTTCCTAGGGTTCTTCCATATTTGAAACTGCTTTTCAAAAATGAAATGATAGTTGACGAGTCAGATGAAGTTGTAGATGCTGTAATTGTAGCTTCTTAATAAGAGATCATTCAATTGATTTGTGATTGGTGGTTTTATCTCATGATTATGCTGTGAATACATTGAGATGGGTCATTTGATCAGTTCCCTTCTGAGGGAACATATAATTATATAATCGTTCCACGTAGAATATTGATTCCCATTCAATGCTGCTTTCCCTTTTCTTCTATTAATTTTTATGAGTGAAAAAAAGATGAGTTGAAACTTGAAAAGGTGCAGCCAACCTTGGCTTACCGTTAATAACAGGGAGGAAACAAAACTATCTTTTCTTTCCGAAGTTGGAAGTCTCGATCAAATCTCTCAAACCTCAAGCTCTACTACTATTTTGCTCTATTGCTATTTTAGTTAAAATAGGGTATTACTGTACAAGTGGCACTTAGTACTTACTTTTTTTTTCTCTGTTTTACCAAATTTTTTTTTTTTTAAAAATGCTTTGTAATAAATATAAATTTGAACCCAGAGTTACTAAATTAAACATTTCAATTCTAACAGCCTAGTGGTAAATATTATATACTCTATTCATTACTTTTTTAGATTCAAATTTCTTTAAGTAAGTTGCATCTTAGTCGGAACACACATCAAAATTGTCTCGAACACAACTTATTAAAAAACCAGAAATACAAATAATCTCATGCTCGTAACACAAAAAAAACATGTCCTATAAAAATATATATCTTATAGCATTGCTCACTTCTAACGTGCGCAGGCTGCGAAAACAAACTTCTAATTTTCAACGTGTGGTCTGCGTGCTCGGTCACCTCGGTGAGTCACCCACTAATCTGGTTGCCCCTCCCCCCTCTTTGGTGCCAAAATCTGTTCGTAGTTCGTACTCGCTCGCAAGCTTCCTCTTCTTCGTCTTTTTCTTCTTCCCTCTCTCTTATATTGAAGCTTATTCTTTCTCTGTCTAATATTGTCCTCCTATTTGGCCTCTACCGTGTGAAATTTAATATCTTTCAATTGTTGCATGCACGACCTGGGTTCAAATTAATCTAATCAATGCGAAATTAGTAGAAATTTTCCTCCTTTCTACGGTCCAGATCAATCTTCGGTTGATACTGTATTCTGTGTTTCGATCTGAGACCGTTTAGTCTCTCACAATTTGAGTTGGATCTGTTCAGAGCTAAGTGGGTTCGTGAGAATAAGGTTTTTTTGGTCGCTGAAATTGAGACCCTTTGATCTGTTGAATTTCATGTTGTGTTCGAATTGGATTTTATACGTTTTCGCTTACTGGGTTTGTCAAAATCAGGGCTTTATTGGTTGGTGAATTCGGGAAACAATGGATTCGAGTCGAAGAGCTGTGGAATCTTACTGGAGGTCGCGAATGATCGATGGGGCTACATCCGATGAAGATAAGGTCACGCCGGTCTACAAATTAGAAGAGATATGCGAGCTTCTTCGGTCTTCGCACGTTAGTATTGTGAAGGAAGTTTCTGGTTTCATATTGAAACGGCTTGAGCATAAGAGCCCAATTGTTAAACAGAAGGTAATATTGTTATGTCTTATTGAACTTGGACGAGGTAGATCTTCTGGGTTAAAATTTGGTATTTTTGATAGGGAGTACTGTAATGGCTGTAATGGCTGTAAAGGCATAGAAAATGGGGAGAATTGCCTTTGGAATTTTAGTTTGAGCATAATATGATAATATAGTTCACATATTTCTTTCGTCTTCATTGTTTTACAGCAATTCAAGTATACTTCTGATGTGAGAATCACCTCGTTTTGATTAAAATCCTGTATAAACATTATTCATGTGGGCACGCTTTCCATGTAAAATTGAATGTCTGTATCTTGCTACTTTGGTTTTGCCTTCAGATAAGAGGCTACAAGAATAGTAGATGGCATGCCAACTTCTAAATTATAATACCTTACCAGAATATGTTTAAGTGATTTCAATTAAAGTATTGTCATGTTAGTATTTGATATCTCCTTTTAGCAACGGGGAGGGGGGTGGTGGTGTTAGAAGTTTGAGTTTTCTTGACTTCTCAGTTCTCTCTCATTGGCTTAAATGGGAAAACACAGCTTGGGTACTATGTGAAAGAAGATGTAGACGGAAATAGGGAAGAAAAGCTCTCATAAGGGAGCTGGGGTAACAAATTGCTCAGCGAGTAAAATTTTGTACTTTGATTTTCATTGTCCTCACTATTCTTTTTGTGCAGGCTTTGAGGTTGATAAAATATGCTGTTGGAAAGTCTGGCGTGGAGTTCAGGAGGGAATTGCAAAGACATTCAGTGGCTGTTCGCCAGTTGTTTCATTACAAGGGCCAATTGGATCCTTTGAAAGGTGATGCACTTAATAAGGCTGTGCGAGACACTGCTCATGAGGCTATCTCTGCAATTTTTTCCGCCGAGGACAATAAGCCTGCACCTGCTGAAGATCTTAATAAACGAATACAAGGGTTTGGTAATGCAGTGCTTGAAGCACCATCAGAAGATAAGAAGTCATTTCTCAGTGAGGTAGTTGGTCTTGGAAGTGCAACTATTAAGCAGGGTCTTAGTAGTTTCACACCTGGAAACTCATTAATGAAGAATCAAACTGGAAGCTACAAGAGTCCAAATCTTCGAAGGTCACTGACTACTGAAACTGGATATACTGATAGATATGAACCAGTTGAATACCATAACGAGACTCAAGGTAGATTTGGAACATCAAAGAATCAATCTAGTGGACCTTGGACACAGGATTCAAGTGTGACTAAGATGGAAGCAGCAAATAATGAACCCAATGCAAGCTATTCAGAGAGCAAGACTCGTGAGGAAAGGTTGTTGGAGACTATTGTAACCTCGGGAGGTGTACGTCTACAGCCCACTCGAGATGCAATTCAAGCGTTCCTTGCGGAGGCTTCAAAGTTGGATGCTTTGGCTTTAAGTCATGGCCTTGAACTAAAGCTCCAATCTCCATTATGGCAGGCATGTCATTTCTGTTGAGTGTATTTGCTAAAATATGACCTAACACATGCATACCTACATACAGTCCCTTTTGCACCCTAAGAGATGCATATGGAACGTGACAGTTCCCCCTGAGCCATTTACTGTCTTGTTGTGAGCAATATGGTGTGGCATTTCATGGTGATTTTCAAAATCTATACATTTGAATGACTTTCTGCACTCAAGCATTTTGTGAACATACAAGTATAAAATATTGATGCAATTTTCCGGAACTATTTTTTTTCTTAAAGAGATTATAAATTTGATGTAGATCTTTTATTTAATTCTTTTTTCAGGTGCGCATGAAAGCTGTTTGTGTCCTTGAGGCAATCCTTCGAAAAAAGGACAATGAACAGTTTTCATATTTTGCAGCTTATTTCAGTGAAAACAAAGATGTGGTACTAAGATGTTCCGAGTCTCCCCAAGCTTCTTTGAGGGAAAAGGCCAACAAGGTACCATTCTTTTAAATCCAAGTCTGAATGAATAGAAATGCTAGAAATTGCAATTATGCTTGTTTCTACCCAAAATAAAAAAAAATAAAAAATGAAGATGGAGTGGGAATCTTATGTCAATCTGTATTTCTAAATACTGGATGCTTGTATTGTATGTTCTTGAGCATATTTGAAGTGTCCTTGAGTAAATTATTCTAGGATCTAATGGGGCCAATCTGAACAGAAAAATATAACATTTGTGATGGATGAAAAACCCTCAGTATTATATACTACATTCTTCTCATTTGTATTAGGAAAAAGATTATCATTCTAAGTTGAAAATAATTAAAGTATCCAGTTATCCAGACATACACATGTGGATTCATTTGTCAATATTAGGGTCCATTTTCGTTGCTTTTTTAAAATGTGGAAGTAGTAGATTGTGTTGGGGTAACAGTTACTGTAATTAAACTAGACAAGAGGCTTAGTTGATCACTATAACAGATAACTGTTTGAGCCCATGAAATAAATATTGATATGATGAATTGACCACATTTGAGGATTGTTGATTGATAATCTCAAACATATTATAGTTGTTCACTGGTAATTCAATTCATAATCCATACTGCTCATTTATTATAAACAAAATTAATACTGTTCACTAAAAAGAAATGGGCTATATGTCTGGCTAGTGCTGCCTGATTAGAATTAACTATGATCATGAATTCCTTTCTCGTGTATTAAGCCAACCACAGAACTATTCTCTTTCCCCATTTTTCTCATACATTGTGGTTTCTTGTAATTGGCTCTCAATCATGTGTTTGCTATATTTATTTACTTATACATGGATATTTTGATAGTTTGGACAATTAAAACTTCAATTATGTTACCTTTGATATTTGCATTGTCACGTGCTAGTATATACTTCAAAATAAGTGAGATGCTACTGTTTCTATTACTTATCAGTGTTTTCAAAACTAGTCCTGATTGGTTCAAAATGGGAATGAGTCGAAACCGGCATGTAAGTGCGAACCAGTCAACCTAGTCAAGCGTTGGTGAGGTGGCTGTTTCTGAAAGAACCCCGTTACTTTCTTTTAAAAAAAGTTTATTTCGACATCCTTGGGGGCTTGAACCGTGGCCCTTTAGTTTCAGGAAGGAAGTTTTACCAACTGCACAAAGCTCAAGCTTTAACAAATGTGGTACTTCGAGAATATACTAATTCTCATGTTAATTTAAGAAAAATGTATATAATAAAAAAATGAAATGTCTCTTAATTCTAAAATATCTTGATTAAAATAAAAAATAAAAATCTCCAAAATTTATATATGATGTTTTTTTCTCCCATATATCATTTTCTTTTCTCCTTCTCCATTTTGGTTTTGAAAACATTGTCATGTATTATAACGAGATGAAGCATGCTTGACCATTGAAAGATGATTTTGAGAAAGAGCTATGTTCATCTTGCAGAAGATACTCCAAGTACAACATTCATATTTGATATTTTTCCTATTTTATGCAAATGGTTGTTCTTGGTGATACTGGAGATATTCGGAGAGTAAGAGTTGGTTGGATAATGGATGAGATCGAAAGTGTTTTTGCAATGTTTTGTGATCAAATGATATTCTTAAAGCTCAGTCAGAAAAAAAAGAAAAAAAGAAAAAAAAAAAGGAGACTGGAAGTTATCTTGTACTTCTTTAGGCTTTATGGCATAGGATTTGAAAATCTGATAAATAGGCATGTCCAAGTTGCAAAGATAAGAATGTTTTAGGAGGTATGATGGATGTTTGGAAACATGAGGAAATAGTGGATTAAAACGAAAAGTTTTCACTTAAATGGGATATCTTCAGTTTATAATAAGAAAATACTCAGTTGCAGAATTGTGAGAAACAGAAGTAGGAATGTAGGATAGCAGATGAGGGTACATAAGGGAGACCAAGATTTATAGCAGTAATAAGAAATATGTGGTTTCAAAAGGGTCAATTTAAAATATCAATGTTAGATAGGATGCCATAAGAAAAGAGAAATCTATCTGGAAGTTTTCAGTTAATTTTGATTCAGTTATGTAGCTGACCAAAGAAATGGTTTAAAATGTGTCTTTTTGTTGATATTATAAATGATTATTGAATTCTTGTAGCTCTCTGAGTGGCACCATATTATCTTTGGAACTCGTGAGCATGTCTCTTGATCCAAGGAAATCCCGAAGGCATGTGAGAAATCTAGAATACTAATGCAAATACACCGAAAAAAAGTCAATATGAATTGCCAAAATGATTAGGAAAGTAATATTTTCTCAACCAATTATAATTGCAATCAACAATTTCTTTTGGATTTTTTTTTTTCTACAATGGACTCAGATTAGGGGATGGTTGAATAATATAGATATGCTTCTTAGATAAATCTTTACTTAAAAAAGTGCAGAAAAACGGCTTATATTTAGTGCATCAGTAAGATCTTTTATTTATTTATTGTACTTAGCACCTGTCCCCTTGATGAACAGGTTCTCAGTCTTCTGGGTGGAGAACAGGCAGGTAGCACAGTGACCAAAACAGAAAATCCAGTGAAGTATGAGAGAGCTACTGTGGCTCCTATGCCTGACTTGATAGACACTGGTGATTTACACGATTACCATGGAATAGACGATACTGTAAAGGATAGAACTGATCAAGATCTTGCAAACCTGACAACACCCACACCTTTGATTGATGATTTATTTGGAGATGGTAGTACTAGTAGCACTGCTATAGGTAGTGTTGAGCCGAAAATTGACGATGATCCCTTTGCAGATGTCTCATTTCATACAAACGAGAGTAAAGAACATGCAGATGATCTTTTCTCGGGGATGTCAATTGATAATAAACAGGGTTTGAATGGGAGCAATATGGCAGGGAATAAAAATGGAGATGAACTTTTTGATGTTTTTGGTTCTAATCCAGAACTTTCAAAGGAGCAGAAGAATCATAAAGGGTATGTTAATGATCTAATGAGTGGTTTGCCCCTTGAGGAAAATGCCTCGGATATGAAGCAGAAAGCTACTTCCGGGGTGAATTCTGAAACTGCATTTTCAGATTTAAATAAGAGTAACATACATCAGGTTCCTAACAGCGCTTTGAGTGGCATGTTTGGTTCTCAAACAATTGGGGTTAATCCAGATCCCATGTTTCCTTCTGGTGGGCTACCTTATAATATGCAGCCTGGTATTATGTTCAACCAATCATATTCTTCTCAGCCACTTGATTATGGTGCCATGGGAAGCCTCTTTGCTCAGCAGCAATTACTAGCTACCATGGCTAATTTCCAGCAGCTTGGAAATGTAAATATGCAAAGTGCTGGTGCTGCTCATGTTGCAGGGACTAATGGAGGATATTCTTCACCTCTTCCTGATATATTCCAACCGGGTTTTCCAAATCAAACCCCAAGTTCAATGATGAATAGTTCAAAGAAGGAAGAAACTAAAGCTTTTGATTTTATTTCAGTAAGTTTGAGTTTCATACACTTGAATTCAATTCTTATTAATGTCCTGCATCATGGTAGTTTCTCCTAATGAAATTTGGATTGACGGTGTGGTAGCTCATTGAATTGTCATTTTTGGAAGTCTGGACATGTCTTTGGTAAGAATTGTTAACAACTGGAAATATTTCTAAATAGGCAGTTTAGGGTACTACTTTGCATAGGCTGATCAGTTTTTCTGAGGAGAAAGAAGAAAAGGTAATCATTAATTTTGGGGATTTAGTTCACTTTATAGAGATTTTAGTTTCCTTTTAGCTTTCTCCAAATGTGACTTATGGCACACTTGGTACTCTGTTCAGTGCAAGAGCTGCACATATGACCGATTTTCTTTATTTTCTCTTTTCCTTTACCTAATCCATTTGTGTCTATTATCATAGCTCTTATAATTGTTTTTATTTCATGGTGGTGTTCGCTGCACTATATTATTATTTACTTCTTAGTGTGGCAAAATCCTAGATATGGAATATTAGTCAAACAGTTCAATCCCAGATTATCTTCATAAACTAGGAAGTTATACATAACTGATGTACATTAGCAGCGTCTCTTGAAACCCTAGCTTATGAAAAGACAGCTATCTGCACGGGTAGTCATTAGTCAACTAGTCAGGCTCATTCTCTACTCCCTTGAGGCCATCAGTTCAAGGCTGGCGATTATCGGATACACAGGTCTCGTGCATTCAGGGTGTCAAATTCCTGCCAACAAGGATGATGATTTTTACCTCATCATTTTTGAAAGGAAAAAATAAATAAATTACCATGGGATGGCTGGAACTAAAAGATGATATAATTATTGTTTTTCATAGTGTAATTTATCTATTTCTTGTGGTTTACTCTGATCATTTTCCATGCTTGTAGGATCATGTTGCCGCTGCTCGTGACCCTAGAAGGGTAGTTTGAAGCTTTATCTTATGTGGTGTTTTTCGTGTTGGGGTTGAGGCAAAAGGTTGCAAATGCTTAAAGAAGACAGACAACGTTGTGCAGTTAGCTGCTGAGTTTTTTTCAATTTGTAATGCAGGAATTAATCATATTATATCTTTCTCTTCTTTTTAGATTGCTTAGTTTCCTTTTTCTTTTCCTTTTTGGCACTTCCATTCAAGCGATACGTGTGATTTGTGCTATTGAACACATAGCTAATAAATAGCAGAAGTTTAATATATGCCCAATTGTCCTTGTGACAAGAAGGTTTCGGAGCTTAAGTTTCATCTCAAACGATGACTGGTTTTGAAATGCCAAGCAGCTGTGTATTGTTTGAACGTATCACAGGAATTTTTTTTTTTTTTTTTTTTTTTCATGTTTTTATACTTTTCTACTTTTAAAAGAATACAGTATCGATGCGAATAAAAAAAAATAATTCATATAGTTAATTTAAGTTACAACTAATTTGAGATTTAAAATAGATTGTAAGACTTAATTGAGATTGTGGTTTTGTGATGTACTTGAAGCAAGAAGCTATAAGGGATGAACTCCTGTTCAATACAGATCTTAGGATTGTTTCCTCTTTTTGGGAATACTAAAGGGCCAGGACTGAAAAAGACAAACGCAAAATAATATACTTTGGAAAGTTTATCAGTATTGAATCCTGCATTAACATAAAAGGAAATGAATTTTTTCAAACTATAAATGCTAAAACGTCAAATTCTATTCAGCAATTAACCCATTTACAGAGAACAAGACTGTCAGATTACAGCTTTCACTGAGCATAATTAGATCAAAAGAGAAACTAGAGATGAAACCATGACTCAAGATATTGTAGACGTAGGATCTTCAAAGTTGCTCCACAAGTGAATCTCCATTGTCTTAGTTCGCTTTAGTTGTTTCACAACATCCAAACGCTCTGAAGAATATGGAGAAGGGATCTGAAGGCAATAATGACAACACATCAGCAAAATAGCAGGAAAATATACGATATACACAACCACAAAGGCACTAAAGAATTATTACCATCCATGGCACGTACTTGTTGATTGCTGCTAGCATTGCCGCATGGCCTACAGCAGATACCTAGTCATGAAAGGAGATATATAAACTCTTCAATAAATTGGTTCAGAGCTACTTTGATACATTCTGCATCCTTGTGAAAGGGGGACATACGTTTTTGGCCTAAGGTTTAAGGATTTGAATTATTCATCAAAGGAACATGGTTCTTTCAGCTTATTCACTTGATTAGGGTCACAGACCAATGACAAAATACCAAAAAATGGTAAATGGCTCCTGTAACAGTTTTACTAAGAAGAGAAGAGATGACATACGTCTAAGACTATCGTAAACACCATTGCCCATCAGTACATTAATAATTGCCTTGACATGGACTGCTATAACTGATCCAAGTGATAAAGCCATAAAGGTATAATTCTACACGTCAAATCCCACAACATTAACTAGCTAAGGATGCATTACTAAACAAAAAAGACTAGGTCAATATGTTTGAGTTCATAATCCGATACAGATATTCTACAATTCTTCCTAGATTTCATCTATTTTACCATAAGGCAAAGAATAAACCAAGGTCATAAGCATACCATTGCTAGTAATAAAATTTTCATTTCATTCAGATTTTGACAAGGATAATTTATTAAACATTATCTTATAAGTAGCATATTCACCAAGTATCAAATCGAGTATACAGGATGATAGAGGGTCAGATAAGTGCTTACAGGAAGTAGCATTAAAATTGTCATCGGGATTAGCATGCCAACATCATTCAAAGTTCTTTCCAGTCTCTTTCTTTCACTCCTTGTAGCCTTCTGGCCACGTACTTGCCTTAATAGTAGCTTCAGAGCAACCACGATATCTACGAACAGCAACTGAGTACCCATCCAGATGTTCTTAAACAAGTCAGTTTGGAGTGTCAGAATCTAGAATTTGATATAATGTGATTATTCTTTAGAAGCAGGAGATTTCTGGCCTTACAGAGCTTGCGGATGCTAACTTGATGCCATATCCCTTGATAAAACTCCCTTTCTGAGGATTTGATTTATTTAATGTAGCGCCTTGCACTGATGTATCTGTAGCAGCTGTAACTACATCCTGCATAACACCCCCCCCCCCCCCCCCCACCACCGCGAGAAAAAGGAAAAAAGAAGGGACAGAAAGAAGAGTGATGTTAAAGAAGATACAGATATACATACATGCAGCACCACAAGGCGACACATGTGAAATTGCTGCCAAAGCTTTCAAAAAATTTAGCTTCATAAGATCATTTTGAGCTATACTTTTGGAGAGCATCTTCATCTGATCATTTGCACAGAGGGAAACCATAAGCATCATTTGATTTTTCAGAACTTTCAGGTTTGAAAAAAGAGAGAAGAAAGTTAACTAGTACAGGGTGATCCAAATATCAAAAGCATAAAAGGAATTTATAACACTTTCAAGAAATTACTGTCCAGAAAATTGGTTATTACATTATTGCACATGTTCTTTATTACATCCAACTTAATAACATTCCATATCCTAAGGGTCTTAACAATGAAGCAGATTCCAATCAGTTGGGATTGAGGTTGAGTAGAGGACAGAATCTATGATAGTTTCAATTTATCTATTTAGTACCAATGGGACGGTTCCAATAGAATATTAGAAATATACAATTCCTAATACAAAGATGAACTTTTTAAGCATTACAGGTTAAACAATATCATCTCAATGATACTACAGATAGTAATTATTTAATTTACCTTTCTTAATATAGACTCATGTTGAGAATTACTCCTTGGAAGTCCTTGGATTATTAGATCGCGTGACTTCCATTGTGCTTCAAAGGCAAAAGAAAGCGTAGGTCCACTAATGGATTTAACAAATGAAGTGGGGTTGTCCAAGACAGCTTTGTCCATAATCTTTAGTGGTTCACTGCTAAGAAATGTAAACTTAGCATAATCACTGGCTCCTTTAGGAAAAAGAGCTCACAAATGCTAAATGGAAATAAACAAAACAAGCAAGAAGAACCAACACACCTTGATTTATCATAAGCAGCCCAGTAGTCTTCCAAACAAACTGTTAGCAGGCTTTGACTGTGGAAGTTGGCAGAAACATAATATAAAATCTGAACAGTAAACTTTATACTAATTTAACTAAACCTTAAATCCCAAACAGTGACCTTTATGTATGAAAATAAATTTAAACTATTAAAACTGCAAGAAAAGATAGATTACACTACTTACCTACGAAGCAAGAAAGCTAGCAAAGCCTTATCTATTGGCTGTTGAGTTGAGCGGCTGAAGTGGGCAAACCCAAGAAAAACATCATAACACACAGTAAATACTACAGATAAGATAATCTCTTTCTCAGCCTGGATGGCGTGATGTTTGGACCTTCTTCTGTCTTGACAGTTAATGCAAACAGATTCAGCATAGAAATCAAGCCATGCAATTTCATAAGTAACCACCTGTAAGTAGTTTTGCATTAGGATGATTATATTTAGCATGTGGAACAAATGTACAGTAGAACTAACCTCCATGAAAAGTTGATACACTGATAAGGAAGAAAACTCTGGGTAAATGAAAAGGCTACCACATTCCAAATAGCTGGAGAAAAAGCAACGGACCTTCAAAATCAGTATTTTAAAGATCAAAACTTTTAGAATGTACCAAGAAAGCAAAGTGATCAACCTGAGAAAGTCCTTAACAATTTCGTCGAGGTCCTTTATGCCCAATGCTGACAAAAATATTCTTGTTCTTCTTCCTAGATATGCAAAGAGTCCTAAAGTAGCCAACCTATCTGCTTGAACCTGTAAAGCAATATATTCAGAATATTGTCAAACACTAACCAGATCAACCACCGAGCACTTGATATTCGAAATATGACAAGGATTATCTTTCTTATTTCCTAATTGAATTAAGGGAAAAGAAGGCTAAGCATGACAATGAAGTCTTGTTTTATGTGCGATGCATGTTTAGAACATAAGACTGAAACTTGATCTTATACACTTTTCTTGGAAGTGTTTAGCACTCATTTAGAATGACGTGTTTAGCACTGTTCCAGCATTACCACATAATAAAACAGGAACCATTTACTGAATCATAAAATGACCTTGTAGTGAACATTTTGCTTGTCTGAAAAAACACTTTCTTTGCTGAAGGCTTCCGAAAGCTTTTTATGGGCCAATCCAATCCAAAATTCTAGGTCATCACATTTCTCATTGGGAAGAACCTTTTTACCAAAATGACACAGGAAGTCCTGTTCAAATCCTGCCTCAGTTGCTAACTGGTGCAATTTGTCAACTGTTACATGATTGTGTGAAAATTCCAAGAGTTCCACTAATACATCATCAATTGAAGATATAAGTAATGGGCAGGAAACACGGCCAGAACCCAATTTCACCACTGCAGCACAGCAGGTTATTGCCACAATTATCCCTGCAACACCACTGAATACATTCATTTGGCTAATTTTCTACTGCTGAATCATAGGCAAATCCAATTGCAATGAAAATTACTCATCAACAGAAGTAATTACAATCAAAAAGAACAGATGGAAGACATTTTATTCACTTGTCAAATTGATGGCCAATTTTTTATTTTATTTTCTAAATATTCATTAGAGAGAAACAGATGGAAAGACATGTCTGTGACAAAGCCACAAAGGAAAAAGACTTCTATCCAGAGTGCAAATATAGCATGGAAAGAGTAAGATGTTGGGAGCAGACCTTCCTGCATATTCCATAGACCACTTCTTTAAAAAAGGAACAAAATATCCTGCAACACGTGGCAGCTCAACTGCTCTAAACCAATCCACCAATTCCGAAGGCCTCATTTTTAGTTGACTTTCAATGTCTTCTCCCACCAAGTTTGTCAATGGTGTCAAACTAAAACAAAAGAAGGAAAGGAAAGTCACTTTTTTTGTCACTTGTATTATACTCTTAACCTAAATAGGATCATACTTGTGGAGCAAAGGGTAAAATTTTTCAATACGGCTAGACTCGGGGAAGACTTGAACTCCAACTTTATGGAAGTTTAGCTCTAATCTATTACTTAAGATACAAATATGCCTCTAATACTCTGGATTAGTAAAAAAAAAATCTCCTGGACACAAGTTATTTGATTGCAAGAGAAAGCAGCAAATACTCACATCTCTCTAACTGGGGAAAGGTCATACTGCGGTTCATGTGAAAGCAAAATCTCTACATCAATTGCCGTCTTCATCAGAGCATAAATTGCTACCTGTATGGCCTTGCCATTCAATTACTTTTATTCCAATTTTCCACTATATCTAACAACTAAACAACATTGCTCTATTTCCATTTGAAATAAATTACTCAAGGAAGAAAATTTGTAAGTACATGACAAAACACATGCGCGAAACTTCCTAAATAGAAAAAAATAATAATGAAATGAACAACATAGAAATGAATATGGTAGCAAAAACAATATATGTTTCTGATCATTCAATAGGTTTACTAAAAGGAATTCCCTATATACCCGATAAGCAATACGTTTATGCCAATCATTCACATCCTTTCCAAGCCAAGCCATTGCAAGCTCTGGACTGCTTCCTGCAAACCCAAGTGACTCAACTACATTGGAAAAGCTCCTAGCCGATTCATGCAATTTCCATTCCAGGTAATTCACCCGATTAAAGTCCAATTCCTGACTATAGGTTGTAGCCTTAGTAACCTCATTCTCGCTACTGCTTCGGTCAATATAAGCAGCAGAAACCTTAGATGATAATCCTAATGATGAAAACCACCTTGAAAATGAGTAGCAGTTAAAACAAAATCCATTAGAGAGGCTGTTCTCCGAAAGGCCATTGTGTCTTTCGTGTGTTGGATGGAGATTGGACAGGAAAAGTGCACTAGATAAAAATTTTCTTTTGTTATCTAACCCAGAATATTTCCTGTCACATGAAACATAAGATATGCATCAACTTCTCGAAAGGAACTGAGTTAGATATTAGTTTCTCGTTAATGTATGATTAAAATCACAAATTATGTAACATTCATGAGAAAAAGAAACAAAAAAAAAAAAAAACTTGCTTGCTTATAAATTTTGCACAATTGGTAACATCCAATCTTTTTCTTAAAAAGAATTACGTTGGGCACATATGATTCACCAAAAATGGGATTGACTCTCAATCCCTTGTTTATGTTGCCTGCTTAATATATCAACGACTATGGATTTTTGGTGAGGGTTATTAGTGTGTCGAACTTAAATTTCAAAAATCTGATTTGTCAGGTTGGTGGGGGTTATGTATTACTAAGTATTAAGTCCCAATCTCTTAATGAAGTAAAATTAGTTTAAATTTCTTACTAGAGAAAAAAAGTGACATTTACAAATTATGAGTGATAGTGGGCTCTGTTTAGATCTCTTACAGTAATCCCACAACGAATAACGGAGATCTACAATATTTTGTCTTAATTGCCACTAATTAAATTAAGCATTTTGAGGTCCAAATTTTCATATAAACAGAATAAGAATGTATTCACTAAAACTTCGAAGCAAATGAAAAAAAAAAAATATCATACACAGACAAACAGAGAGAAAGTGTGGATAGAGAGAGAGAGAGAGAGCTTACGAGCAGTAGATTAGTTGGGGAAGCTGCAAAATGAAATAGGAAGCCATGGAAGGAGAAAATTTACAGAAGAGAGGAGTATATGAGCCAGCGGAAGCATAAAATGAGAAACCTTTGGCGTTGGCATCGAGGCACTTCTGACAAAGAGAAAGGGAGAGACAGAGACAGAGACAGGTAATGTAATTCAACTTAGTTTCGGAATTGAATATTGTATGCCACTTAGGGTTTACCTCCCGCCAGCCGTTTCGGAACGTTATCACCCTGCAAGTATATGCACACTGCAAATAAACTTCATATTTTCTCTTTCTTTTTGGGTTAAGCTTGAAGGTAATTTTCTATCCCTACCTTTCTAGGTTTGTAAAAGTGATGGTAGCTTACTAATGAGTTAGAGTGCTGCGGTTAGCTACCTACACTTATAAGATGAGAATATAAGTTCAATTCTTAAAACAAGTAATTAATGAGAGGGTTGATTTCATAACTCAAATAATTAGTCTTGGTAAAATATATAAAAAATTAAAAAATTAATAATAATTATAGTTTTCTGCGAATCTCAATTAATCCATATCTATAACATAATCAAAAAATATGATGTATACTTGAATTAAAAAATTTAAAAAAATTTTAATTCTTACAATCTCTTTGAATAATTGATAAGTTTATTTGTGAGAATTGCTCCTTGCAATTAGCATTCTCCAATTATTGTAAGAAGTAAAATAATTAAGGGGGCAAATTGTGAGTAGGAGTATATTATATTAATCATGTTACAAAATTTGAAATCAGATTTTTGTTAAGAGAAAGTAAATGGAACCATTGATCAGTTGGCGAAAGCGTAGTACTTCCCTATACAGATGACAGTCTTGCATGAGGTATAAAAGATGGTAATCCTTTTCCTCTTCCATATTTTCAAGTCTGATTAAGTATCAACATAAGTAAAACTTTTGAAGCTCATGTTTTCTTTGAAACAAGTTTACAATGTATATCTAAGTCTGTAAGTTACAAAGCCATTGAAAACAAAATGCATAAAATCAACCTCAGAAGAATATGCACATTCTCGCTTCTATCTTTGTGTTGGCTTCAAGTATTAATCCTTGCATTGACTTTCTCTTCCATGTCAATATCCTTTGTGAATCCAAGTTCTGACATGTCTTGTTTTGCCATCAAGTTCCTGCAAAATGCCAATGCAATTACATGGCAACTCCTATGACATGGAGGATAAAAGAGGACAACATCCATCTTAAAGGTATTCAGTCAACATCTATGACATTCACACGAGAATAAGTATTTCCTGGCATGCATGCCAAATTCAATAGTATTCCATTTAGAGTTGAGCTCGCAACAAAGTTGAAACTGTTAAGAGGAACAGAGTACTGTTAGCAAGGGTCTAAAAATGATGCTAGAATAAGAAGCGAAAAGCTCCTCCCACTCTCTCTCATAACAACTATTTTTGTAATTCTTTTTTCTTCTAAAACTATTACATGGGCAAATTATATATTTTTGTCCCTATAAATTACTCAAACATTATTTTCATCCCGATAGATCAAAAAATTACAACCAAGTGGTTAGGGTAAGCGTTTAGCATAAGGGTACCTCATGTGTACTTCATGTTGCAGCTCTAACGTGGGATCAAGTAGAAACAAATTCCTATATACTATAAAGACAACCATGGTCTATTATACAAGAAACTAACTCACTTGTTCATACGACACTCCAGGTACTTCTTTGAGAACTGCCTGCATTTTTCAGAATGGTGGCCAGAAGACTTGAGACAACTGAGGTAATCTTTTTTCTCCTGAAAGATGGCCAATGGAAAAACTAATTAGCAAAGAACTAAGCTTGATGGAATTTAGAACCATCATGTCGAACTCACTCTTTATCTCTCTAATACATCAACTTCTAAGACCTTATTTCTTTTAGATAAAAACATATTGAAAGGTTTATATCTCCAATGGAAACTTGAGTGAGACACTACCAGATCGCATAAATGCATGTGATCTAAAGGAAATACTCCTTTTTCTGGAGGCACTGGTCGCAGTCCCCTGTTGCCACCAAATGCACCACCTGGAATTACAAAGTTTCGGTATGAGGATGTCATTTACCACTTCTTCTCATATTATCCCAAAAACAGATGGGGCTATGGCCATAAATCAAATGAAATACTGATAACTGAAATTTTGTTATTTAAGTCAGACAAAAAGTAGTAAGTTTTAATGGTCATATTAAATTCAAATTTTCATTGAAATAATAATTGCAAGGATATCTTGAAGCCTGCTTCTGTTTATAAAAAGCATAAATTCAATAAAACAAGGTGAACCCAAGTACAGGATATACTCCCAAGGGACCAAAAAAGAAAGAAAAAAAAAAAAAAAAACTGAAAATAACATAAACCATGTGGTATTGAAATTCAAACCATCTTAAAAATCCAAGAAAGAACCCGAAAAGTAGAAAGAATGCTGAATAGACACCAACAGACTAGTACAACATTCCTTTATCTATCATCTTTAACAGCTCGCTCTCTCAAGCAAGTCTACAAGATTTAACAGAATCACTTACAGAACCTTATGTAATAACTTTTAAGTATATAACCATAAATATTAATCACAGGAAGGTACCCAAAGTTTGAAGATCAATGTAAATTGAGCTTCATTACTTTTTAGGTAAATATACTAACTGAAAGTAACACACGAAACACAAGTGTGTGCACAAACAAATCAGGCTTCCATTGTTAACTGAGTGCCTAACCATAGCATATATACAAGCTTATAAATTCTTTCATACAGAAAACAAGCCTGTCTTAGTATAATTTTTATTAACTACAAATATCAATATATGACCCTCGTTCTTTTTTCACCGGGAATAAAGATCCTATCAGAACCCATGCATCCAAGTACTTGTGTATGACAAGAGAGAAGTATAGTGGACCTTTGCTGTTTCAAAATTTGAGTTCAGTTGCATAACACCATTTTTCCCACAGTAAAATTACAAAACGTAACTCATCCCCACATCATTTAGACTAAGAAACTAACCCTAATTACTTCTACCTAATAAGAACACAAAGTAAGGGGCTGAACAAATTTAGCTCAAAAGATTATCACAAGAAACCAAGGATGAGACCTGAACCACCCTTTAGTCTGGATGTTTACAAAAGGTTTCCCAATTCGGTGCAACATCATTGCCTATTCAAGAATAAAGGACAAGGTTTGGTCTGCAAGGAGTGAAGAAGGCACCCTTTTTATTTTATTCCTAGTTAAGTTTATATAACTGATTCTCCACAATAGCATAAACTGAGAAACCCCAAAAGAAAACTTGAACTCTAAAACAGTATTTAGCTTGAAAAGATTGAACTTTGGGATTTATCATAAGTGATGTTCGAAAGTAGTTATGTTTGGTCGATTTAGAGGGTTAGGATTTTTAAAACTTCTTGTTAACCTTCCTCACTCTAACCGAAATTATTTCTGTGACAGGAACGGATACATCACTACGGCGGGCATTGGTTTGTTCCAATCTGGAGGAGGGGAGCACTACACGGCATTTTCTTTGTGACCAAACAAACTATCAGAAAGAAAAGAGAGAGACAAAGAATTACCAGCACTCATCGTGTAAACTCTGGAATCGGGCGCCGTTGGATCAAACAAGGAGTCTCATTTCACTGTTTCAATTTGGCTGCTACTCCAAAAATTGAACCATGTGACTATCGGAGAACGATTGCTGCAGCTTGGAATATCCGGGTCGGATCAAACATGAAATGGGCATCAGATGATGGACGTAGACATTGATACGACCATATAGGCTGGACAAAATCATGGACAATAAATGGACCCTAGGATAGCCAACCCAAATCAAAACATGCAACTCCAATCCATTTGGTATAAATGTTACATACTTGCTCACACTACTTTTTCTCATAGGGCGAATTTTTGTGTTTAAAACACTCTTGATATATCAGAAAAATTTCACAACAAAGTGTTTAGATTTCTTTGTTTGAAAAAAATAGTCAAAATTCATTGAGTGCTTGAAAAGATCTTGGACTATATTATTATTAGATAGGAACAACAATTTCTATGTATCTCTAGGTCTTAGTAACTTCTAACTAGGTATCTTAACCTGTCTTTCTTCTTTTCCCTTTCTTTAAGAGTGATACAAATGATCATGAAAGCATGGTGAGAAGCAATCAAGCAAGGGGGATAACAGGTAGCTGATCAGGAGAAGATCATTGATGCTATAATAGAAACTCAACATCAAGGCAAAATCCTTTTAATTGGATTGTTTAAATTAAAAGTAATTAACAATACATGAAGAAGAATATACAGTTTTGATTCCTTTAAAAATGTATAGATACGTATTTGCAGCTGCCTCTAACCGTAGTGAACAAGCCAAAACTTCACTGTGGAAACAGAATCTGCGCCGCTGTGCATATATGGTGCAATAATTGAAGTATGATCTGCCATGATACCCATCATGAATTGAGATTTTGTTATGTTAAGCATGAACATGAATCAAGATTTTTAGCAGAAGGAGCTGAACCAACTAGGCTTGAAGATGCAGCATCAGGAGGTTTCAGCCTCTGTGCATGAGGTTGTTGAATAATCACTAGAACTGCTTCTTTAGAGCTTTCATTCGAAGAAGTTGGCTGTGAGATCATACTAAATTTTTCAGTAAAACATACCATTGGTTCATTTGAATGTAGGAATGCAGTATCAGTAATAGACAAAAATATTGTTCAAGACCTTGAGCAGTTCAATAGATTTCCATTATTTTTTGTGGGTGTGCAAGCACATACGTATGCATGTGCAGGATTCAAATCTAAACAACTTTAAACTTGGCAAAGTCTTTTAAGGTTATAGTATAACAACATATCCACTGACTAACAACTATTTGATAAAGGATGTGAACAAGTTAACATCACTTACCACCCCAATGTGCCATTCATGACTATTAAAATCTTTAAAAGTTGCTGCATCCATTTCCTGAAACAACATTATTTAACATCATCATAAAATCAGATAGAACAGTGTATAATCAATATCTAAATAGCCTTTATTCATCTCTGTGGGTTACAATTTATGTGAAATTGGGAAGGGAGAAGCATGCGCATTTAAGTTTATTCTAATCAGAAAGCCAATAGATAAGTACTAAGACATGGATGCTGCTAGCATTTGAGAGTACATAATGTATACAAAGAAACAATCATAATGCAACGGTCATATGCAGAGAAGAGTCCCAAAAAAAGGGAATTAGTATCCTAAGTCCTACATCTAATAGGTAATAAACAGTCATATTTAGCGTGTTCTAATTTATGTACAAGAAAATAGATGCTGCTAATATCTGTCAAGGGTATGACAGGCTGGAGTCAGAGAAAAACTGCCATACTGTCATATCTGAAATGGAAATAAAAGGAAATAGCAGCTTCTTCTTGTATAGATAAAATAAGGTCAAACCTACAAAAGAAGAAGAGGAAGCTTCAAGACAAAATGAAGCTTGATCCTTAACATTATTATACTTGAAAACGTTATGAGTTTAGTATGGCATTTCAAACTTGCATTGGGTACGTGTAACTTAACTGTAAGCAAATAGGGTGCATTTCATATCTTCTGAGATATAAAATGAAGCAAGTAAAATAAAAATGCTTAATTTGCAACATGACTGTTGTAAACATGCGCTAAGTTCATAACTTACAATACTGTAGATGGGAGGCACCAGACTCTCCCCTTTACACTTCAAAGCTGGCATAAATGAGAAACGTGGCGCCAAGTCTTGTGACCTGAAAGTCCACCTAAGGTAGTGGAGAAGATATAGAACATGTAAGACATGGCTTCATACATAGATTATGAGCCAAGATTAAATTTCTCTCATACCAAATGGTATATGATATATAATTTGATTAACTTCAGTGTCCCATCTGAGAATCATTATTAGTGTGCAACTCATACATACCCAATGTACAAAAAGATGCAGAATTGTGCCCATTCTCGGACTAATAAGCGAAGCCAGAAATTTTCTGATGAGCCATCCATGTTGATGTTTATCTGAAAATTGATGTTCTTGTCAAAATATCAGATCTTCATATATCATATTCATAGAAAGTGAAATCAATATAATACCACAGTTTCTGCCAGAGCTACTATCTGCATTGCACCCTGAAATTTCCTGCATAGTGAAAAGAAAATATGTTAATCTGAAGTATGATATCATTCTATTTGGTGCCAAATAATATCTACAGCCAAAGGAACAAATATTGGTATACAATTTCAAAAGTGCTGCACTCACTTGAGCATTGTGTACTTTGTATAAACTGCATCATGCATAGCATGCACATCTTCATTTTCTATAAAACTCAGCTGTTCTCGCAACACTAATAGGTTTTGGGATATGTGATGGAAAATTAGGTAGAAGGATAAAAAATAATTAAGTAGCAAAAGCACCTGCATGCAGCAAGTTGAGAATGAATTAGCGTCAAGGGTGGGGAAAAAGAGAAGCTGAAAAGCTATTACATACTTAGAACATCTAGAACTAGCATAATGTAGCAGATTCTACCAAGATAAGAGAATACTGAATACACCAGCTGGAAAACTCACTGAGAAGTATGGTATAGAAGCTCTGTATCCAACAAGAGTCAAGTAAAAGACACATCCAAAAGCAGCAGTAGTACGCCGTTCATTTACCGAAAGACGCTCACACATGATGCAGTAACCATGAGAAATAAGCATAAAGGACACAAAAGAAACCGTCTGGAAGAGCACACCTGTAACATACACCCCGAAGGACATCCACAGAGAGCATGCCTGGAAATTAAAGCAAGAATACCTGCAAGAAGAGTACTCCAAACTCAATAAAAAAAATTCAAAGTTGAAGAATATAAAGAAGTTAAGGTAAGTGGCAGTGTTCTAAACTTCTAACCAACATAAAACCATGCCTTTGTCTAGCCTAAGATACTAAAACTATAGGATCTTGTTTAGGAGATTATAATTTTGTATACCAAATGGGAGTTACACCAGTAATCATGGTATCACGAGTTATGATAACATTATTCGAGTTATTTCACCATATCAGGTGGCAGCCATAAAATATACTAACATCCATGAGCATGCAATTCTGAATACTTTTTCTTTTCTTAAGTTCAATGGTTCAACTTCACACCATTATCCTCCCTCCATCTTGACAACTCTTGCCATGGTATCTACAGCTCATCTGTTTCTGATTTTAGAGATTTATATCTTATACAAAAGAAAGTACTTAATCAATATTCAAGACTCCGGTTAAAGATGGATTTGTAAATCTAAAATATGGAGTCGGACATGTCTGTATGAGCCTATTACAAAAAACCAAATATTCATTTTCATATATATAGCCGAAAAGGTATTGATGACATGAAATAGATCATAATTTGTGGTCTCTTTATCATTAACATTCTCCACCCATCCAGTGTACTTATCCAAAATATCATCAAGACACTTCAAGGTCAGAACCAGAAAACTCTTGTCTGATTAGTTAGAAAAATGTCCTGCATCCCACATATATAGCCCTACCATATCTGCAATGTAATATTAGCTCCATTCTCACAAATTCTCTACAGCTCCCTCACGGTGAATTGCCATATCTCCATAGCTCACATATCAAAATTATATTTTATCCTTTGACTCCAAGTAGCAACTAGGTATCATAACTAAAAAAGGAAATGAAGGCATGTAACTGATCCCAGTAAGTATCCATATATAATGATTGAAACAAATTATCCCATAACAAAATAATTAATTGAAATGCTCTTAGATATAAATTTGTAAGTCTACAGAGATATGCAAGGATTAGGTCCGCTTTATTGTCTAATTTTTTGCTGAATATGTTTTAATTCCTTTCAGCCACAAGAAGTAGAACGTACCAGAAAAGGAAGGATAGCATGAGCTGCAATACTTTGATCAATGGAATTGATGCAAGTGTCCACTGCAAGTTATTTGACTGTTCCAGCAAAAGAATTACAACAAAGCAATGGCTTCTTAGTAATCCAGTAGAGGCAAAACCTTAAAGAGTGATCAACTTGGTTTTCATAAACTTAAGAATCCAATAGATACAGTAACTTGATTATGTAAATACAAGAAATTGCTTAATTCCCAGAGCTAAAAGATTGAATTTCTTTATTTTACAACCATTTATCCCCTCATCAATGAAACATAACCCTATTCCCTATAGAACCATTTCATCCCAACCCCGAAACCCCCTCCATCCCAACAATAAAAAGAAGGAAACTTTTCATATTTTCCCACCAGCCAAACAAAAAAGAATGATAAACAAAGCCATATATTAACAATTCAAATGGCTTACAGCTTCATATTAATTAAAATTTGAATTCAGTGTAAGATTATAATGAGTAAAGTACCTGAAAGTGGCGGTTTTTGTAAGTGTTAATAGTCCAAGAACAAGCAGAGACTACCCAAATCGACAAGAAGGTAAAGTAAAGCGAAGGTAGAGGTCGATAAGACTCATCCAATCCGATAGCAGTACTATCTAACCCGTCCATATGTATGCCGGCAGCTTTGCTTCGGCTTAAACTCGAAGACTTCAATTTCAGTTTTAGTTTCTGTTTACGTTATTTTTCGTGCCTAGAAGCTCCTGGGCTTTATATATTTATGCTGAGTGTGAGACACGTTTGACCCTTCGAAACTTTTGGTTTCTTTTTCTTTTTACAGGTTAAGGTGCGTAACCTTAAAAGGATTTACCCCATTTACTGAGGCGAGCTTAATAGTTGAAAGGCTCCTCTTTATTTAATATTTGTTATAAGTAATAATTATAAATTAGTTTCTCACTCAAAAAATATGAAGTTAAAAATACAAAATATACTTGTGAGTTTTTATTTTTAAAAGTGACATAAATTAATGAATTTTTATTTGCTATTCTCCTAGAGCAAATAATGATATATGCGCATACTTTTTTAACTAATACCAATTAGTATTCTATCAACATAATTAACCCAAATAACTAATATGAACATAGAACTTAATTTTTTGTCTATTTTTAGACAATGGTGATGCCACATATAAGATAACTAATCTTATATACGTGTGTACACACATATTTAAATTTATTGATTTATCTTTTAGGATTTAAATTAAAATATAAAATTGTGGATGAGATATAATACAAAGCACACTCTATATTGTGTGTCAAACATTTAAGAGAAAAAGCAAGTGGACAGTTTTTTCTCCTATTTTATGAAATTAATATACAATTACTCTATTGCTCCTTTATTTGAAAAGAATAAGAGGTTTGCTAAAATGATAAATAATGAAAATTTTAATTAAAAATAAAGTTTTAAAAGGAAAGAGGTCATAAAGGGATGTAAGGTTAGAAATTTCATAATAATAAGTAAATATTATGATATGCGTAAATAAACACTTATTATGTATTTTATGTATATTAGATAAAAAGTATGACATGATTAAATTATTTTTATCAAATATTTGGTGTAATATTGCAAAACAACATATAAGACATCTGTTGTTGTTAAGATAAAATTGTCCCTATCAAACACAACCTCAAACCATATAACTAGCATATTAGTGATTAGTGGCCAAATACTTTATTCATATGTGCTTCTTTGTTTAATTATTTATATAGAATGTAAAGGTGATGGGCCAGGTTTGGGAGAAGTACACTTGGTGGGTGTAACGGTCTATAAGAACAAAAATGGTGTCATACAACAAAACCACTTCCTCAAAATTTGCTCATTGCAAAGACCAACTTTAAAATTATCTAATTTTAGTCCATCATAAAAAGATTATTATTCAAGAAAATCTCTACTTTCAATTATTATTCTAAAAGTTTGGTAAATTCAATAATATGTTATAATATATATCACCATAACCATTTTAAAGATTACGTGAAGAGCACCATGAAATTTTAAAAATTAGAATAATCCATTGTTCACCAAATCAACACAAAAAATGGATTTTTTTTTTTTTTTTTTTTTATGACCAACTAAACTACTAGTTTTTAGGCAACTGCTATTGACCGTGTTGAATGCATTGAAGAGAAGCTTGCCTTTTATCTTCTTTAAACAGCTAGAGTTGTGAAGCTACTTTAGGTGAACAAACTCAATAACAAACGTACAAAATTAGTTTTCTTCAATCCCACTCAATAAATGTATTAAGCTCTAATTTTATGTACACATAAACATTCATCTTCTTAAAAATTATGATTCTTGAAAAAAAATTGAAAATAAATATATAGATTGGTTAATATATCTCTCGAATCAGGCCATCATGTGTCTTACTTACAAAAGATAAAAGACACTAAAAACTCGAGATTTTACCATCCAAGTAACTAATACCTCTTGGGCCATCATTATTTTTTTTGATTTATCAATGAGATTCTTTTTAGACTTGTGCAAGAATTTTGAAAAATGTTCCTCTTTTCAAACGGGCTCTCACTTAAGTAGGCCTTTGTCTCGTGACAACATGGTTTGGGTAAGGTCCATGCTAACGTAGTTCCATTTGGGTCTGACAGGCCCATCATATGTCCAATAAGTATTCTTTTGGACCTAAAGCATATTTTATTATGGAGACAACTTTCCATGATTCTTATACCATAAAGTCCATATAATTATATACAAAATCAATTAATTTTTTTTTTTGCAAATTATTAGAGTAGTACAAGGGTAAGTCTATATGCCTCGACATTTAAGGTTTCGGATTTGTGCTTTCGTGATATCTTGTTTAGTGCTAATTTTTAATATCTCACTCTTAAGTAAAAGTATATGACATCCTAATTCGAGAGACGAAATACCTTATCTATACTTAGATTTTTTTAACAAAAATAATACAAAAATATTGTAACTAATCTAAATATTTAATGTGCCAATGTTCTTTTTGTTTCTATTCTTAATAAAACCTAGATGGCCCATCATTAGAAAATTCAAATTAAAGTAGAAGGTGTCATTTGATTCAACATATAAAATAAATTACTGCAAATAACATGATGTCGAAACTAGTCTTATTGGAATGTGAAGTTTATGGGAAATGAGACAATTATCTCTCATTATATAACTCATGAATATGAAAAAAATAAAAATAAATAAATAAATAATATATATATATATAGGCAAGTAATAATATAATAACAAACAGATTATTTCATTTCAACCTTATATTTTTGCTTTCTATACCTACAAGAATTAATATGAAATTATGTATGAGACAGATAAATTTTTACAATATCAAAAACAATGATTAGACCATGATAGTCCATCAGATACTAACCCATTTTTAATCCTTATAACTCTATTTTAATGACCACGGGTCACTTGTTAAAATGACATTTACATAAAATAAAAAGCACCACGAGCCTTGTGCCTAGAGTTTTGATATAAAGATTAATTAGCATATATAGTCAAAGCCTCATGTAAAATAATTGTAACCAAATTTGCAGGGAATCACATTTGGCAATTTCTATTATTTTGCTAACCATGTGATTATTTTTTAAACCAAAGATGAATGAAATTGGATTTTTTTTTTTTTTTTTTTTTTTTTTGATCAAAGGAAAAAAAAGGGGGGTCTTGAAGAAAATGATGGGGACCATAATCGAAATATTTTGCATAAGGTGGAACATGAGATTAGTTTGATATTTTTATTATTTGAATTAACAAATATTTAATATTTTGATTAGACTTTAGGTATAGAAAGACTTATTATGATAGGCACCATGCATCTGACGTATAAAAAATTATTTATTTATTTTCTTATCTTAGCAACTAATCTAATTAATTATTTAGTTTCTTGTGGGTTTTTATAAAGAAGAAAAATAATGCCTGGCAACTTACTCCTAATGATGATGTGTGATGTGTGATGTGTGATGTGTGATGTGAAACTCGTGCGATATATGAAAGTAAATGATATAATTAAATGTAATCTCTTTGGAAGTTGTGCAAAAAATCCCATGGATCTCTTTTCTTTGTTTGTTGTTGTTATGAAATTTGATGGTACTACACAAATGGGTCCATCAAATAGTATCTTTTAATTATTGATGAAGAGTTTGATCCACGACCCAATAAACATGTGACATTAGAAGCTGACTTTGTTTTTCATTGGTCTTAATAGGAATCTCATCTCCAACCGTACAAGTTGCAATTTCTTTTCATTTTTATCTAGACTATAATATATTTAACTAACTTAAAAATTGTCAATGAGAATGTAGTAATTTATCTAGGCTACTTGATAAGTTACAAATTTATGAATAAGTTTAGACAATTTGCTTATCTTATTATTTTATGTTGAGACTATAAAATAAAGAAAAATATTATTATCAGTGAAATTTAATGATAATAAGATTTTTATTTAATAAATATGAGGAATTGAAATGATGAATTTTATTTGAGTTTTATTTTATTGAATATGTAGATATCTTCTGTTGTTTATTATTGAATTATAAGTAAATATAAATTTATTTTGTCTATAAAACTTATAACTCAATCTCGTATTTGAGTTTAAACGATTGTATAAGGATTATTTTTAATTTCTCTCTATTTTCCTCCTCCTCCCGAGTATTGCAATTTCAACAATACGTTTCGGTATTCAAATATAAATGGTCGCGTAAAAAATTTATTCTGATTTCTCTCGCCACTCTCCTCCTCCTCCTCTCAAATATTGCAATTTCAACGTTTCTTTTCCCTAGTTTTGGATTTTTAGTGTAATCAAGTATCTTCTTGATTAAGTACCCATGTGCCCTGGCCATAGTCACTATCCAAGAGAATGATAACAAAAAACTAACGAATTGGACTTTAAAATACCAAAACAAAAACAAAGGCATCATTTTTGCACTTGTGATTATAATAAGTGGGTGTGGATTTTGAACTTAAGAAGACAAAGAGACCCTTAACGGACACAGAAAAAAAATAAATTGAACGTTGCTAGAACCATTTTTGGTGCCACTAATGTCATCTATGACCTATTCTCCATTAGGTCCTATCCCTTTAATCTTTTATTTTTCTCTCTCAAAATTTTCTCACTTTGGGTTAAAATTCTGTTTGGTTACTGTCAAATTTTGTCAATGAGATATTTGTATATATATTGGTAGGTTAAGGGTCGCTTTGTTGGACAGTATTATAATTCATTCCCTACAAAAACCCAACCCATTGCTCTGTTCTTTCTCATTCCTCTGTTTTCTCTACCTCTAATTCTCCAACAAACACATTAATTTTCAGACTCAAACTTACAATGACAGAAATCACAGAACCAAACAATTCTGAAACTGAAAGCACTAGCAATTCCTCTACATTATCATCTTCATCTGGGTTATCACATTCTCCTCCAAAGTCAATCTCCAAATCTTCCAAACCAGACAAAATTGCTCAAACCCAAGAACAGAGCAGACCCAAGAGACCCAGAGACAGTAGCAAGCATCCAGTTTACCATGGAGTCCGAATGAGAAATTGGGGTAAATGGGTATCTGAAATTCGTGAGCCACGCAAGAAATCTCGTATTTGGCTTGGTACTTTCGCTACTCCAGAAATGGCAGCTCGAGCTCATGATGTTGCTGCCATGAGCATTAAGGGTGACTCAGCTATTCTCAATTTCCCTGACCTCACTGAGTTGTTTCCCAGACCAGTGTCGTTGTTACCCCGTGACATTCAATCTGCAGCTACAGCTGCAGCAGCAATGGTCCAATTTGATTCGGTACAATCATCGTCATCATCTCTGTCATTATCAGAGGGGTTAGAGTCAGAGGAACTGTGTGAGATCGTTGAGTTACCAAATATAGAAGGGAGTTTTGACTCGGCCGAGTTAGGAAACGAGTTTCAAATGATTGACTCGGTTGATTTGTGGATGTATCCAACAATGGGGATTGAAGAAAGTGAATTAATAAGTGGAGATTTTTGTTCTGATCAGTTGTGGAAAGTTCAGAATTTTAGTCCAAGAAACTTGGAAAGATCATCACTAGTTTGGGAATCTGGGTTTTAATTTTTCAGTGTTTGGCTGCTTTAAATTTGTTCATCGATTGTCATAGCTTCATGGGTGCTCAATGGTCACCTCCATTATGTACTATAATTTTGTGATCATACAGAACCAAGTTAAATTTATTTATTCTCTTTTCAATAAGTACTAATCATGAATGAGTATAGTTGGACACCACCTCTTTGAATATAATTAAGTTTACTATTATTAAATTATTTGCACAAGTTGTATAAATTAACAATGCACAGTGTTATTGACATTAAGAAAGTTTGGAGGAAATGTGCAAGTTAATGACAAAATTAAATATTAGTCTTTTTGTGTTAGTGGCAAGTCTACATCTGCACCCTCTAACTTGCTTCAATTTCAATATAAATGCTTCAAAAGTGTAATTTTCGCTATGAGCTTATAAAAATTTACATAATCAATTCCATTAAATTTTAATTCTAACTAATTATGATCAGTCATATAAATTTTTCTTCGCCATTTGTATAGATCAATTTAAAAAAATTTACATACCCTAAAAAAATTATGCTAGTCTTTAAATACACTAGTAATGTAGTATAGCAACTGTCTTACTTATTTTTATTAAAATCCTCTTGCTAGGTTTGTAATACTAAATAAATATTAATTTTCTTTTATTAGGAATCTTTTGGTATAATGTATTTGTCATGCTTATTGCATGAAGTTGGACCATTTTTAATATTTTTTTTTGTTTTATTTTTTGACAATGTGTTTTTCTAATTCTTTTCAATTCCCTAATATTATTATCAAAAAGGGAAGCATTTAGATCTTAGATTTTTTTGCTCATTCTATTTTGGTTTGGTAGTTCAAATTAAATGACTTGCTAACATTAGTCACGAACTAATACATTTAATGTATAAAATGCATGCAAAAATAAAAAAATTTAATTTAATTAGACACATAATTAATCACTATAATAATTAAGGACAACAATTTGCCAGTAACATGTCTCATATTTTTTCTTATTTACAAGTAGGTATATCTCGATAAATTATCTACACGTCGGTTCAAATACTTATAAAGATTGTATTCTTATACCTTGAAAGAAATTCAACGTCAAAAATCAATTTAAATAAAAAAATTTTACACCATCCCAACTAACATTAGGATATTGGCATGACGTATTCTATGTACCATTGCAGACAGTGTGCAATTGAAAGATATTATATGGCGAGGACAATATTATTAAATTAAAGAGAAAACAAATCATTTTAAATTTCATATTATTGAAAAGCATGTGGAAGATAGTTCCAAGAGAGAGAATAAAAACTAATTATTAAAATAATTTGACTAGTCTTTACAAATTCGGTAATTGCTATGTCTAAGCAATGAAAATAATAAAATAAAAAACAAATTAATGCTTGGCTAGCCAATTAGCTTTAAAAAAAATAAAAATACCGAACTATTTTAGAAGTACATGCTGTATATATACTGATAGTCAATGAAACTATAATATTAGTCTTTTTTTAAAATTAAAATTATAAATATTTTAAACCTTGTCTCCTGTCATGAAGCTGACAAATTAACTTCAATATTTTTTTAATTTATTTTATAGGCATATACTTACTTTCTCAAAAGCTATGTCATTATAGATGCCAAAATGTTATCTATATACTTATCATACAAATATTAGATTGGGATATTCTCATTGTCATAGTCAATTTTTTTAAGATCATATCATATTAATTAATATGAGCTCATATATTTTAAAATACGATTTTTTTTACCCTATTTAATTTTATCTTGTGTTATTAAAAGTTAAAATTCACTATTTATAATTTATCTTTTCTTATGTCTGATTTTTATTAGACTTTTTAATATTTTTTTTGAAATAATTTTCTTAAGTTCTTCAATTTTTTTGTATTTGTTTTCAATTCACTTTAAAATTTGTAAAATATTTTTTTTAATTATTTTCTTTTTACTTCATACAATTTTATTTTTTTTACATTTTCTAGTAAATTATATTTTTAAATTAAATAAAAAAACTTTGTTTTTTTTATATAAAATATTTGTGTGTCCTTTTTTTAGGGTAACATATTTTGTATATTAATTTTTTTTTAATTTATCTTTCAAGTTTTTCTTTCTAAGATTGTATATTCTAATGATAAAATCAAATTGGCCGAAAAATAATAATAAAATCAAAGAATATTTTCGAGAGGTAAGGTAGACGAAGTATAAGTACATATGAAAAGAAGTTGAAGAGTTTAGGAAAAATAGTGGACTAAAAAGAATTACAAAAAAAAATAAAAATGTTTAATGCAATTAAACACAAAAAAGAGAAATAATAAGAGTAAATTTTAACATTTAATAATACAAGATAAGTCAAATATAGTAAATAAAGTGTTTTAAGATCTGCCAACTACAGACTCTAATCAATAAAACTTGAACTCGCAACCTATTTGTATAAATTATCATGTATGTTTCACTATATTACAATTAAAAAATTGGAATCCTTATTGCCACAACCAATTTCTGAAGGATCACGGTCTATTATTTAGCAAAAGTTTCTCTTTTCTTAAAAGACCCCTATTTACTTTATTTGACTTATCTTGTTCTATATTTATTATTTTTCTCTCCTATGTCTAATTTTATTATGTTTTTACTGGACTATTTTTCCTAAACTCTTCAACTTTTTTAATTTGTACATATACTTATGCTTTGCTTATCAAAAATCTTATTCATGTAAAACTCTTCAATATGGTATTTCACATTTTATTATTTTTCTTTTCTAGTTTAGTTTTTATTAGGCCTTTTAACTCTTAATTTTTTTTTACTGTATTACTTTTCCTAAATTTTTCAACTTTTTTGGTATTTGTTTTCAATTCACCTTAAAAGTCTAATATATATTTTTCAATTATGTTCTTTTTACTCCATACAATTTTTCTCTCCACATTTTTCTTGTAAATTACATTTTAAGTTTAAAAAAAATATTATTTTTTGTTAAAATAAAATATTTAGGTGTTCTTTTTTCTTATAGTAGCTAAGACAAATGCTGGTGGGAAAAACAATTCGTTGGTAATTTTTTATTATAAAAATTGAAAATCATTCAAACCTCAGGTGGACAAAAATATATTTGCCTTATCTACATATGTAAAGGTAGTAATTTTGTGATGGTGCTTTAAAATTTAAAATTTAAAATGTTCATAGCACAATCTTATGTCCTTGTCCATTTTACTCTTGAGCCATTGAAAGTATGGTGAAAATTGTTTTATGAAGTTCTATCAATTTTTTTGTTAACTGAAATTATGAAATCTATTGAATGAATTTGAGTTGAAATTTAAAAAATAATTACAACTGTTGCAAAATTGATTTTCATAATTATTTCAGGAATTTCAAAAATTATATTCTAAGATCCTTTCCCCCCTATATTTCTCACTAAATATTATTTGATTTTATTATTAGAATATACAATCTTAATAAGAAAAACTTAATGTTAATATTAAAAAAAATTATATACAATATTAGTTACTCTAAAAAAAAAGAACACATAAATTTTATTTTTTTAATTTAAGAATACAATTTACCAAAAAATGTAGAGAGAAAAAATTGTATGGAGTAAAAAGAAAATAATTGAAAAAATATGTTTAGACTTTTAAAGTGAGTTGATAATAAATACAAAAAAAGTTAAAAGAGTTTAGGAAATATAGTTCAGTAAAAAAATTAAAATGCATAATAAAAATTAAACTAGAAAAGAAAAATAATAAAAGGTGAAACACCTGATTTAAGAGCTTTACGGAAATTAATTTTTGGACAGATAATGCAAAATTATACATATAAATAAAAGAAGTTGAAGAGTTTAGAAAAAAAATAATCCAGTAAAAACAAAAAACCTAATAAAAATTAAATTTATAAAAGAGAAATAATAAATATTAAAGAAGATAAGTCAAATAGAGTAAATAAGGGTGTTTTAAGAAAAGATAAATATTTTTCAATTAATATGCTATGATCCTAAATAAATTAACTATGACAATAAAAATTCTCCTAAAAATATAGCAACTACAATTTTTTTTAAAATAAATTCAAAAGTAAATATCGCTCCCACTAATTAATATGGAACTATTTAACTGTCAAATGATTTTGGAAAATTAGTGCATATTTTTAATGTGAAACACTCTACAAATCATTCACGATTTGTATAAATGAATCACCAGTGTGAAATTGAAAACCTTGATTATTGATATTTGAATTAACATCAGATTAATATATCTATTTTGACTATATATTTTAGTTGAAGAAATTATTTCTTTTAAAATTTTTAGTTTCAATATACACAAGTTAATCCGGACAAACTTGACTTTTAAATAAAAATAAATAAATAGCCATATTTTTAAAAGAAAAATGAGGTTTAAATTGGCCATTAATTAAAATGATCATTAACTCTTTTCTTTTGGTGTAATTATTGTGAGGAATTCTCGAGGAGCCGACAAATAAAGAAGTGGATCCCAACTCCCAAGTGGCACAATTATTATCAAACAAGGAGTGAAAGGCTAAAATAACCAATATTTGTACAATTATTTTTTTCTTTAGGATTTTGTGTAGTCTATAACCTTTTGTAATCATATTCAATAAATTTTATTACAAAATAAAATACTTTTAGTTTTTTTTTTCTTTTTTTACCCAAAAATTATCCATAAATGGCAATCTAAACAATACACTATTTGAAATCATTAAGGGTTGAAATTTTGTAATTTGAGAAAAAAAAAATGTTATCAAATATATGTGCTAAAATATGAAAATCAAACTAATGTAATGAAAGGCCAAAAAAAATTGAATCCAATAATTTTTTCTTATATTACTCTTTTTCTTTTTTTTTTTGGCCTAATTTCTTATATATTACTCAAACACCCACCTTTAGTATAGCCAATAAAATATACAAAAAAGACAATAAATACCTAGAGACGCTTCCTCAGTTGCTATATGCATGGACTTTAAGTTTTCAAATTCCCAAGACCCATGAACCTTGTACTAATTTAAAACAAAATGAAAATTAATAAATAAAAAATTATTCATTTATATTATTCTAAAAACGAGAAGACTCTTATGATTTTTAAATTTAGAATAGTATAAAATAATTAATTTAATTTATATTGATTAAAAAAATAGTTTTTCTCTCATAATAACTACTCATTACCCATCCACTTACATATCAACTACAATTTTCCCATATTTTATCTCTTAATAACTATCCACTTTCACTCACACACTAACTCATTTTTTTCTCTTTTAAATATAACTTAAAAAAATTAAAATGACAAATTTATAATTAAAAACAAAAATCACTTAGTATATGCGTATACAGGTATATATGACTATTATTCATATAAATAAGATCAAGATTACACAAAATAAATTATTCTGTATTTGTCTAAAAAATAAATCTTATATAAAGTCTATTTATTTATTATTTTTTTGATGCATTAAAAGTGTTTGAATTATGTACTAAGAGATAGAAAATATATACTAATCGCTTGAACTAAGTTTTATTTATTTCTCATAAAATAAAATTTCTACTCCCAAAATAATATATAAAATTCTAATTCATATTTCATATAAAAAAAGCTTTCCTAATGAAACAACAAAATTAAGTAACATGAGTAAAAGGTTGTCAATTAATGAAGCAGAGTCACTATTCATGCTAGTGACCACAAAAAATGTAAGCAAAGCACGTTTCCAAGGCCCAACTATATTATCAACCACATATACATAAGCTCGAGTTTGTACAGTATCAGCAACCACAGCTGGGTTTTCTTTAGAGAGACAGTGAGTCATTATTAGGGAATTGACTACTATGAATATGACATTACCTTCACCCATTACTTCAAAATATTGATATATTATATTTATATTTAGAAGACAACAACAACGGGTTGATACCTCTAGCTATCAAAATAGTACTGAAAAAGTACAATAATAATTTTAGTAATTAGTATTTTTATTTGTTTACCCAACTACAAAAATGGTGTACTGTAAATTTTTATTTTATAAGATTATAACGTAAAATTGACAAGACAGTGGGAGTACTAGGATGTTACAAAACAAAATTGTTATGTATGTTCCGGCCCTCCATTGATTTATTTTGTTTGAACCCTTTCAAAAACGTTTTTTTATATTTTACTTAAAAATAAATAAATTAGTCGAGATATGTATAGTAATAATAGTGTAAATACTTAAGAGACATTGTAGCTATATATATCTTGGAACAAATATGGAGTAACATATATTGAACATTCCTATCTTTCTGCAAATTGGCATTAATTTAGAGGGAATATATGTATATATAATATATCTAATAAAAAAAAAGTTGATTATACTCTAGTTTTAGAAAATACCTAATCTGATTATTGAATTTTATAGTAATAAATGTTCAGGTTGAGTTTATGGTTGTAGCATAATACTATACAATTTTTTTTAATCACATAACAATTAAGTGTTGCAAGCCATTTAGTAACTTAGTCTATATTTAAATTTTTATTATAAATAATATATTAAATTTTTTATTATAAATAATCAATAAAAAAAATTTATCACACATGTCTATGGTGTGATTTGAAAATAAATCCTTTTGATTCCAACATCCTGCCGTTTTAGCTAATTAAACTAAAATTTTATCCGTTAAGACAATTTAATATCAACACTAAATATCAACAATTAATAGATTAATTAGTTACTAGGTGGTGTGAGAATGTTAATAGCACAATATTATGTCATTGTCCATTTTACTCTTGAACCATTGAAAGTATGGTGAAAATTATTTTATGAAGTTTTGTCAATCTTTTCGTTAACTGAAATTATGAAATCTATTGAATGAAGTTGAGTTAAAATTTAGAAAATAATTATAACTATTGCAAAATTGATTTTCACAATTATGTCAGGAATTTTAAGAATTATATTCTAAGATCCCTTTCAACTCTATATTTTTCACTAAATATTATTTGAATTTATTATTTTTTTTTGGCGAATTTGATATTAGAATATAAAATCTTAATAAGAAAAGCTTAAAATTAATATTAAAAAAATTATATACAATATTAGTTACTCTAAGAAAAAAGAACACATAAATATTTTATTTTAACAAAAAATAAAGTTAATTTAAAAATATAATATACAAAAAAATGTAGAGAGAAAAAAATTATATTGAGTAAAAAGAAATAATTGAAAAAAATATTTATTAGAATTTTTTTTTTTTTGATTAGGAAATATATTAGACTTTTAAGGTGTGTTGAAAACAAATATCAAAAAAGTTGAAGAGTTTAGGAAAACAATTTCGGGAAAAAAATTAAAAAGCCTAATAAAAATCAAATTAGAAAAGAGAAATAATAAAAGGTGAAATACCTTACTGAAAAGTTTTACGGAAAGAAATTTTTTGATAGACAATACAGAATTATACGTATAAATAGAAGTTAAAGAGTTTAAGAAAATCAATCCAGTAAAACAAGAAGCCTAATAAAAATTAGATATAAAAAAGAAAAATATTAAATATTAAAGAAGATAAATCAAATAGAATAAGTATGGGTGTTTTAACAATATAGAAACACATAATAAGAGCTCTCTTAAAAATATAGCAACTACAATTATCTTTTTAAATAAATTGAAAATTAAATAATGCCTCAATATATGAATATAGCTGCCACTAATTAATATTGAATTATTTAACTATCAAATGATTTTGGAAAATTAGTGCATATTTTTTATCTGAAACTCTTTACAAATCAATCACGACTAGTATAAATGAATCATCAACATTTGAAAGTGAAAATCTACACAAATTGATCTGTACAAACTTGACCATTAAATAAAAATAAATAAATAGTCATATTTTTATAAGAAAAATGAGGCTTAAATTGACCATTAATTACGTTATTAAAAATGATCATTAACTCTTCCCTTTTGGTGTAATTATTATTATTCGTCCTTACGTTAATGTATAAATTTTTATGAGAGTGCTATTTTCACGAAGCATATTCAAGTGGCACAATTATTATCAAACAAGGATTGAAAAGACTCAAATAACCAATTTTTGTACAATTATTTGTCTCTTCAGGATTTTGTGAAGTCTATAACTTTTTGTAATTATATTCAATATATTTTATTACAAAATAAAATACTTTTAGCAATATTTTTTTTTTTACCTAAACATTATCCACAAATGACAATCTAAACAATACACTATTTGAAATCATTAAGGGTTGAAATTTGAGAAAAAAAAATGTTATCAAATATATATGCTAAAATATGAAAATCAAACTAATGTAATGAAAGGCCAAAAAGAATGCAATAATTTTTTTCTTATATTACTTTTTTTTTGTTTTTGCCTAATTTCTTATATATATATATATATATATATATATTTTTTTTTTTTTTTTTTTTTTTTTTTTTTGCTAAGAAATTTCTTATATATTACTCAAACACCCACCTTTAGCATAGCCAATAAAATATACAAAAGGAAAATAAATACCTAGAGACACTTACTTAATTGCTATATGCATGGACTTTAAGTTTTCAAATTCCCAAGACCCATGAACCTTGTAGTAATTTACAACTAAATAAAAACTAATAAATCTAAAATTATTCATTTTCATATATATAAGATTGAGATTACACAAAATATATTATTCTTTATTCGTCTGAAAAATAAATCTTATATAAATTCTATTTATTTATTATATTTTTACTATATTAGAGTGTTCGAATATAACACTAAAAAATAAAAGATAAATATCAATTACTTAAACTAAATTTTATTTATTTCTTATACACTAAATTACTACCCAAGGAATAATATATAAAAATCTCATTCGTATTTCCAAGCAAAATAGCTTTCCTAATGAAACAACAAAATTAAGTAGTATGAATAAAAGGTTGCCAATTAATGAAGCACAATCACTATTCATGCTAGTGACATCAGCCCAAGTTTGGTCAATAAAATCTGGGTTTTCTTTGGAGAGACAGTGAATCATTATTAGGGAATTGACTACTATGCATATGACATTACTTCAAAATATTGATATATTATATTTATATTTAAAAGACTAAAAGACACCGACAACGTGTTGACACGTCTAGTTATCAAAATAGTACTAAAAAAGTACAATAATAATTTTGAGTAATTAGTATTTTATTTGTTTACCCAACTAAAAAAAAATGGTGTACTGTAAATTTTTTATTTTATCAAATTGTAACGTAAAATTGACAAGGTAGTTGGAGTAGTTGGATGTTACAAAGCAAAATTGTTATGTATGTTCCGGCCTTTCATAGATTTCTTGTGTTTACAACTTTTTAGAAATTTTTTATATATTTTATTTACAAATAAATTAGTCAAGATATGTAAAATAATAATAATAATCTAAATGCTTAAGAGGCATTGTAACTAGATATATCTTGAAAAAAGTATGGGGTAATAGATATTGAACATTCCTACCTTTTTACAAATGGGCATTAAGTTAGTGGGAATATATGTATATATAATATATCTAATAAGAAAATAATTGATTATCTGTGGCAATTACATGGACTTATGCCTAATTCAATTAGTAACTATATGGACTTATGGCTGTCAAAAGGTCGCTTTCTTACATTATCTGATTAAAATGGTGTAATCATTGTACAATTAATGAGCTTAATTAGCTGTTTAGCACCATGTATATATATATATATATATATATTGTCATTGCATTTTTTGTTTGCTTGCTAATTCCAACCAAATGATAGAGCTAGCGCCTAGCAGATCCAATTATGCACTGTTTGGCTTCCTAGCTTATGCTTATCTCTTTTGTCTTTCTTATTTTCGTCCTTTTTAATTCCTCTATGCATTAGTGTTGTCCCTGTCTAGTCACTTTCACCTTTTTTTTTTTTTTTTTTTTTGAAAAAATATTTTTTATTTCAACACGTGTGCTTTAACATTTTTTGAAAGGTAAAAAAAAACAAACACATAAATTTTCAAACCCATTATTAGTTCCTAAAAGTCACACACTTGTGTGGAAGTGCAAATCAATGACGACATCATGACAATGACTATGAGATCATCAATTAACCTCATTCTGTTTTTGCAAAATGCACGAAACAAAGTTGCTCATTTCATTTCAGTCCTGTCAATTTCGATATGTCAAGTTATTGTCTAGAAGCATTTGTCTAAGAAAAATTAACAAGTTGGTGAGACGTGAAATCCTCACCGTCATGTCATCATATTTTGCTTGCCAGCCAGCTAGCCACAATGGGAGAGAGGGAGACAGACAGTGTGACATGAAAATTTGGCTACATTATCTTGTAGAAAATGCTACTCTCGTAGAGAAAATGATACAAAATTATTACTCCTACAAATGAAGGACAACTCTAATAAACAAACTTCAATCCCCATCATAATAGTGGTAATGCTCACAAAAGAAAGAACAAGGAAACTCATTTTCCAAGTGAGTTTGATTTTATTAAGTGCAGTCCTTTCAGTTAGATAAAGTTTTTCAATACTGTCTTGGTGAAGATGATATTTCATTGGTGGACAGATTGTGAATCTAAAACGAGGTGATCTCTAAACTTTTAATGGTGGTTAGTTATCCCACTGAGACACCTTCACTTTTCTTTTTCAGCTAAAACAACTGTATTACAATTTGATTGTTCCGCATAAGGTTCAATCTTTTCATATTGTCATTTTCTCTTTGGTAATGAATCATGAAAGAACTGCCAAAAAGGTCTGTTCTACCAGTTTCGTCAACACTTGCTGTGGCGGCTCAGTATCCATAACCTGATAACAAGCAAATCAGTATATGGTAAGTGAATCTATGTACAAAGTGTGATCAGAATTATTTTGTAGAGATTGTATCCAATGATAGGAACATAAAAAGAAAAGTAAGAAAACCTGAATTATCCATGGGGTTTCCAGCAGTCACAGGTTCAGGTTCCTTGATGTTCACCACCACTGCGTCCGATGTAAGGAAGATCTTTGCAACAGAAGCAGCATGCTCCAAGCAACATCTCACCACCTACAGTTAGAAAAGCTTATCTCACTTAGTAACAGGTTGAGGATGGTCTGAAGTCATCCGAACTCGCAAGACATAATGAAAGGAGGAAATTAGAAGCATTGCAACTTCAAAGTTAAGATGTGGATTAATTAGTTTAAACAATGTGAATCAAATATTCATGTCACATAAATTGAAATGGAAATCCTGTTTCAAGAATTGGACTAGAATCATCTCAATTCGGTCCAAGCTTGTCCATTTTGCATGCCCCAGAAAATTATAAGCTGGAATCAGTCTTGTATATCACTCCACGGTACAGAGACCTAATAGGTTCCATGAATATGGGCAAGATAGACATACATGGATGGCATTAACGACTGTTGATTTGTTACATATACTGCATCAAATGCAAATAATATGACTGAGAATTGCCAGTGACTATGCAGTCTTTGGGTCAGGTGTGAATTTTCTCCACCACGTCCCAGAGCATAACAATACGAGCAAAAGCAGGCCATGAGCTCCTCCCTTCAAATTCCAAATTCCCACCACATTCCCCAAAACCTAGTCCTTTTTACCCCTTCAATTACTGAAAGACTTTTGGAGGGAAATTGTAAGATTCTGGGCACTCAAGCATTATCTTGAATGCAAGACTTAGTTGTTTTCAACGTGTAAGGGTGCAATAGAATTTTCATTCCACCCATATTTTCTGACTACTTTAAGAAATTGTAACTGTACAATCAGCTGGTCAACTAAATTGAGATGTATTGCAGGTAATTTACCTTTGTGGGATCAATAATACCAGCAGCAATCAGATCCTCATATTTTCCAGTTGCAGCATTGTAACCATACTTTGGATCATTACTAGACAGCACCTGCAGGAAGATAAGGTAATGAGTAAAATGATGTTATTCCACTAATAAAAGTTAACATGGCCAACATTTATTACAAAGAAATTGCAAACCTTTTCAATCACAACGCTTCCATTTACCCCTGCATTCTTGGCGATTAACTTCATAGGGTAACTCAATGCCCTTTTAACAATCTCTGCTCCAACCTGTAAAACAGTCATAGACAAGTAATAATTTAGAACAGAAAGTGAGAAACTTTATAAGGCTCTGGAACTTCAGGTCATGCATTACCTTCTGCTCGTCATTTTCAAGATTGTTTTTGATGGCATCAACTTTTGCTGCTAACCGCAGTAAAGTGCACCCACCACCAACTACAATGCCTTCCTCAACAGCTGCCTAAGAAAAATTATATATTCAGAATATTGTTGCCTTTAATGCAACAAAGGTGGGAGAAGTAAATAGAGCACAAAATGAAATACCTTTGTAGCGTTGAGAGCATCCTCAACTCTCAATTTCTTTTCTTTAAGTTCTGTTTCTGTTTGTGCTCCAACCTAGAAAACATGAATTGTTTTTGAAAACAAGGAAGGAAAGAAAAAAGTACCTATAAACATATCAGGAAACTAGACCAAATTTCCTGTTGAGGTATCAAGTTTCAAGGGATTACCTGGATGACAGCAACACCACCTGAAAGTTTTGCTATTCTCTCATTCAGCTTCTCTTTTTCATAGTCGTGCTCTGCTGCCTATACCATGGTACTTAAATCACTACAGTTGGAGAAAACAAGCAACAAAGAATATTGTAATGGAAGGCATTTTTCACAAAATTACCTCAACAAGGTTCCTTATCTGGGATACTCTTCTATTTACTGCTTCTTGTGTACTACCATCACCAACAATTGTAGTTGTTTCCTTGGTCAGCACTACTCTGGAAGCATGCCCCAAGACTTCCTTCTCAGCTTTGTCCAGTGATAACCCGACCTCTTCTCTAATTACAGTTCCTGCAGAACTCAAACAAAAACAGATAGAAGTTTTTATCTTGAAGACAAATCAAGAATTTACATATTTATTTCCACACTATACTAGACTTACCTCCAGTTAGGATAGCAATATCATCAAGATATTGGCTTTTGCGCTCTCCAAATCCAGGAGCTTTTAGTGCGGCAATTTTCAGAGCTCCTCTGAGTTTGTTTACAACAAGAGTAGCCAAAGCCTCCTGCTCAATGTCTTCAGCAATTATCACAATTGGGTATCCTCCTTTAATAGCATCTTCCAAAACATGAATCAGATCCCTGGCGTTTGTTATCTTTTTGTCAACCAGAAGCAACTATATAGGAAAGAGCCGTTAGTTATCAGTAAACCCAAAAGAGAAATCTATGGAGAATACCAGACACAGAAATACACATAGATAGATAGGTAGATAGAAAGATATACATAAAGAGAGAGAGAGAGAGAGAGAGTGATAATGGAATAGCATCTGAATATGAAGATGGATGAACTTGTGGTATGGTCAAATACCTTGCAGTTTTCATATTCGACAGCCATTTTCTCACTATCAGTGACAAAGTAAGGAGAGACATAGCCACGGTCAAATTGCATCCCTTCCACAACATACAAGCTGTTGTCAGAGCTTTTTCCTTCCTCAAGTGTCACCACACCCTTCCTGCCCACTTTGCTCATTGCTTCAGCTATCATGTTGCCCACTTCATAATTGTTTCCAGCACTAACTGCAGCCACATCTGTAAGTTCACTATCTTCAACCTACAAAGCACATATCATGTTAAATTTATTACAAATCCTCCGATAGTTAAATCTCAATTTATAAACATATGATAAGTTTTATTTAAGTTGGTCAGTCTAGTAGCAAAGAAAGAGTTCACATTTAGAACTCGATGTTTACGTATTTCTAAAGTTACCTCTTTTGACATCAACTTTAGCTGAGCAACCAAAGCTCTTGTGGTGTTCTCAATACCCCTTGTGATTTGAACAGGATTTGCACCAGCAGCAACCACCTAAATGAAACAACAGCAACCATTGCACTTCACTTTTCTCATACTCATAAGCATTTATATTTACAAGTTCAACCAAGTACCATAATTTTCTGATTCTGACAAACCTTAACACCTTCAGCAATCAGACCTTGTGCCAGCACAACAGAAGTAGTTGTCCCGTCGCCAGCCAGATCGTTGGTCTTGGAAGCAGCTTGTCTCACCAACCTAGCACCGATGTTCTCAACAGGGTCTTCCAACTCAACCTATTAAAATTATAGATCTATTATAAAGAAATAAGCAGCTCACTACATCAAAGATGCGAAAGCGTGCATGTCTAGCAAAACAAATAGTTCCTTATAAACCCAAGTTCTGAGACCAAAACATGTTGTAAATTCAGTAGGAGCAAGAAACCAAAAAAGGAAAAAGCCTTACCTTGTTCTATCTATCAGATCATTAAAGACAAGCAATATTGAAGAAGATAAGACAGGACAAAAGGGGCCAGAGAACCAAAAGGAAAAATCAGACATAAAGGTCAAACAATTCAGAACAGTTAAAGGTTTCTTCATTCTATAGGAAATTATGTACCTCTTTAGCAACGGTCACACCATCATTAACAATTTTTGGGGAGCCATACTTGCTCTCTAGAACAACATTCCTACCCTTTGGGCCAAGGGTAACACCCACCAAATCTGCAAGTTTGTTAACACCAGCCTGAAAGGAACAAAAGAAAATTAAATAATAGTCAATTAATTTCTGCCATTGCCTACATACATTCAAGTCCCAAACTTACTTGTAGCTTTTTAACAGCAGAACCATCCTTGTTGAAGTATAATTCCTTGGCCATTGCCCTAATTTTTGGAGAGCATCTTTTCTGCTGACCTACATTATGCTTTCCACCAAGGGAACCTGAAGATATGCTAACAAAAGAAGACAATCTGTTTGGAGAACTCAAAAGCATTCTGTCCATCTTATGGCTACTGGGACATGCCAGAGAACCAACAGAAGATATGGCAGTCAAAGATGTTTCCATGTTCTTTTAGTAACCTGAAATTAAGCCAAAAAATAATTCCAGAAACAGATTCCATCTATATACAAACATAATACACATAAACACAAAACAAGACCCAGTAAAATTTCTAATTGCAGTAGTCTTCTGGAAGTTTGATAATTTGATTTAAGCAAAATCCAGGTTACAGAAGCATGATACATCCAAATGGATATGCATTCACTTAAGACTAAGTCAAGATAAACCCCTATACTACTTTAGGCAAAGAGCTGAATCCAAAAAAACATAAAACCTCATTTACATTTGGGCTTCTCTGGACATTCTAAAAAGTAATCCAATTATGAATGAGGAAGAGTTTAAACATATTGGGATTGAAGAACAAAATAGTCAGAATGACAACAAAATGATTATTAGAACAATTACAGGAATCCCATAACAACAGGAACTGGCATTTGCCCTCAATTTGGTTGTTCAAAGATTGAGGTAAAATGGGAATAGTTCAAAATATTAAACATATAACTTTGCTTTACTAGGTACCCAAAGACATAATCTTCCCGTACTATGAACAAAGCTTATGATACAATGAACCAAAACAAACCACTGAGCATCTCAATATTTTACCTTCCATTTTCTTACATTTTCTGAGCAACCAAATATGGCAAATCACAAAATGAAAGGAATATTACCTGAAAACAATACTAGGGTTTTTGCAAGGTTTAGAAGATAAGGTGTATTGGCTTTGGAAAATCCGCAAACTCTGACTACTGAGAGAGACGACGTACCTAGTGATTTATAAATAGTGGGCGGGAAAATGTTCATCTGGGTCGGCAGCCTACGATACTTAGGCTGCTCTGCCTCATGAACAATTATCTGTCCGTAGAATACCAACACATTATGTAGTGATAATAAACTGTTTTTTTTTTTTCCCTCAAATTTACATCATTTTCTATTTTGATCATTGAGAAATTTTTTTTTTCTTTCTATTTTGGTCTTCCATGATTTAATTTTTTAAAATTAGGTTCTTAATTAAATTGAGATAGCTAACATATTTTCTAGAAGATGATGAATAAATAAATATTAATGTATGAAAAGAAAAGGTACATGAATACTAGCTCGATCATTATTAAACAATAAAATTATTTAAATATTACACCCAAAGACATTTTTAAAATTATTGTTTTTCTTAAATCATAAAATTCTTCTTAGGTATTTCTAACTATATTAACTAATTATATTGTGTTCTATCCAAATTTAATAATTTTGAGTTGGTTAAAATTAATTTTAAATAATTAAATCTTGACAGACCAAAAGAAAAAAAAAATTAATTATGAAAAATATTATTAGAAAAAACAATTTCTCAAGAACCAGAATAAAAAAAAAAAAAAACAGTATAGTTCTCAAGAATTAAAATAATAAATAAGCCTAAAATTATAACCTTGGTTGATATTAAAGCTAATTACTAATTTTGTCCCTCAACTATACCAAATATTTTGATTTTTAAAAAATATTTTTTTTGTTAAACTTATCCTTAAATTTTGCAACTCAATATTGCTCCATTTCCTAATTTCTACTATGGTCAGTTTACGTGACAAAATTAATTTGGGTTTAATATACTTTCCAAAAGCTATTGTTTAACACTAAATTATTTGTTTTATGCCAAATGTTTTTGCCAAAATTTTTGCATGTAAGATACACATAAGTTAATTATGTTTTCCCAAATAATGATGCTAGAGGTTAAAAAAAAACATGTTATTATTTATAGAGGTTAAAAAAAAAAAACAAAAAAAAAAACATGTTTTTAGCTTGAATAGAAATGTAATTTTAATTTAGGTGTGCGTAAGTTGGTCTGTACATCATATGACAGCTAAAAAAATATTTAGGAAAATTTTTTGATTAAAGAAAAGTTTGTAACAAATCAAAACTAAGAATGATAAAATTATTTATTTATTTTTTTAATTTAAGAATACTCTTTGAAAGAAGGGGTCAAAGATGTTACAAGAAACTATAAACTAGGACTAAGTCTTATCATTTGAGTCTCAAATAAAACCTGCATTTGGATGTTTCTTTTCTAATTTCATTAATGTATATAAAGTCACATTCTTTATTAAACCTTGATGCACTAAGTCCATAACATTAACAATAGCGACTCAAATCTTTATCGTATTCTTATACTTCTAAGTTATTAGGTGAGATTTTGAAAATAAGTTTTGAAGTCTTGTATGTATGTTTCTGTATTTACAAGTCAATCAAGTTTGTAGAATGAATAGACTCTCCTCTTATCTAGTTATTTTGTATTTAAATTTAATTATAATGGATGATGACAATGATCAAACTTCTCTAGCCAATACCATGTGAAATAACTTTTTTATCCAAAAGCTTAAAATGAATTGTTAATTTGATATAATTTAGTTATTTTAAGCATACTCGTTCAACTCAATACTATGTATGCATTAGATACTGAAACAGAAACTTCTAATTAGGCATTTGATAAACTGTAGTTTCCTGTCATGAGAGCCAATGTCTTCGAACCAAAGGTTTATCTATACCAAATTGTTAGTGCCCAAACAAATAATAGGAATATTTTTATTTTCCACCTTTGAAGTCATCATAACAAGTTTCGTGGAAACAAATAACACTAAAATCTAAACCAACCATCATCAAGATTCTAAGCATTTACTAAGTTTTTTGACTTTGATAGAATATTCTTGCAACATGTATCTTCCTTGAAAATGCTGGGAAATTGTTTGAGATTCTTAAGATTTAGGCCAATTTTAATTGTTTGGACACAGGGTCAGCTTCAAAGAGTCTATTATAATATTCTTCGTCAATACAATTTTCCAACTTTTCTTGTTGATTCATAGTGCAATTTCCTTTCTTATATATCACATTGTCACAGTACATTAACTTCATATACATGCTTACTACTCATTAGCAATAGGATAATAGTGTCTGATGGATCCAAGGCTTTTGGAAGCAATAAGAAAAAATGACGCACCTTCATTTCTAAGCTTAGTTGAAGAGGATGAAGGAAACCTGCAGCAAAAAACAGCTGATTCCTTAAATACAGCATTACACCTTGCTTCTAAATTTGTTCACTTGGAGATGGTGGCAGAAATAGTTAAGTTGTGTCCTGATATGGTTGCTGCGGAGAACAAAAACCTTGAGACTCCATTCCATGAAGCTTGTCGCGGGGGGAATGTCAAGGTCTTAACATTGTTACTGGAAGTCAATCCTAGTGCTGCAAGTAAGCTCAACTCTAATGGCAAGAGTTGCTTTTTTGTGGCTTGCAGTCATGGTCATCTTGACGCGGTGAATCTCCTTCTGAATCAACCCGGGTTGGTGAGTTTAGGGGAAGCTGGGACAGATCAAACTTGTATTCATGTTGCTGCCTCAAAAGGACACACAGGTAGGATCAGAGTTATCTTCAGCAGAAATTTTACACATTCCTAAACCTTTCTTCAAATAATTTGAGAATTTAGGCGTATCTTGACTTCCAAGTCCATCTTGTGACAAGTAATGAAAAATGATTTTTGCAGATGTTGTCAGGGAATTGTTAAATGCGTGCCTGGAGCTTGCACAAGTGACTGATGAAAATGGGAATTCACCATTGCATTATGCTTGTAACGAAGGACATAGAGATATAGCATGGATGCTTCTTAGGCGAGACGCAAATCTTGCTCTGCAATATAACAATAATGGCTATACACCATTGCACTTGGCAGTCAAGAATGGCAAAGTTTCAGTCCTTGAAGATGTTGTGCTGAGTGTTGCTGCATCTTTACATTATCTTACTAGAGAGGAGGAGACAATCTTTCATTTGGCTGTCAGATATGGACAATATGATGGTTTAAGACTCTTGGTGCATGTCTCTATTGGTACAAATCTCTTGCACTGTCAAGATAGATATGGAAGCACTGCCTTGCATCTTGCAGTTACTGGCGGGCGCCATAAGGTGAGTAATTAACATTGAGGATGGTTAAATAAATGATTATTGAGTATAATTCAAGATCAAGCAGACAAGCACTTCCATCATATTTATTTTCCATCTCTCAGATAAACTTTAGGCAAATATACAGACATAACAAATATAGGTCAACCCTGACCATCCCAAAGTTAAATCCTATTACTGTTATTCAAGACTTCAAGTTTGTTGCAGATAGCAGAGTACTTGATCAACAAAACAAAACTGGAGATAAACACTAGGAATTCTGAAGGCCTCACAGCACTTGATATCCTTGATCAGGCTAAGGACAGCGAAGAAAACAGGCATCTTGAGGCCACATTTGTAAAAGCTGGAGGTAAAAGAAGCTTACAGTTTTTATCTCGTTCACTAGAAGTAAGTGGTGCCAAAACTCGTTTTCCTATTACATCTAAAGATTCTTTGTTACATAGTTACATGGAAAATGAATTGGATTCGTCCATCGAAATGGTTTCTTTAACTACAAGCCCACCTGGAGTAAGCAAAAGCACCTTGTCTAGAATATCATCACTCCACCATCAAGCTGCAGAGAGATATGACAATGAAACCTATAAGCCAGAATCCTTTTCCCCTACAAATTTTCAACAACATAGACATCTCAGCAAAAGGCATCGGAAAAATTTAGAAAAGCTGTACAATAATCGTAGGATTAAGCAGCATGAGATGTACACAGAGGCATTACAAAATGCAAGGAATACTATAATATTAGTTTCCATCTTGATTGCAACTGTAACTTTTTCTGCTGGTATTAGCCCACCTGGTGGGGTGTATCAGGATGGACCAATGAAAGGGAAATCAATGGCGGGCAAGACAACTGCTTTCAAGGTATTTTCAGTAAGCAATGATATAGCCTTATTCATATCTCTCTCAATAGTCATTGTTCTTGTCAGCATCATTCCCTTTCAGAGAAAGCCACAGATGAGATTATTGGTAATTGCTCACAAGGTCATGTGGATAGCTGTGGCATTCATGGCAGTGGGTTATGTTGCAGCTAAATGGGTGATTATGCCACATGGCCATGGGGCACAATGGCTATCTGTGGTGCTACTTGCAGTAGGAGGAGGCTCTCTAGGAACAATTTTTATTGGTCTAGGTGTGATGCTGTTTGAGCATTGGCTAAGGAAATTGAAGTGGAGAAAAAGAAGGAAGGAAAGAGATGGAGACCATGAAAAAGACAGTCAAAACTCAGATGTTGAGAGCTCTTATCTACAGGGTTATCATTCATACTGATTTTTCTTCGTCTATAAAATAATGTAGATAGCTACTTCTTTTGCAAGAGTATGGTTGATTAATATTGCTATTTCATTGTTTGAAATTTAAACTTTCACAGTCAAATATGAAATTGGTTTTATTATACAGATTCTTGGGAAGCTGTTGGGCCCAATCTTCTGACTCAATTTAGGAACACAGATGCCAACTTGATTTTCCACAAGTGTGGTAAAAACCACAACAGGATGATCTGATTTGGGGTTTCTCAAAGATTTTGTACAACAAATTGTATCACTTATTAAATATTAAAATGTCCAAAAGGATGAGTTGGTGTAAGGTTACCTAACTGACACAAATAGGAAAAAACATGAAAGATTAGTAACAACTAAAGTGTTAAACACCAGAAATTCATTGACTCCATGCCCATCTATAGTTCTTAGTACTGTCTTTCCAGTTTCCATTAAATTGTGTATGATTGGCACCTTCTGTTAATATGACGTACTCAGTCAGACTAAATAACTGAAGTGAAATGACACCAAAATTCTGGACTTTAATTATGTTTTGCTGAATACAGATGTGGCCTACTAAGGAATAAATGTTATAGTCAATGCAGCCAGAATGAACTTTCTTGATCAATCTGAGAAAGAAATATTCCACACATGCACCCGTAATGAAGCTTGGAAGCTGACAGTAAATAAGAATCTCCCAGTCTCCATGCTGGATAGTTTGCTTACTAGCCATAACAATGAGGATGAATACTATAAAAATTATCTATTTTCGGGTGTATCCTATATTTGTACCAATGAACCCAGATTTCATTAATTGATTCCCATTGTTGACAAAAATGGATAACACTGGCTACATCCCATTTCAGTTAGCAGCTATGATAGACACAACTTCACAATCCATTAGAGAATCTTTGGTGCCTGCTCCATATGTAGTTTTGAAATCCAACAAAGCATTTAGAAAAAATCTTACATTTAACCATGACAATATAACCAATAAAATTCTTATGTATGGTTGATTTAGGACTTCTATAATAGAATACCAACAGCAACAACAATTGATATATAAGGAATGGTCCAAATCCAAATGCTTAGACATAAAGACTCCAAAACAATCAGCAGAAACAAAGAAAAAAAAAAACTGACAATTATGACCATAGCCATGTGAAGTTAAAGGGCTATGGTGCAGACCACAGCAAAACTACAAATGTGGCAAAAAGAGCCATAAGGACTGAACTAAGAATTACTGAGACTGACACCCCAGAGCTTGGAGCTGGTGCAGGGGGAGAGACTGAAAAAGATTCAGGTGGGACAGAAATGGATGGTGGAGAATGCGAGATTAGATGCGGAGACATCACTTCCACAAGTAATCTCTGGCCATTTTTGCAATGATCAAGAGCACCACTGATGAAGTAAAAGGGACCGGACCTGTCAAGCTTGAAACTGCTATTTCCATCATTTAAGTTAGTAATGGGATTGCTTGTGTTGCAATGATAGTAGCCCCATTTATTCACCAGAAGAACAGAATCATTCTTGTACTCAAAAGCTGCATAAAGAACAAAAATTGGCAAAACCCAAGATTACCATTGAATATTAAAGGTAACCAATGAAACAGTATAACATTTCAGTGTACTATGAAAATGAATGCTGAAAGAGAAATTGATGACTTTGTTTAACAAACTCACAAAGAGAATCTCCAATTTGAAATCTGTTCCTTTCAGCCCACTGACTATACATTGCAGTATTGTTAGGGTCAGGTTGTTGCCATCCCAAGTCATCCCCCACTTTGAATTCCCTTGTGGCTTCAACTGAAGTAGTTTTTGTGGCCAAGACAACCATAAAAACACAGAAAAGACCCAAAAGAGATGCCATGTTTGTGTTCATTTTTTTCTGAGGAAAATTACAAGCAGTTGATGCTACCAACGAAATGTGGACTCAGGAAAGTATAAATAAATATAAGAGATATTTAGAGGTACACGAGCTTTTCAGAGAGACAAGCCACTTTGGGTTTTAGTGAAAACGTGGTAGGACGTGGCGGTTATTGGTAGTTATATACAGTTAGAGAAGTGCAGGCTATCAGAACTTTGACCCATTGGCCACTTTGGAATAAGGCCTAAAGAGTAGCCGACGTGCTTGGAGGACACGTTAATTGAAAGCAGAATTATCTATGTCAAAAGATAAAAACCACCTTTCATATTATTGTTATTCCAATTTTGTAGACCAAAACTTGTAAAAAATAAATAGCAATTTTGCAAAATTTGTAGTACCAGAAAAGAAGTTTATCCCAGTATTTTTCAACAAATAAATAAATGCAACAAAACTCCCAAGCTTGCAACAACGAGTCCTTATATTACTTGTTGCTCCACAGCTATTTCCTTCTGATTGTGCAACAATTCTTGAAAGTGTACACGCTTGGCAGCTCGAAGGTCAATAATACTAGGCGGCATCGGTTTTAGGGAGCCATGTAATTCTACTAGCTGAAAGAATTCTTGTTTGGTTAAACTTTTCTTCCTAACAAGTTCATCAACCACAGAATCCATCAGCTTTTGATTTTGTAGTAGGATCTGAAATGGAAATCAAAATTTAGTGGTTTTGTTGAGAATAAATCATAAGAAAACTAAATAGTTTGTTGATGTTTCTCACTTATTAACATACCTCTTTTGCAAGTTCATAACACAAATTGACAATCCGCATTGCTTCCAAGTCAATTTCCTAAAATCGAATATCGCATGACAATGCATTAGGACAGTCAATGCAGTAGAGGTGTTAACAGCTTTGAAGAGCCTTTATCAGGCATGACTTTCAGCTTTGACATTGTAGCAGTTGTAATAGAAGCTAAAACTGAGATTAAGAACCACAAGGAGAAAATGGAAGTTTAAGACAGAAATAGAACACATACATTAATTCTGTCTGCAATCCAGAAATCTGATATCCCATGGTATTTCTCAGAAAGGCCACCAAGAACAAACGTCCTCGCTGCTGACCTAGCATTATCTGCTGTCTCAGCCCATATCGTACTCAACTGAAATGACACAAATGATATTTAGCAAAAGAAAAAAAGAAATACCATTATTTATGAATATCACCTCATCAGCTTAGATTAATCTAATCACAAGGTACCAAGGCAATATTGCCACAGATAATCAATACAAATACAACTTAACAGTGAGATGTTCATATCTAAATGCAAGTTGTAACTGTAAAATGAAAGACAATGATATTATTGCAGTGACTTCTGACAAACAAACGAATATAAAACATTCCAAAGTTGTGAGTTGTGACTTCCTAAACTGTCCATTCTCCAAATCAGGAGTACAGAATATCATATATGACATAACATATTGATTTTCTTGAATATTTGCTGCTTAGCAAAGGCGAGTCACCAAATTCTTGATATCATTAGCTAGCTGATTGCAATCACAAGTGAAATTCAGGATCAAAATTGACCATTACAAAAACTTGGTTAATAGAGTACACCATAATGAAACGCAAAAATATATAGTAACAGAAGAATGACTTGTTTTAACTACACAGGCATATATATCACGTCTTGAAGATACCACTTAAAATAATACAAACTGATAGTTTCCAATATAGTCATATTATTGTCATTCATAAAGGCCCCTTTTGTATATGCTTTATAACATACTGAATTTAAATTAAGAAGACTCAGACAAGACAATAGAGTTGATTTCACTTCCATCATTTCTACCTTCTTCCCCTTATTTTCTTATAAGATTTCAAATGGCATCTACTGTAAGCATGGGGAGTAAAGATGATCCATTACCTGATCTTCCCCATGCCAAATTTCATCAGCTGCACGTGGAGCTAATTGAACAGTGATATGATCCAGGAGGGACTGTCGACTGCATTATATAAGTAATTATGAGTGAAGGCATCCAGAAGTGGAGAAAACAAATACTGTTATTATGCATTTTCAACATACAATAATGAAGTGACAGGTAACATAGACCCTTAAGAACACAACTATTTAATGCTATGCACTTTTGTATTGATGCCAGTAAATATTTGTTTTACATCTTTAGTTTTGTTCTATTTGGTTCTTTTTTTCTTTTTCTTTTTTTGAAATTCAAGCAACAGGACAGCATAGTATCACAAAAAGATGAACAAAGAATATGAAGGTTTGACCTAAGTTCCATACCTAAGCATTCCTTCATTAAACTTGATTGGATCCATTTTCATCCGAACATAACCTAATTCCCTACCAGCTCTAGGAGCGATAGTGATCTACATCAGAGAGAAAAAAAAAACAGTTAAGTTTGCTGGTCGAGAAAAAACAGAAAAGTGAAAGACCTTTTTATAACAAAATACACAAGAAAAAGAGAGAGAATTGTCAAATGTACATACAAATTCAATGTTTTTAAGATCAGGAAAGTTCACAGCCACAACAGCCATTGCAGCTTCATTAACAGCTACTTTTCTCCAAGTCTCTGGGTTTCTTTCTTTTCTATCCAGCATGCCTCTTTCTTCCATTTGTGCAGCTTGTAATAAATCATCAGTAGTAATCTGCAGGAGTGCAACAATCACATGCAAAGAAATTTATGATTGCAATTGTCAAAAGTGCATGTCATCACAATAGAACAACAAGCAAGATATTCTCTTCCTTCTTTCTCTTTCCTTTATGTCTGTCAAAAGCGAAACTAATAAAAATATTCTCTATAGCTGGGGTATGCAGTTAAAGAAAGTATTTAATACATAAATAAATACACTAAGAAGATTAATGTTTAAAATTACCTCAGTCCTTCCATCACGCATCATATTGATGGCAGCAACCTCCACAATATTAGCTAGCTCTGCACCAACCATTCCATCAGTCATACTAGCAACAGCCATATAGTCCACATCTTCAGCCATTGGCTTTTTACGTGCATGGACCTATAACCAATAGAAGAATTTGTACGCAAAACATAAAAATCCAGCAAAACAGAACACTACTGCATACATACAGTTTACATTATATGAGCTGCTACCTTCAATATTTCTATGCGACCTATAAGGCCAGGTTTAGGGATATATATTTTCCGATCAAATCGCCCAGGTCTAACAAGGGCTGGATCCAGAATGTCTGGTCTATTTGTAGAAGCAATGGTGATGACTTCCCCTCTTCCTTCAAACCCGTCTAAGCAAACTAGGAGCTGGATCATATAGCAGAGTATAAATCAAGAATAGAGATTTTAGTTCAGAATGGCTGTTCAAAAGTTAAGACACATACTTTACCTGATTAAGGGTCGCATCTCGCTCCTGTCCACCTGAACCCTTAATCAAGCCACGCTCTCTTCCTACAGCATCCAACTCATCAATGAAGACAACAGACGGAGCCTGAGAAAATAAAATAACAGACACTAGTTAATATATTTCATCTTTCAACTATAATGCATATGCGAGAAGCTGGAGAAGCTAGATAAGTTACAAGGATCACAAGAACAGAAAAGATAGTTGAGAAATACACACTTGCCAGTTAGAAAAGGATAAAGAACTAGGTGTACAGAGATAAGTCAAGTTTTGATGTTAAGTGGCAAAAAAATGTAATAGTGGGATTTGGACGCAAGAACCAAATATATGAATAAGTTGACTTAACTAGAAGTGAATAAAAAAGTCATGACAGTGTAATAGAACAGACTAACACATACATTTTCTCTGGCTTCTTGGTAAAGTGCTCGCACACGAGAAGCCCCAACTCCAACATATATCTCCACAAACTGTGAAGCAGAAATAGAGAAGAAATTAACACCTGCCTCTCCAGCCACTGCTTTTGCTAGCAAAGTTTTCCCCACCCCAGGAGGGCCACAAAGAAGTATACCACCTGATTATGGAAATAAGTTTAGTACAGAGCACAAGGATAGATAACTAAATCTAAGTTATAATAAAAGAATTGGAATATGGGAATCAAAGGTTTGACTCGGAAACAGCCTCCGTTCTTGTAAGGCTGCTTGCATTGAACCTTGCCCAGGCGGCTAGGCCCATGCACTCATCGGCCTTTTTCTTATGGTGTTCTCAAGAAGCCATAGAGAGGGGAAAAGTTTAAAATAAAAACATTTTATTCACTCTACTAAACTGAAGTTATATGCTACTTCACAAGCCTAAGAAACGTTATCAAAACTGGGATCAACACAAACCAACATGTGAACCAAATGACTAGATGATATGAAACACTCCTATGCTTCTACAGATCACTGAAGGACCTATGAAAATTCTAGGAAAGGAAAACCAAAATGTGGTACAGTGGTACTCTGGTAGATAAGAAGTAATCCAACCAAATCAGGAGCACTTGTAAGGAACACAAATATATGGAGGGATTGGACGTAACAAGATATAAGGGAAAAATAATGAAATGCAAAATAATGGATAAACTAGAAATAATCACTTGGAACATTAGTGTTCCAATTTTCCATGATAAAAAGAACTTCTATGACTATAAGACCAGCCATGGTTTCTGCACAGGGATGTAGCAAAATGAAAGTTGATTAGCAATTCCTCAATGTGAACAGAAGGGCACCAATTACGAGATTAACGTGGCAAACAAACAACAAAACCTCTTCTCCAGCATTTACACCCCCCACCCCAGCATCGAAAAAAAGTAAAAGAGTAATTCCAAATGACAAGAGATGCAACTATGGTGCCTTTTCAATGCTACACCAAGTACAACTTCCTTATTGAAGTTGAAGCTCAAAATGAATATAAAGAATTATTAAAATGGCTTAGCAGTGTTGAGAAAAAAATATCACCTGGAATTTTCACTCCTCTCCTTCGGTACATTTCTCCGTGTGTGAAAAACTTCACAATCTCCTCAAGCTCAAGACGAATTTTACCCAGCCCGGCAACATCTGAGAACTTCACGTCCACGCCTCTCTCCAGATACTGAGGAAGTCTTTTATTCTGTGCCCTTCTTACTCGGGCCCCTGATTTCATGAATTGCATAGCCATTTTCAAGTAAGGATTTTGCTCACCTTTCCCTTCCTCAATCTCATTTTCCTCACCCTCAATTCCCTCCATTCCCTCCATTTCCCTCTCTAACTCTCTCATTTTCTTCCTCTCCTCATCCTCAGCTTTCTCAATCTTCAGTCTATCCTCATAATCCTTCTTTTGCCTCCTATAACTCAACACCACTGTCCTATAAAAAATAACAAAGAACACTAAGCCAAGCGCAGTTGCCACATTTGGATCCCTTGCCAAATCTGCCCATACATACGCCATTTGTTGGTAATTCTTCCTTGCCTCACGCAATGACTCCTCGTATTTCTTTTTCCTTATCTCCCTTTTTCTTCTCCTTTCCTCCTCTTTCTTCTGAGTCCTTATAGCTTTATCAATCATCTCTCTTTCTTCCCTCATCCTCTTCAAATCCACTTTCTTCTGCCTCTGCAACTCCTCCCTCACCCGCCTCCATTCTAGAGCTCTCTTTGATTCCTTCTTCGGCTTCACAAACGAAAACATAAAAGCTGGCACCTTCGACAAGAACCCCAAATAAGGAGAAGGCACCTCAGGTATTTTAACTGGGGGTGTATATGAATTGACACACAAAGACTCAATCTTTAAATCATCCCAGGAATCCCAGAACTTCTTATTACTCTCAACCGTCGGTAACACTGCTCTTAACACTTTAGAATCATCCAAAACCACCAAAACTGGCTCAGTTCGCTGCCTCAAAGTAGCAGTGGCTGGCTTAATTATGTGCCTAAGCTTCCCATCTTTTCTCAATTCCAATAATTCAGTGTAAGGAATGCGGTTTGAGACCACAGGAAGTCCCTGAGACCAAGATTTCAATTCCTCAGGCGATAAGGCTTCAGCTTTTCTGGATACAGGCTTCTTGGATGCTCGTTTCTTCTGTTTTTCAGTAGAGGCGGCAAGGGCGATGGGTTGGGGGAGAGAAGCGGAAATAACAGTGAGAGTGACTGAAAGCTTGAGGAGATTGAAGTGGGTATTCCGGGTTTTTTCCTTAACGTCATTGTCAGGTTGTGGGTTCTGAAATTGAGATGAAATAAAAGAAAAAGTGGGGTAATCTTGTGGGTTTTTGATGGTTTTAATTTTAGATTTTCCGAAAGGGGGAGAGGACGATAGTGAAGAAGAAAACCCAAGAAAACGTTGACTGGCCATGGAGGTTTTTAAACGAAGATGAAGATTTCAGACTACATTTTTATCAGAAAGGGGGACCAATGATGTTGAAGGGAAGAGGATGAAACCGGCGGTTTAGAGAGCATGAGCTTCAGATTTCAGCGGGCTATGAAATTGAACTATTGAATGAGAGCTGCTGGGTTCTGTGAAATTTTAGATACAGAAGAGACAGAAAGAAGGAGAAAGCAGCGGATTCGAGTAATGCTCAAATTACCAATGAAACGACAGTGTTCTTAATAAAACCACTCCTGGAGTGTTGATAGGCTGTAAACGACTTTGTTTAGTGTTTTAGGCGTGTATGCCATTTTGCAAGCACCAGTTGTCGTTTATAGTTTAAAACTGACAGATGATAAATCAGCTATGATCTCACACACACGGGAATAATGGGAAAAAATATCACCACCTTATTAACTAAACAATGAAGCATTACTTATTGATCATATAACATGAAGATTAAAAGGATCATTAATAACTATCGGGTGTGTAGTTCAAGTGATATCAAATTCTACCAAGAGTATTATTTCCAGTTTCTCTTACCTTATACATCAATTTTGGTTAAAGGAAAAAGAATTCAACCGACCAAGGATGTTAATTCTAATGATGAAACTTAATGTTTTAAACTTTTAGGTTAGCTTCCACTCCATTTTGATGGCCAAACCTCTCATGCTTTGGCTTGTGAAGTTGATATGTGAAAAAGCTTGTGCGGTAATCTATGACATGATTGGGAAGAGAAGAAAAGCTTGGAATATGCATGCTAAGATATTAGCTGCAATTAAATGATTGATCAACACATTCCCATCATCCTATATCAGAAAAAGCCATCTTACTTATATTTTTTTACAGAAAGAGCATCATCATCCACCCAAGCAACAAAAGTTTGGAAGACAGAAATATTGATCGTATGGAAGTAGCAAGTATGGAATTTCATATCCTACGATGCTAGGATCTTGTAATTGCATCGGGGGAAGTAATGTGATTCAGTTCCTGGACAGCCATATCACATCCTGGATAGCAGATGTGGCCAGCAAGAAGCAGCTGAAGAAAGTGAAGGCTATTGATATGGCAACATGGTCACAGAAGATATGTAAAGGCTTACAAAAATTTGGTAGAGCTGTATGCTGTATTCCAATGCGGTTCAGGTTGGTCACCCCAGATGCAGCAGACCCTGCACTCATCATTACATATGCAAACACCTGCAATATAAATACATTCAGGTCTTTGTAAAGCAGCAGTTAACCACAAAGTGAATTTCAACAGTGAGATATGAATTTAATGTGAACTGTCCTAGCAATCTGTATTGGGGATTGTTGTCATGATCATTTCAATTCAACCTTCCACCTGGTCACGCAGTTTAAATATTGACAGGACACTAAAATGCTAGAAATTGATTATACGAGCTAGGATAGGATTCAGGTGTACGAGATTCAGCAGCATGTACAATAATTGCTCATCTATTTTGACAACATTCATCCCATTCTCAATCAAATTTTAAGCAAGACAAGCTTTCCTTCCTTCCGAGACAGCACCGAAACTGAAGTGTGCTTCTATGAATTTTATTTGGCAGGTATATAAGTTTCCAATTACAATGGATTTGTTTCACAGCCTAACAACATTATCTAAGCAAGTCAAGCTAGCTCTCATAAATTATCAGTATACACAGGGACTGTAGGATTAGATCCTTAGCGCAATTAATAATTTAGGAATGAAAAGAAAAAAATATTGACACCAAGAAGGCAAGAATATCGCATTTGCATACAAGATAAAATTTCCATTTACTAAATGTGATTGTGGTGCCTCAGAATTTCCATTCTGTACTCTCAACTCCCACCTAAAGCAGACAATAACAGAACATTAAAATGACTCACTGTACCTGATCCCCAGCAAAAATAAGCCATGCATGATTTCTTGAGGGAATCACTGGAGCCTTCCTAATCAGCCTTGATGTGCCAATGAGTAGTTGAAGCAAGGAGTGAGCCGCAACAGCTGCTGCAACTCCAACCAGATATCTGCTCAGGAAAACATTCAACAAATTTTTAATCATTCAAATTGTGTTTCTAAACTACATTATTTTCTAAGATATCATAATTCAAAAGATACCATTTGAATGCCCTCCTGCTAGAAAGGCTCACACTTATTAGATGAACTATAACTAATTTAGTGCAAGGAGAAACCCCATTCTCAAATCCCCAATCCCCTCCCCCTTCTGTAAGAGACCCATATACCCTCAGAGGCTCACAGCTGATGCTGAAATATATTACATGCCACAACTAGTGGTACCTAAGAAAGCCATATTCACTTGTTTTAATTTGCAGCTTGTTTTATTATAAAAAAAAAAAATTTGATTGATTCATCGTGAAAAAAAAACACAATATTGAAACTGAAATTGGAAATGAGACAAATTCACCCCCAATGCATGCCATAAAAAATAGTTTTTCTTTTTAAGAACAATATCAGAGTTGCACGGCCATAATTATTCAACTGCACAAAAACTGGAGCTCAAAAATTTCTCAACCCAAAGAAGGATCTATAAGGAGACAAATGAAAAGAAGAAAATTCCTTTTTTTTTTTTTAAAAAAAAAAAAACTCACGGGTCTGATTCTGTTCATTCAAATGCCATGAAAATGGATAGTGGAGTTCCCAATTTTTTTTGTTTCTTAATAGTGACAAAACCAAGGGCAATTTCGTCAGCTTAACATTCCAGAGATTCTCACAAGCCACAACATTACAAATAAAACAGGACAAGACCCTACCCAAAGAAAACTACCACATAAACACGTTATATGTTTGGGTACTAAGAAAAGAGAGGGAAGCAGAAAATTTACAGAGACTATGACTCTGGTCCTTGTTGCAGAAAACAGGCCATAACTCGATCTATGCTTAAAAAAACTGATGTTCTGAATTTGAGGTTTCAATTTCTTTCCAATTAAAAAAAACTACAAAAAAACTCAATTCCTTTCCTAATTTTCCTAGAATGTGTTCACTACATTTAACCTCAACAAAGTCCCACTTTCCCCTCCTTTTCCTCACTTTTCCCCGGAAAACAAACTAGCGGCCAAGGAGAAAACCCAGCAACGAAAGCAGCTAGCTTACAAGGAAGCAAATGAAGGGTATTAAGGTAATTTAAGTATCTTACTCGAATGACTCAGAGAAGGACCACTTGGAGTGAACAGGGAGCTGAAACCCATAAATTGAAACGGTGCTCGCTTCCTTGGCTGTTACCATAAATGACAGCGCTATCACCGAGGTTCCTATGCACAACAGCCGAATAACCATCTGTACCAAGTCGGCCTTCCGCTGGACACCGCTACTCCGTTGGTTCCTCATCTCCGCACCCACGAGGGACCCACCCATTGCACCATTCTCCAGAACTTTAGCCTCCGACAGCTGAACCACCACTTCCTCCGGCGATTTCAGATCACTCATCATCTCTCCCTCTAAGAAAGGGGTTACTGGTGACTCTGTGAGAGTGTGAGTACTAGCAATAGCTTAAGCTACCAGTTTAAGAAGAGAGCAAGAGAGAGCGAGAGAGCGAGAGAGCGAGAGAGTCAGACTGTCAGAGTGAATGAGAAAACAAAGCGGGTGAATGGGAATGGAGGTTTCACACTGGTCACCTTAGCTCCCTCCACTGACTTGTCATTCATTTTGTACAAACTTTCTAAATCTTGTGAAATAATTTTTTTTTGCCTTGGTTAGAGATTGAAACAATTCTTAGGCATCAAATTGAGGCAAGTCTTTTTAATGCTCCATAGTTTCAAACATTCTTAATTTTTTTTATTTTTTGGCTTTTCTAATTAATGTGTTATATATTCGTCCTTAATAATTAATACTGTTTTGTCTTTTTAACTAGTTGTTTTTTAATAATTTTTTAATTTTTATTAGTTAAACTAAAAATATTCAAACTTAAAAATTTGGCCTTATTCTTACTTTCGGTTGGCCTCACTCACTCGTGAAGTTAAGATATATTTTTTAAGTGTAAGTACCGCCATCCTTAAACATAATAATTAAATTCATGTTATCTTTAAAGAAATAATTGTTACTTACTCTCATTAGGAGTAGTAGTGAGCCGATTGAGTTCGTTAGCAACTTATTAACAATTTAAATATAGCTTGACTTGTTTTTGAAATAAATCGGTTCAAACAAGTTTTAGTAAAATAAGTCGAGTTCAATTTTTTTAAAATTCAACTTGTTAGTTCAGAAATTAACTCTTTTAATATTTTTAATATATATTATATTTATATATTTATATGTAAACAATAACATAAATTATACTTTGGTTTGATAGTTATTCAAATAATTATTTAATAGGTTATGAGTACAAAATCCTCTTCAATACAAAACTTTTGAAAAATTTAGAAACTCTTAACAAAGTGAGCTCGAGCTTATCTAAATCTTGACAAGCCAAGTCAAATTTTGCTAAAACTGGTGTCGTTACCACCCCTAACTCTCATTAATATAATAATGCTTTAGTCTTAAATAAAAAGGCTATACTACTTTATGGATAAGTAAGATTTTTACGTAATTATTTCCCACAATAAGGAAAAGACTAAAGATTTAGAAATTCAAAACCCCACCCACACCACAGGCCATAGACAAATCGACGAAGGAAAACAAATTGGATCGAAAGCCAGCTTTTTCTACCAATCTTCTACCTAAAAAGAGTTGGTATTATATTCCTTGTATCAAAAGATTCACCTATGGAGTACACAATTAAAGTAATTCTCAGTATTAAAAACAAATGGCACAACACAAAATTCTCATACTGGAGATTCAAGAAAGAAAATTCACGTTTAGGTGAACACCCTAAACTCTTAATAGTATGTATATTTGAACTGCTGAAGCAGTGATACAATTGTTTACAACACTATAGGATAATATTAGTAAAGGTGAGCTGAGCATCTAATCTAGACTCCAAACATCAGATCCATGACTTTGGACACCAATGATTTTGTTGGGGAAGCAATTGCACCTCCTGTCTGCCGTCCATTTGCATTGATGTTCTGAAGATAATAGGGGCGAGAAGGAGCACTCAATGTGTTGAATTCTGAGGTTCTCGAAGATGATGAAGGTGGTAAGGGCATAAACCCCTGGTTGTTAAGCCTTTCAATCAAAGCCTGACGTTGCATTGGATCCAGAGGCTTCACACCAACAATTAGTACCCCATTAATTTGCATCCCGTTCTTGTTAAGAGCCTTTTGAGCATCAGCTCGATTCTGCATCATAGACAAAGTTCGTCAGACAATGGTCAGCATTCAGTTAAGTACAGCCAGGCTGAACCGTGTAAACCCCCCACACTTGGCTAAATCACATAAACACAGATAAGATACTCTATCTGGATATTTTCACTAGATTTTCTGGGCATACTTCAGGAAAACATTAGTTTCAGTAGTAACTAAGTGTCTCAATAATGATTACAAAAAAAATCCAAATAAAGCTTCAGATATAAGACAGTTAGACAATTTTTATTTATTTTTTACTCTTTTTGTATATGTATAACTGATTATCAATAGACATGGTATCATATTTTATGTCACCATAAATTTCCAAAAACTGTTCAGAACTCAAAAGTAATCCACTCGTGAAACAAGATTAATGAGCTCCAAAGTTTCTAGGCATATTGTTTACGGTATAATTCTGGGACATTGGGACTTGAGAGCATTGCAAAATACATAAGAGATTAGAAGATATGGAAACCAAGAATTAAAAGTACATAGGAGTTTTCACATAAAGCAGTAAAATAGGAAACATATTACTAAATGAGACAATGTAAGATTTAGAATATTAACTTAAAACAACTGTTGGCATTCATCATATTAGGCCAATATGGACCATTTTTTCATTCCCGAGTACATTCTGGTAACAAGTTAAATCCCCGTTCACACAATCTCTTTTATAAGGCGCATGACTAGCATGCTTGTGACATTAGAGTGATGCTGAAAAACCATAGGTATAACAAGGAAGGAAGATACAATTAATGCTCAATAAAGAAAACTTTTATTTATAGCTTAAACAAGGGAACGATAGAAACCTGATATAAAATGTGCATCCAGTTAGCCTCTCTGGGACCAGGAACATGTTTCAAAATCATACCACACTTTTCAAACTCCCTCAAAACTAAATTTGTATCTGCTGGAGAAAATCTGCAAAGGAAAAACAATATTTGGACCAATAAGAAGTACATAAATGTCAATAACTCTAAGAATGATTCTGTATCTCAAACATAGCTCTACATGGCTTAGGCCTTTCGGAAGAGGAATCTCATGGGTGAATCCTAAAAGCTGCAATCAGAAAAACTTCACAAACTGGGAAAACTCCCAGAAAGAAAGTACATCACTCACTCTTTGAATATTTTTGTGTATAAGGCAGAAGCCTACATGTTCGAGAAATTCTTTATTTGTAGGGAAACATATCTGCTTAAATCTTGCTTAGAGGTATTCTCTAATACAACCACTCATAACTGTTCTTGGAACCTGCATGCTTTGTTGAACTTGTTCACCCCTTGGGATGCATAACTATAATCAATCATTGGTAGGCACCCTCAACTCCTTTGATCCATCTAAATTTGCACCAGCCAGCATTCAGTTCAATACTAATGACCAATCAGCATTAGTTTCTGCTGGAGTCCTATAACCTCAACTATAGAAGGTAAAGTGCAGGATATAGTAGTATTCTGTGTTATATTATTTTGTTTTAACATTCTCATGCATTGCCTAGATCAAAGAAAGTAGATGGAAAAGATGGAAGATGTTCTTCACTTAAGAGGATACAATATTGAGTTAAAGGTATAGGACCAAATGTAAACAAGAAAATAGTAATGAGTACTATAAAGGAATAACTTCGATTCGTTCAAAAATTATAGGAGTCCAAGTGATGGTGCTCAAGAAATAGCACCAAATTAGCATGAAGTAAACAATGTACAATCTCATGAAATATACTGGACCCATGTAAGTCATATAACTAATGGAGTGTTTTAACATCCAAATGCATGCATAAAGGTAAGTCAAACTCAAAAATCCACAAAAGATTTTGAACAACGAAATAGAGAAATGGTTATATATGATGCAAACTCATTTTCACATCAACTCATCTTAAGCAAGCTGATTTAAGAAAATATTTCCATGTGAGTGGAACAAATTACATGAGTACTTCTTTATCTCCATTCAATAATATGTACCATATGCTGCAGATATTCAAAAAAAACAAAAACAAGTACCTGATGCTGCATAAAAATTCTATAAGTGGTTGTCTTATTTTAAGATTTTGTGAATTTTATTTTATTTTTTAAAAAAGACATGTCAACTTTAATAGCTGTAGATGGAAGAAATATTTTGTGACGTTAAGATGAACTGTTGGATAAAACAAACATATGTAGAAGTAAAATTGTACCCGTAGACTGTAATCCATTCTTCGTCGTTGAGGTTCCCCACAGGCACGGAGTTCCTCTGAACCTCTGGCCTTGCAACTTCCCTTGGGGGAGGGAGAGTGACCAAAGCACCAGGCTGAACCACACCCTCAACTGGTGAACTCCTTCCTTTGTCCTCTTGCTCACTCCCACTCTTTCCAGGAGACCACCAACTCAAACCTGCTGAACCCTGTTGGTTTTGCTGCCCACCAATTAAAGCATAAGAAGTGCTGGCATCTGATTTGCTTTTTGGTGGAGTAGAAAATTCCCGACCAACAGATAGAACTGGAGTTCTAGGGTCTGATTTGGTTCCTGGGGATATTGGATAATCGGGGATCCCGGATTCAGGAGAAAAATCTGATCGGTCCTCCAAAGTAAAAACAGGCGGAGGCGGAAGATCTGAACTCCCAAAATTTTCACGCCATGAGGAAGATACTGCAGCTGCATGACCCGGACTTGAAAATTTTCCTCTTCGGGCAGAAACCGGTGAAGCCAAATCTTGGAAAAATAATGACTGCCTACCGGATCTTGGAGTTCTCTGTACCGTGGTGCTCATTATAGGAGAAAATTGTATATGCAAAGCGCAAACCTATAATCAAATACTTAAACCTCAGCTTGTTTCCAAGCACACAAAAAATAAACCTGTACAAAGGAAAGGGCAAAGTCAAACTCAAGTTACGCAAACAAAATAGATACATTGTTATCAACTTGGTAGATTATATTCACTTTCCCAATACAAAAAAATGCTTAACTTAATACATATCAACTGAACAGTGAACAGAAATATACAACAGCAGCAACAATAGTGAATTTGTAAACACTGATGAAGTAGTTGCTATCTAATTGAGCATAAGAACTAGGATTCCACAATGAATGAGTATATATACAGTAAAAACAGTTGAATTTTCCGAAAGCCTAGCACAGACTAACAAAGAACTATCTAAGCAATCGTCACAGAGCTATTTGATTTCGTCAAATTCACACCTATAATATAAACCCTTTTGTTTGCTTGCTGGGTTAGTCCAGAAACTTTTCCATTATTTTACTGCAAAAGCAACTTAACTGAAACGAGAAAGAAAGAAGAAAGAAAGTACCTTGTGGGATTTGAGAATGAGCACAGTTGGGATCGATGGGTTTCCGAATGGGAGGGGATCCTTGTCCAATTTATTGCTGGTTTTGGATTTTCCCTCCCAAAAGTTTCAGGGCAGAGCTGCTCGTACGTGAAGGAAAATTCAGCTGAAATTGAAAATGTTTAAAACCCTAAATCCTCCTTCCATTTCAAATTTTTGGTATAATTAAAAGTAAATTGACGTAAATAGCCTTGAACTATGAATCCAAGTTTGGAACCCGGTGCTTCGCCTGCGACCCATATGGGCTTCCTCTTTTTTTCTTAAATTAAATAAATAATTTTTTTTTATTAACATCAAAATGCCATTTTCCTCTCGAATCTTGTTGATGAGAGGGGAAAAAATCACAAGATTTTAAATTAAAATTTTTATTTACTCTTCTTGTCATAATAATAATTTATGGAATAAAATATCATAATAAAATTTAAATACTGAATACGTTACACATTTCTTTCCAATTTGAAGTATATTAATTAGAACAATTTTTATTTTACATAATCTTCAACAATTTTAACTGTTTACATTTTATAAAATATCATACACATATTCTCTAAATTTGCTTGATTTTATAAAAAATACCATACACATAATGTACAACAATTTTTAACAATTTACGTCTTATAAAGTACCATATCTAAAATCTCTAAAAAAAAATTTGACAATCTACGTCTTATAAAATTCCATGTTTATAACTCTAAAAACTTTGTCCATTTATATTGCAATATCAACTCAAAAATTGAACAAATTATATGTTAGGAAACAGTCCAAGTCACTAGTGATTTATAATGTTTAACTTATTTGTAGCGAATAGCCTAAATTTCTTTAACAAATCGTTGAATAATGGACTCATAATTGTTATTATTATTGAAGAAGCCCTTATAATCAACATAAATATTGAACTTCAAAATGGAGCAGAAAAGGGCTCCTTGAGGTTAAATTGATCTGGGGATTGATCAATAGCTGCAGTAGTACACAAGCATTGGCAAGCTTTATCATCAACTATTTTGGCACCCTCATTGATCTCAAAATGCTTCTCATCTTTGCCTTCATTATCTTCATCCATTTGCTTTATGATCTCCTTTGTTGGATCAAGTGGTCTAAGTCCCTACATTGACAAATGAATGTTTTATATTTTGGATGGATATAGAAATAAACTTTAATTCATATGGGTATTATATTGACCAATGCATATATATATATACACACCTCAATGAATATAGATGAGGCTTCACTAGGTTCTAACTTCTGCACTACCTCTGCAGCCACTTCCTGCATTCAAGCAATAAGAAAAATGATTAAAAAAACAAAATCTATATAATTCCATGGCCCACAATTGGAAGCAAAGCTTAATTGTGAGGTATATAGCACATGAATGGGAAGAAGAGAATAAAAAAAGGGAAAAAAGAGAAAGATGAGGAAAGGGGAAAGGAAGAGAGCTGAGTCGAGAGAGAGAGAGAGGATGGGAAATTAGAAAGAGATCACAATAAAATGATTACATACATATAATAGACAATTATACATGATTTTCAAAACCCTAATAAGAAAAATATTATTTTATCATATTTTCCGTGATCGATTCCAAAAGTGTGTGGTATATAAACAAGTTAGTGCTTAATTCATTGCTACTAATTTGATCTAATTAGTAGTAATTAATGAAATTTGCAGAATATAAAGAGAAGAGGGGAAGAGATCATGAGAGTAAACAAAAGGCAAGGGAATTTGGCTGCATACCCTTGCTTGGTTGAGTTGTGTTTGGCTCAAGGTTTTAGGCTCGAGCTCAATGGAGCAACAAATCTTGGCCATAAATAACACAAAATAGACAGGCAAATTTCCAAAACAAGCAAAATAGGTAGAACTTGCAGCCCATCACAATTCAATCACAAGCATATATATAGATATATTTAGATCAGAGAATTCATACACTTAATATAAAATGCAAAGAAGAGCATGGTAGTCACGGAGTCTAGGAGAACTTGATGAAAAGGAAATTTGAGGCCATAAAGCAAAAAGAAATCTCCTTCGCATTCACATCCCGTGCCCAAATTGTGCACAAAACAAAACCAACATTCAATTGGAGGGTTTGGGTTTATTTTTGTGGCCAAAATGTACATCTCTATGATTTTTATTGGTTGGTGAAGTTGATTGTATTAGCTGTAAAATTCAGTTTATTAACTGTCACGAAGGTTCTCAACCAATCCGTAAGTCACAGAAATATATTGGAAATATTTACTTTATGAATTGGATAGGAATAATTAATTTCAGTAAGATATTTTTACAATAATGTGAAATAATAATATATTAAGAAAATATTAGTTTTATCGATTGAGTTAATAATTGGTTAATATGGACAAAATTAATATCTAAATAATTGTGGGCTGAATTTGGCATGGTATGGACAATATGATAGGCCAATACTCCCTACTTGCACAACAATAAAATAGATGATGATCAAGAACTTCCTTGCCAATTCCAAATTCAAAACTCCAGCTGGGTCAGTCAAACTGAATATGCATAGTGTTAGGTGGAAGAACTCATAGAACAGGTGCCACATCCCACAGCTCTAATTATTATCTATGGTTGACAGAGTACCCTATAATTTTTTAAGTAATAACTAGTTTTAAATCCTAGAAGTGCACAAAAAATGATAGAAATTATAACTTTATTAAACAATTTTATCATAATATAGACCAACTATTTTTTTTTTTAAATATGATAAATATCATAGCATAATCATAATAATATAAAAGTGTACATGATTAATTATAACTAGTTAATTGTAGTTGGTAATCAATATATGTCATAAAAAATCATTAATACATATATAAGTGATAATTCTATAGAGTTAAATATTTTTATTTTTTTCAAATTGATGCATACATATTATGTAATAGTAAACGATAAGGTCCCTCTATTTTATAATAATATGTGTAGACATGTATTATATAGTAAATAGTTGGTTTAATATAAATTTAACAATATATATACATTCTATCGTGAATTGTTAATATATAAACCGATTTCATTGCTAGTAAATACTTCATCTTAAATTGCCAATAAATCCAATTAATTTTTATGTTAGTACACATTTTATCTTAATTTGTTAGTATCTCAATTGATTTATGTATTCATAAGGATACAAATAATAAATTTTGATGTCAATATTAATTTGTTATCCAGCTTTTTTTATGTTCGATGAAGTATACAATTCTGAAAATCTGCTCATCCAAACCCAAAAATTCCAAACAAAATATAACAATATATACAAGAGGAAATTCTATAATGGCCGAAATACCCTCAACCCAAAATAAGAGGAAATTGTTGTGATTTTTAAAATGGTAATGGGATGGGACAAGAAGCATTGTACATTTTCTTTTCATTTTCTTTTTTGAATGAAATAAATATATAACATGGAAAGATCCCTAGACAATGGGAGCAGGAAACACATAATGGAATTTTGGATTATATTATCAGAAACATGTTATGCTTCATGAAAATATAAAATAAGAGAAAAAAATCAATTGCAGTTAATAATTAATTAATCATGCAAATCATGTATACTGTGTATAGCATACAAGCCATGTGCTTGGTTTCATCATCCACATGCATACTCACACTATAGACACACCACTACTACTATAAACTACATTACTACTTAAACATATGACACCTCCATGGTCCATCCAGACATTTACTTCGTCTCCATGCCGACAGTCATATCAATGGCCAATGTACATGCATTGTACTTTTGTGTACCGTTAAAAGTCCCCTGCAACGTGCATTTGGATTCATTTGGCTAGGTGCCTCGGGACATAGGACGCGCATCCTAAATCGCCCTATATTTTAGAATGTTAGTTTGATAAGTGATTAAAAGAATATGTGCGTCTCAAGATGTAGTCTCATTTATACCTTTTATCATTCAATTTTAGTTTTTAAAATATATCAAGTTAAATTAATGAAATATACTTCAATTAAGAAATATTCTTTTTTGATAATTTACACTCACATTTATTTTTTAAATCATAATCACTTTGAACAATCTAAACACATTATAAAAATACAGTGAGACATAGACCATAATTTTTATCTCGTCAATCTAAATGAACCCTTGAAGAGTTTTATGTGTTGGGTTAGATTCCTATGAGGTGGGTATCTGTAGAAATCTATCTTTTGGAGAGGTTAGAATTGAAATATCACACTATTGATAAATGGATGATTATTTTTTTATTAATTGTGATTGTTACGTTATGGTGATAGTATATTTGTTAAACATTTGTACTATCAAGTCACAATCACATGCTATAGGGAAACCAATTAAAGGAAGTTCAAATTAAAATAAAATGTAGGAAAGGGTTGCTTTATTTATGGTACAGATATGAGAGATATGTAGAATTTAGCAAAAAAGATATAAAGTGCAAAAAAAGTAACCATATATTTTTCACTTAGTGACAAATTATGAAAAGAAAAACTTTACCAAAACAACATTTATAAAGCTTAGTATAACATGCTAATCTAGTCTTCTAATCTTTAATTTAAAATTTGATTAAGGATTTCCCTCCATATATCAATAAATAATTAACAACCTAGGAAAAACAATAATATTACAAAATTGACCCAAATATAGTTTAGTTACTAATTTAATCATAGTGGGTCCCCATGGAAGAGCAAATGTCTAGGATCGGGTGGACAGTTATATCAGCTCTCAATGTGTACCTAATTCTTTGTTAATTATTAATCCCTTCCCCCACAAATCACAATCCCACATGATCTTGCTGCTTCAACTTCTGCACCATTTTGCAAGCTAAGCTAAATATTTTAAATTTAGTATCTTTTTTATCTTTTCCCCTCCCATGTTGGTTTTCACAATTCCATTCTCCTTTTTTTTTCTTTTTTCTTTTTTTTATAAAAAAAAGCACTTTTCTATGTAAATGTTATGGTAAAAACGATATACGTACTAGTTATACTTAAATTCATAAATTTTTTCCTTTTATGTTAATATTTTAATAGATATATGCATAAATTGATTAAGTCAAACACCTCTTTCAAATTCACAAATTTCAAATTTTGAGAAATGAAGAGTACTCATCTCCATTATTGCAAAGACAAGCCATATAGTTTGGAGCATGGGCCATTTTCTATAGGTCATTGCTTTCACCTAAATGGTGGACCAACTCTTTTTTTTTTTTTTCAATTTCATAATTTCACATAAGATTTTCCTAACTAACGTTCAAAGAACACTTGATAAAATAAAATACATAGCTTAGAATTCTATGTAGATAATAAATCTATAAAGTTGAAATTTGATTCTAAATTTGCCAAATTAGGCAAAGAAAACAATTAAAATTACATTCTAGAACCAAATGGAGCTTTTGTAACCATTTTTTATTTTTTAACTTCTTTGGCTAAAATAAGAAAGCTAGAAATACGAATTTCTAAGACAAAATTTAGCAAAACAAAAGTGCTTGTTAAACTCATAACTCCACCTTAAAATTCTTACACTAGCACCCACTAGATCATATTCCGAAAATCTGGCCCGTTACGATGGTGGATCAAGTATTCATCTCCACCGTTGGATACACCGAAAATCAAACTTTGACTGAGAAATTGCTGATGATGATGAGCTCTTTGCATTTCTTTCTGCCTTCTCAGCTCCACAACTTTTCTATGGGAATTGGAGTGTTTGGTGGACACAAAGGTTGGACTCGCTGCCGGTCGGTATTCCGGTACTAACCGACCCGATTTGTATCGGACCCCACAAGCATTACACAATGTCTTTGGGCCCATAGGTCCAGTACGCCATTGTGGAGTCTTCTCGGATGCACAATGCAGGCATTTCCGACCCGAAAAGTCCGAATTCGAACCATCCCTCTTCTCAACAGACGTCGTTTTCACTTGCACCATTTTCGGTTCAACAGTCGTCGGCGTTGGGGCAACGAGGTGGAGGAGGCGCGTAGACCAATCTCCAGGTGCAGCGCGTGAGCGCTTGCTTCTGGCCTTCCCTGGGAGTGGGGTTTCCGGATGGAAAAACGGTGCTTTGCGAGGCGTTTCAGAGGAGGAAGACGATTCAGGAGTTTGAGGTTTGGTGCCAAATGTAGAAACTCTACCGGTATTACCGGAGAGAAGGTGGAGTGTTTTTAGTTCATCTTCGGCTGAGAATGAGTCTTCCACGAAGTTCGATAGCCATTCCAGCTCGGCCAAGTCATCGTACTGTAATGAAAACACAATCCCAAGAAGAAAAAAAAAAAGTCAAAATTCAAATTTTAAAAATAATATAATTACAGCGAATTTAACGGAAAATCAATTTGTGAATTACCGGAACACATAGATCACCGGAGAATTGTGTATCACAGAAGCTTCGAGATAGCATATTGCCGGATAAATTATAGCCTCCGCCGGAAACAGAGGAATTGCAACCGTCAACGGCAGTTACGGTTGACGAATCGCCGGAATTTCCGGCAACATTATTGAAAAAACCGTCCGCAACTATAGCATCTGCGTTTGAAAAATCCAGGAGGTCGTCAATGGTGAACTGGTCGCTAGGCTTGTGGTCGGCGTTCCGCTTCTCAGGAGAGAACTGTTCCGGTCCGGCACCACCGAAATAGCCGCCAAGGAAGTATTCCGGGACTTCCATCGACGCAGAGTTTGAAAAATTGACGGCAAATGGAGAGAGAGAACGAGCAAGAGGGAATTCTTTTCACTCGTTCGTGTCTGAGAGAAGAGAAGGAGTGAGAGTGGTGGGTTTTGATGAGTAAGGGAAGGGTAGAATGGAAATTTTAAAAAGATTGAAGCATCTTTTTACATGCAAAATTAAATTAAATAATGAGAAGCGACATGCAAGTTCTGTAAAGTTAATTAAAATAGGAATAATTATATTAATTTGCCTAAATATGATTTGCCTTTGTCCTCAATTAAATAGAAAATTCTTTTTACAAAGGTAAAACCAATAAATTTCAAACTACTTTTTATTTACCAACAAAAATTATTATCTCAAACTCGCATTTTACTTTCAAATTATTTCTAATGAGTATTATGAAGGCGCTTGTTAAAGTTTTATATATATAATATTTATAATATTAATTACGGTAATTAATTATAATTTTAGTATTATATAATATATAAATTATTATTTGTGAAAATTTAATTTTAAAATATTATATTTATTACATTTGAACAAATATGTTTAGAATACTAGTTAAAAAAATTCATATATTATATAAATTAAGACATAGGAAACAACCCTAGAACTCAAAATCAATATTTTTACATAAGAATTATAATCATTTTAGCTAAAACTTCCAATCTAAAAACAAAACCTAAACATAAAAAATCTGTATTATATTAGATTGTGATACACTAATACACCCACTTTACCAAAAGTGTTTGAGTTTTTTTTTTTTTTTTCTCATGGTTTTTCTTTTTGCAATATGTAATGTGTTGTGAGAAGTATCATGTCCTCGAACAACTTTTTTCTTCATCTTAATTTCAATGAATTTTCTTCTCTATCAAAATAAATATCTATAATATTTTTAAAATTTGTGTTCACATTTTATTAATCTGAAAAACTGTATGAAAGAGAATAATCCGAAAAAGAAATTATTAAGATAAATTAGTAAATAAAGCATTATATAAGCACAATTCTAAGCTGTCAATTAAAAGGACAATAGCTAGGCCAGTTATATTCATTCACATTTCAATTAATGAATTAACTAATACAATGATTAATTGTTTACAATAATGAAATTAATTCTTCAAATTTTCAATCCCTAAACAATTGCTCTCTTGCAGGTTTTGGAGTCTGTGACTTTTCTTCAATAGTGTCCAAGTTTACAGCTTGATTCCTCTGCTCCTAATAATTTTATTTCATTGAAAGTTGTGCAATTTATTTTCAATAAAAAAATTTATTTAAAATTAATTGTACTTTTTTCTACCCCTCTTGCCCTATCATTGCTTGTTATTATATTCTCTACTCACGTTTTAGCACGATACTAACAGCTCAACTTAATCAAATTAACGGTAATGATCTTGTCCACATGGCTTCTTTAATTGCAAGATTTTTCACTTTTTTATAAAAACTCTTTTTCTTCAAAGAATAAAGTTTAAAACTTTTTTATGAAAAATATTAACAACTTTGTTTAGTTGCTTAGTAAGAAAATTATGAAAATTACTTTCCATGTAACAATTAATTACTAATCATGCTATGACACAAGATATTTGTTTTAATTGTTGATTGGAAGAGGCCGTAAAAAATAAGATTTATATAAATTTTTTAGTTGTGTCATAGATACATTTCTTTCTATCTTATATAAAAAATAAAAAAAAATCGTAATTGAATTATTCTTTCAACCCTAATCCAACATTTTATATAGGTGTGGGTCCACTGAGCACGTGAGAAAGAAAGAGGAGAGTATGAGGGATCATGTGAGGATTGATAGGGTTGGGTTTAGGAAGAAAAAGAAGGCAATTAAGCAATTGAGGCAGTCAAGTTAATTGCACGTGGTTGGAATAGTGGAATCTATGAATAAATGAAAGGTTGGGCCTGGGTGGATGCCTCTCTTTTCTTCGGTGCTTCCCACACGTGCAATGTAGTCAGCTTGTCCAAAACTAACATGGTATTACGTGCAAGGATGTCACATATCACACGTGCCAACTAAATTTAATTTTGGGCCCAATAGGCCTATGTTGGCTGCCTATTCTGATATGATATTAGCCCATTCAAAGCCAGACCTAGTCATTGCACCTGGCAATTTCTTGAAACTTAGTAGAACAAAAAACATTGATAATATATAGGCCCATTGGGTTTTGACTTGACAATTGTATGTCAAAATTTGATCAGGCTAGAAGAAGACTAACTTTGTATTGTATTTATCTATAAGTCGATCTAAATTTGACGCATCATGTGTTAGCAAGGAAAAAAAAAGAAAAAAAAGAAAAAAGGAATCACAACCCAATCTAAAGTAAATGTCCTCATGAACATTTGTTCGAATTAGATCGAATAACTAATCCTGACTAATCAAATTGTCATTTCAATTTCGATTTTGGTTTTTTTTTTAGAGAAAGATAGTGTTAGTATGCTAGATTGGAGGGTACTTGGAGTTTAAATCGAGTCTAACAGTTAGAGGATCATGTCTCATATTGTCTGCGTACTAGAGTAGTGATCTTGGATTTATAAAAGGTGTCATTCTTTTGTTGTTATATGCATTTTGAAAAACTATACAAGCATTTCTAGAAAACGAGTAAGGCTAAAGCAAACAATATATGACATGTGATGTTTAGTATCTGAGGCTTAGGTACCAACCAAGTCCTGATTGTGTACCAGAAGTTATTCGGGTTTGGAATAGGAGGGATGAAGGGCTAAAGCAAACAATATATGATCCGTGACATTTGGTATTAGAGGCTCAGAGCCACTCAGGCACCAACCAAGTCCCCATTGTGTACTAAAGTTTATCTGGGTCTGGAATGGGAAGGATGAAGTTCGGTTTGTATGACAAAATTCAAATTTCTTTGGTAAGTATTGTCAAAAGCAACTAGTAGAAGTTATCTTATCCAACTTCACCCATGCTGTCTCTTAGCCCATCTCCAACACAAATGGAGATCTCTTGTGCTAATAAACCCCATCATATCCATTATATCTCAATATCTCACACCCATCATCCCATCATCATCATCATCCATCCAGTCTTGTCTTGTATATATCTTTCAGCATTGACTCATGTCATGTTATGTATATGTTGCGTATGTACTATGTAATGTTAATTGTTATGCATGCATACAGATGGATAGCAATGCCATCATGAGTTTGTCTCTCATTCTTCATAAACATTAACGTTTTAGATTTATTTTTTTCTTAAAAGAAAAAAAAAAAAAACTGTAAATGGTAATAATACTGATAGTTATTATTATTTATTTTTTTCTGAAAAAAAAAAAGCAATAAAATCGAGACGCATGCAAGAACCTCATCATGGTGTCCTCTCTGTCCCACGCAAGCCTTTCCCTCCATACCTTTTGTATTTTTTAAGCTTCTGATCCGCGCATTATCTTCCCTCAACGATCACCTACTTCCCCCAATTTACTCTTTTGCCATCAATTCACATGTTTCCTCCTTTCTCCTACTCTTTTTTTTTTGAATGACAAAATTGCCACCAACGGAAACTTGCACTTTTATTCTTGCAGTTTTTGAAGGCATATTCCTATTGTAATTTCTTTGTTTCATATTAGTTAAACTATAATGACTAAAACATACATATATACTGAGCAATCATTATAAATAAGAATCGTATCTACTATTAATTAAGTAAAACTTTGTAAGACTTACGTAAAAATAGGCATTAATCATTATGTAGTTTTTTTTTTTTTTTGAGTCATTTTAAATTTATGTATTATCTATGAGAAAAATATCACAAATAACCATAAAATCAATCAAATTGTTCTTGTTCAAATATGATTTGTAAGATGATTTAGTTCATGTGAATTGATAGTAACCCAATCAATATAATTTATGTTGACTCGGTTTTAAGATATATATTTTTTTAAGTGATTTAAGGTATATTCATTAAATTTTTTTGAGAAATTATAATATAGAATCAATAGTTAAAATTATTGTAGAAATAAAAAATGGTTGTTAATTACTTGAAATTCTATGATAACCTCAAATTTGAAATTTTAGATTTTAGTAAAAAAAAGAAAGAAATGAAATTCAAAGCAAAGCATCATCTTAGAATTTTTGGGTTAAGAAAGGATTAAAGATCCGTGGGGGTAATTTCGACATTGAGGCGGAAAAAAACCCGCGAATTCTAGCCATTTCGGGTGACTCCCAAGTTTCAACGGTTTTGCGGGAAATTCATCTGACAGTGGAAAAGGGGCATTTTGGTCATTCTGCTTTTTCATCCATTTTGAAAAATTTATGAAAAAATAATTTGGGGCACCATTCCCATGTACAGTTGAGCAAAGACCTCTGAGCCGAAAGTGACGAACCAATGAAAACAGAGAGCAAAGCTCGGCAACAAAAACACATGAACCCAAAACCAAAAACAAAAAGCAAACCGAAGCAGTAAGTACTTTCCTCTGCCTCCTGTATCAGCTAGGGTTTGCTCTTTTAATTTTCAAAAAGCATTTCGCTTCCACAAAAGCAAAATCACAGTGCCAGAGATTCCCCATTAGCTCCAAAAAATCTATCTTTTTCTGTTTTTGTACAATAGATTTTCACTGTGTACCTCTCTGGGCCCCTGTCAATGGCATTTGTTTGCGCATTTGCTTATTTGAAAGCTTAGAAAATGATCCAGAGATCGAAAGCAAGACAGTTGAGAGGATGAAGATGGCTGGGATGGCGTCGTTTTGCTTGGTTCTCACGTTGTGAGCAAGATCAGTTGGTGTCGTCACAGTTTCAGAGTTTAAGTTTGGATCAGCATCATCTTCGAAGGTCTTTGTTTTGAGAATTGAGGATTAGTTGAGTGAAGTCTGGCCCAAAACGTTTCTGGGTATTTCTGTTTTTGACATTCTAGGAAACGGTTTCGGTATATGGGAATGTTTTGGGGAATCAGATCGTTGGTGTTCTTAGCATGAGGTTGGTATAAAAGCTCTGATCTCAAAAGATTTACGGTTTCTTGTGTTTGAGGCTGTCTCTATTGAGAACACAATTATAACTACGTTTCTGCTCGGGATATTGCTGTCTTTTGTCTTTTTTTTTATCATCGGTGCAGTTCCCAATCTCGCCGTTTTAACTACAAATTTGCAATGTATTCTCTTTCTTAGAGACGCATCAGGGGTGCTTTGTTGTGCTTAAGCTGTACAAAATTCTTGGACTTGTGGTTAACTTAAGCCACTTGGGTTTGGTATCAACTTCTGTTGGGGAATTTGGGTTCTGAGGTAGTTAGAAATGGCAATGTCCTGCAAGGATGGTAAAGCAGTGTTGGACAACGGCAAGTATGTCCGCTACACACCTGAGCAGGTTGAAGCCCTTGAGAGGCTTTATCATGAATGCCCAAAACCCAGTTCCATTCGCCGCCAACAGCTTATCCGTGAGTGCCCTATTCTCTCAAACATTGAGCCGAAGCAGATCAAAGTTTGGTTCCAGAATAGAAGGTATAATTCGCTGCAGTGCCAAGTTTTGTTCTTTGTTGTTGATGTTCTATTATGTGACTTGCCGAGTAAAGGAAAGCTTAAATTTTCTTTTGGTTTTCTTAATGATTGTGAGGTTGTTGGAAGTGAATGTCTATAAACACCATTTTTAGCCTACATTTCTTCTGCTACAAATGTAATAACTACTAGTATTTTTTTCATTTTTAAAGTTTCTTGCTGACCGTGGTTGTTTATCGATGAGAGAACTGACCAAAATACTAGAAAGTGAAATCTTTTTAATTATGTTGAGTTGTTGATGATGATGGAAAGATGCACCAAATAATGGGAAGTTTTACTTTATTTTATGAGCATGCAATTAACTATGTATTTCTATTTTGTTTTTCAGATGCAGAGAGAAGCAGAGGAAAGAGGCTTCACGTCTTCAAGCTGTGAATAGGAAGCTGACAGCCATGAACAAGCTTCTGATGGAGGAGAACGATAGGTTGCAGAAGCAGGTGTCCCATCTGGTGTATGAGAATGGCTACTTTCGTCAACATACCCAGAACGTGAGAATAATATGCGTTTCCCTTTAGTTACCAAACAGTCTGTTGTCTCTGGAGAAAGTGAGACCATCCAAAGAAGTTTTTCTTTTGTTGATTCATTAGAGGCTGTCAGGCTAATATTTAATGTGTAATCATTTTAATCTTCTAAGGTTGCAAGTTTCCTCTTTCTCCCTTAAAATAGCAAATACTGCACCCAATAGTTTTAATCTTTTCCTTAATACTAAATTGCGTGGGAATTGAGATATAAAGGTATTTCCTTTACAGACTACGCTTGCAACCAAAGACACAAGCTGTGAATCAGTGGTGACGAGTGGTCAACAGAATTTGACAAGTCAGCATCCGCCCAGGGATGCAAGTCCTGCAGGGTTAGTGGAGATATGGTTGTTGGGTCCCTTTCTGTCATCGTGCTTTGTAACCACCTTGTTGTGTGTACTTGTGGCTTATGAATTCATGTTTGTATTTTTCCCAGGCTATTGTCCATTGCAGAAGAGACTTTAGCAGAGTTTCTTTCAAAGGCCACTGGAACTGCCGTGGAGTGGGTCCAAATGCCTGGAATGAAGGTAACCCTGTCCTTAATTTAATTAATTGAACATTTGAACAAATAATGTCCTTCTTCACTAATTAAGTAAGAATGGGACGTGAACAGTGCTGTAAAAAGAATATAATATGTATATATTTTTTAAGTGTTATTTTAAGACTAGATCATGAATTTACTATTTGTTACACTTTTTAATACAGCACTTCAATTGCCATGACTTTGTTTTTTAATGAGAATTTTCATTCTTCGCTGAAAAACCTTGAAACTTGAGCTTCTTTTTTAACTTTGTTCTTTTTCTCATTCTGATGTGCATAGCCTGGTCCGGATTCCATTGGAATCGTTGCTATTTCTCATGGTTGCACTGGTGTGGCAGCACGAGCCTGTGGCCTGGTGGGTCTAGAACCTACAAGGGTAAGTGCACAAGATATCTTATTTTCTGTAGTATTCTTGTTTGAGCGTATGAAATATTGCATGATTGTTTATACTTTTTTCCAGGTTGCGGAAATCCTCAAGGATAGGCATTTGTGGTTCCGCGACTGCCGAGCTGTGGATGTGCTGAACGTGCTGCCCACAGCTAATGGTGGAACCATTGAGCTGCTATACATGCAGGTAAAATATAACTTTTATATAGATATCTTGATTCATGAATAATAGAAACTAGAGGAAACCGTTACTAAATAGTCTATTTACATATATAATTTGTTCCTCATGTAGCTATATGCGCCAACAACATTGGCACCTCCTCGTGACTTCTGGTTGTTGCGCTATACTTCTATTCTTGAAGATGGCAGCCTTGTGGTATGTGTCTCCAGAGGATGATTTTTCTTATAACCAGATTCTATAGTCGGTTTAAAAGTTGTCCCATTCCTATCAGACACGAGACAAGTTTACTGTTTATCTCAAGTCGTTCTTATAATTTGGTGCCATTCTTAGGTCTGTGAGAGGTCACTTAAAAATACTCAAAATGGTCCAAGCATGCCTTCTGTGCAGCATTTTGTGAGAGCAGAGATGCTGCCTAGTGGTTACTTGATACGGCCTTGTGAAGGGGGTGGTTCTATCATACATATTGTCGATCATATGAATTTGGAGGTACTTGAAGTTATCCTGTTTTTTATGATTGGAAAATCTTTCATGTGCATTAGTGATGCAGTATGAGAAACTAAGAATTTTAGCTTTTCTGTACTCTCACTAGCCATGGAGTGTACCAGAAGTATTGCGACCACTTTATGAATCATCAACTGTGCTAGCTCAGAAGACAACAATGGCAGTAAGATTTCCATACCTCTTTTGTGGTGGCAAAGATTATTGTTATACCTTTCTTAGACTGCTTATTGGGTATTTTGGTAAGAAGAATATATGAATATTTATTACAAGAGGACAGCGGTTCTAGCTAATTGTTATCTTCCTCATTTTTCTTCAGGCTTTACGTCAGCTGCGGCAGATAGCTCATGAAGTTTCTCAAGCTAATGTCACTGGTTGGGGAAGACGGCCTGCAGCTTTGAGAGCACTTAGCCAGCGACTGAGCCGGTTTATATTCTAGTTCTTAAACATGAGACTGATCTGTCTGATAGTTGTTCTTCGATGTCTCATAGATAAACCTTACAGATTTTTTTTTTGCAATAGGGGTTTTAATGAGGCACTTAACGGATTTACTGATGAGGGTTGGTCGATGATGGGCAATGATGGCTCAGATGATGTTACTATTCTTGTCAATTCATCTCCTGACAAGCTCATGGGTCTAAACCTTTCCTTTGCCAATGGATTTCCATCAGTTAGCAATGCAATATTATGTGCTAAAGCATCAATGCTATTACAGGTCAGGATCTCATAATATTTGTTGAAGGCTGTTTGAAAATACTGACATAATAATTTTAGTGTTCTTGACAACTGTACATCTCTATTTTGTAATTCTGAATGAAATTTTGACATGGTGACAAAGTGGCGCATTCATGCCAATTTTATTATTATATTTATACACTCTTAGTTTTAATTTACTTAGTTATGTAAAATTGACCATGTATTTAATTAAATAGAATCATGAATATAATGACCATGAATTACTTTTTTTAGAAGAATTTCATTATCTTTAGTCTTTTACTTTTTCGCTGTCATATTAAGGTTAATTTGTTATATAATCTGGGATAGATCACTAAATGAAGCATTTGCCATTGGCCAAAGGGCCTCTCTTCCCCATTTTTGAAGTAATAAAAAGTGAATTCTACGAGTGTTAACAGTAGTTTGGACATGAATGGATGAGTGTCATGTTTATAAGCATTAACTGGTCTTCTCTTCTGTTTTTCTCCTTTTCATTCTAACTTTAATAGGGTCTTTTGAAGAGCATTATTTCAGTCAATCGTGCTCTTCCATTTATTCTATTAGTATTGCTCATGCTTTGTGTTTCTTCTCTACGAAGTTGCAAATGTTTCTGACGGGCTGTTATTATCTTTGCTAAATGTTTCACTATCTTAAAATTAACCTCAATTGAATTGTTGCTGTATATTGTCCTTTTTGTCTCAGAGATATGTTTACACATTTTCCTTGTATAAATCTTTTGGCATGTATCTTTTCTTTTCCAGAATGTACCTCCAGCAATCCTTCTTAGGTTCCTGCGGGAGCACAGATCGGAATGGGCAGACACCAATATTGATGCTTATTTGGCTGCTGCCATTAAGGTTGGTCCCTGTAGCTTATCAGGCTCTCGAGTTGGAGGTTTTGGGGGTCAAGTTATACTTCCTCTGGCCCACACTATTGAGCATGAAGAGGTAAAAATGTAATGCAATTCTACACCCGTTAAGAATGCCATACTTGTCCATATATGATACCATCTATTGTTCTTGTTAGTCCCTTGAAGTCATTAAGTTGGAAGGAATGGGCCATTCTCCTGAAGACACAATATTGCCTAGAGAAATGTTTCTTTTGCAAGTAAGTATATTGCTAGTATTATGCTAAACTGGATGATTTACTAGTATTAAATTCTTGTGCTATTTGGTGGGAGAGGTAATAACATTGATTGCTTATTTCCTTTGTCTTCCACCTTTAATACTTTAGTGTTACCAGATAAAGGTCTCAGGTGTGGTTGGATTTAGATGTCTCAAATCTCCAAATTGTAACTCACTTATATAGTTTTAAATTATTTAAGGATCTAATTGTTCTTTCTATAAACTAGGGATAATGTAGTACAATGTTTAGTTCTTCATCTTTTGTTTACTTCGTGTAGTATTGAAAGATCTATAAAATTCCAACCTCCAATCAAAGTAGGACAGTAACTCTTTTCATTTTACTCTTTGATTTAACAGCTCACAAGATTTGCAGAAGATTTATTTTTCCCAATTGGAAAGTGGAAAGAGTGGTCCAATATAATGTTTTTTTTTTCTCTCGATAGAATTTGTTCCTTTTCTCTGCCAAATTTCTGGTTGAACAGCTTGTTTGCGAGGTTAGTTTGGTCTCTTGGGAATTGTTGTACAGGTAAGCTAATAAGGTAACTAGTTCCTTTTTCCTGAATAATGTGACGGAATGAAAATTCTGGACTTGTAGATATAAACCTTGGGGAATTTTGGTAGTGGAGTCTACTATACTCTTACGGGTTTTGTGATGCTTAACTTTCTGCCCCTCTTTTTTATTTTCCATGTGGTGTTGTTTTGGTAGCTCTGCAGTGGAATGGATGAGAATGCTGTCGGCACTTGTGCTGAACTTATATTTGCTCCAATCGATGCTTCCTTTGCTGATGATGCCCCCCTTTTGCCTTCTGGTTTTCGCATCATTCCCCTTGACTCTGGGAAGGTTTGCCTCTATAATGTACACGAAGTATTGCTGGAATTCATATCTCACTTCTTTTTATTTTTAATATTATTTGCTTAACATCTTGCAGGAAGCATCCAGTCCGAATCGCACCCTTGACCTTGCTTCAGCACTTGATATTGGCCCTACTGGAAATAGAGCATCTAATGATTATTCTGGAAGTTCTGGCTGTACAAGATCTGTGATGACAATAGCATTTGAATTTGCATTTGAAAGTCATATGCAAGAACATGTGGCATCCATGGCCAGACAGTATGTTCGCAGTATCATATCATCAGTTCAAAGGGTAGCATTAGCGCTCTCTCCTTCTCATTTGAGTTCACATGCTGGGCTTCGATCACCACTGGGTACTCCTGAAGCACAAACACTTGCTCGATGGATCTGCAACAGTTACAGGTACTCTTTATTACTTCCTTGGGCATATGACCTGGGTTACAAACTTGGAAGTCAAGCATTTTAGTATATAGGTCTTGTGTGAAAAGTTTACAGGTTAGGCATATAAGTTCTTTGTCTCCTGTTAATTTTTGCTGGAAGGAAGTAGTATTTCATAAATAAATAGATCAATTATTTGACTGTTATGATACTGCAGGTGCTACATGGGTGTGGAGCTACTTAAATGCAGCAGTGAAGGGAGTGAAACCATCCTCAAGACCTTATGGCATCACTCGGATGCAATTTTGTGTTGCACTCTGAAGGTGTGCCCATTTTCTTTTTTCCTTGGCTAATGACCCTAAAGCAGTTCTTCTTAGAAACCAATTTAACCCCTTTTCTTTAAATAAATAAAGAAAAATATAATCAATAAGCTTCATAGAAATAGTTGTGTATCCTCCCTCTGTTCCACACAAGCATTTTCATTGACAAAAGATGTTAGTAATATTGAACTAAACATATGGAACTGGACCAGATTCTCTGTCATACAATACAATCACTCCTAGTAGTTGATGAAAGAGCTGCAATAAAGTCAAAGATGACTAATTTGAGATACAACACAAACTCTGTTTTTTTAAGAGATGTTTGTATTTACCAAGAGAATGCCTTCTAATACAAGATGAGTGCAAGACTAAATCTTTTCCCTGTCATCTGGGCAAGTTGAATGGCAAATCTCCTTGTATGGAATATGAGCTTGAGCAAATATTGATGACTTTTTATTTTATTTTACAAGGGCTTAATGATATTGTATGTTGTCATGAAATTAAGCAATGCCTTTTGTTCTTTTTTGCTAATATGTATCTTTTTTTTAATTAAGTTCTACAACCTGCATCTTGAAAGCGCTTTAATCTGAACTCTTGGCTTATGCAGGAATTACCAGTGTTCACCTTTGCCAACCAGGCTGGGCTTGACATGCTTGAGACCACCTTAGTTGCATTGCAAGATATAACTTTGGAAAAGATATTTGATGATCATGGACGAAAGATTCTCTGCTCAGAGTTCCCACAGATTATGCAACAGGTATACAACATTTCTTTGAAATCCATAATATTTCTATTCCATTCTTAAACTGATCATACAATAAAATACCTAAAACATGAAAACACAAGAAAAGCTTAAGACCTAACATGAACCCTGAATGGCTATGTTGCGTGAAAGAAAAAAATAGGTATCCGCAGCTTTGTTATTGTAAGTCATTATTCAGCTCCTCTATCATTGATGTGCCTTTTTTGGATACATTGATTGATTAGTACTGTCTCATTACTAGTTCTGCACAAAGATAAAAAAAATTCACAATGGTTTTCGTGCTCGAGGGTATAAATTTGTATTAATACTAAATACGATAAAGTTCTTTTGTTATGATATCTTATCATTCGCTTCTTTCGATAGGGTTTTGCTTGTCTTCAAGGTGGTATCTGTCTGTCAAGCATGGGCCGTCCAGTCTCATACGAGAGAGCAGTGGCATGGAAGGTGTTAAATGAAGAAGAGAATGCTCATTGCATTTGCTTTATGTTCATGAACTGGTCTTTTGTTTGACATTCTGTCTAGAATATAAGTATTGTAAGACTAAAGAGTTAAACATGTAAAACCTTAGTTTTGTTGGTGTTTTAATCTGTTTGCCCTGAAAACCTTGGAATGCTTGCTTATCAGGGATGCTAATCAAGATTGAACTGATTTTGTATTAGTCTGATATTTCGATTTATTTGTCATCTTTGTCTTTGTATATATCTGCTCTCAGTCATATATCTAAGATGTTAGTAGGTAAACATTTATGTTCCAACTTGAAAAGTGCTATGCAGCAAATAGCAAGGATTAACCCACGTATCTTGAAGTCCTCTTTTGTCTTTTTCCATTTTCAAGAAAACTTTTATGATCATATAAAAACTGCTTTAGGACTGAAAACAACTAGACCTAAAACTTTGATCATTGGACTAGGAGTGGACTTCTACTGTATTTAATACTTATCTTCTTTATGTGTCATGACACCTAGCTAGCTTCAAGAGCAACCCCTCGTTTTGTACAGTTGAGTTTGCTGCTCGTGAAATTGAAGGCTATGTATGTGGAGGAAAGCCTAAATCTTTTCTTGGTTAGGGCAACTTCACAAAGAGTAGGCTAAGGTATGTATGGTTTAACGACGCCTATACGTGATGTCCAAGTTGCTTTGCTTTGCTGCTCAAGATCAGATTGAAGGCACTAAGTTTTATGTATAGAGGAAAACAAAGTGCTTATACCTTTTGGTTTTAGGTACCAAACATTAATATTTTAAATTGGTTCCCAAAACAAAAATTCAAATTTATGCTGAAGCTAAGAAAACAAATACAAGATAACCATGATTTGGATTGGGTTTTGACTACTCTTGATCAGACCGGATTTTAACAAATTCAAATTCGGTAGGATCTTGACTTGTTAATGTTATTGGATCTCATGTCTACTATTTTTTCATCATAAAGCTAACATATTAATCTTAAAGAGTAAACATAAAAACAGCGATCCACAAAACTAAGTATGTCCTACTAAATATCCAAATTTTGAGAGCAGTCGATATATTTTTTGCATGCATATTTCTAAACATATATACATATATTATTTCTGCAAAATGTTAATGTCTTGGATTTAAATCACGAGAATATATGAGAATAGCGTGGAAGCAAAATTGAAAGAATAAGAGAAAACAAAAAGAAGAGTGATTGAGGTGTATATGCAATATTATTTTCAGGGAATTTCAGCCATGCAACTTTCTTTTTGTTAACAAAAGTAGAAAAACAAAGAGACGATGTACATCACTCAAATAATTAGTTGCACATTAAATTTATTTCATACTTAAAAAAAGTAAGTATAAGCACTGCTTTCTCTTGGCAAATTTATCTCGAAAAGTCTAGCAAGTTCACGATTTCTGATGGTTAGATTGAAAACTGACAAGTTGGATTAGAATATCCACATGAATTGATCACTGGTTTAAAAGATTCCAATGAATGGAACAGAACCCTTATAAATAAAGAGTGATTATACTTTCCCATTTACAAACATTGAGTTCATTAGTCTTTCAAATTCCATCTCCTACATACCAATTGTTCATTTACATTGCCTACATCTTATATTTTCAATGGCATCCTATGGAGAGGCTATGGCAGGCTCTTTCTCAAGGAACACCAACAATGTCTCCAAGCCACCAAGGCTTTCATCCGATGGCCTTCATAGAACAGTGTCTGACATCTCTTCCGAGCTTAGCAAAGAAGGGATTGATTTGAAAGTACTCCAACCGATATCCGAAGTTGAGGATGCAAAGTGTGAGTGTTGTGGAATGAGTGAGGAGTGCACACCAGAGTACATAGACCGTGTGCGCGACAAGTTCTTAGGGAAGTGGATATGTGGGTTATGTTCAGAAGCAGTGAAGGAAGAAATGGAGAAAAATGGTGGAAAAAAAGAGGAAGCTTTGAATGCACATATAAATGCATGTGTTAGGTTTATCAAATTTGATAGGGCATATCCAGTTTTATTCCAAGCAGAGGCCATGAGAGAAATGTTGAAAAAGAGTAAATTGGAAGGGAGATCAGGTATTAGGGCTAAGTCCTTTAATCCTAGAGACAATACTGGAGGCCTAAAGAAAGTTGGAATTGCTAGAAGTTCAAGTTGTATCCCAGCTATCACAAAAGAGATGAACAACCTCACACTGGCCAATTAACCTAGACAATATTATAAATGGTCATAGTTAGCCTTTGAGGTTTTTTTGATGGATTTGCTCCATCTTTTCCCTCAAAGATTTTCTTGGTTCCACCTTTCAGCAACCCTCTCCATTCCTATGGTATTTTTCTGGTGTGGCCTCATTGATCATTTGCTTCCTTTTGTTTCTAGGATGGGTAAGTATGTCTTTTCCTTTCTTTCTTCCTCAAAAAGGCTTATTTTGTTAAGGTACAGACCTAGTTCTAAACTGCTCAAAGTTGTCAACCTCTAGCTAGCCAGGGTTTTGGGGTTTTTTTCTCTCTTTTTGTTGTTGGCTTTCATAGTATGCTTAGTTTCCACTCCAAGAGTTTTTTGGTTTTTGATATCAATCTCTGACCTCTATATCTGTACTTCAATGTAATTCCCAATAATCCCCAAATAATTGTTGCAACTTTACATCTACATATTTGTGTTTGTAATGCTAGCTAGCTTCAAGTCTTCAACTATAGTTTCATGCAGTTGTGTGTGCTTTTAAATTTACTTAGTCGTTTCAATAAGTAAATGTTCACTTTATATTAATTGTTGATGAGATTCAGCACACCTTGTGATTCCAAATTCAAATCTTGGTGACTGATTATTAATTCATAAACAACAAAACCAAAAAAAAAAAAAAAGTAAACAAAATATTAACATAAAATTGACGAAGTTTACTTACGGGTTGTGGGCTTTTCTTTTGTCATTGGGAATTCATCTTTTGGGTTCAGAAAAAGTCCAATCAGGCCTTGTCTAAAGTGAAAGCCTAACCCGGCCCACATCTATATGCTGAAATTACAAATTGAATTTTTCTTAGATTATATTTAAATATTTAGATTTCTTAACCGAGTTATCATCGAATAATAAAAACTTGAAATTCACGTGCGATCAAACTTACCATGCCAACCAACATTCTATGAATAATGATGTTAAATAAATAATTATAAAGTAACGCAAAATGTCGATGCACCCACATGTAATTATATTGCACACATTAAAGCTACCACAAACCCTTCCTTTCTCACCTCCATTTCCTCCTTATAAACCCCCTATCAGTTTCCCTCTTCATCTCAGAACCTCAACCTTCTTTTCCTTTCTCTCTCTTTCCTTCCAATCCCTCACAAAAGGAAAGGAGATTCTCTCTCTCTCTCTCTCTCTCTCTCTCTAAAGACAACAATCAAAATGGAAAACAATTTACCAGTTATAACCAAGAAAGTATGGAGCATCATGCGTGTAGTTTTCGTCATGCTGAGAAAAGGCATATCAAAGGGAAAACTAATGATGGACCTCAACCTGATGATGAAACGTGGCAAAATCGCTAGAAAAGCCATAACCAATCTTATGTTCCACCACCACAGCCACCACGGCGGCTCCACCTCGGCCCCAAGGGAATACGAGTTCAGTTGTAGCAACACTCCCAACTACTTCTTTTCCCTCAACAAGCGCAACCGTCACCACCAAAATTACAACAACCGCTTCTTCACTTGTTCTCACGCGCCACTTACACAAGAGGAAGACACTGCGACGGTTAATGCGGTTAAGGCGGCGCTGGAGAGGTTGAACAATGAGATTATGGTTGAGGCTTCACCAGCACTTCCCGGGTTTGGTAGGAGTCCTATGGTGAGGCAATTGAGAATAACAGACTCGCCATTTCCGTTAAATACTGCCGCAGACGATGACAACCATGTGGATGAGGCGGCGGAGGAGTTTATAAAGAGGTTTTACAAGGATTTAAGGAAGCAAACGAGAATGGCTGAGTAGTAATTTTTATGTTGAGTATAATAAATCTGATGCCTTTGTGGTGTATGGATGTTATATTGACTATTTTTGTACGTTTAATTGTTGATAATAAAAAATAATCAATGAGTGCTTCAATAACTGAATCTTGTTCTTCTCTATTTTTCTTTTTCTAATTAATTTAACTATTGTAGAAACCAAACTTGAAATTAAGAAATATATATTTTACAATAATGTTTTAGAAAATAACTTGATGAGAACGAGATTTAACATTCAAATTTTAAAGATTTATATTCTCATAAAATTAGTAGTATCTAATTTATTTCATCAATTCTTAATCTCCAACAACATAATTTATCCGTTGTTTTAATAAAAGAATTTCTAAGAATAAAAATTGTTTCTTTTACTTAATTGTTTTGTAATTTACATGTAGAAGGAATATGCATGCATATGAAAAATATTCTTCTCCTTACAAAATAAGGAATAATAGAATCTCCATAATAAGAGTACACAATTTGTACCAGCTCCTGTACTCTCCAAAAATCTTGAATCTTTGCAATTTTCTTAGGCTTATAATATTCTTGAATCTTTCATAATTCTTTGCATTATTCTCAATTATTGGAGAGCTTGATTTAGGTTAAAGTTAAAATAAAAAATGCATGGCTTTTACAGCATGCATAAACAACATACTACCCCACTAACATGTCCAGATATGATTCCACTAACATGTCAAAGTGCAACTATTGTTGGGCCCCTCAACTAAATTTATATTGTTGCATTCATGCATGACAAGTGGGATTAATTAGAATATCTACATGAATTGATCACTGGTTTAAAAGACTCCAATGAATGGAACAGAACCCTTTTAAATAGAGAGTGATTGTACTTTCCCGTTTACAAACATTGAGTTCGTTAGTCTTTCAAATTCCATTTCCTACATACCAATTGTTCACTTACATTACCTACATCTTATATTTTCAATGGCACGCTATGGAGAGGCTATGGCAGGCTCTTTCTCAAGGAACATCAACAATGTCTCCAAGCCACCAAGGCTTTCATCTGATGGCCTTCATAGAACAGTGTCCGACATCTCTTCTGAGCTTACCAAAGAAGGGGTGATTTGAAAGTACTCCAACCGATATCCGAAGTTGAGGATGCGAAGTGTGAGTGTTGTGGAATGAGAGTGAGGAGTGCACACCAGAGTACATAGACCGTGTGAGCGACAAGTTCTTAGGGAAGTGGATATGTGGGTTATGTTCAGAAGCAGTGAAGGAAGAAATGGAGAAAAATGGTGGAAAAAAAAGAGAGGAAGCTTTGAATGCACATATGAGTGCATGTGTTAGGTTTATCAAATTTGATAGGGCATATCCAGTTTTATTCCGAGCTGAGGCCATGAGAGAAATGTTGAAAAAGAATAAATTGGAAGGGAGATCAGGTATTAAGGCTAAGTCCTTTAATCCTAGAGACAATATTGGAGGCCTAAAGAAAGCTGGAATTGCTAGAAGTTCAAGTTGTATCCCAGATTACAAAAGAGATGAACAATCTCACACTGGCAAATTAGCCTAGACAATATTATAAATGGTCATGGTTAGCCTTTGAGAATTTTTTGATGGATTTACTCCATCTTTTCCCTCAATGATTTTCTTGGTTCCACCTTTCAGCAATCCTCAGTTCCCTATGGTAATTTTCTGGTGTGGCGTCATTGATCATTTACTTCCTTTTGTTTCTTGGATGGGTAAGTATGTCTTTTCCTTTCTTTCTTCCTCAAAAAGGATTATTTTGTTAAGGTACAGACCAAGTTCTAAACTGTTCAAAGTTGTCAACCTCCAGCTAGCTAGGGCTTTTGGGTTTTTTTTTTTGTCTCTCTCTGTTGTTGGCCGGTCTAGTTATGAAAAGCTTTCATAGTATGCTTAGTTTCCACTCCAAGAGTTTTTTGGTTTTTGATATCAATCTCTGACCTCTATATCTGTACTTCAATGTAATTCCCAATAATCCCCAAATAATTGTTGCAACTTTACATCTACATATTTGTGTTTGTAATGCTAGCTAGCTTCAAGTCTTCAACTATAGTTTCATGCAGTTGTGTGTGCTTTTAAATTTACTTAGTCGTTTCAATAAGTAAATATTCACTTTTATTAATTGTTGATGAGATTCAGCACACCTTGTGATTCCAAATTCAAATCTTGGTGACTGATTATTACTTCATAAATAACAAAACCAAAAAAACAAGAAAAAAAATATAAACACAAAATTGACAAAGTTTGCTTTCGTGTTGTGGGCTTTCCTTCTGCCATTGAGAATTCAGATTTTAGGTTCACAAAAAGCCCAATCAGGCCTTGTCTAAAGCAAAAGTCCTTATCCGGCCCACATCTATATGCTGAGATTACAAATTGAATTTTTCTTAGATTATATTTAAATATTTAGATTACTTAACCGAGTTATCATCGAATAATAAAAAAACTTGAAATTCACGTGCGATCAAACTTACCATGCCACCAAATCAACATTCTATCAATAATGATCGTCAAATAAATTAATTTTATAAAGTAACACAAAATATCTATGCACCCACATGTAATTATAGTGCACACTGTAAAGCTACCACAAAACCCTTTCTTTCTCACCTCCATTTCCTCCTTTATAAACCCCCTATTAGTTTCCCTCTTCATCTCAGAACCTCAACCATCTTTTCCTTTCTCTCTCTTTCCTTCCAATCCCTCACAAAAGGAAAGGAGATTCTCTCTCTCTCTCTAAAGACAACAATCAAAATGGAAAACAATTTACCAGTTATAACCAAGAAAGTATGGAGCATCATGCGTGTAGTTTTCTTCATGTTGAGAAAAGGCATATCAAAGGGAAAACTAATGATGGATCTCAACCTGATGATGAAACGTGGCAAAATCGCTAGAAAAGCCATAACCAATCTTATGTTCCACCACCACAGCCACCACGGCGGCTCCACCTCGGCCCCAAGGGAATACGAGTTCAGTTGTAGCAACACTCCCAACTACTTCTTTTCCTTCAACAAGCGCAACCGTCACCACCAAAATTACAACAACGACAACCGCTTCTTCACGTGTTCCCACGCGCCACTTACACAAGAGGAAGACACTGCGACGGTTAATGCGGTTAAGGCGGCGCTGGAGAGGTTGAACAATGAGATTATGATTGAGGCTTCACCGGCACTTCCCGGGTTTGGTAGGAGTCCTATGGTGAGGCAATTGAGAATAACAGACTCGCCATTTCCGTTAAATACTGCCGCAGACGACGACAACCATGTGGATGAGGCGGCGGAGGAGTTTATAAAGAGGTTTTACAAGGATTTAAGGAAGCAAACGAGAATGGCTGAGTAGTAATTCTTATGTTGAGTTTAATAAATCTGATGCCTTTGTGGGTGTATGGATGTTATGTTGGCTATTTTTGTACGTTTAATTGTTGATAATAAACAACAAAGAGTGCTTCACTAACTGAATTTGTTCTTTTCTATTTTTCTTTTTGGAATTTTACTCTTGTAGAAAGCAAACTTAGGAAATAAGAAATATATATTTGACAATTGATGATTTAAAAAATAACTCCAGAAGAAGGAGATCTTAGATTCAAATTTTGATGATTCATCTTCTTATAAGATTAGTAGTCAATTCTTAATCTCAAACAACATAATTCACCCGTTGTTTTAATAATAGAATTTCTAAGAATTTTTTTTTTCTTTTAATTATTTTTTTTGTAATTTATATGTAGAAGGAATATGCATGCATATGAAAAATATTATTCTCCTTACAAAATAAGGAATAATTATAATAGAACCTCCATAATAAGAGTACCAATTTGTACCAGCTCCTGTACTCTCCAAAAATCTTGAATTTCTGCAATTTTATTAGGCTAATAATATTCTTGAATCTTTCATAATTCTTTGCATTATTCTCAATTATTATTTGAGAGCTTGATTTAGTTTAAAGTTAAAAATAAAAAAATGCATGGCTTTTACAGCATGCATAAACAACATACTACCCCACTAACATGTCAAAGTGAAACTATTGTTGGCCCCTCAACAAAAATTATATTGTTGCATGCATGCCTTTCTTCAACTTTTCCTTTTTCATCTTATGCTTTAATTTTATTTTATATATTTTTTTGTCTAGTTTTATGAGAAACCATTCAACTGCTTTCAGCCCTGCTTCCAAGTGGTTGCTAAGAAAAATTTCATGCTCAAGCACAAAGACCCACGTATATTAGAATTCGAGACTCTGCAACTTAAATATCTCTTATAAAAATTTAATTATATTAAGATCATATACGTGATATTTATGAAGGAAAAAAGAAAAAACATTTCAAAATAAGTCGAGATTTGATTCCAGGTTCTTAATATCAAAACCAGTTAAACTAACTAATATTTTCAAATTAATTTGTACAGTAATTAAACAAAAAAAAAATTTGAGAAGAAATTATATTAAAATATTGAGAATTAAAAGTAGTAGCTTGTTATCTTTTGCCGTTATAAAAAAATAGTGTTAATTGGACGACTATAAGGATTAGGTGTATGATATGTATGCATGGTTGATCAAATTGATTAACTTGTCACATTAAAAATTATCTGCCCCCAATGAAATCTTGGAGTAACTATAAGAAAGCAGATTTTCATCTCTATGAAACATACTATTTTGTCAAGAAGAATGTTTTCAAATAAAAATAAATAAACTCTATTATATTATACGTGAGATAAATTTTCGCACACAAAGGAATGTATTTCATTCATAAAGAATATATATAGGTGATGAAGTTAATTATAAGCTAATGATGATATACAATGAAAGTGACAAAAACGAAATGATTGAGATGAAGTTTGAATTTTGAGGGAACAAATGATTCAAATTTATTTGATTATTTGCTGTTATGTTATTTTCAAATCCGACACTTTAATTATATATTTATGTTTTGTAGTAACAAAGTCCAAATGAAAACATTGATTTCAACGAATTATATAATAATTGTGAATGAAAGCGAGCTGGATGCCTTGATTGTAATTTCTTGGGGGCAAAGATTTAATTCTCTTGTCGTTTTAACTCTTTTCATAAAGCCAAATGTTTAGGTGAATGTTAGGTCGTCAAAGTATGAAACTAAGGCAAAGCGAGAGTGACAGATGTCATTTTTTAAACTCGCCATTGACATGCTTCACGTGAAATATATATAAAATTATTAACGATTAAAAGATTTTTCTAACGAACACCTAAGAATATTTGTTATATTTTATAAATACAAAATTTGTAAAATTTATTATGATAGTTAATTGTGATTTTAGTACTATTTAATGCATAAATTATTATTCTTACAAAAAATTAATTTTTAAAAACCAAATTTAATGTAGATTTAAAATTAAAAAAATCATTATTAAATATAGAGTTTGAAGAGAGTTTTTCTAACGAAACTATTTTTAAGGGTACTTGTTAATGTTCTATAAATAAAAATTTTATAATTTTTATTACTGTAATTAATTATGATTTTAGTGATATTTAATGTAGAAATTATTATTTTTAATTTTAATTTTATTTTTAAAGATTATATTTATTGTAACTAAACAAGTATTATTAATCTATATATTAAATTATTTATCAAATATTGGTCGGCACACACTTCTAATTTTGATGTCCTTAGCCGCCAAAATTAACTAATTAGTTTTTCTTGTTTTGTTTAACATGGTAAATATTTATTTCTTAATTAATTATGCATCCTTCACAATGCAGATTGTCCAGCTTATGATTTACTAAAATTTATAATTAATTACTAAAAATTCATTTTTCTTGCCACTATAATGAAATCAGATTAGTAATATACAAATATATTGCAGATCTATTTAATATTAGAGTAAAATCTGGAAGAGATCTGTATAAATTTTAAAAATAAAAAAGAGATCCGTATAACTTATATTGATGTGTGATCTGATGGATTATATAGGTTGATTGAAAGTGTGTTTTGATTTAATTGTTTAAGAAATGTTTGGGGAAGATATTTGTTCATTGTAATTGTCATTTTAACTTTTTTTTTCCGAAAGACTTCTTTAACAAAAGTTTACATCTAAAAAGCTAAGCCAAACATAAAAAAGTGAAAATTGTTGAGAAGCATATTGAAGTATCTGCCTAAATAGAACGTGCTTGGTTGTTTCTATTAGAAAGTTTGAAAACATGATTGTGGTGAACGTGAAGCCTTTTCTTTTCTCAACACCATTACTTTTCAAGACATTTTCTAGGAAGCCAAACACAACTAACCATGCTTTTTATATTCTTCAAAGTTCAATTGTCCAAATCCCATTTACTTAGTTTGTGGGTTGAACTTAACCATGTTTTATAATAACTTAATTTAACTTTAACTTTCTTACTTTCTTTTTAAAAAATTAAGAGAGTATAAAATACATTTTGACGGATTCCATTTAAAGAAAAAGGAAGAAAAATAATTTGACTGTGATTATTAAATTATTAAGTATGATTTGAATGTCGGATAGCTGTGCATAAGTTAACTTAATTAGTTTAATATTGTTTATATATTGTAGATATTTTCTTCATATCCAACCTAGCACAAAATTACAATTCAATTATAATATATATGGATGCTTTTGTTTTATTAATTTCTTTACAATTTATGTTTCACATTTGTAGTTTTATATATACTTGCTTGGAATGGAAGTATAGTTGATTAGTCATAATCACTTCAATATGGATGTTATAAAAGAAAATATTTGTGATTGAGAAATAAATATTTTTATAGATTGCTTCGATTGTGAAATTAATGTTAGTTTATTACATAAATCTTTCATTTCTAGGACCCACAAGATTTTGTTATTAGATATAATTTTATTACATAGCATTTGTATATGGCTCCATCGAATTATAATATGTCCAAAATTATATTGTTTTATAAACATCACGCTATATTTTAGTGGAACTCGAAATTGAAACTTCTTAATGGAAGATGCACTAGATCGATTTTGATTTTCAATATGCTTGTCATTTTCTGATAAAGTGTTTTTTTTTTTTTTTTTTCCCTTCTGCTGCAATTATGAAATATGAAACAACGTGCCAAGAATAAGCAGGATTGCTTCCCAAAAACCATGAGCTTTAAGAGAGGCGACTTGAATGTGGAGAAGTTGGCTATAAAGTAGGTCAAAAGTTCAGTTTCTTTCATGCCAAGCTTTCTCCTTTCTGCCCACTAACAAAAATTTAAGAGGATCTTATAATAATGATTCAACACATCAGGCATAAATAGGAGTCCTTTTAATGCAACAAGTGCTTGCGATATATATATTTTTTAATTTATATAATTTTTTAAATAAATAATTTGTATCTTGATATACTCGATATTTTTTTTTCTCTATTAACATATATATGATATAATTAATTTTTTACATTGAGTAACTTGTTATACTTAAATTTTGATTTCTCTATTTTTAATCAAACACAAATTGTGAGATTTTAAATCGATTTAAATTTATAAATTGTGGTTGGACATTTTATAATTTTATTATTTATAAACTTAAATACTTGTAAACCTTTTCTGACCATGTAATGAAATTAATTGGTGTTTTTATATATATTAGTAATTAGGTATAATTAATTAGGTTTAGAATAAACAATGGCTTTTCTAGATATTTAAGATCTAACAAGAAGCTAAGTTAAAGCTAAGTTTTGAAAACGACATAAAAGCAAGAGTAGGTGGGAGAGGAGAACTTAAAAGTTAGTGCTCAATAATTGAACTCTTGAGTTGTGCACTAATAGTCTTGTTCCATCTAGGCTCAATCCTCTCTCCATCCACCCCCTTAATTAATAAGCCAAGAGCAAACTTAATTCCCACAAACTTTTCTAATTCATGCTATAACACATGTCCAATTAAAAAAGTTAATTATAAGTGGACATTTCAAACCATGTCATTTGTGACAACTGTAATACACTATATTATAAAATAAATTAATCAACGGTTAACCATATTACTATTATGATAGATAATTTGAGTTTCACCTTGCTCTTTTCATAAATTTCTAGATGAAACGAAATTTGATTTTAAATTTTAAGGTGATATTAGAAAATTTTATTGATTAAATTAATTGACTAAATACTTTATTATTTAATCATTATCTAAACTATGTATATTAGAATTAATAGTAATTCTAGATATAATAAAATTTTAAAACATTTTATTTGATAAATTCAGGACTTAAGAAATTCTTATTAATTAACTTTCATCATCAAACTTGACATAAGCAGAGGGCATTCAAACTTAACTGGCAATGTAAAGATTACACACATTTACCAACTGAAATAATATATACTTCTTGTTCCCAAGAAAGTAAGTAGAAAAGTGAGTTTGCCTTTCTTTTTGAATATAATGGATGCTAATGAAAGGAGCTTTGGTTCATGCTTTTGGCCACTTTGAATTGTTTACTCTCAACTAAAGCCAAATAAATTAAAGTGTCCCAAATCAAGTGTGTCACACCCCCAAATGAGGGTATGACTGGCCGGAAAAATAAGTGTCCATATCCTCGTAACCCTGAATATGCAAGTAGTGTATCTCCACACCCCCAAATAAAGGTATACTGGCCGGAGGAATATGTGTCCATATCCCTGTAACCCTGCATATGCAAGTAGTGTGTCTCACAATTTAAAAATATCCTGAAATCAATACTATCAAAATATTATATAGTTAAAATAATATCTGATACTGACAGTTAAACATAAAATGATTTATAAAAATATTGGTAGAGGTTCCCAGTATGGTGGAACATACCCATAATATAAGCAAACAACCTGAATTTAAATCAATAGTAAGGTATAATGCCATAATACGCCTAGAAGCTCTGTTCTTAACAAAACATGACAACATTATAATGAATACAATATTCATTACAATTATGCATGACATCCTAATCGACTGCAAGTACTGTCCTTTACGCTCCAAGTGTATGATTTCCGAGATATACCATGCCGCAACAGAGTTGGCAGGTAGCCCTATATAACGCTCAACTGCGATTTCCTGAAAACTAAAAAAAAATAACCACAATGAAAAGGGTGAGTCACAAAGACTCAATGAGTAAATCATGTACCCTACGGGTACTAGCATCATACCACACAAATATCAAAATTTATAACTCATTTTTAAATCTAGTGACGTGATTATACAATCATAGTTCACCGTTCTGAAATAGTAACCAAATCATACAAATCAATCAACAATTACACAATCAACTAAACAAACAAAGGGCCAATGAGTAACCCAGCCCCACACCAATATCACCCCCTGCCGGGCTTTTAAGCGTCGGCACACCAAATTAATCTCCGTACACAAATCCATTCCACCGGGGCTGAGCACTCCAATAATTTTTAAAATTATTGTCAGAAATGAAAATCATTTTTCATAAAATATTCACGAGTTGGCCCTTATCAAACACAATCAATGTCAAACACAATCAATGTCAAATAAACATAATTCAAATAAATTATTGAAGTACTCTACCTATATTTCCATATAACACGTCTATTCCCCTACACATATAATTACACATAAAGAATCTAGCAACCAAAGAGTACGTAATTTACTCACAAGGCTCAAGAATGTGGATTGTTAGTCCGCAGAGTCTATGAAAGTCTCAGAATATTCTCAACACGATCCGGAACTGAAAATCACCAATATATATAAAATTTAAAATAAGTACTTTATGATTAATTCCATAATTCACTATTTCTAAAAGTATTTATGTAAAAATACTTCTCTATGTATAATAACATTTAAGTTCTTTAAGAAATTTGTTTAACAAGTGGAATGCATATTTTCTTCGACAAGTGAATTCGAAGTTTATGTACTTATATACTTTCTAATATGATAGATATAACCTCATAACTCCTTATACTACTCATATTCCTATCCTTTAATTAAACTTAATTTAATCTACTCTTTTTAATTCTTATGATTTTTATTGCTATCCTTCATCATTATTAACTTTTATTCCTATCTTTAGTTTAAATTCAGGTAATTCTTAATTTACCCACTAATTGCCCATAATTTAGTACGTCTATAACCATTAAACTAATAAAACTCTCTAAAGCTAAACTTGATCATTTTAACTTGCTATATACATAAACTACTCTACTAAAAGTCTTTAATTATCCTGGGCCTAAAATTTTAAACAACTGACAAGTATAGAATTTAGCATAACTAAAGTTTAATTAATTAATTTAACTAAAACCCATCATTCAAGGATAATACACAACCAAGTTGCTGTCCCAAAACAGGGGACAGCAGCTTGATTACCATCCCCCCATCTCCAATTCACGCCCCTAATCCTTCACCACCAGCCGTCCAACCTTCTTCAAAGTCGCCCTAATCACTATCCCAACAAACCAAAGCACATCTTTTAGCCCTCCAAAAGTACAGAAAACAAAAGCAGCCAGCAACTTGAAATCCTACCCCTATCAAACCCTCATCCACGAGTATCCAAAACAGGACACTTCACAACATACAACCATCGGCTAGAAGTTAAATTTTCCTCCAAGCTTCCTTCCTCATAGCATCACACACGGAACAAAGGCAGGGACATGTAGCTGGAACTTAGGAAAATCAACCAAGCTGCCAACAAACTAACCCACGCCAACATGAAAATTTCCAGCCAACCCTTCACTGAAATTGTCAAAATCAATTATCCCCCCCCCCCCCCCCCCCCCCCCCCCCCCCCCCCCCCAACACAATTACACACACACACACCTATTCGAAGAAGAACCAAAAACTCACCAATAGTTTGAATTGGTTTGCCAAGAAAGAAGAAAGTCACGGCCACTACAGCTTCCAATCAAGAACAGGGAGGAAAGTTGGTAGAAAAGGGAATAGGAGATGGTAGAAAAGGAATAGGAGACTAAGTCTGTTTTAATGTCTTCTTTCTCCCAAAAGAAAAGACGCCCAGCAGGAAAAAGAAAGGAAGGAAAGACACGTAAAAAGGAAAACCAAATAAAATAATAGAAAAAAAAACTCCACCACACATCACTTAGATATTTATACCTTCATCCACTCATTTTATATTTATAACTTTATATATAATCACATATATATATATATATATAATCTCCATACAAAAAAATTGTATTTAACTCCACTTCACACTTAACTCTCCGAGTTAATGCCATTAAACCCACCATTATAATACATATATATATAAATATACAATAATTATGTACATATATCCTAACACATAAATTAATTTATTGAATTGTGACATATTTTATATATAAATATATATATATCTTGTTATTACTATTATTTAAATTATCTCACTACTTTACGTATATCATCTATCAAACTATCAATTTAGTGCTCTTTTTAGTTCATCCAAGGGTGTGCCTGTTGGATTAAAGATAGCAATTTCCAACTTAACCAAGCCATGCCCAAGTGAACAGTTACTAAATATATTTGATGCACTATTAATATATTTAATTTTTAGATTAATATGTGTCGCTATTATTAATTATTATTATTAATTTTTTCTTTATTCATCAGTTGATGCGTCACAATTTTATTATTTATTCACAATATATAAGTTTTTATAATAACATATAGATTAAATAAGATATAACTCTGATTATAAAATGTTGTAATGCAAAGTTGTCAACTATATTGCTCTCTTCAATAGGAGTCATGATGTAGAAAATTTGTGCCCCACTGTTAAAGGGCAAGCTCCAAATCATTTACAGGTGTTAAAGAACAAAATGCTTCTAATATGGATTTTGTCTTTTTTTTAGTTTATAGATTCCAGTATGTTATAATTATATATTACTTTGAGCAATGACAGACATAGAAGATTAGAGGATTAGAACAACTTAGAATCTTATCCATTTGTAGATCAGAATTGCCTAAAAACTGATTTTATTTCATTATTTGTTATGATTATTTAGAATCTAGATTAACCCACTATTAAGGATGTCTTGTCTAGTGGGGAACATGATGTTTATTGAAGTTTTCTAGCCTAATTAGCTAGGAAAAAAGAAGCAAACTATATATTTCTTATTTGATTTCTCCTCACTTCTAACCATCTTTAATATAAATTTATTTGTTTCGATCTAGATAACCTGTTTTTAATCAAATTAAAAAAATATAAATAAAAATCTAAACAAAGACATACAAAATTTTTCTTATAGTCGAGTTAGTGAGCACGTATACATATTTGGCTTCTAAGAAAAAACCCACAAGAAAATCTTGGATATTCTTTTCTCAAAATAAGGTAGCCATCTCAGATCAGTAAGGTGTTGAGTCCAATCTTGCTTTGTTGTTTGGTACCCAAAAAAAAATATAATTGAAAGGGAAAGAATCAAATTAAGGTAAACAAGAAAATAAAAAGAATAGCATCTTGCGCTTTGTTGTTTGGTATCCAATAACAAGAATTTAAGGCCGAATACTAGAATTCTTCTCCAATCAAACCAGAAAAAAGAAACGTCCAACATAAGCAATTGTGATGTTTATTAAACTATGATTTATGATACAACGTCTGGCCCAAAAGAAAGAAAAATTACATAACACCACAAAGCTTGGTGAGGAATGTGAAATGATGCTGAAAAATCGGCTTACAGCAAAAATGGAAAGTACCGCCTTTTACAATATACCTTACTTCTTTTAACTAAAAAAATAATTTTTTTTACTTTAAAATGGTTGAAGTTTATTTTTTTAATTAATCATTTCTAATTAAAATTTTTTTTTGAAGTTTTAATCAATCAAATTCACTTCAAAATGGCTAAAGTTTAATACAAAAAAAAAAAAAAAAAAAAAAAACATAATGGCAATAGAGAGAAAATAAAATTTAAGATAAATAATATTTTTATTTAAAAAAATAAAATTTTGATTTTTCAAAAAAAGAAACTAAAACTTGATGGCTTGATAATTAAAGGGTAAAATTGGTATTATATGCATAATTATTGGTAAAAGGACTTATTTTAAAAAAAAAGTTAAAAATAAGATTTATTGATCATATGAAGTTATCTTAAGAACTTTTTTAGAATTTGAAATTTAAGCTAGGACTTTTTGTTACTTTTCCCCTATCTTTGATCACGTGAAGTTATATTAAAGTCATATTATTTCGTAAAGTTCTTTTTTTTTAGGAGGGGGAGGGGGTACAATCCTAATTCCATATAAATGGCAAACATATACTTTCTCAGAGTGCTAGAGTATAAATCTCCATTTAGTCTCATCCCAAGATTATATGACACACACAACTTATGAGATTGCCAAAAGGAAATAGCAACTATCTATGGATGGATAGTAAAGAAAAAGAAAATATATCTTCCAGATTATTGTTGATAAATTACCTTAAGCAGCCTTCAAAAAATAATGCAGTCCTGTTGCTTTTCTTTGTAAGTATTGGATTCAGGATCACCTGCCTCAAGTGAACTGTAGTGAATATGTAACACTCAAGTTACAAGCCTTTAAGGGTTAACATAACAGATTTCATTTCAATATCCTCTTCTTTACAAAGATTGACATACCAAAAGATCAAAAGGACTTCTATATTGAGCTTTAGTTTCTTCCTTTGGGGCATAACTAATATATTCCTTTGTATCTTCCAAAGCTAAATATCTGCATACATGAAAAACAAAGTTGCCAAGATAAGTTTGGTTTCTGTCGTGTGTTGTATAGCAACCTCCATAACAATTTACTAATTTAACTCTTCAGTATGCCATTAAGAGAGAAAAAAAAGTGGTCTCTAATGGTTTTCGTCACTAGCATTAAGACCCTTATGTTTTATCCATTGTACCAGATCATTAGACCAGTCACCTACTAGTACAATCATTAGTAAATTAAACTTCCATAACCAGAATAATATGTTCCAATGATGACAAGATTCTCATGCACCGAAGAGAGTAAGGAGCATCAGAGTCCTCCCCTATAATACTTAATAAATGAAATAATACAGATAGAGATAGACAATAGATAATGAATAATCTTCTGGATACTATCCGCCTTGATTTCGTCAGGTAACACTTCTCCAGCTGGTTCATGCAATACTGGGTCACCGGCTTTTACAATATCAGGCAAAATTACCTTGTTATTTTCTCCAAGACCCAGAAACCATCCTTCTTTGGCCACCGAAGAAGATGCAGAACTGAAACCTCTAGGGGTGGTGAAGTTGGAATTGAATAGTGGCTTAGAGTATGAAATCCCAGATCTGGTTACAGGGACTCCGGTATCCAATAATGGAGGGGAAGTTATGGCGGTTTCTATGCATTTTCCGGCAACAATTATATGAAGGAGACCAAGTGAGAATCGCGGACGATCTCCATGCTGTTTCCATTTTCTTTTCTTCCAATTAATCTGCTTCTACTACGTGTGTATTGGGTTAATGTTGGGCTTATATTTGGAACTTATTCTGGGCCAGTTTCTTAAAGTTGAATTATACACATATTTAAATTATTTAAAACATAACTTCAATTAATAAAATTCATTCAACTACTTACCTATACTATACCAGATAACACCCTGTGATATCCTCTCTTTATTGTTAATATCAAATACCATAATTTACCCAAAACTTGCCTCTTATAATTTCATGGATTTTTATGTCATCTAAAACCAAATAAATTACTCAACAAGCAGTTACCTCAAACTCAAATTCAAACTTCAACATGCATCTTTCTCACTCCTCGTAATTCTCTGCTCCCCCCTATCCCTTCAATGGTGTGGCCTTATTTCTCTTGTTGCTGCCATGCTTCTACTTTCATTGTTCATAATTGTACCACCTAATTGGTTTGTTTAATTTTCTCAATGCTTTACTTTATTTGATTTTTCTATTTTATGCTTTAAGGCTCTCTAAGAAATCTTTTCCCCTCCATTTTTTTTTCAGAGTTGCAAAAGTTAGAAGTAATTAAAATGATGAGAGTTTATGACTCTGAATTGCAACTACTTTTAGTCATTTTACAGCTATTTTCTGTGAGTGAACTTTTTTTTATTTTCATGGTGCCCAATGACACAAAGATGTGAAATTTTCATTCACTTGGCTACTGCAATCTCTCAACAATGAAAAAAATATACATACGGTAGATCACAGTGTTTGAGCTTATATTTATTTCTTCATAAGAAAATGGATTTTAGCAACATTTATATATATCTAAGGATATAACTTTCCTAATGCAGTATGTGAACTTCTAATGCTGAGACCTCATAATGTTGAAGTCAAGTCCATTTTCATCTGTTTTGCTTATAAATCATTTCTTTCTTTAATGTTGTTACAATCTTACCTTTTTTTTTTTTTTTTTAAGACAAATTATGGGGCTTTTTCAAATTTAGTTTTCAAATAGAGAGACAGAACAAACATCTTTCGCCTGTTTAAAAAACTTCAAACTCTCCCTATTGTTTCATTAATTAGGTATATTTAATTTGGCTATATTTATGTCCATCTATTTATGTTTTTTGAGGAGGAGTTTATCTTTCTTACCAAGTTTGGACTTGCAAAATGCAGAATTATTGAACTTTCTATTTCTTTTCTTTTGCTTTTTTTTTTTTTTTCCTTTTCTTTAACTTATGGATTTTAAGTGAAGATTAAATTTTTGTACGTATATTGTCTGGTGAAATAAAATAAGGGCACATATTTATCAATTTTTGTACGTATATTTGAGTATCTGACAAAGATAAGGGCACATATTTATCAATTAAGAAGGTTTTTTTTTATTTTTTTTTTTATGTGAATTAGTGAGAAAAATAGGGAAAATTGAAGTGGTGGAACAGTGAGGGAGGAGGAAGACACGATATGGCCAAGATAATTGATGTTGAATAGTTCATTTGTAGGTGTGAAAAGAATAGGGGTTAGAGGTTTTATAAGCATTCGCGTCTTCCTTTCTTTTCCAGGATTATGAAGAACAAGATAAATTTGGTTTATGTATCATTTTTATTTTTATGTTCGTTTAAGACATGGGTATTGGGTTATAATGTTAAAATATAGTTCTAGTCGTACTCTTATAAGTAGTTTAAGTTTGGATTTCTCTACGTCGGTATGAATATAAAAAATGCAGAAATAAATGTACATAAAAACACATATCATATCATGAAAGATGAAACATATTAGGATAAATTGACTGTATCTTAGGTTTGTCTTCTTTTTTCTTTTCTGTCTATATGTATGCTAGAGATTCTTAACTTTTTTCAATTATGTGAAAAATGATTATTAACTTTTGATTTATTTTTAATTTAGAGTTATGCTCAATAACTTGCATCATCAACATACTCTGTTTTATATTCTTACAGCGAGGTTGCTTTACTCATAAAAGTATTGCTATTCAAGCTAGACTGAAAAAGGAAAAAGAAAAAGATGGTAAGCTAATTGTGAGAGGAACACCAGAGAGTTGGTGGAGCAACACTTTAAAAGGTTCTTTCTATCCAAATCAATTTCTTTCTCTTCTATTAAAAGGTTAATCAAATTTGTCACTTAACTGTTGATTTAAAATGTTTTGATAATTATTTATGCATTGCTACTTTATATATTAAAAAAGAAAATCTCAATATAAGCATCCATGTTTATTTATGTATAATTTTGATCAAATTTTATTTGTGTTGCTTTATAATATAATCATCTACTTAAATCGGCATTTTATTTTCAGTTTTTGTGTAAAATTTTATAGAAGTTTGTTGGTTTGATTTAAAGCTATAAACAATTGATCTTTGTGTAATTCTTATCAAATTGTATCATTGGTTCCTGTTAAGACTTATGTTACTTTAATACTTAAGTTTGTGATATGTAAGGAGAAATAACTATTAGGTCTTGCTAATTTGATGAATTATTTTAGCGGTCCTTATTGGGTAGGAAAAAAAAAATATTCGGTGAGGCTTATCGGATGATTAGAAACTTATTTAAGTATCTTATAATTATACAAAACAGTGATTGGTGAGACTCATGGATATTATTTCATTATGATAATTTTTATTTTTTATTTTTTGAAGAGAGAAAAGCTTACTTCATAGAGAAAATGATAGATAGGAAGAAAACCAATTTTTGTTACTAACTTTTTTATACAAGTGAGCTTTCTAAAAAAAAAAAGAGTAGTTCTTACTTGGTGTTGTGAATGGAATATCGCTAAGTTTTTTGGCTTTTAAAGAAGAGAGAGGGAGTGATGAGATAATTTTAGTTTGGATATTTTTCAGTTGAAGTTTCTTTTTGAGGCTAGAAAAAGAAAGAGGGAAGGGTCTTTTATTGTGAATTATGACTAACAAGAAAAGAAGAACAAAGAAGACGTGGATGATCAAGTAATTAAGACAATTAAAGAGTTAAAAAAGTTAATGGAACAATGAAAGCTTTGTGCATGAGAGTTGTGGTGGTAAAATCACCTCTCATTTGTGTGAAACCCGTGGAAGAACTCCAACCTGTTGAAGAACTCAAAACACTTATTTTGTTTCAGCTCTATTCTTTAGAGTGCAAAGTTGATCTTCATCAATTACATCTTTACTTCTTTTTTACTTTGTTTCCCTTTTTTCTCATTGCATTGTCAATTAATTTTATAAATCTAATTTGAATTATTCATTTATTCTGAAAATAGGTTTCCTTTCTTAAGCCAAAAGAAAGAAGATGAAGAGTTGCATGAAAGACTAGTCCAAACAAAAGTTGATCAAAGTACGCCATGACAACGATATTATAATTCAAGGAGGAAAAGAAAAAACCATACTTCATAGAGCACTTTTAAGCCTCTAATAATCCTTAATTTGTTGGTTGGAATTGTACACATAATTTTAGTTTTCATAATTCTCATATTTTGTTGTATCCAATAAAAAGAAAGATTAATTATTTTGAAGTATAGGTTGCTTTAAATAGAAATGGGACTAGCTCTGATGATATAATATTGTTTTTAATGATTTATTAAGCTTATTATTTATAGATCTAGAATCCCTGCATGTAAAATTCTTTTATATAAACATAGGTGTAAGAAAATCGCTGAAAGAGAAATTTGTACACTCCAATTACCTTACACAAGAATTTATTAGTCAGGGTTTATTTTTTACATTGAAAGACACCATATTCCACCACCCTTTATACGTCTACTACATTAAGTTAAATAGATAAAAAAAAAAAAAAAAAACTATTTTCTTCAAACCTTTGTTTCAAAAATGACCTTTCATTTTTGTTTTTTAATAATTAAAACTTTGGGAGATTGGTGTAAAGATCTTTTTAAATTACTAGCATCATTGCGCGTCCTCAATTTTTTATTTTAAGAAAAAAAATGTGAAATTCTTTAATACTTGTATCCTCACACTTGCTTGTGTGTGTGCTCAAACGTTATTTATTTAGGAGAAACACTGTAAAGTTTTTACTTGCACGCTCGTGAGTGTATGCTCAGCTGCCTTTTTCTAAATTATTTACTTATTTAGGAGAAATACTGTAAAGTTTTTTTTAATATACTAGCTTCATTGCAAGCAGTGATATACTTTTTCTTATTTATAATAAGCCCTAAATAGTTCTTCTATTATATTATCATCCTCACATGCTCGCACACGCTCTCGCTCGTGTTCAAATATTTTTTTTGTTTTTTATAAAAAAAAGTGTGAAATTATTTAATATTAACATCCTTGCACACGCTCTCTCACGTGCTCATATGTTTTTTTTTATATATAAGAAAAATATGTAAAATTCTTTTTATCGCATACTCATGTACCAAATTATCAAGTTTTTTTCGAGACGTACTCCTCTTATGGTGTAAGTTATTCACACTTGTGTGCGTCCTCTATTTGAGTGTATAATTCTAAGGACAACAAACTCACAGACATTGTTATATAAACAATAAAGAGTGTGTCATCTCTAGAATTATACATGTAAATAGAAAACAAATAAGTTCTAAAAATGGTATATTTTCTATTTCAATATTTGGTTCATTTGTGGTGTTTTCACCTCTCCAGGTTAAACAACAACAACAAAAATTGGAACTTGAAAAGAGAAAAAAGTTGGGCACTTTTCTTATATGTAGTGGGCCTCTAATTAAATTAAATAACAAGCTCAAAAAAAGCCCTTGCCATCAACAAAAAGGTCAAAAGTCCAAAAAGGGCAGCAAATTAGGAATTGAAATATTTATTAATATATTTTTGTTTGCTGTGATTATAAAACATCCGCAGTAGCACTCTTGGTAAATTCTCATCTTTCAAAATTCCGGGTTCGACTCCCGGCTGCGGAATATTTTATTATTATTTTTGTTTTTCACTAGTTAAAGTCATATGCTTTCTTAGAAAAATTTCCCGACTCGTATTTTGGATCGGGTCACATTTTTCATTGATTGGGCCAAAGAAAATCGGGTCCATGAAAATTATAATGGAAACAAAACAACAAAAACTTCAAATTCGCCCACCGTGGGGCTCGAACCCACGACCACAAGGTTAAGAGCCTTGCGCTCTACCAACTGAGCTAGACGGGCAACCGTACGAGTAACCAAGAATTAATCATACTACTAGGCTTAAACCTAGAACTTCCTTCATTCAAGAGTGACCACTATTTGAACTACAAACTAATTAAATATTTAAAAAAAATTTGTCATTCATTTCATAATTTGTATTAGTGTTAAGCTCAGCTAGGAAAACTCCTATTTTTAATTTTGATTTATTTTGTTTGTATCACTAAAATCTAGTATTTCTCTTTATTTGGTACCATAAAAGCTAAAGTAAGGTGGTGGACTTCAATAGAATCTATGCAACTTACAAGATCGAGTATTCAAAGGCATAAGACAGGTCACGTATGTGAATATTATTAAATACTGGGCTAAAAATGGGGTGTGTTTCATTATGCATCATTCTTTCATCCACAAAATGATTCAATATTTTCAATTAAAGGTCTAAATCAACCCCGACATTCCATTTCCATAGTGTTTTATGACCTATATAGATTTTGCAATTTTTTATGAGTAAATCTAATTTCACTTCTTTTATTTTTATTTTTATTTTTTTAAGTAAAATTATATTATTAGCTTATTTGTATAAGATTATATGCATGTTATCATGTTTCCACTGGATAAATATTTATACTATTTTTGTTTTTTATTTTGGTTCCACATTTAATCACTATTGTTTGTATTTATTTATCTGGTTTCACACCTCCAAGTGAGAAGTTATAAATTATTATTTTTATTTTTATTTTAAATCTTCATGAACATTGTTCTTATTTCATTATTTAAATCTCATATCTATGTTGATGGATGTTATTTTATTTATTACTTTTTATTTCTTACCAGTATCCCCACACCCTTTAGATGTGAGGCTAATCTCGTTCGGGGTTCAGGGTTCGTGGCTGTCATTTTCTACAAATGTATTTTTATGAGCTCAAATGCTTGGCATTGCAAAAGTCTCTCAACCACTGAGCACAAACGTGCCTTATTACTTGATCACACCTTGCCATATATCAATAAATGCTATTAATAATAAAATAATTTCAATTTTGAATAAAAATATTAGGCTAAATTTTATATCATGCTATCTTGGTCCCTTTTATTTATTTATTAGTTTCATCTTTTTTTATATTATTTTTTATGTTTAGATTAAAATTGATATTTTTTTATTAAATAATAAGATTATTTTTTTAAATAATATATATGAATACAAAAAATTAAATTTAATTAAATATTACTATAAGATCAATTAGGACTACTTAAAAATTATGGATTTGTCCCTAATTAAAGTTGAGTTAAGTTGATTTAGTAATGTAAAATTAGACAAGTGTTTTTCCACATTCTACCAACATAATAATCTTCACTAATATATGTTTTTTGATTTAAGAGATGCATATTAGGCTATGAGTTTCACAATAAAAATTAATTCTTTTTTATCTTATAAATTTTTTATCACAATTAAATACGAGATTTAATCTCAGATTTTTAGTGCCAAATATCCACACCAAATCGACATCACCGTTAATAATATTTTCAGTGCAGTCACTCAACAATCATTTAGCACATCAACGGTTTAGATTGACAGCTTCATACATGGAAACGAGGGCGAGCACTCACCCAATCATTTCCAGTTGTACTTTGCAGCACCGCTTCATGTAAGCGAATCTCAAACTCCAAGCCCTTTTCAGTAATTTCGTTACTTTCATTCCTAAAATAATTTATCTGAAAATTCAAAATTGGTAATAGCAAAATCTACCCGTCCATTATTTTACAATCAACGATTTTGAATTTTCCACGTAGACAAAAAATAATTTCTTACGTTTTCCATACAAAGAAAAATATTTTATAAATAATATGTTCATCCTCTGTCTTCTCTGCAAGTACTCCAAGGCTATTGTCCTGTCTCTCTCTTCGTCGATTGCTTCTCTTTTATTTTTCGATCTTTCTCAAACCCTAACGATCTATTGCTCACAGATTCTGGAAATTCTGTGAATTTGGGAAGCAAAAGTTTGGAATTTGATACATTGTTCCTCTGGGTTGGTTTGTCTATTCAGATTGATAGCGTCTCTGGTTTTCTTCAAATTCTTGGTGGGGTTTATGTTATTGTGCTTTTGGTGGTTTGTGATCGGAAGGTGGAAAGGAGTCTTTGGGTGGCGTTATTAATTTTCATATTTATTTCCCTTTTTGGGTTTTTGAGAGGAGGATGAGATTTGAAGGATGAACGATGCCGGTACTGCGTAGTGGAGCGCGCAAGGGCCGGGCAGCAGCTAAGCAACACAATCAGCATCAGCAGCAGCAGCAGCAGCAGCCTAATCCAATTGAAGAAGGAGAAGCAATTGCTACAAGAACTAGGAGGAGAAGAGCGGCGGCGGCAGCAGCAGCGGCAGAGCCTAAGAATAACAAGAAACAGAAGCTTGCAGTCAATGAGAACGTAGTTGTTGCAGCAAACGAGGAAGATAATAAAGGGTTGGGGGAAGCTCGACCTGTTGTTGCTGGCGGCGGGGGTGAGGTGGGTGGTGGTGGGGCTGAGAAGGAAGAGTTAGGAGAGAAGCAAATGGACGGTCACGATAGTGGAGCTCGAAGCAATAAGGCTAATGCTGGTGAAGATGAGGGGAGCACCGCTCCGCTTCCTGAGAAGGTATGGGTTTGTGATTACATTAAAATCCACACATTGTCAATTATTCTGCACATTTTTCAGTTGTTTTGGTGTTTTCATGAATGTGATTGTGTAACCCAAGTTGCTTGATTGGATTGCTAGTGATCAGCTATCCCTTATTTTTTGGAGCTGCATATTCTGAGTAATGCTACTATTGGGTGTAGAAAAATATGCGTCTTGGATTGTATGAAGAATTGTTGAGTAATCTTATAACTGTTATGATTGTTTGGCTGCTTTGGTTAGTCAAGGAAGCATGAAATTGTTCCCTTCAGAAAATATATCTATTAGCAATTTAGGCTAAGTTGACGTGCATCAACAATTTTGTATCACTTTTTTTCTCTCTTTCCTAATTGTGTGATACTGGGATTCTAGAGTTATGAATTTATGATTCAATGAGTAGTTTCTGCTTAAGTTTATTATAGCTTTTGAAGACAATCATGTATTCCTTCTTCATCACAATGATATCTGCTATTCAGAATAAGTATTTTCCAGTAGTCTTTTCTGTTCCAGTAACTTCAGGCTAGACCGTTAGAGTAATTTACTGCACTTTCTGGTTCAACTATATTTTGAAAAGCAGAAACTTTTTGGCAGATATAGTATATTATAACTCATGTTCTGTTTCTGATCAGCACACAATTTAGATTGATCAGAACAATTTATGAAATATCCTTATTTTCTCCTGTGACAGGTATTTGTGTCTTTTGGTGTATCCTGATTGCATCTTTTAGTGAATATCACGAGAATACAGAATAATGGCAATTAAGTGCTATTTAATTAGTTTGTTGTTTTGTTGTCTTTCTTGGATGCATATATTTCGTTCCACTTCTAGTTAGATTGTGCTTTGCTGGATTTAGTATTTTATATATGCCATTTATTATTATATCTTAAATTTTAATAATTATCAACATGATTCTTGAAGGTATTCTATTTGAATAATGAATGTATAGCATTCCTACTTTCTTATTTTCCTTACATGGGCAAGTTTTCAACTGAAATTTGAGGTAAAATTACTGGCAAGGGTGACAGTAATCAAAGCTTTTCCAGAAATCATTTCTTAACGTTCCTTCTATCTTTGATTCAGCTTTTCTGGATGATTTTGAAGTTTAAAATCTTTGCTGTTCTGTCCAAAGAAAAAAAACCTGGTGCTATTGTATGTCCAGACTCCAGATAAAGATAATTCTTTCTATTCCAAATGTGTGTACACAATGCTTATTCATTTTTCCAGCTTATGGTATGTTCTAAATACCTGAAACAATCTGCTTTAATTCTTTTATTTGATGAAGTTACTTAATAACAAAATTATTGTAATAAACTCTACTATTCTAGGATTAAAAAACAGGTATTTCTAGTTTGTTTCTTTTAATAAGTTCTAGCTGTTTATAGTTTCACACAATTCGGAGTTCTAATTGTTTCTATCAATGTGTTTATTTTTCGTGGTTAAACTTATCCTAAGTCCACATTCTTGTATTCTCTTAAATTTTCCGAAACATGTATGTCAACGACTACACATTCTTTTCAGTAGGTTGAATACTCTTTTTGGATCTTGGCAATAATACATTGAGTCCATTTTCTTCTGAAAAACTGTCTAATTCCCCCTCCCTCCCCCCAAAAAAATCTGCATAGGTTCAATTAGGTGGCTCTCCTATGTATAAAATAGAAAGAAAGTTGGGCAAAGGTGGATTTGGACAAGTGTATGTTGGTCGGCGTGTCTCTGCTGCAAATACAAATGAAAGAACTGGATCTGGAGCTCTTGAGGTATATATCTTTATACAATATTATTGCAGTTCACTCTTATTCTTGTTTAGCTTTTTAATTATTCTGTCCTTATTCACACATTTATATTTTGTGAACTTTGTTACTTAGGTTGCCTTGAAATTTGAGCACAGAAGTAGCAAAGGATGTAATTATGGACCACCATATGAGTGGCAAGTGTACAAGTGAGTATTTAAGTTTCCTTTGTTTTTCCCCCCTTTCTTACTTGGTGTTGGATTTTGTGATAATTCTTCAGGGGTTTCACTTATCTTTGTCATGTTTACAGTACTCTAGGAGGCAGTCATGGTGTGCCACGAGTACACTACAAGGGCCGGCAAGGCGACTATTATATCATGGTATATTATTGTTATACTCCTTACATTTTCTGAATTCTGCGGTTCTGTTGCAACCTTTCTTAAATCTGCCCCTCCCCTTGTTTGAACAGTGAATGTGACAGAACACCTTGATATGTGCAGGTTATGGACATGCTGGGTCCTAGCTTATGGGACGTGTGGAATAATAACTCTCACACGTAAGTTAATTGAATATTGAATGTCATATGTATACAAGCTTGTCCACTCATTACCATTTGTGACTAGCGGTTGCTAAGTTAAAGTTTATTGCTAATTCCAGAATGTCTATCGAAATGGTTGCCTGTATTGCCATTGAAGCAATATCCATATTGGAGAAGATGCATTCACGAGGGTAAGTTTTCTTATGGTATATACCATGCACATGTTTCTCTTGTTATTGTTTCACCTATTCTCATTTGTATGGTTTTAGTATGGTGGTTACAGTTGTTCTATTTTCCTTCTTGTTTTTGTATTCCCCCTTCTTATCTAGATACAGATTATGTATTCTGCTTATAGAAACCTTGAGTAAGAGTGACGATATTGCTTATGTTTATTTCTTTTCTAGCTTGTTCATTCTTTGATATGATTAGCCATCTTAAAATTTAAATTGAAATATGATCAACCTTTAGTATCATATTCATCTAGTACCTTGTGGAAATTCTGGACTATAATATTCTCAAACTTATCACAACTTTTCGCAGGTATGTGCATGGGGATGTAAAGCCTGAAAATTTTCTGCTTGGTCCTCCAGGGACTCCCGATGAGAAAAAATTGTTCTTAGTTGATCTTGGATTAGGTATTATCAGTAGCACTATCACCAATGCTAATTAATATGTTTGCAACTGTGTTCAGTTACTCATTGTTTGACTCCCTTTCTTTGGACCAACAGCTAGTAGATGGCGGGATAATACTACAGGTTTACATGTAGACTACGATCAAAGGCCAGATGTTTTCAGGTAGAAGCAGTAAATAGAGTTGGACACTTGACTTTGAGTCTTCTCCATATTGTTTTATTATAACTAGATCTTTTTGGCTTGTTATGTACCATTCCGGCAGGGGAACAGTTCGGTATGCTAGCGTGCATGCACATTTAGGGAGAACTGGTAGCAGGAGAGATGATCTAGAATCTCTTGCTTATACCCTGATTTTCCTTCTGCGAGGTCGTCTACCGTGGCAAGGGTACCAGGTTGGACTGATCTTAATTTTTTAAGTTTCATTGATTCTGCATATCAGTTATTAACATTAAGTGTTCTCAGGGAGAAAATAAAGGATTCCTTGTTTGCAAGAAGAAGATGGCAACATCTCCAGAGACCCTGTGTTGTCTATGCCCGCAACCTTTCAGACAATTTGTTGAACATGTGGTGAACTTGAAATTTGATGAAGAACCTAATTATGCGAAATATATTTCTCTGTTTGACGGGATTGTTGGTCCAAATCCGGATATAAGGCCAATTAACACAGATGGTGCACAGAAGGTACTAATGGTGCTAAACAATCACTCAATTGTTGGCAGTATGCGTTTTAATTTTTAAAGCTCAATATACTTAAAATTGTCGTTCACTTTTTGTGAAGCTCATTGGTCACAAGAGGGGTCGGTTGGCTATGGAAGACGAAGATGAGCAACCAAAAAAGAAGATACGTATGGGCATGCCAGCAACACAATGGATTAGTGTTTATAATGCTCGTCGGCCTATGAAGCAAAGGTGTGCACCAATTCCCATGTACACAATCTTTTGGGATGTATGGATTGATGCAATGAGACCCTTGTGTAGTTCTGTAGAATTTTCTATGTGCATCTGTCAGTATATTTTATTCTGCAATAATGTTTCTGTTGTAGGTATCACTATAATGTGGCAGATACTAGGCTATCCCAGCACATTGAAAAAGGAAATGAGGATGGCTTGTTTATTAGCAGCGTAGCTTCTTGTCAGAACCTGTGGGCTCTAATTATGGATGCGGGCACTGGTTTTACCGCTCAAGTTTATGAACTGTCCCCCTACTTTCTCCATAAGGTAATCTCAAGTTGTTGCTAACATCAATATATTGTTCATCACATCTCTGTGTGCTTTATCTCCTCTTAAGCATGCTGGTAGGAACATAAATGAATGTGGCTTCAACAAAACTTTTGTTTGTTGACATGGTCTGATTTATTATTTGGCTGTCTCTGAAGGAATGGATAATGGAGCAGTGGGAGAAGAACTACTATATAAGTGCAGTAGCTGGAGCTACTAATGGGAGCTCATTAGTAGTCATGTCTAAGGGTAAGTAAGTCTGATAAATGGTGAGGGAATGGGTATGGTAGATTACTACTATCTTTTAGGTGAACTACGTGTTAACTGTCTTTGAACTGACTTGATACATCAATTTCAGGCACACAGTATTTGCAGCAGTCTTACAAAGTCAGTGACTCATTTCCTTTTAAGTGGATTAACAAAAAATGGAGGGAGGGCTTCTATGTTACAGCAATGGCCACCTCAGGGAGTAGATGGGGAGTAGTGATGTCTCGTGGTACTGGATTTTCTGACCAGGTCATCCTGCGTGAGGATTTTATGTGCCGATGTATAATCCAGTTGGTGTGATTGTTAACTGATCAACAATGTTGGTTTCTTTCAGGTAGTTGAACTTGATTTTCTCTATCCTAGTGAAGGTATCCACCGAAGATGGGATTCTGGATTTCGTATCACAGCAACTGCAGCAACATGGGACCAGGCTGCTTTAGTTCTTAGCGTGCCAAGGAGAAAGCCTTTAGATGAAACACAAGAAACACTGAGAACTTCTGCTTTTCCTAGTACTCATGTCAAGGTAGAACTTTTATTCTCATTTTCTAGTTTCTGATTTTTTCTGTTTTCATTGAAAAGTTACTCGTGTCTGAACTTTGTGAAACGAATCTTGCAGGAAAAGTGGGCCAAGAACCTTTATATTGCATCTGTTTGCTATGGACGGACAGTTTCATGAGATTCTACTCTTTGCGAGTGTTTATCCAGTTGGGAAGTCAAAAATACCTTAATCTTAGAGAGGTGGCAATATCTAGGACCGGAGAAGTTTTGATGACCAAAGATTTTTAATTAATTGTAATGTAATTACGAAAACCCTGAGTGAAGCCCTGTGTTGTCTGTCAATAATCTGGAAAATCCAGTGTTTCTGATATCAATGCTTAAGCCTTCCTGCGAACTGTATGATCATTGTCTTACTTATGAAAGGAAAAAGAATATGATATCAAATTACTTTAAGAAGCACCAGGACATCTTCAAGCCATTGTTCTCCAAATTTCAAGTACTAATGTCATCCATTTTAGTTTTTAGCAAAAATGAGAAATTTTTTGTCTCTGGTTTACTTATTCAGCAAATCTAGTTGGGAGATTTACTATTTCCTCCTTTAACTGAAAAAATATGTGCTAAAGTGAGCCCAAAGTAAGTTTGTGAGATGGGATTGAACCCGTAAAGATATAGGGATTGGTAATAAATGAGTCTTCTCCCATGTTTTTCAGGACACGAGCTTGATTGAAGATAGTTTAGTTTATAGACTCACCAAATGGGGTAAAAAGACAATTCCATTGTCTGTGAATTCTTAACATAATCAAAACTTTTTGTACAGGTTAACTAAGAAATGGTATAGAAGGGTCAGAATTATAGCCAAGAAAGCCTGCTGGCCAAGTGTGATAGTCTTTTCCCTGTAGATTTGTGAGTTGTTGGCTCTTGGAGGAGAATAAAGGAAACCCATTGAAATATTGCAGTCCTCTTTCTCGCCATTAAAGATTGGCCTCCCTATCACATGCTTGTAGTGCCCACCACTCAATACCTAGGAAAGAATTGCGGAATCAATCATATTAGAAGCTTTGTGGGTTAAAAAATAAAACCCTGTATCGAAGTCTCTACCTAATAACTAAAGCTTAAGACAATCTTTTTTACTTTCTAAATGTGTGTTCCGGAAACAAGTACAACCTATTATCATTCTTTACACCTATACTATAACAAAATGATGCTTATGTTATGATCACACTACCAAAATATAGCTGTCATTACAGATTAAAATATAGCTTAGAAGATCTAATGATTGTATAAGGTACTATAAAGTTGATTTAAACCAGGTTATTTATTGTCATGCCTTCATGATGATGGTCCTGCTGCATATGGCTTTAACTTTCCAGATATTTGTTTTTTTTTTTTTTTGAATCTTCAACAAATGCATGACAGTACAAAAGAGAGTTTAATCATAATCAAAATGGCAATAACAAATTGGGTGTGGATGCTGTTCAAAACATTAATGCAGTGTATTTTCATGCCCCAATTTATGGTTTTAGTGCTCTTTGTGGCTCTGTTATTTGCAAAACTTGGAAGCCAAATCTAAGTCATACCAGAAAACATAAAAACACAAACCAGGAAAAGAGAAAGCAAAAGTTACCTGAATTTGGTCTCCACCTGTGATTATCAAGGCACCTTTATCTGGGCAGAAAGACAGCCAACCTTTCTTGGAGTAGACATGAAACTCTGAAAACCCATCACTTACATGCAAGCACAAGGCATGAGAGTAATCAGTTCCTCTAATCAGCATTCTAATTACATCATACTTTAAAGAATTGGCCCATCGATCTGCCAAATTATCCCGGTTGTGCTTGTAAACACAACAAATTGTTCCAACTTCATGCCCTTGCTGAATCATATCACTGACATAATTAATAGACTTTCCTGCATAATTCTTTAAGAGAAGTTGGGAAATTTTCTCAGCAACCTTCTCTATGCTCAACAAAAGAGTCTCCATTTTCTTGCTGCAATATGTTAAGGAAATTTAAACTTTAGATACTTGCCAAACCCTTTTTCTAGAATTCATATCTCAATAAATAATTGTTACAGTACAGCTTCATAAAGATATGACTACCGAGTTTAGGGACTTAAACCATAATTTTTACTATACATATTAATCGAAAATTGTCCATCAATTGTTAGCCCAACTGATAAAAACATTTTGCAATAATTGAAAAATATTATCCACAACCTATTTCAAAAGCCTAGAAACCAGAGCAGTTATGCATATAGTTAGTTAGTTATTACCTGAAATTTGAGTATCCAATTGGCCAGATTCCCTCCATTTTCAACTTCAAACCATCATCTCTACACCACACAAACTCTTCATTCAACTCACTTCCCTCTTCCTCTCCATGTTCTTCGTCGAACCCGTATTGCTTTTCAGATGACCTCATCACAGCTACCCTCTTCTCAGACGGCACCTGAAAAATTCCGGTGGCAGCCACCACCGCGGACCTTATTTGTTCATCAGCAATTCCATGATTCACCAGCTGTAAACATCCAATTCTTGCAATTGAATCCAAAATAATGTTGGATACAGTGTGATCTTCATCCGAAACACTCAACAATTGGAAATCAATCTTGGGAGGAGTTTCGGTATATTTTTGTTTAGGGAAGAACTTGTCCGGTAAAAAGAGGTCCGGGACACGAAGAGATGTTTCTAAGAACTCAGTGAGAACGTCTTCGTTTGTGACACATGATCGGCGGCCACTGGCAACCGGAGAAGGTGGTGGTGCACGGAAATCAATTGGGATTTCCGGCATGGATTCAGGTGTTGTTGGCATTTTGAAGATTATAAAACTTGAAAATGAAGATGTTTGTATGAACCTTGAAAGCATTGCTTTTAACTGAGGAATGAATTCTTAAAGAAAAAAAGTGTATAAAGCAGCAATGATGCATGTTTCCGACGTCGCCGACATACCGGGAATGATGACGACGTCGTTTTTGCTTTTTTTGCTCACTTCCTTTTTCACAGCCAGTGTGTTTTCATCATCAGAGAACAGAGAGTGGCAAAAAGCCGTGCCCGGCCTCACTTCCTTTATTTTGTTTGAATAAATAAATAAGTGGAATATGAATTAGTATGGCCTCCTTTTTTGCCATACTATTATAAATTTTATTTTTTTTAAGTAAATTCTAAATTTTAAATTGAAGTATTTTATACTAGATTTATTCTTTTTATGTTTAATTTTTAAATATTGATTAAGTATAAATCCAATAACATAAAATTAATGAATTTATGATATAATTATTAATATAAAAATAAAAAAATTTTGATATATATATTTTTTTAAATTAATAAGTTCTCATGTCTCCTTTTATATTTTTCTTAAAAAATTAAAAGAAAAAATATTGATATTATTTTTCATGATGACACCTAAAAATTAAATTTTTTAATAATTTTTTATTCTTTTATTATTATTATATTATAATTTTTTTAATTTTATGTTACGTTTTAAAAAAAATTTAATTTACTTAAAAATGGTGAAAATGGTCTAATATGTTTCTATTTAAAATTTAGTACTTATCTAAAAAGAAATCTTAAAAGTAAAAATCATAAAGATGTAAATTTATTACAAGATTTATTTAAATTATTAAAAGAAAAATAGAACTTAAATTTACTTTTCTCAATAATATGTTAATTTGAATTTGATTAGTTTGGATATCTAGACTAATACAAGTCGAATTCAAAAACTATGTCTACATCAATATACAATCAAAGTTGTATATGATTTTATTTATAAAGCGTAGTTCAAGTATTAAGATATGTTTGAACTTAAAAGTTGAGGGATGAAATTCAAGCCAGCAAAAAAACACTTATAAAAAGGAATAGTAGCGAATCTCGAACAAGATTAAGCTCACACTAAAAAATATGGAGATATTTGTGACAAAGTAAAAGCAAAAGTTGTATATGGTTTGTAATTAATAACAGTGAATTAATATAATAATATTTTATTGAAATGCAAATCAATTGGCTTTGCAGTAATATCTAGGCCAATAGATGCATTAACTTCTCTTCTATTAAAATAATTGTTGATACTATGTTTAATCAAAGTCTAGTTTATTTATACTTTAACATAAAGAGAGCTTTTTGTAATAATTGTTTCGGGGAAAGAAATTGAAAATAACAATAAATTTGTTGTAATTAAGTTCTCTTAATTACAAGATATTACAATTAAGTTATTCTAATTATAAAATTATTTCTATTAGTTCATTACTATCAAATTCTATTTAACTTAATTTTAACATAAATAACATGAAAAAAGAGGATAAAAATACCGTGGTTAATGATATATGATGTGTTTTGCTTCATATAATATAATAAACAATTAAAACATTGACACGTGGCTTAAAAAAATAAAATCTCAAATTATAAATTATTTTAAAAATAAGACAATAATATTTATAATTAAAAATATACAATGAAGACGAAACCCATCGTTCCCTATACTACGGACCCAAAGCTTCAAACAAACACACCCACCACCAATCAAGGATTTTGATTCTCTCTTTCTTAACTATGTGGGCCTCTGAGATGTTTAAGCCCAAAAGTGAAGATTCATTCTCCAGCCCAAACTGAATAAGTTGATGCCCAATTGGGGGGAAAAATGAGAGGACAAAATTGGAACTTCAGTAAAGAGAAAGAAAAGGAGTATCAGCAAGGACAATGTTACAACTTGCAAGGCACTAACACAACTAATGATTAAAATATTATTTTTTATTTTTTACTTTATGTGGTAAGTAATAATAAATGAATTATAATTTGTAGAAGAGATTAAAAATTCGAATCTTAAACCTATTTTTTTTTGAAGAGATCAATAACTCTTATAGGGAAGAGGATTATATTTGAAAAATTAAAAATAATAAATAAGTAAAAATGTCTTTTTTTATTATGTAAATTAAAAATGAATATGTATGAAAACATTAAAAAATACTATAGTATTTTGAAAATATTAAAAATACATGAAAATATTATTCAAAACTTATGTATACATAACTTTATATGCTACAAAGTAATTAATTGAATTTGTTTAAATTTTAAAATACAAATTAAATTATTTTAGTCTATTTCTTTTTTCAGATGTTTTTATTGATAATTAATAGTAAATAAATACTTCTTAGTTTTTTATATAGATTTTTGTTTGTAATTTTATTTATTTATCAATAACAAAATTAAATTGTTTTTAGATATTTACTTGATAATGAAGAACAAATAAATACTTCTATTATTTTTTTTTAAGAATTTTATTATTTATTATAAGAAATTAAAGTATTCTTACCAAAAAAATATTAAATTAAAGTATTAAAAGAAAATTCATATATGGGCTTTTCCCTTGAAAAAAAAAAAAAAACTATACATAAAACTTGTGAAGATGTACTGCGTTGGGCCTACTAAAAGGAACGACATCGTTAGGGCTAATTTGCTTTTCTCTCAACCTCGGACCTCAGACCTTAGTTGCTTTCTCCTGTACATTTTACTGTCTGTGCGGCCAAGACAAGACGTCTGCAACAGTTTCCGGCGGTTCTGATCTGAAATTCTTATTGAGATGGCGACTCCCCAACTGCAACTCTTGGATTCCGGGAATCACATAGCAAGGTACAGATTTCTTTTTTCTTTTTTCTCTTTTTTTTTTTTTGTTGTAATTGTTTTTTAGGTTTGGGTTTCTAATTTCTGTGTTCAGGTTTTTTCTTAATTCAGCTATATGAAATTTGAACTGTGTTATTTTTTGGAATCTGAAATATGATACTTTTTTATGTTGAAGCTTGGAAGGGATGTCTAGTAGCTTGTATTGTATATTTGTGTAGGAAGTAGCTATAGGAGTAGTATCCTACTTAAGTTTTACTGTGTAGAAATTCATCTTTAATTTCCTTTTCTTGCATTTGCTAGTTTGGAAGATGGTGATAGCAATGCAATTATGTTACCGGGTAAGAAAAATAAGAAGAGGAAAGGCCTGAATCAGGTATATGAGCAGTATGCTACTTAATGTTATTTTTTATTTTTTATTTTCCAATATATTCTGCATTCTCAAACTTTTGTTGTGCAGAAACATGGAGAGGTGAAATCAAACAAGAAACAAAAGTTGAGCAAATCTCAGAAAAGAAAGATAAAGAAATTGGAGGTATTGTAAAGAGAAAAAAAAAAAAAAGGATTTTATTTTCATTATACTCTGTTTAAAATAGGATTCACTTCTTTTCATTTATGCAGGAGGAAAAGGAGAAAGAATTGTTGCTGTCCAACAGTATCGAGACTTTGAAGTATGTTTCTAGATTTCTTTCGTAGAATTAATTAAATTTTTTTTTTTACCATGTTTATGAAGAACATCAAATGTTTAAGGCATAAATGAAAATTTGATGTTTTCAGCAAGTACAAGATTCCAGAGTATGCATATCCTCTTTTGCAGTCTTCAAGGAATATCAATCAGGTTTGTATAATTTTAACAAAAATTCTTTTTCTTATGATATGAAATCTTAAGGCTATTTTCTTGAATGGATTGTTCTGTAGGCTGAATCTATGTTGGAAAAACGTAGGAGGGCTGCACATTTATTGAAAGAAGGCTTGGAGCTTCCACATGGTTATGAGCCTTTCAGTAAATCAGATGAATTGTGCGGAGTAGAACCTGAGAGTGAAGTAATTCATTCAGGGCTGGAGATTAGAGGAAATCGAATTTTGCCATTAACGATAACACAAACAGAAGTCTCAATTGTGACATCTGTTTCTTTGGACTACTCTCAAAGATCGGTTTTAAGCAATGGAGTTGAGACAGATAGTGGATCCCTTGCTGCCTCTCAAGCTGAAGTTTCCACTGAGAAAATGACATCTATGGCTAATGATGAGACAGAAAACACCAATTTAGTGGTATGCTCCATTCTCAGTTCAATATAAAGAAAGGATTGATGTATATTATTTGTTTCTTTATAAACTGAGTTTTGATCCATCCCTATAAATATAATCATACATGTGTGTGTGTGTGTGTATGTAATGTGCTATCCTTGGAAGAAGTGATCTTCTGAATATTGGCAGAAAGTGAAAATCCTACTTAGAAGACTAATAATAATCAAACAGATATAGTCTCATAATAATAAAATTAATGCACAATATATTCACTCTTCTGTATTGGTTCTGATGTGAAACATTTAATGTATACATAAAAGATAACTGTGAAGTGAAAATTTTTCTTGCTTGTCTTCTGTTTGTTTATAAATGATATTGCTAAAAGGAGGCTGGGCTTTGACACTTTTGATGTGGGACAGGATAAGGCAGAAGAGAGCCTTAAAGCCAATCTCAGCCAAATAAGCAAACCCCAAGATGCTTCTGTGGAGAGAATTTTAACTACTCCTACAGTAGTACATGTATTCAGACCAGCTGAAGTTGAGGAAAAAAGGAAGGATCTTCCTATAGTTATGATGGAGCAAGAGATAATGGAAGCTATAAATGAGCATTCTATTGTTATTTTATGTGGAGAAACTGGATGTGGCAAAACCACTCAAGTTCCTCAGGTAAGCTGTTTGATGCTTGGCTATGATGTACCTTCTGTGAATCAGTGCTAATTTTCCTATTGAGGATATACCTTGATATGTGGTTTTTGGTTGACACTTCCAGTTTCTTTATGAAGCTGGCTTTGGTTCAAGTAAATCCAGAGTTCACAGTGGTATTATTGGTGTTACTCAACCACGCCGGGTTGCTGTCCTTGCCACTGCGAAGCGAGTAGCATATGAGCTTGGTCTTCATCTAGGGAAAGAGGTTGGGTTTCAAGTTAGATATGACAAGAGGATTGGAGATAATTGCTCTATCAAGTTCATGACTGACGGGATTTTACTAAAAGAAGTTCAGGTTTATTTTTTTTTTCCCCAACAATCACTATTTCTTTCCTTCTTTTCTTTCTTTCTTTATATGTAATAGTATATGAACAATGTGAATTTTTTTGAAAATAACATATGTTAGGTATTGTAGATTTGTAGTACTTATTGTGTTTTCACCTCATGAGGCTTGGGCCTGGGCCCTGAGGTATGGTGGGTTGGATGAGAAATGTATGTTTAAAGTTGTACAGATTCTGATTCGTTGGTTGAAATTTTATATGTCAAGTACCTAAATTTATGTGTCAATCACCCCATGAAATGTGGAATCATTGTGGAGCATTTGATTCCACCAGTTCAGGTAGGGATAGGAATATAATTTAACGAGGCATTGCCTTTTCCCCCCTTGGATCTTAATGCCTTTCCATTTTTGTTCTTTCTGTAACGTGTTCTTCCTGTTATATTTATGCTAGGTGAAAATGATTAATCTGTCAAGCAGCATAGTTTCATGAATCCCTTTTTGTTGCAGAATGACATTCTACTGAGTCGCTACTCTGTCATCATTCTAGATGAAGCTCATGAGAGGAGCTTGAATACAGACATTCTTATTGGAATGCTTTCTCGTGTAATTAAACTTCGCCAGGTAAAGCTGAAAAAAATTACTAGTCAAGATTTTGTAAATGGAAGTTTATAGTTCACTTATTTATTTATGTGATTATGACAGGTTCATTATGACCAGCAGCAGCAGAAGCTGCAATCTGGAGAAAGCATCAGTCCTGAATGTATGATTTTTCCATTAAAACTTGTGTTGATGAGTGCCACCTTGCGAGTAGAAGACTTCATTTCCCAAAGGCTATTTTTTACACAGCCACCTGTTATAGAAGTTCCTACAAGGCAGTTTCCAGTGACAGTACACTTCTCAAAGAAAACAGAAATTGTTGATTATGTTGGTCAAGCATATAAAAAAGTTTTAGCAATTCACAAGAGATTGCCACATGGGGGCATACTTGTCTTCGTCACCGGACAGAGGGAAGTAGAGTACTTGTGCAAGAAGCTACGTAGAGCTTCAAGGGATCTGATCCTTAAAAATTCTAAGAGGACTATAGAAAATGATGGTACTATGATCTCTGAAGCGAAGACTATTGAGGGGATAAATATGACAGAGATAAATGAAGCATTTGAAGTTCATGGAAATTCAGCCCACCAGCAAACTGATAGGTTTAGCTCTTATGATGAAGGTTATAGTGATGAGCATGAGGATAAATCCGATGTTTCTTATGATTCAGAAACAGAGAGTGAACTAGAAGTTTCTGGCGATGATCTAGAGCTATTCCATCATGAACACCAAGAGAAAAATGATAATCTTGTTTTAGGAGAGGATGGAACACTTGCTTCACTGAAGGCTTCTTTTGAAGCATTATCTGGGAAAACTGAATTAAACTCCAACATTGATGAGAAGCAGACTCCTCCTCCTAGCACAGAAGAATGTTTAGAGCAATCAAAAACTTGCACAGAGAAGAGTATCAGAGGAGATAGTGGTTCCTGTCCTGGTGGCCTCTATGTTCTGCCTCTTTATGCGATGCTACCTGCAGCAGCCCAGCTTCGTGTATTTGAAGAAGTCAAGGAGGGAGAGAGGCTAGTTGTTGTTGCAACTAATGTTGCTGAAACCTCTCTAACTATTCCAGGAATAAAGTATGTTGTTGACACTGGAAGAGAAAAAGTAAAAAATTACAACTCCTCTAATGGTATGGAAACGTATGAAGTACAGTGGATAAGTAAGGCATCAGCTGCTCAACGTGCGGGAAGAGCCGGAAGAACTGGTCCTGGCCATTGTTACCGTCTTTATTCTTCTGCAGTCTTCACTAACGTACTACCTGGTTTCTCTCTTGCTGAAATTTCTAAAGTACCTGTTGAGGGTGTTGTCCTTCTCTTAAAGTCTATGCGTATTAAAAAGGTGGGTTTAATTTTATTTTTTCCTGATTGATCTCTCTGAGTTTTGTTATGCATGTCTGCTTCTCATTTGGATTGTTGGGAAAAATATTGTGGTTGATGTTATTGGTGTGTTGTCTTCGTGTGCAGTCATGGGAGTCCTTCTTTCCAAAAAAAAAGAGTTGAATTGCTATTTTATTGTAATGTGCGTTTCTATTTTCACCAGTGGCATGACTGTTGACTTGGGATGGGGTGATGGTTCTGGACCCTTAAAGCTATGTGGTATTCTGTTTTATATATCATCTAGAAGCTTATACTCGTGTCAGGTTGTAGTTGAATTGCTATTTAGTGATTAATCTGCTCTGAAATTGCCAGTTTTATGATCTACTGCATGATTGGGGACTTTTTCGGTGGTTTCATGATCATGATTTACCTATCTGCCTCATTTTTCTTGTAGTGTTAAATTAAGATCCTGTTTTGTAATAATGAGTGTCACCTTTTTATTGTGCTTCTTATAACGATCAGTGTTACCTGTTCTCCAGGTTGTAAATTTCCCATTTCCAACTCCTCCTAAAGATGCGGCCCTGGTTGAAGCAGAGAATTGCTTGAAGGCTCTTGAAGCACTTGATAGCCATGGGGAACTTACACTAGTGGGGAAAGCCATGGCTCAATATCCCTTGAGTCCCCGTCACTCTAGGATGCTCCTCACTGTTATTAAGACTATAAGGCATGAGCTCAATTGCAGTAGAGCAAGTCTAATTCTAGCATACACGGTTGCAGCAGCGGCGGCATTGAGCTTGTCAAATCCTTTCCTCATGGAGTTTGAAGGAAGTAATACAAATAGCAATGAATCAAGGGTGCACGAGGAATCTAGTGTGAGAGACAATGAGAAAGTCAGAGACAAACAAGAAAAGATTAGGAAAAAGAAACTAAAAGAAACTGCAAAAGTTGCCCGTAAAAAGTTTCGCAATCTTACTAGTGATGCCTTAACTGTAGCTTATGCCTTGCAGTGTTTTGAGTGTTCACAGAGCCCAGTGGAATTCTGCAATAGCTATGCTTTACACCTAAAAACCATGGAGGAAATGTCCAAGCTTAAACAGCAGCTACTTAAACTGGTCTTTTATCATAGTGTTGGTGGTGTTGAACAGTACTCGTGGCATCATGGAAATCTAGAGGATGTAGAACATGCTTGGAGAGCTTCTTCTGAAAAGTATCCTCTTTCACTAGATGAGGAAGTGCTCATACGCCAAGCAATTTGTGCTGGATGGGCAGATAGGATTGCCAAGCGTATCACAGTAACTTCAAGGTCCTCTGATGGGGATATAAAAGCTCGTGCTGTCCGGTATCAATCTTGCATGGTTGAAGAAATTGTGTTCCTCCATCGATGGTCATCTGTTTCTATTGCAGCACCCGAGTTTTTGGTGTACAACGAACTGCTACAAACAAAACGACCCTACATGCATGGAGTGACTAGTGTGGAAGCATCTTGGCTTGTTGATTATGCTAGATCTTCATGCACTTTCTCTGCACCACTCACAGATCCCAAACCTTTTTATGATGCTCAAACAGATCAAGTGAAATGTTGGGTTGTGCCAACATTTGGGCGTTTTTCATGGGAACTTCCAAAGCATGCTTTGCCTATTATCGATGTTGAACATCGAGCACAAGTGTTTGCATATGCTTTCCTTGAAGGCCAAGTGTGCCCCTGCTTAAAATCTGCCAGGGAATTTATGGCAGCACCTCCTGAAAGCATTTTGAAGAGAGAAGCTTTAGGTCAAAAAAGGGTTGGGAATCTTCTTAGTAAGCTGAAAGTAGAATCAATCGACAGCCGTGCCAAGTTGACAATGGCGTGGAAGAAGAATCCTTGGGTTTTGTATTCAGAAGTGTTGGACTGGTTTCAGAAAAGTTTCCAAAAGCACTTTCGCGAGCGTTTTTGGTTACCAATGCATGGGGAAGTCTTTATAGAGCCTCAACAAACCTTTTCTCCAAAGGTGAAGAGACAATTGAAAGGAAAGGCTAAACTGCCTAGGTGAGGGACATGAAATAACAACGTAAATTTATTTGTTTATTTATATTGTAGCTCTTTAGTTGAATCTAACCATTTTTGATTTATGAGTTTTTATTAACAGTGTTTTAAGGACACTAGTTAAGGTTATATATATATAGAAATTTGTAATATTTATTATGATAATTGATTTTGTTTTCAGTATTATTTAATACGTAAAATGTTATGTTTTACATAATTTTTATATTTATTACATCTTAATAAATTCTTAAGATACCCGTTTGCAAATTTTTGAATTATAACACTTCTTTATAAAGAATTTTAAAAGTAAGGTTTATGTAAATATTTAATTAAACTTTGTCTAAAAAATGATTCAATGACCATATTTCCCTTCAAGTTCTGTCATTACTTTCCACCAAAAACTTAAAAAAGACCAAAGACAAACAAAACAAAACAGAATCATTAATCTTTGGAAATCTAATCTAGTGGTCTTTAAAAAATTTTCTTTGTGGACAGAGGGTGACAAAGCTAAACAAAACTATAATATAATTGCTTCTTAAAAGATAAATGTTTATTATTTTGATTCTTAACCTTTTCATAACCAAAAGTGATCCAAGACTTAATTACATGTGAATCATAGATATCATCATATTTTATGCAGATTTACTGAAAATAGTAATTCACACTTTGTTACACTTAAATCGCCATAACATATGCCCATTGACAATGAAAAATAAATAAGCCTACTCTACCTATTTATTGCCAAATATTAACTCACTTACTTATTTATATCTAAATTGTTTAGACCTACCAGTTGACTTTGAAAAATATATATTCTTATTTATTAAAAGTATTAATTCACACTTGCATAAATATAAATTGTCATAGATGCTACCAATTTATTGCAAAAAAACATATATTCACATTTGCTTACATCATAAGAACTTGGTTTATTGTGAGATACTTTCCAACATAAATCAGCCCCAACTACACATCCTTAATAAACAACAATTAAGAAGTCATAATTTTTTATTTTAAACTTAATGGTTCGTAATGGAGACTTGAGCTTGTTGTAGAAAATGATTTTCATCTTCAAAAATAAATTTTCGCATTAATCAATGACTTGGCAATTGTTGTTTTGTATAAAAGTCTAGTACCTATAATAATCTACATGTGCACGTGTTTATAGATTTTGTTTTGTTTTCATTAGATAAAGAATTGTACATTTAAAAAAATAAAATTGGTCGGTGTCTGTTATTCAACTTAAGCTAGACAGACAGCTATTTATATATATAAAGACTTGTGTTTACTATGAATTTTCTTAAGTTATGAACTTGTACTTTGTTTTTCTCACGTTTTGACGGTGCTATATTCCAACCAGAAAGTTCCTTTTCGGAGTGCCACACTTAACTTTTTTCCATTATTTTTTTCAAGTTTTGGAGTTTTTATATTTTTTCATCTTAATGACTTTCTTTCCATTCATTGAATGTTTTATGTTTGTATGTGATTGATGTATTTTAATTCAAGGGGCTCAGTATTAAAAATTCATGAATCATTGTTATTATCATTAGAGATTACAATATCTTTCACTTTCAGACAATTAATAATAATAATAATAACATAAACATGTAGAATTATATCTCTTTTAATTCCAGTCCTAATATATGTATGGTGAGAATTCTTGGTATGATGTGAGCGTAATATTTCATGTCAAAATATGTGATCCGTACCTTACTTATCTTTCCATTTCTCTTATAAAAAAAGATCAAGTGGTGTTAAGAGTGAAGATCCTTATATTTATGTTTATTTGGTGAATCGTATAAGAATAACATGATACTAGAAGATTATTAAAGTAGTTTATTTATAGTATTTAACAGTAACATGATAATATAAGTTTATATTATTGACTCCCTCTCATATAATGTCTGACAATATACAATTATGTAATAGAGAAAAAAAAGAATATAATAATAAAATATATAATCCTATAATATTAAATAATTTTATATTACACAATCTTAAACGATATGCTAAATAAGTATTAAGCTCTAGAATTTTATCATATGGCATTGCAGGCGCTGCCACGTACAATTATAAGTAAGTGGAGCTGTTTGTTTGGCTAGAATATGAGGGAAAAAAAGGGGAGGGGAATCTTTCTAGGTTAACTACTAATACAACAATATCAAAGAATCTGATTAATTTTATATGTTTTTACCAATTAATTACCTCATTATTACGTTGTTTTGTCTGATCACAATGAATTGGTATATGTTGCTTTCACATCAGTTGAGTTCTATTTCTATAATGTCTTCATCTTCTTTCAATGTCTTTGGACTTTTTGTAGTTTAATTCCAAGTAGTAGTTGAAGACTATTGTCAAGTTTATCCACCTATATGCATTTAACAATTAAACCACCAAACATCCTTCATAGGTTTAGTTTGATTTTGATATGAAACTACCAAATGCTTGTTGAAATTAGATAGACAAATATAAGGGATAATCTATTAAAAAATAGCCCCCTTGTAACTTTTTTTGACAATATCCATGATAATATTATATTGTCTGACCTTAATAGTTATGGTAAGGAATATTTCAATGCACAAAAAAAAAAAAAAAAAAAAAAATTATCCAACTTCTATATTCATTTAAGATAAATGTTATTATCAGATATTATTCTCTCTAAGTTCTTTTCTCTAAATTTCACTCATGTTTAATTACCTTAGACAAAAAGGAATAAGTATACTAATTAATCATCATAATAGACCCAACAACTTAAGTAATATGCAACTTAATTTCTTACTTGGCTACTTTTTTATTATTTATTCTTAAACAAAAAGTTGCTAACCTACTTGATTGTCAAAAGATTTTTTGGTCTAAAGAAAGTGAAGTAGTAGGTAATAGAGTTTCAAAAGGCAAAAGCTAGAGTAACTTTTATGGTAATTTAGTCAAAGCAATGAATAAGTAATCAAATTATAAGCACTATACCAATATAACATTGAAGCATTCCATTATGGTAGCCTAGATGAAAAGTAATAATTCCTTCCTAATAGCAGTTCTTAAAGACTAAGAAAAATAAATTTCGTCCCTAATGATCTGATTTAGGTTCACTTTGATTTTAGGATATAACTTTCTTTCCTATTTACATACTTTGATACAAATATAGTCAAATGATCACATAACTTGTTGATTTTGAAGAACTGAACTTAAAAGTCGATAAAGAATTTCAGTACGATGTTTTTTCAGTTGAATTCGCGTTTGATTAGTTTTTTCAACAAATTGTAAAAGAAAAACAGCATGATTGAAATGAACCCTTTTAGCGTCAACAGCTTGTGAAGAAAATAGGGCAAGGTTTAGAACAATGAGGCAGTGAAAAGAGAAAGTATTGTACACAATTGAGAAGATTTCGAACTAAATTACATGTTAACAATTCTGTTCTCTCCTCTTATTAAAGACACATTCAAAAGATTATAAGCAACTAGTCCTTATATTCAACGACCCCCATATCATCCAATCACCATCCATGCTATTTGTGTGGAGGGTAGAGTCATATAGGTGACCCATTAAGGCAATTTATTCAGAGGACCAATTTTTTTTTTTTTTATTGACTATCATATTTAGGATTTTTCTACCGAAGCTCCAACGTTGTTCATAGATAAGGAGGGCGAGGAGCCTAACATTCATCTTAGAAACTTGTCTCGTGCGGGGGCAACCCTCGATCTTCTAGAGCCGTGTAGAAGCAAATAACAAACCCTTGATCTTCTAGAGCCATGTAGAAGCAAATAACAAGAAAAAAGCTAACAAGCTAAAAAACGCTTGCACATAACTTGTGGTTATTTCTAATTGATTTAAAAAATAATAATTTATCTAACAACTTATGAATTAAATATTACGAAAATCATAATTAGTCACTGTAATGAATATTACAAATTTTTTTATTTATAATAGTTTAATAAGTGTTCTAAGAGCACTTGTAAGACAAATAATAGATAAGGAGGGCGAGGAGCCCCAACATCCATCTTAGAAATTTGCCTCATGTAGGGGCAACCCTTGATTTCCTAGAGCTGTGTAAAAGCAAATAACAAGAAAAAAATTAACAAGCTAAGAAGCGCTTTCACAAAACTTGTGGTTACTTCTAATAGATTTTTTTTTACAAAAAAAAAATTATCTAACAACTTAAGAATTAAATATTACTAAAATCATAATTAATTACTGTAATAAATATTATAAATTTTTTATTTATAATAGCTTAATAAGTGTTCTAAGAACACTTGTTAGACAAATAATTTTTATGTAATGAGATGTTGTAATGGATTGACATTTTCTACATAATTTATGACATTTAGAAGGTTTAATATAGTCTATGTTTTGGAATTTTTAAGTTCTAACCTAATTACTATCTCCAAATTAATAGGGTGACGGATTATAAAAATGCTTGTAGATATTTAGAAACGATTTATCTAATAAATATAATTTATTTATTGACTTTTTGAATTTGAATTTATTAGAGAAATCGTGAAAAGTAAAATTTTCATAATTTTTTAATATTATCTTACGGACATGAGAGATAAAACACTAATAATATAAGAATTGTATATAAGATCTTGAACAAATTAATTTTTTGTAGTCAATATTGATACACGGGAAAAGCAGAAAACAATACCAAACAAATCAAAAGTTTTTTTTTTTTTTTTAAATTTCAAAAGCAATTATTGAGGGTGACGGGTATGATTGTTTGAAACTTCACACTCATTGATGAGTTTGTTTCAAGTCATTACGCTATCCATTTATTATTTTTATTATTATCATTTATTTTTTTCAAAAAAATTGAAACTTCAAATTATCCAAGATAAAATATTTCCATCTATCACTAAACTATATATATATATAAATATAAATGTTCCTCTCTTAATTTATTTCTTTTTCTCATGGAACCTACTATGAAGTTCGTCTAGAAAGATTGAAAAAAGTTTATTATTTTTCTTTTTTTGATCCCAAATTACTCCAGTGCTTCTCCTAGTTTTGGGGGGATCTGGGGAATTAAAATAAGCACCGTAGAGGAGAAAATGAAAAGAAGAAGCAAAAAAATCCATTTGTGGTTTCCCTTTTACAAAAATAAAAATTTCCCAATAAAATTCAATAACTTATTGATTTTAGCATAATTTAAAAACAAGAAATTTAAAATTGGCTTAACACTCAAGAAGGTGTGTTCAATTTATTATTAATAGCCAGCCATCGCATTGCCAAAAGCAGCCACAACAACCATATAATACTTGACCATGACTGGTAAGCAGCAGTAAGAGCAAGAGACACCCCAAACTTAAATTTCATTAAAAAAATGTTTGATTTTTCTTGCACATGGCCATTTAAACTTGGAAGGAAAATTTCGTACTTCAGATCACGTTTGAATGCAGAACATACGCACGTCAATACATCAGGTACATGTACTCTATTATTATATTTACATTCCAAGATTTTTTGTATAATTCTACCAACAAACTCTATTGGCAGCCTCCCACCCCTCTCTAACCATTTCACTCATATAAATACCCTCAAAACTTTCTCTAATATTGGACTCAAGCTTCAGTTCTCTGGACTTCCATTTCCCAAACCCTCTGTTTTTTCTTTTCTCTAAGCAAAAAGCAGAGAGGCCTTGTCAAATTTTGTTGGAGTGGAAAACAGAGAAGTGAGAAACACAGAATCTTTCTAACCTCAAAGCTCACCATCTTCCTCTCAAAATTTTCTTCTACTTTATCCTCATACAGAAAAAGAAAAAGAAAATAGAGAGACCAAGTTAATTGAGTAAGTAATTTTCTTATAGATTTCTTTCCCTTGTTTGGTTTATGGGAAAATGAAAGGAAAACAAGTCCTCTGTTCTGCATATGGATTAGATTGCTCCGTATTTCAAGAATATTTACAGAAAAAAAAAATCAACTCAATTGATCTTATTGTTTGTGTTTGGCTCATTGGAAATATTTTTTCAATTTCATAACTCCATGAAAATCTTTAAATTTCATTTCATTTTCTTTTTTATCATCCTTTTTTGTTCTTCCCTGCAGCCAAACAGAGGAAAACAGAACAGAACAGATCATTAAGTTTATTTATCCAGTCTCTTATATCAACCCCCTTTGTATTATTACTTCATAAAGGTGGCCAAATTTTAACATCTCTGCAAAAAAAATTCAGATAAAGAAAACGAAATGGATGGGATAGAAAAATCGAGATCAGCAAACAAGAGCAGAAATAGAAGCATAGCCAGGAGCTTGAGCAGAGCAGGTTGGGGCATAGATGAAGTGTTTTCTGGCAACAATTCTCGCCGGAGCAGTCGGGCTGATGAGGATGAAGAAGCTTTGAAGTGGGCTGCTATAGAGAAATTGCCTACATATGATAGGCTTAGAACTAGTATCATAAATTCTTTTGCAGAACAAGATCTTCCTTATGGAAACAAAGTTATGCACAAAGAAGTGGATGTTAGAAAGCTCGATATGAATGCCAGGAAAGACTTCATTGACAGAGTCTTTAGGGTTGCAGAGGAAGATAATGAGAAATTCTTGAGGAGGTTCAGAAACAGAATCGATAAGTAAGTTCTGTGTATCATAAATTTACTATTTTTACTCAAATTGAAAATGATTGACTGTTTTCTTCTTTTAGTTTTTCCATTTGTTTGTTTTCATTGATTTGTTTATTTCCCATGCCAAGATTTTAAATTAAATTAATCACTTCTTGTCTTTATCAAATTTGTTGGACAAATATATTAACACAAGAAAGAACTTTCAAGTGGCTCTATAGTTGTGTTAGCAAAAAAAAAACAAGTGGCTCTATAGTTGCGTAAGAAGTTGAACATCCTATTGTTCAAATTAAGTTCAAATTACTTCAATTTATTAGTCTTCTCGTTTATGTCTTCTTATGAAAATCGAGATAAATTAGGAGTGTTCTAAGGATATCGCGAAAGAAACCCTTTATTTTTAAATGTAAACAAGTTGAATTCAAAGTTAAATTCATTGAAAGAAAAAGAAAATTGAACTTTTGAAGGTACTGTGACATAATTTGGTTGGTAATGCAAAGTAGTAAAAGTTGAAATTTTTGTGATTGATTTGGTTGTTGTTCTGATTGCAGGGTTGGAATAAGACTTCCACAAGTGGAAGTGAGGTTTGATCATTTGACAATTGAAGCTGATTGTTATGTTGGAAACAGAGCACTTCCATCACTAACAAATAGTGCTAGAAATATTGCTGAATCAATCCTTGGTATGATTGGGATTTCATTGGCCAAGAGAACAAAACTCACAATTCTTAAGGAAGCCTCTGGCATTATTAAACCTTCAAGGTACCTCAATAAGCTTTAAAGGACCTTTCCTTTTTCTTTTTTATTTTATTAATAATTTTTCTATTTTTTTTGGTTTGTAACCCTCTTCTTGTTGTTTTGAATAGGATGGCCCTCCTATTAGGTCCTCCATCCTCAGGGAAAACAACCCTTTTGTTGGCATTAGCTGGAAAATTGGATGCTAGCTTAAAGGTAACCTATCTTCATGTTCCCTTCACATAACAACAAATAATATACATTTAATTAACAATTGTTTTCTTTTTCTTCAAAAAAACAGGTAAAAATAGAAATCACCTACAATGGGTACAAGCTTAGTGAGTTTGTCCCAAGGAAAACATCTGCATACATTAGCCAAAATGATGTTCATGTTGGAGAAATGACAGTCAAAGAAACCCTAGATTTCTCAGCTCGATGCTTAGGTGTCGGGACTCGATTGGGTAACTTTAATTATATTAATTCTTTCTTTAAACCCATATTAAGTTGCATCTAGATCCAATTTGTTAACAATTTTTTGTTTATTGTTATAGAATTGTTAGCTGAACTTTTAAGAAGGGAGAAAGAAGCTGGCATACTCCCTGAGGCTGAAATTGATCTTTTCATGAAGGTATTTTCAATTTCAAATTTTATTTTAACATAAAATGCTAATAATCTTAATTCATTTCTTTTTCAAGTTATTAATTTTTGTTAATATTTCATGCATTCAGGCAACTGCAGTGGAAGGAGCAGAAAGTAGTTTGTTTACTGATTACACACTCAAAGTAAGTCTTATTCTAGGGGAAAAAAAAAAAGTACATTATTAGAAAAAATAAACAGCTATGATGTGTACGAGATATTTTGTTACGATTTTTTTATCCTTTTTAAACTCTTCACAAAATCAGATCGTGACAAACAACATACCAAACTATAGTCACCATCTCCTAAAAAAATTTATAGTCAAATATGTCTCCTCACCCTACCATATTTATGAACTTGCTGACTAGTTTGGGCCCTAGCCCACTTGTTTTTTGACGCCATGGCTCCTGACCCACTCCTTTTTTTTTATCTTTGAATTGGAATTACCTTTTTACCCTTCAAGATTCATCATATTTCTAATAAACACTGTGCTTAATGATTTAATTGGTGTCTTTGCTGTTGTTGAATTGAACCAGATTTTAGGGCTTGATATATGCAAAGACACCATTGTTGGTGATGACATGATAAGAGGAATATCTGGTGGACAGAAAAAGAGAGTTACCACAGGTGAGAAAAACAAATTGAACCCAATTATAATTATTTCATTATTGTTTGTTAATTAAGCCTAATTCTAAGTTTCTAACTTATACTTTTCTTTTTAAATAAAATTAGGATTATAATTATATTTGCTATACATTTAATTTAGGCATCATATATATCATATAGTATTTTTACATACAGATATATAATTAGGTATCCTTTGAGAAATTGATGTCACTTTGTTGACTTTTTCAAATAATTCCAATTTCAAAAAGTGTCTAAGGCACATACCTTTTTGTCCAAATGTATATTAAGACAGAATTATTATTTTGAACTCCACCAACCCCTTAATTTATTTATTTATTTATCGAAACAAAAAACATTAGAGCATTTGTACCCTCGTCTAATTGGGGTACTGCACAATGTATTTGCATCATCAATTGGAAAATTTGCACATATGTCAATTAGTCAAACTTTGAAAAGGAAGGAGTCCAATTTAAATTTAATAACCATCAAAATCTTTAAATATTTCATATAAAAAATATAATTTATTTTAATTATTGAAACGATCCGTTTTGATGCAGGGGAGATGATTGTTGGACCCACAAAGACACTGTTTATGGATGAGATATCAACTGGTCTTGATAGTTCTACAACATTTCAAATAGTGAAGTGTTTACAGCAGATTGTGCATCTCACTGAAGGAACCATTTTGATGTCTCTTCTTCAACCTGCTCCTGAAACATTTGATCTTTTTGATGATATAATTCTTTTATCAGAGGGTCAGATTGTCTACCAGGGCCCACGTGAACATATTTTGGAATTCTTTGAATCCTTTGGCTTTCGTTGTCCTGAGAGAAAGGGAACTGCTGATTTCTTACAAGAGGTAAGAACCATTTTACAACATTGTGCACCATGTCACAACTTATGATTAAGAATCCGTAGCTTAAAGATTAGGCACCACAATTAACGTGATAATACATGACACAACACAATTCAATGAAATGATCAACAGATTGTTTAAACACATAAAAATATGTTCCATTTCAACTTGTCTTCCTACTAATGAGGGGCCATTATTCTTTTATGATTTTGTAGGTCACCTCAAAGAAAGACCAAGAGCAATACTGGGCAGACAGGAGCAGACCGTACAGGTACATCCCTGTGAGCGAGTTTGCAAATGGGTTCAAGCGTTTCCATGTTGGTATGCAGCTACAAAAGGATCTGTCAGTCCCGTTTGATAAATCTCAAGGACATAATGCTGCTCTGGTTTTCAAGAAATATGCAGTTCCAAAAATGAAATTATTGAAAGCTAGTTTTGACAAGGAATGGTTGTTGCTTAAGAGAAACTCTTTCATATACGTGTTCAAGACAGTCCAAATTATTGTCATGGCAGTCATAGCTGCGACTGTGTTTATAAGGACCAAAATGCACACTCGGAATGAAACTGATGCAGCACTTTATGTTGGTGCACTTTTATATACTTTGATCATTAACATGTTCAATGGTTTTGCTGAGATCTCAATGACCATTGCAAGACTTCCTGTATTTTATAAGCAAAGAGACCTTTTGTTCCATCCTCCTTGGACTTTCACACTTCCAAGTGTTCTGCTTAAGATCCCAATTTCACTTTTGGAAACTACTGCTTGGATGGTGGTCACCTACTACTCAATTGGATTTGCTCCTGAAGCTAGCAGGTAACATAATTGAAACATGATGTCTTTTCATTGTAATGGGTGTTAAGAATTTTGGGTTTTCTCTTTTTTGAGGAGATACAGTGGTGGTTATTTCCAAAATGCTAACTTTTCCCTTTTTTTTTTCTTTTTTTTTTTTATAACAATTGACAGGTTCTTCAAGCAATTTCTTCTGGTATTTCTAATCCAACAAATGGCAGCTGGACTCTTTAGGTTTATATCTGGATTCTGCAGGACTATGATTATTGCCAATACTGGTGGTTCCCTGATGCTCCTAGTTGTTTTCATGCTTGGAGGTTTCATCCTTCCCAAAGGTTAGTATAGAACATAAAGATTGAAACTTATTCCATTAGCAGTACTGACCCTGTCAGCAAAACTATGTATATTACCAGTTTGATGAAAGTTCACAGAGGAATGTTTTGATTGTAACAGGTGAAATTCCAAACTGGTGGGTGTGGGGCTACTGGGTGTCACCCCTGACATATGGTTACAATGCCATTGTTGCGAATGAATTGTTGGCTCCAAGATGGCAGAATAAAAGGGTAAGCAGTAATATATAATTATCAACTGATAATAATAATCAACTATGACTGTTGTCCAACATAAAACTGAACTTATGATTAAATAACTGAGTATATATACTCAGCCTCACAAGTCAATGAGTAAATTTCTGACTGGAACTTGTCTGCAGTCTTTTGACAATGCTACGACTTTGGGAAGGGCAGTGCTAGAGAGCTATGATGTTTTCCCCGAAAGCAGATGGTACTGGATAGGTACATCAGCTGTTCTAGGTTTCGCAATTTTCTTCAACGTCCTCTTCACCCTCTCACTCATGTACCTAAATCGTAAGTATACACATTCTGTCCAAGGTTTTAAGTGGATGTACTTGTTGCATTTTGCTATTTGAAATTGATAAAGGTTTTGTTTTCTCCCATTTGATGTACTAGCAATGGAAAAGCCACAAGCAATTATATCTGAAGAAGAAGCAGAGGACATGGAAGAAGAAACTAAGGATGCACCAAGACTTAGAAGGCCACAGTCAACTAGGGAATCATTCCCTCGTTCATTAACTGCCTCTGATGCGAATAATACAAGTAAGAAACTAAACAGACTATTCTATTTCGTTCTTTTAAATAGAAAATCAGACAATTTCATTTAATACTAAAAAAAAAAGATAATTACTTATTTTGCAAGTTTGAGTTCTTTTAGGAGAAATGGAAATCCAGAGAATGAGCAGCCGATCCAATACCAGTGGACTTGGTAGGAATGCTGATTCAGCGCTTGAGTCAGCCAACGGGGTTGCTTCTAAAAAGGGAATGGTTCTCCCATTTACACCACTTGCAATGTCCTTTGACAGTGTCAATTACTACGTGGATATGCCTCCAGTAAGAATTCCATTACCATTTTTTACTCTAAGAATTTACACCACTAAGTTTTATCTTGTTATACATAAGTTTCACCCATTGCTGTAACTATGCTAATGTCTGACTTGTTGATTATGACAGGAAATGAAGGATCAAGGAGTAACAGAAGACAAGCTGCAACTACTTCGGGAAGTAACAAGTTCTTTTAGGCCTGGAGTCCTAACTGCTCTAATGGGAGTCAGTGGCGCTGGGAAGACAACATTAATGGATGTTCTAGCCGGAAGAAAGACAGGAGGCTATGTTGAAGGTGATATTAGAATTTCCGGGTTCACCAAGAAACAAGAAACATTTGCAAGAATTTCTGGCTATTGTGAACAGAACGATATTCACTCACCCCAAGTTACTGTCCGAGAATCTTTGATTTACTCCGCTTTCCTTCGGCTTCCTAAAGAAGTCGGTAATGAACAAAAGATGGTAAGAATTAATTCTTAAAATGCCTCTCGTAAGAAAGGAAGATAACAATATATGAGAGTGAGAATAATTTTATACTCTTCTTTTATTTTCTCAGATCTTTGTGGATGAAGTAATAGATTTGGTAGAGCTGAATAATCTCAAGGATGCTATAGTGGGGCTTCCAGGAGTCACAGGGTTGTCAACAGAACAGAGAAAGAGGCTTACTATTGCAGTGGAGCTGGTAGCTAATCCCTCAATTATTTTCATGGACGAACCAACTTCAGGGCTTGATGCAAGGGCAGCAGCTATTGTTATGAGGACTGTGAGAAATACTGTTGATACTGGAAGAACAGTTGTCTGTACAATTCACCAGCCTAGCATTGATATCTTTGAAGCCTTCGATGAGGTATATACACAAACACAAACACAAACTATTGGATTCTGTTATCTGTCATCTCTTCCCCTCCACCTCAAATCCTCTTTCTAACACTCGCTTAAATATTATGTGCCAGCTCCTTTTGATGAAGAGAGGAGGCCAAGTGATCTACTCAGGACCATTAGGACGGAATTCTCACAAGATAGTTGAATATTTTGAGGTATTATATGTTGGAATTTTCTTATTAGATAGTTTAACAAGCTAGAAATTCATTGTCTGATTCCACATTAATACACTTGTCACAGTCAATTCCCGGGGTTCCAAAAATTAAAGAGAAGTACAACCCAGCAACATGGATGTTGGAAGTAAGCTCCATGGCAGCTGAAGTTCGCCTCGGGATGGACTTTGCTGAACACTACAGATCATCATCTTTGCATCAGTAAGTTCTCAAATAACCAGAACAGCAGCAGTACTGTCTTCTAATAGGATTATGAATTTTGTGGGGTTTCAGCTAACTTTTGTACCTATGAACAGGCGAAATAAAGCTCTAGTAAAGGAGTTAAGCGTTCCACCACCCGGAGCAAAAGACTTGTACTTTGCCACTCAGTATTCTCAGTCCTCATGGGGACAATTCAAATCTTGTCTTTGGAAGCAGTGGTTGACATATTGGAGAACCCCAGATTATAACCTTGTTAGATTCTTCTTCACCTTGGCCTGTTCCCTACTTTTGGGGACAATATTTTGGAAAGTTGGCACTAAAAAGTATGATCTGTTTCCTACTTATAAAATACATTTGCTTTCATTGGATCATATACTACTCATTTTACAGTAGTTATGTCAGCTAACATTTTTGCGTCGTTGTCCTGCATGATATAGGGATAACTCGAGTGATCTGAACATCATAATTGGATCAATGTATGCTGCAGTCCTGTTTGTTGGAATTAACAACTGCTCAACAGTTCAACCAGTTGTATCTGTTGAGAGAACTGTGTTTTATCGGGAAAAAGCTGCCGGGATGTATTCAGCGTTGCCTTATGCTATTTCACAGGTCAGAGGAAGGAATCCAGTTTAGAGTTTAATATTAGAAACAAAACCAATTTCTTCCAAAATGAGTTCTTTGTTCTTTTAACTGTTTTTTTCTCATATTCCTTTTACTTCATATAAATCTCCAATCGTTTAATAAAATTTGTGTTATCCTTTATGTGCAGGTGGTTACTGAAATACCATATGTATTATTCCAAACTACTTACTATGCACTCATAGTGTACGCCATGGTGAGCTTTCAATGGACAGCAGAGAAGTTTTTCTGGTTTTTCTATGTGAGCTTCTTCTCCTTCCTCTACTGGACATATTATGGAATGATGACTGTTTCCATTACCCCAAACCATCAAGTAGCATCAATCTTCGCAGCAGCATTCTATTCCCTCTTCAATCTTTTCTCCGGTTTCTTTATCCCAAGACCAGTGAGTTTACCTATCCTCTTTTATGTTTTTTGCATGCGTATAAATCTCATAATAACTCAAACATGTGTTCTGACACAATTCCTCTAAAAATTTCTGTCATTTCAGAAAATTCCCAAGTGGTGGGTCTGGTATTACTGGATTTGCCCAGTAGCATGGACAGTCTATGGATTAATCATCTCACAATATGGAGATATTGAGGACAAAATCAAAGTACCTGGTTTGAGCACTGACCCTACTATTAAACAGTTCATTCAGGACCAGTATGGTTATAAACCAGACTTCATGGGGCCAGTTGCTGCAGTTTTATTTGCCTTTTCTGCCTTCTTTGCATTTATATATGCCTTTTGCATTAAGATATTAAACTTCCAGACGAGATAGAAGAGCTTTGCTTTAGAGAAAATCATGTTCTGATTCTACCAGTCAAGGTGACTTCTGTATATATGCAATGGAGGCCTCGAGTATGGAGAAGTATACTGTTTTGGGTTCTATAGTGCAGATGTTTTACCAATAAAAAGATATTGACGATAATTTTAGTCAGCAAGTTTTAGAAGTTTCATTTTTGTAAATGTAATTTTATATGTAATCTTGTGAAACAATTTGTGAGGGTTATCTTTGTACTAATATTTGAATGAAGGTTGATAGCTCATTCTTTTATGTGCCTTAAGGGGCAAGCATTTGGTTACATCCACTTAGCCAAGCTGTACCATGCAACACACTATATGAATGAGAATTTAATTAACATGCTAATGCAGTTGTTCTTTTAACACAAAAACATAATGACCCCTTGCTATTAATGTGAATTGATTAGACTAGAGGTATGTTAAGGGTAAATTATATAAAATAAGACTTGAGCTATTGGAGCAAACTAAATAAATTTTTTTTACAAGTGGAAGATGGTTTACTAAATTTAAAAAAGAATTTCGTTGTAATAATTATGAGAAGGTGTGATCTAATCATATTAGATATAGTGGAGTTTATTAAAATCGGAATCTTGGTTAAAAATTGTTCAAAGATAGGATTGTGAATGTAAAATTATACATACAATAGAAAAAAAAGCTAACTTAGCTTTATATTAATTGAGAATTAAAATAGATAATTTTATACTAACTACCACTTAGCCAAGCTGATTTTCATATCACAAGTTTCACTTTATGTAGCTGCTGGCCTTTTCATTTGAAGACAATTGTAGAAAGGAAAAACATTTCCCCTTCGTTTCCAAATGACATTATATGTCCAGGTTTTGTAGGTATGTGTGAAGACAAACACACTGGTAACATAAAAGAAATTACTTTATGTTATTCACTTTTTGGATAATTAATACACATGTCAACTAATTTAACATTTTATTTTAATTAAAAATTAGATATTTATGCTAAAATTTAATAATTCATATAATTTACTGGTCACAACATTTCTAAAATTTTGAATCTAAGAATTACCCAAAAAAAAAAAAAAACCTTTCTTAACTATCAAATTAATTCTTAAATTTAATAATCATTAAATTTTCATATGATTATAATTAGATAATTTAGATATTGATTATTTGGTTATAAATTTTTTAAAACTATAATTGGATTATTTTTCTAAAATTTTTTATTATAATAAAAATAAATAAAGTACTAATTTGATACCTTTTTTTTTTTTTCACTTATAATCCGATTTGATCAATTAAAAGATTATATATGATATCCTCATCATTTCTATAAATAATATCCTAATCTTCTTAATACATTACCCATCATTTAACTCTAATGCCCTTTTTGATAATTTTAATAGAAAAAAAAGTTAATTAAGTAATTAATATTATCAAATATTGACACAATCATAAGTAATTCTTACCAAACACTTTAAACAATTATTATATAATATAAATATAATTCTTAAATAATTAATAATTTGATTATAAAATAATTTTAAGTAAAAAACTCAGTCATACCTAAGTAGCACCCTAAAGAGCATTTACTCTGATGATTAAACTCAACCCCCAAAGAAAACTTTTATGAAAGTACATGGAATCTTGCTAACTGCAAGTTAAGCAGATAAGCCTCCACCAGATAGATAGATGCAAAGTAATATATTATAATGTTTTGGTAACTTTTGAGTTCTCTTGGGTTCAATGACCTATATATATGTTAATTTGATTAAAAATGAATTTACATATGGGAGAATTTTACTTCAAATAAACGAATTTAAACTTGTATGAAAGAATTTGACATTATTAGCAAGAAATGAAGTTGTAGCTATTATAAATGGCCCACAACTACAAATTGCTAACAATGTGATTAACACAACTCAGCCCACAAGTTGCACATATTAGGGATTTTATTGAGGAATGCGACCAAATACCATATAGCTAGAATTAAATTATATGTTGGACTAGCTTTGATGTAAACCATGATTATACAAATTATGTATATATATCTAAAATACAAACAAGCACACGTACACTTCATGCTCATATTTAAAAAAAAAAAAAAAAAATGTCAAATAAAGCCCGACTAATATATAAAATATGAGATTATGAATTCAAATTACGGTGCCTAAATTACAGATAAATTCTATTTAATCATTCTTTATATATCAATTGCAATATATATATATATATTTGTTTGTTCACACACGGATGTTGTTGTTTATGGGCTTAATCAAACAATGTGACCTACTTCCAACAACCATCGTTATTACCCACATGATATTGGCATTGTCACCTACCCAAATCCAATGCAACTTAATTGTTTCATTCTGTATAGACTATAGTAGCATATTTACTATTAATAATCAATCGTGTTTTGATCAATTTAAGTAAATGTATATTTTAATTAAAAATGAATTTACATAATCGATTAAAGATAGTTATTGTTATTAAGATTTTACGTACTGACATTTGATATATTGTAACTATTCTGTATCTAAAGTATTGAATAAATCATGAAAAAGCAAGTAAACTATGCCTAAAACTTTTAGTTCCCAAATCAATCCAATTTTTTTTTGTTTTTATCATTTATGAACTTTTAGATTTATGACACATGTTATTTCCAGATGATTATCTAAATATTAAATTATTATAAGGATATTTGCTTTCTAGTTTGTACTGAATATCTATTTTCACAGAAAAACAAAATCAAAGATATTACATTTGGTAATTAAATATTATAGAAATTACAGTTGGCTGAAGTGAAAATTGAAAAAAGTGGGAAGGTACAAAACTGTAAAGCAATATTACCCATAAAGTACTGGATGAGTGACTGGCCAGCTAGAGTCCACGTCATCAAAAGATGTTAAAGAGTACGTTGTTGCAGCTTTCAGTTCATTTCCAACTCACCCACTTGGCCAACAGTAGTACTACTAACGCATCATGCATGCACCAAGTTGGTTGTCAGCTGTCTGTGTGTGTGTAATTATTTCACGCCAAATTTAAGGGAAGGTATAACATGGGGAGGCCCTATGTGCTTAGCATTGCATAATGAAAGTTAGTAAAAAAGTTTTTTATTGGTATATTAATAACTTATAATTATAATTTGAAAATAATAATTTACTAATAAATAATATTAAAATTATAATTAATTATTATAATAAATATTATAAAATTTATATTTATAAAATTTTAATAAATATAATACTAAAGTCTAAAAATAGTTAGTCACATTAATGAATAAATTGTAATTTCATAATAAAATTAAGAATTCGAATTAGGCCAACAACAATTAACATGTATATATTTTTGACTGGATCATTCAAATAAATAATAAAAATTTAGATATATCAATCCAAACACAACTAAAAACTAATAAATAAATAAAAAGTGACAAACATATGCTAAGTTTACGTGGATTGTATGTTTAATTAAATTGGTGAAATTGAGCTATATGATAATGAAACAAAAACATATATTATAATAAATATGGTTCTTAAAATTTTTAAATAATAATAATTTATTGAATAAATACACTAAAATTATTGTTATTACTAAAAAAATTCTGTATGTGTTAGTGTCATCTTAGCAACTATATTTATGACAAATTAATAAATAAAATCCGTAACAAAACGTGCCTTTTTCTTGATAAATGAAGAGTTTAATTAGGAATAATATATAGAAAAGAAAAGTCTTTTATTTCTTTTGTCAAATTAAAGCATCCATGGAAGAAGACAAGTAAGGTGTGAGAGAATCTCAAGAATTCTGGGCAAAATTTGCATTCAGGCGGAGCTGCCTCTAACACCAACCTCTTTATGTCAGCCATTGATGCCTCTTGAAGAAGAATTTTATTTTAAATTTACGAAAGAGACAGTGGGCTGTGGCAAATCTCAAAGGAAACCATCTGATGGTTGCAAGAAAGGGGTACACATTTGTTACAGTGAGATCTTCCACATATATAAATCTCTTTTTGACACGTGTTAATGTGTTGGCACTCTTTAACCTTGTCAGAATCAAATCTCATCCTAAGATCAAACACAGCCACAACTCTTCAAGCTGGCCCCACATCTAAGTGGGTCCCACAAAGCATATTTTCATTGCTGGTAAAGGAAGATTTTAAGAAATATTATAAATAGATTTCTATTTTTTCATTTCCGATCTCTCTCTCCTATCTCTACTCTTCTATTTTGCACAGAATCAGGTCTAGAGAGAGAGAGCGAGGGAGAGGAGGGAGAGACAAAGGGAAATAGAGCAGAGGAGAAAATCAGGAGAGCTAGCTACCCTGTCTCATTTTCTCTCTCTCTCTCTTCCTGTGGGTACAAAAGCCGAAAGACTCGGTCTTTTCACATTTCTTTCGCCAAGATGATCTCGTTGAATGGAAGCAGTTTTCTGGTAATTAATATAATGTGAACCCATTTTTCAGATCATAATTTCAAGTGCACCCACTTCACAAAATCGATTCAGATGCTCACTATTTTGTTTTCTATATTTCTTCCTCTTTCTGTTGTAATATCACGTTGAATCTCAGAGAATTACCTAATCTTTTGTCGGCAAATGTGATTTGGTATTTGGGTTTTCTTAATTCAGCTCTTTTTTTAGAAATATTCAGAGAGGTTTTTATTTTTGTTTTCTAATAATCTAGAACTATTTGATCCATTTGTATTTTTTTTTTCTTTCTATTTCTCATTGTGAAATTTGTTTACAGAACAATACAGGTATATCTGGGTCTTGTAACACCTTCCATCGTGCACAGATTAGACGCTCAGCTCCTTCGAGTGTGGTGACTTTTGCTTCAAACAGAAAACCGGGGGATCAAAAAGGCAGTGTTTTGATGGAGAGCACATTGAAAGAAATGAAAGATGGTTCCTCCGTCGTTGACGTGGACAATAAACCCATTGCTGCTGGCGGCGTCCAGGATGTGTATGGTGAGGATAGGGCTACCGAGGATCAATTTGTTACTCCTTGGACTGTCTCTGTTGCTAGGTAATAGAAATGGTCAATTAAGAGAGAGTTTACAAATTAATTTTGAGCTTGGGGTGTTTGAAATTATCTTTCTTAAGTTCATTAATGTATATATGATTTTTAATAAAATTTTAATCCATTTGTGCCACTTTCCATATTAAGGTATTGAGAAATTAATTATATATTTTTATTATTGAGGAAATCATTATTACCTTGTATTATATGAATTTACTTGTTGGGCTCATAGATGAATCTTCTGTGACCATTTCAGTTTGTGTCATCTAAAGGTTCTAAACATCATGATTAATTGCCGATACAACAATAAAATATTTTATAGAAATCTGTTGAACTACCATTTGTGTTCTAGTATTTACTTTTATTTTTTATTTTTCCCCTTTGATCTTGAAATTATTTTTTTTGATGGTTGTGTTGGATCAATGAGATGGCTATGATTTTAGATTACTCTATGCACTTTAGTCAATTAGGGGATGTCATAGTGGTGCATTTCCTTATTCATTTGCTTTTCCTTGCACTGTAGTGGCTCTTCGCTGTTGCGCGATCCACACCATAACAAAGGTCTTGCATTCACTGAGAGAGAGAGAGATGCCCATTACTTGCGTGGCCTTCTTCCCCCGACAGTTGCTTCTCAAGAGCTTCAGGTTTTCTACCTCACTAACATTTATTTTTCTTTTTTTTCTTTTTATTTGTTTAAGTTCATTGCTAGCTAGTTTATGCTCTTGTGAAATCAAGTGAAGTTTTTTGCTACTTCAATCATCAGGTGAAGAAAATGATACACAATATACGGCAGTATCAAGTTCCATTACAGAAGTACATGTCTATGATGGATCTCCAGGTAGCCATGCACACAATTTATTCTGACTTGCTATAAATGATTTTATTGACTACTTTGTTTTCTGTAAATTACTAAAACCTGATATTTTTAATCAGCTCTACTAAATGAATTATTTTTGATGTTATGCTGGGTTTCAGGAGAGAAATGAGAGACTATTTTACAAGATGCTCATTGAGAATGTTGAGGAGTTACTCCCAATTGTTTACACCCCAACTGTTGGTGAAGCTTGCCAAAAATATGGGAGCATCTTTATGCGTCCACAGGGTCTTTACATAAGCTTGAAAGAAAAGTATGTTTGATTGCACATGTCTCCTTTTACTCCATCTTCAGTTTTAATTATAACCTTTCTCAATATTACTGTTTAAACTATTAGGATTTGATTTTGGGTCTTTCCAGGGGAAAGATTCTTGAAGTGTTGAGGAATTGGCCTGAGAAGAATATTCAAGTCATTGTTGTAACCGATGGAGAGCGGATCTTGGGTCTAGGGGATCTTGGGTGTCAGGTCATTTCCATCAAAAGTTGTATACATACTTGTTTTAGTACATAAGATTTTATTAATATCATGGTTTTACCTAATGAATATCTGTCTCTTGTTTCCCCAGAACTGATGGAAATCTGTGTGTTACTTCATAGGGGATGGGTATACCAGTGGGGAAGCTTTCTTTGTATACAGCACTTGGAGGAGTTCGTCCTTCAGCTGTAAGTATTCAGATTCACAGTTCACATGTCCAATTCATAACTCATGTCTGCTGTACCACAAACTTGCAACTAAAAGTGATTTGTACCTAGTTACATGTATATCTAAAAGCTCATCCTTTGAAGCTTGTTGAGATTGTCCTCATAGAGGGGTTTGAACTCTGAAGTCTGAACCACATAAATTTTTTATTATGGCTACATTTTTTCAAGTTATGCTCTCTCTCTGTCTTATTAACTAGAAATTACCATAGCTGTTGATTGTTTCAGTGCTTGCCAATAACCATTGATGTGGGAACTAACAATGAGAAGTTGTTGAACGATGAATTCTACATAGGTCTCAGGCAAAAAAGGGCAACTGGGCAGGTTTAAGATTTATTTGCTTAACTGGCATATTGTTCATATAAGCATTTTTATCTCAGTTATCCAAGTTAACTTAGTTTCTATAATATTAAAGTGGGTTTACTTCTGACTTCAGGAATACGCTGAACTTATAGATGAATTTATGACTGCAGTCAAGCAGAATTATGGGGAAAAAATCCTAGTTCAGGTATGTTGTACTGGGGAATACACATCATTTGTGGTTTATAAGGCTGCTAGGTTCATTTATAGTCAGTTATAATGTTTTCTAAATCTATTGCAACATACTTGTAGTTTGAAGACTTTGCGAACCACAATGCTTTTGATCTCCTTGCAAGATATGGCTCAACTCATCTTGTTTTCAATGATGATATTCAGGTAACTGATTACTTCCGTCCAATTATCAACTATGAGCAATTCTATAATAGTTTCTAATAAATAGTTATTGCATTCCAGGGGACAGCATCAGTAGTCCTTGCAGGGCTAGTTGCTGCCCTGAAAGCTGTTGGGGGAACCTTATCTGACCACACATTCTTATTCCTTGGTGCCGGAGAGGTAAGTCTACTTAGTTTGAAAATTTTCTCTCCTTTCTTGTGATCTTCTTTTTCTGGAACTACTACCTTTTTGACGAGTGTCTTGGAGAATGAGGAAGAACTTTATGTAACACTTTGATAGGGCATATGCGTCACTCCTTGTTTCTATTTAATATTTTAGCTGCATGAAAGCCCTGTAAATTGACCATTCTCTTCACTATTCCACTGTGGCTAACTTCTATTGTTTGGTGATGACAGGCTGGCACTGGAATAGCAGAACTCATTGCCCTTGAGATGTCAAAACAGGTTGCTAGTAGCTGCATGTGTTGTAATTTTTACTCATTTTTTTGTTGGGGGGGGGGGGGGGGGGGGGGTTATGGGAGCTGTTCAAATATGTAAATCTAGATATACTGAGAACTTCACTTCATTCTCTATGCAGACTAATGCCCCACTGGAAGAAACCCGCAAGAATATTTGGCTTGTGGACTCGAAGGTCATAAAATAACCCAGTTTCTTCTCTTAGAGAAGATTGTCATCTTATTCCATCTGATAGAAATTTAAAAGCTACTATTTCAGGGATTGATCGTCAGTTCCCAAAAGGAATCACTCCAGCATTTCAAGAAGCCCTGGGCTCATGAACATGAACCCATTAAGGAACTAGTAGATGCTGTTAAGGTGGGATTTCTCACTCTCACACACACCGACAAATATTTATACTAGTTTCTAAGCTTTTGAACATCCAATCGTACTTTATCAGGATATTAAGCCAACAGTTCTTATTGGAACATCTGGAGTAGGGAGGACATTTACTAGAGAGGTGGTTGAGGCTATGGCCTTCATCAATGAGGTACGATATGTTCTAGAACTTACATATTGGAATTTGTTTTTCCACCTCATCATACTAAGCTATGTTGTTTACGAATAATGCTTGTAGAAACCTATTATTCTTGCTCTTTCCAACCCAACTTCACAGTCAGAATGCACTGCTGAAGAAGCATATAAATGGAGCCAGGTAATATGAATGGGCAACTACTGACTTGTCTTAAGATTATTCAGCTTCTTTCCCCCTACGGCCTACCTTTTATTGTTGCTGTCACCGCCTTCACTCTGCTCAAATTGAATGATAGGGCCAATCATGACTGACATTTTTTCCTCTGTTCTTATCCATCTTGGTTGCTTACAGGGACGCGCCATTTTTGCTAGTGGAAGCCCATTTGCTCCTGTTGAATATGAGGGAAAAGTTTATGCACCTGGCCAGGTCCAACCTCCAGAGAATTTGCGTGCTAAATATGGATTTGAGTGATGAAATTTTGGTGGCTAATTGTGGTTTTTTTCTTGTTTGTGCTTCAGTCGAATAATGCATACATCTTTCCTGGATTTGGTCTTGGTTTAATAATGTCTGGGACTATTCGTGTACACGAAGACATGCTTCTTGCAGCCTGTAAGTGAACAAGAAGAATCTGCATGTCCTTGTAGGCATGACATGGGAACTTTTCTTTTTCATGCTTATTCATTTGGCTTTTCACTTTTATTAAACTTCATCCTACTCGGTTTCCATAAGTTGGACAAGTTTGTCACTTAGGATTCTTCTGCATAACATGTAGACTTTGGAATCATAGTTATTATTCAAATTTGATATGAAATATGTAGCATGCTAGTTCCTGAAAGTTTTCGTTGGAGGTAAACGTTGCTGAGGTCTTTATAAAGCAATTACATGATTTTTTATTTTTATTTTTATTTTTTTTATGATTGTTTCTTGGTTCAGCGGAAGCTTTGGCTGAACAAGTGACCCAGGAACAGTTTGAGAAGGGGCTCATATACCCTCCATTCACAAATATCAGAAAGATTTCTGCACAGATTGCTGCCAAAGTAGCTGCCAAGGCTTATGAGCTTGGTGAGTCCTTTTCCATAATCTGCTTTTAAAGCTCCCATCTTCCTATTTCAAAGGCTTTACAGTTTCACATTTTGAATTTCCTTTTTCTATTTCTGATATTAAAAGTAGTACTAGAACTGACACACTCTGCATTTTGTTTCATAGGTTTGGCTACTCGTCTTCCTCAACCAAAAGATCTGGTGAAATATGCTGAGAGCTGTATGTATACCCCCGCCTACAGAAGTTACCGGTGAATGGGCGGATGCTTAATTTATTATTTCAACTTCAATCATAAAATCTTTTGTTGTCAATTTTTTTTCTTCCTTCCCTTGTGTGCAAGTTATTTGGTGGGTTAGAAGCAGGATAGGTGCTGGTAGTTAGGACTTTGGAATAGACAAAAGTAGACTATATTTTGCAATTTATTGTTAACCATTATAAAGTTTACATGAAAAATAAAAATTGCAAATTGCAAATTGCAAATGCTGGAGCCTTGCATGGAGTCTACAAATTTGTAACTTCAAAATTGATTTATAGAGTCATTACTTGAGGTGATGTAAGTATTCAGGTTGCTAAATATTTGGTTCAATGAACTTCAAAACAATGTCATTATCCTGGTGTCGACTGGCTGCTGGAGTTTCAAGGGCTGCCCCAAAAAAGTCATAGTCAACACCTCAAACTCTCCGAAATTTCCTAATTTCTACTTTTGACTCCAATAGCTATAGGTTGATATTGGGGTCAAGGGTCAATGCCTGTCAATTTGTCGATTGAACCCTCCCTCATTTTCCTCCTTTCTTTGATATCAAATTGACATTACACCTACTTTTATCTTTCTTCAGAGCTCTTCCCACATTGCTTGTGTGACCATGACATAAACTACTACATTCAATCTTCTTTGTTTCAGAAGGGAGAAGATAGCTTACTATTTTTTACACTCAATTTTTTTACCCGATCATGTTTCACGATTGGCCAGATTTACACAGGTGAATCTCACAAAAATCACAGTGAAAGCATTTAGACTCAAATAATCATATTGAAAACACATGATTGTTAAATTAAAAAAATAAATCATATTAGACATATTCGAATTTACTATCATCTTGTTAATGATTTACAACCCATACAATGTTTAATTTCCTAAAAGCAGTACCATCCCTCCATTTGGGATTTTGGTAATTGATTGCTTCCAAACTTCCGAGAATTGTCTTTGATGAACTGGAATGATAAAATAATCAAGTTACGTGTTTACACGGATCTGGACATCAATTGAACGCCAAATTTCTCATTTAATTGACTTTTGACAGTAGATGACAAAAGCTGTGATCACTCAACCTGCAGAGCACGTGATAATAAGATAATAAGCATCATAAAGGAAATAATCAAATTCTACATGGACAAAATTTAGACTTATTAAATCTTGCGATAAAGTTACATTCAGAGATTCCCATAAGAAACTTCCCAAGATAACATACTTTATATCAGTTTCCTTCATATCATAGTCACAAATAATATAAAAGGATGGCTGCATGTTATCTTGGAAGATATAATAATAAACAATATTCTTTGTTGAAATATCCTGCTATCTTTTTATTTTATTCACACAAAAAAATAATCTATAATAATACTATTTAGTGTTAGTATGCAAATATTGACTTTTCTTCATCTATCTAATCTTCTTTTAATATAAATTCTAGGCGTCTCTCAAAATTTTCCTCATAATTAACATGAGTTTTCAATCAATTCAACTTCCACTTAATTATTTTTTATACAAAGGAGTAGAATATCAATTAAAATAAACAAATTCACACAAATTAATAATGAGCTTAGACTATGTATTAAATAGTTATTTATACAATTATATTATATTTCAGATAGAATGACATATAGTATGAGAATGGATCAAAGCCTATATCATTATTTTGTTACTAAAAATTGTATAAAAGTAGTCTAAATAATTTTATATTATTTTATTTTTGTTATACAATATGTGAAATGAGTTAAATTTTTTTTTTTTTTTTTTTAAGGATATTCTATGTGATCTTATCATGATAGTCTACTAGTAAAGAGATAAATAGATTTAATTTCACTAACTATTTGAAATGTTGTTGCATTTGTCTTTTTTGAAAAGAAAACTCAAGATTTTCTATTGAATGATGATCTAAAGAGCTATCTATTCTATGCCTCGTACAAATCAACTTTAATTTTTTTTTTATCTTCAAAGATAATGTAGTTTTATGATTAAATATATTTTGGCCCCCACATGGGTTTGCCCAGTAGATGATTCTTGAGTATGGAATGTACTGTATGTTCTGTTCAATGACTACTAAGCATGATTTTTTAAGCCAAACTATTTTTGTTAATGTGGGACTAATGTTTGTGATAGTGTCAATAATCAAGTTTAGCATAATTAAGATTTGGGACAACCATGGTAGTTGGATGCTTTCCTAGAGCGTATAAATATGCACTCGAAACTTTTTTCCTTCTTTCTCTCACATATATTCTAAATCTTGTACTAGTTCTAAAATCCATTTTGGATTGTATTGAATATGATGTGATAAGCAATCCTTTACAATTAGTTTTTGAAGTATAGGTATTCATTATGATGTGATGTAATAGGTATTCCTTATGGTAGGTGAGACATAAAATTAGTGTACCATATATTATTATTATCTATCGCTTCAACACCACATAAAGTACCACAATTTTCCATGGTCAAGTACATCCAATTATTAGGCTTTTGGGAAGTCTTGTTCAATTGAAACACCTCAACCTAACTAGTTTGGCTTGGCAACAAAAACACTTCCTCCTCAATGGTGGGATCATTTGCATGAAAAAAAAAGAAAAAAAAAAAAGGTTATCTATGCACATATATTTTTATGTCTATTAGAGAATAGGTCTTTAAAAATATGTACATTATTTTGCTTCATGCATATAAATTAATATGACAATATTGTCTTAAAAAATAAATTAGGCCAATATTAGTTATCTAATAAAATATAGATTGAATTCATATGTTGGAATAGCAAGAAATTGATAAAAGAAAACCATAAACATTATAAGGAAAAATGGCATATTCTCTGACATGAAACCAAACTTCTTCATTATTTGGAAATTGTGGATAAAGTATGTATCCGTGTTTGGATTCCAACCATTCTTTTTCCATAAATCATGGAACACTGAGCAAGCTAGCTGACCAAGTGCTTTGACAAACAATTCAAATTACCATTTTCTCCACATATGCAAAATTAGGGCATGCCCATTTACAATTACACATGTGCTAGCTATAGGAGCTATTCCACTAGTTAGAGATTATCAAATTGAGTTTAACACTCCTATAATGGAAATTTTTTTTTGGCAATTATGAGACTTACTAAATAATTTAGTGATAAGTAATTATTAAGTGTTAAGTGTAAACATATTTTTGTATACATTGTATTTTTCAGAGTTTGTTGTTTCTAGATAATTTTTGTAAATTTTTATTATTTAAAATGATTATTATAATTAATACATTTCAATCTTTGTCTTATTTTGTGCCTTACAAAATTAAAATTAAAATTAAAAGATAAAATCTCTTGTAATCGGGAGTTAAAATTAAAATAGATTTTAATTTGATATTTATATATTGAACTAACAATTAATTAACAAATCAATCTAAAATCAAGTATTTATTAGATTTTCTTGTAAAAGAAAACTCTAAATCCCTAACGAAAAGCTTAAATATAGAACACAGCAAAACAGAAGCCCTCATTTGCAAACTTGCAATAAAAATCACAACCGAGATCGAACTAAACCTCAAAAAGCAAAGCAGGACGTTAACCTAAGGGAATCAGACAAGGATAAAATCGTCATTCTAATATATACCCAACGAACGAACAGGAACAACCGCGTTCTACTAATCCTCTTTTTAGCACATTAATATGAATTTCCCTAATTACCCCCGGCCCTCATTTTCTCTTTCTTTCTTCTATTTCTTTAAACCACATGCAGTCTCTGTTCTTTATCATTCATCTCCTTCTCTTCCGGTGATTATAGGCTGACTCCGGCTAACTCCGTTGTGGAAGGACCGAGTGAGAATCGGAATGACTCGGCGTTGCTCGCACTGTAGCAACAACGGCCACAACTCACGAACATGCCCATCTCGTAGTGGGGGTGTTGGTGGAGGTTTGAGGCTTTTTGGTGTGAGACTTACAGATGGATCAATTATCAAAAAGAGTGCGAGTATGGGGAACCTCTCTGCGCACTATCATTCTTCTTCATCTGCCGCTGCATCACCGAATCCCAGTTCGTCTAGCTCGGACCCCCTCAGAGACCCGATTCATGAACCCGAAGGGTACTTGTCCGACGACCCAGCTCATGCTTCGTGCTCAGCTAATCGCCGTGGAGAAAGGAAGAAAGGTATTATACATTATAAAGCGGCAAAATCGTTTCTTTCCTTTCATGAATGATTCAGTAAACTTCAAATTTTGAATTTTTTTTTTTTTTTGATTCTTTTTGGGTAATGCTTGAATTCTGATTCTCTTAATTATTCGATTGATTTGGTTTAATTATCAGTATTGTAATTCTTATTTATCGGTTTCATTTCTCGCATCAAATTGAGTAAAAAAATTAATTGGGTTTTTGGATGGATCAGTTGGTTTTAATATTTTATAGCTTTTCAATTCTTTAATTCACAACTGAAACCATTCTTTTCAGTTTTCTGGGTTTCCCCGTTCATAATCACGTTCATTTGTACTTGCATCTGGACTGACATAAAGAGATAGAAGATTGATGCCTATTTGTTTCAGTCTTGTTCATGTCAATCCATTCATAATAATATGATGAATATGAAACAATTATTATAATTAAATCATTTTGTAAGTAGGGATTTGGAACTCTTAACAATTACAGTTTTGAGGGACTGCCAAGGAACGTCGGTATCTGTTTCTAAAACCTCTTATATGAATACTTGCTTCCACGTCCAAGGGGGGTGTCATTGCAGGATTGACTACTTCTAGGCATCTTCAACATATATCTACGTACCTACTGAGGAGGTCATAGGTACAGAGTACACTTGATTGATTAGGTGGTGAAAGTGGTTTTGAGGTTTATTGTATGATCTCCTCCCTGTTGTAGAATTATACGGATTTTATGGGAATCACATGAATCCCCTTTGTCCCCAACCACACAGACATACTCCCAAAATTGCTCATATAAAATAATACTTGCTTTATTAAATTTATCAAAGCTAGATCTGTGCTTGGCTTCCTAGTGGAAGATAGCTGAATCTGATTCATCTATGGATCCAAGATTCTATAGGTCAAATGATAAGGAGGGTTTCTGTACTATTCATTAAAACATCATCCATTGTCAACTCCTTAGTTCAAAAGAAGGCAAGGATGGGCAGAGTAATTGACAGTTTCATAGGCCCCAACAGCCTAATGCAGAATAACTGTCTACATCTTAGACACTCAGGGCACATTATGTGTCATGGTTGAATTTAAACTTATTTTTTTCAGACTAAAATGGTGAACACTGCTGTGGATTAACTACTTAAAGAACCATATAGCGAAACAGATAATTACTAATTTCAAATTGAAGTGTTTGTAAAAGTAGCAGTGGCGGAGCCACTTGTAGTTTAGTAGGGTCAATTGACCCACTCAACTTTGAATTTTACTTGATAAATGATTATGGATTTACTAAATTTGAGGGTAAAATTAGATAATGGCCTCACTAAATTTCAGAAAATTACATATTGACTCCATTGATTTTGACAAAATAAGTTAGGCTAATTAAATAATGAAATATTTTACTATGTTAGGAAATAATGTTAAGTCAGTAATATAATTCACAAATTAATTATAATGTGAAATTAAATTTGTAATTAATTAGTTCGAATACTAAAAAATATAAATTTTCTATTTATCTATTTTCATAGTATTTTTTAATGTTCGTAATAATTTTTAAATAATTTTGTTATCTATAGCTAGACCTTGTGAAGTGGCTACTAATGGGTTGATAACTAAAAAAATCAAAATATATAGTTGGGTTAACCACTAAGTCTGGATTTGGTTTTAGCAGAAAGAGTCAATAGATTTCAATTCCTCTCCTGGACAGTGATTATGATATCGAGTTTTAATGGAACTGGTCCTGTGGAATAAGTTGTCTTATTGGAAATTTGTCTCTTTCATGTGGCTTACATTATAAGGTGGTATGTGTTTGTGTCTGTTCTACTTCAAGATCTGTTGGGGACCTTGATGTAGTACTTTCTCAGCCAAGTTAAGAATTTGACAGCTTGGAAATTGGCTACTTTATTCAGAATGCGAATACAAATTGAATATATCCTTCACCTCCATCTAGATCTGAATTTCCCATATTGTAATCCTTCCTGTATTCTGCATAGCAAATAATTATAAAGAGGCATGATTGCTTTGAAGTTTCTGATAGTACATCTGTTTTTGAATCTGTTCATTACTTTGAATATGGCTAGTTACAATGGGTTATGTTTTAATAGGAAAAAAAGAAATTCCAGATTTTATTTCTTGCCATGTTATCAATAACAGAAAAATAATAGAGATAGAGTGAAGATGGTGATTACTCTAAGTTACTAACAGAAAATGTTGTTTTTGAATCTGTTACTCTGAATATTTGGAATTACAACAAAAAAAGGTTCTATACATAATCTGGCACAGCATAACACCGTGTGGAATTGTGAGAATTTTAGAGTTTCCTTTTTCCCCCTGTTGATCTGTGTCACTTTTCCTTAGATGGTTGGCATCACATTGATTTGGTAAAAATGTATTCTTAAGGAGATTAAATTAGTTGGGGAATGTGCATTTGTCCGATTTCTTAAACTGGTGCAAGCCAACAATTTCAGCCATATGCTTTTTAACTAAAGATGATGTCATACGAGCAATTCTTTGCTCATGAAGCGTCTCATACGAGATCCTGAGTCTCTAACTGATATGTCTTGACTTTCGTTTGCTAACAATGAGCCTGTTGCAATGCATGTGACCCGATAAAGTCTTTCTTTGTCAATAGAATTCGGAGACTTCCATCTAACGTTTACACAAAATGTGTTTCAGGTGTCCCATGGACAGAGGAAGAGCATCGACTGTTCTTAATAGGCCTCCAGAAATTGGGGAAAGGAGACTGGCGTGGCATAGCACGCAATTTTGTTGTGTCAAGAACTCCTACGCAAGTCGCAAGTCATGCTCAAAAGTATTTCATCCGGCAGATTAATGCTACACGAAGAAAAAGACGTTCCAGCCTTTTTGACATGGTCCCAGATATGGTTTGTCTTCATTTCATTAGATTGTGCATTTTCTCCCAAAGACACCTGCAACCCAATTCTCTTCCATAGTTCCATATCTGCATAATGCCCCAACAAGAAAAGCTATGACATGTCCTCAACTCACTGTCACCCACAATTGGTTCTTCTGGTCATGCATTGTCCATGATAGCGAAGAAAATTGAAGCAGATGGTGGTTATTTATTCTTTATGACCACATTCTTTCACAGAAGAAAATATTGCGTCATCCTGGTTCTATATATAGATTCTACCAATTAAAAAAAAAAAAACTATTATCTAGTTCCACGTAGTGCTGATTTTATGTAATAAATTGCTTATGATCCTCACATGTTACAAGCACGAAAATACTTTTCGTGTGTCCATGGCATGTCTTTTGCATTGATCTGTATGCACTAATCCATGATAATCCTAGAAAAGATTTGTGGTATGCTCTTTCAGAAGTAATAGAAGGACTGAGATAACACCTAGTATCGTCTTGGGTTGTGGCATCCATTGTTGTTTCTACCTTTTACTGTGATCAGACATTTCCATAAACCTGGGTCTAAAGACACTAAACTAAAGCAATGAGACATTGTTTTAAGCTACCATATATGTAGTTGAGCAGTAATTTGAATTTAGTTCTCTGTTTTTCTTTTTTTATCAATTGTTGACCTCTGGTTGTGTGTGATGGTATGACAGGCTTCAGATCCACCACCAGTGCCAGAAGAACAAGTATTACTGCCACCTTCTCAGAACTCACAACCTGAAAATACAAGCTCACAACCTTCGTTAGATCTTTCTCTGAACTCAGAATTTGAACCAGTAATCACTCGAGAAACTGCCAAAGAACCTGATGATACCATAATGGGGTCAAGTAGATTAGCACCATTTGCTCCTGGATTCTTCCCAGCTGCTTATTTGCACGTCCCATTACCGTTATGGCCATCAAGTAGTGCATCTCCTTTTGAAGAAATGAAGGATGCAGAGACATCTCATCATCAGGTCCTAAAGCCAATCCCAGTCATCCCTAAGGAACCTGTCAATGTAGATGAACTTGTTGGCATGTCTCAGCTTAACCTTAGAGAAAGTAAGAGAGGCGTTAGAGAGCCTTCACCACTATCCTTAAAGTTACTAGGAGAGACCTCCAGGCAGTCAGCATTTCATGCAAATGCTCCTCCAGTTAGTGGTTCAGACTTAACAAAGGGCAAGAACAGTGCAATTCAAGCAATTTGAAAAGGTTCCACAATTTGGAGAAGGCATCACAAATTTGTGTCATATTCTGTTCCTCCTTTCAATTGCACACCTATGTTTACTCTTAAGTTAATTGTGTTTTACTTTTTTAAGTAGTATGAAGTTAGATCAATATTCATCAGGAATATATTTATTCTTTCTAACTGTAAATAATGATATGAATTTGACAACCTTTACTAAGTTGTTTGCCAACTCAGCTGAACACATCATCTTTAATGGGCCATGTCAGCATTTCCATTCCTCATCTGTCATCTGTCATCTGTCAAGGCAATTAACAGTATGATTAGTCGGCAACTCAGTTGACATGTAATCTTAATTGGCCGTATCAGCATTTCCATGCAAATAAATTCCTTCATCAGAAGGTGGATCACATGATTTGACCTGGTGTTGGATAGAGCTTGAAGACTGGGAGTAACGCATCCAGTTCTTAGAACATTCTTATTACAATAAAAAAGTGGTGTTCAGTTTTTTAAGGTGGTCAAATCTGTTCTCTTTCTACATGCCTTAAAAAGAACACCAAAAAAAAAAAACTGAAACCGTAAAACTGTCGTCATAATCCCAATTCCCAAATCATTATATGCCACGTCAGATAATTCAGTCCACCTCCCCACCACTTGGACGTTGGCATTCATTTTGATTGCATTGCTGACACGTTAACCCACCTCCCCCCATGCAACGTAGAAACGCTTGAGATGTATACATTATTGTATATTTCAAATACTCCATCCACGCGTTTGCTGCTATATACAAGACCCTTCTTTATCTAATTCCCTCCTCTCTCTCTCTAGATTTTGTCTTAACTGTTCACATTGACCATGGCAGACATCTCCACCACCTTCCGTGACCAAGACCTCTCGAAAGACACCAGAAAATCCTCCGGCTCCAAAAGCGAAAACATGGAGGCGGCAGTAGCACCGGTGGCGTCCCAATGTGATGGTGGTGGTGGTGATGGTGATGTATATAAGGAGATTAAAACCAATGAAGGAGTTAAGGCAGCTGAAGTGAGATGCATTGGAAGAAACAACAAAGGAGTTACTTGGGGATTTAGTTTGGACAAAGGAAAGCAACAAGAAATGGAAGACAATGTTGCTGTTGTTCCAGGATTTATGAAGCTTCCGTGTGATATGGTCGGTGGGTGTACGGCGCCGGAGTGTAGGTATGCCGCTGTGGAGTCGCCGGTACACTATTTTGGTGTGTTTGATGGGCATGGAGGTGATCAGGTAAAGTATGAATTATTATTATTATTAATTTTTTAGTTATTTGTATTCATATATTATTTTAGACTTTCTTTGCGTTACTAAACGAATTTATTATACCCATAGAGTCAGTGATATATAAGTGTGAGAAGCAAATTAATAAATTAATATTTTTATCAATTAAACTAATAAAATAGGTCAACTATATGACTTCCCTATTTACTAAGTGAGATTCAATTATTTAATAGATTTTGATCATCAATATTAAAAAAAGAGAGAGAAATATTTATTGAGTGTATTATTGTTTTAAGAAAAAAAAAATCACATAATAATCTATTTTTTAAAAGAAAATTATTTAGACTAAAATTATTTATTGTGTAATTAATAACTATAAAATAGAAAATGCATGTTGATTTTTGCTATGAGGCAGCAAAAATGATTGATTTTATTTATTTATTTATTGGCCTTAAAAATATTTAGACTCAAACAAAATAACTGAACCGTTTATTTGGTCATCCGATGCACTGCCGTTTCGTTTTTACGGTTTGATTATGTGGGTCCCAGCCGCAATGTCATTATAAAAGCTTAAATTTTATTCTGGGGCCCGTTACGTTACAAAGCTTCTGAATTTCGAAGGTTGTTTTGTGGGGCCCATTCCTTTTGAGTGGATTTAGTATCTTTTTTGACTGAAAATAGTTTAAATGGAGGGGACTAATTTTAGTCCCCTTCATATATATTTTTAAAAATAAAAAATAAAAATAATTTTACTTTAAACATGATCAAGGTAACAAGATTTTACTCTAAGTAAATAAATCATTTTATTTATACTACTTTTATCCTTATTTTTAATTTGAAATCTAAAATATTAATTAAATATACTATTTAAAAATATATATTATTTAATAATTAGTAAAAGAATAAATCTTCAAAAAATTAATGAGATTTCATTATCACATTAATATGTTTTTCAAAAATAAAATTATCTTCATAAGTAAATTTAGATTCATATGTATATCAATTATATTTTTTGTAATTTCATTACAATATGAATCTAGATTTATTTATTTGCAGTTCTTATCATGAAACAAAAATACAATAATTCATATTTAATTTTCAAATAACATTTTTTTAAAATGTATTTTGAAAGATATGAAAAGAGATAATGATTTTTTTAATAATTTTAAGATTTGTTTATTCTTTCATTAATGATTAATGATTTTTTTTAAATTGTATACTACGTGTTTTTTTAAGAAATAAGCATAAAAATGACATAAAAAGTTACAATCTAAACTTTAGGAATTTCTTGTAATTTTTTTTTTAAAAGTATAAGTTATTGGAAATGTGACTTTATTATATAACTTATTTGAAATGTCAAGAGAAAAATAACACTTATTTTATTTTTTCCTTTGAAAAACTCAAAATCAAACTGACAAGAATTTGTAAAATAGAATTATAAAAGTATTTTAGATATTGATTTGGTAGTAACAAATAATTAGAATCTTATAACCTTATTACTATCAAATAATTTCTAATTCACCTCTAAAATTTTATAAAATATAAAGACAGAGAATTGCAGAAAAGGATTAGGTTTACAAATTCTATAGTTTTTAAATTTGCAATTCAAAACAACATTCAAAAAGGTTAATGCATTTCAGTTTGCAATATGCACGAAGCGTGGAAAAGTGAAGAAACATGTATTTGTAACCAAAAAAAAAGGAAAGAGATTTACACCTTGGTTGATAACTCGCAAAGATTAATACATTATTAAAACAAAGTTAGTAATAAATTTGTCATCGAAAAAGTAGTACTATTATTCAGGTTATACAATAAAATTAGAAAAAAATTGTTAAAAATGAAAGATATTTTCATTTGATTCAAAATATTTTTTCAAATTCTGTGGTTCACCTAAGTTGGATTAAAATGATCACTACAATTAGATTATTATTGAGCAACCAATAATTTAAAACTAAAATTTACAAAAAGAAAGCCACTAAAAAACTTGGTTTTACAACAATTGGTCACAAAGAAAAATCATGATCCAACAATTTCTCAATATTACTACACAAAGCTGAACAAATTTAATTGGAGATACATGTCAATCACAATTTAAATAATATAAATGAAATTTGAATGTATAATTTATGTATAAGTATGTCTCGAAAACAACTTGACGGGTTGACAGAAAATTGTGGAAAGAAATGTTTTCAAAAAATTGTAGAAGATAAGTATGGATATAGATGATTTGGTAAGGAAATAATATAATAAATATGATTTTTCACGACAGTTTATATGTGTCGTCACTCGGATAATTTTTTATCTTCGATCGTAGTAGTCCCTCTCGAGTCGCTGTCAACGTCCAGACCTTCTGAAATCAGTATTTTGATCACCCACAAATCCCTAAAGCCTATCGGCCCAACGTTTCAACTATCCCTCCCTAGTAATGAATAGTTTTGAATACAAGGAAAGTGAGAAGAAAATTTTGTCAAAGAACTTACAGATGAATACCAAGGTGAAATGAACAAAGGTAGTCTCAAATTGTTTAATGGAATGACAAGTTTCATTTTTGGGAGAAAATTTGACTTTTTTTCTTTGTTGGGTACACGAATAAGGACTTTGTTTAGTACGCATATGCATTTTTACAAGGTCGTATTAGATTTTGGTATGAGTGAAGCCGGTTTTGATGGGTTTATTGCGGTTCTAACAGAGGATTAATTTATACAGTAGTAAGAGCTTTATTGCATCTTTTGTACTTATGGTGAATCTTTTTAATGTTTTTGAAAATTTGGGTTGTCAGTGTTCCTTCTTTATAATGCATCTGTCGCTACTTGCTATACTATTCATTTCTGTTCTAGTTTCTGATTGCAATGTTCTAAACTAGTGTACACCCATGGGTGTATTAAGCTAAGCAATTGCAGTTGAGTCAGCTGCATGATTGACTATGTTGATAGCTTCTTGAAGGAGAACTTTGCAGGATGGGATCTATATGAGCATTTGGCTAGGATGATATGGAAAATCCTCACTCATCAGGGTCTGAAATTTTATGTACTCATTTACTTTTGCAATTGCAGCTGCTGCATTTGGATTCAAGGTTGCCAAACACAGGATTTGTTCTGGGAGTAACTATAGATTTTTCAGTTAAAAATATTCATTTAAATCATGGAGTTATCTTAGGAAATTTTTTGTATGTTAATGTATCAAGATGCATAAATCATTACATGAACCCTTAAATCTGAAGGTTAGATGCCATCATTGTGTAATTGGTTATTTTATTGATGGCTATGAGTTTCAATCGAAATGGTGTGCATCAATTAGGAATATGTTACCTTTTAAGTTTTGGTTAGACAGAGAGACGTATTTGTTGTAGTTGATTCTTCCTTCTATCTTGTTTTTACCTTCTATGTGGGAATATAATATACAAAGTGAAATATATGAATTTCTGAAAGAAACAGGAAATAAATTTTGATTAAATGGAAAGTTGTTAATAAGGAAAGAAGAGAAATTTAAGATAAGTAGTCTGGAGGAGGGGCATGAATCCATTCTTTCTTTTACTTCCTGAATAGGCTTGCTTTAATTTATACTTCTTGGAATCCACTGAATGCCACATGCCGATCCTTGTGTTCTTAACGGGGCCATAATTCTCCCTCGGTACAGAAACTGCAAGATCTTTCCGGAATATGTAAATTCCCTGATCAAAATCCTGAACCTTTTGCTACTATCTCTCCGTGCTGTTTCTAGGAAAAATCTGTTTTCCCTGTATGATGCATGTAACTTCAGTCAGCTTCATTTGAGCTGGATTGAATCTATTTTTTCCTTAGGCCACCGAACTAGCCTGCAGGAGCTTAACTAGTGCATTGGATTTCCATAATGTTTGTCTAAGAAGGAAGCATGCTTTTTGTAGGGCAGCAGTTTAGCATTCTAATAAAAACGAAAAACTCCCTGTTATTTAAGTATTCATAAATAGCCCTACTTCGATGAATGTATTTTCAATTTTGAGCTTATTTGACTGTACTCCATTACACTTTTTACTCTTATGTTGTACAGAACATTAGAGCACCTGCATGGCTGCACCCATGCACAATCCTGACCCAAAAGAGTTTAGAATTTAAGTTCAACACTATGTGGTATAGGTCTTTAACCCGCAAACATATCCTGGAAGTATCCCTGACATATTGGGTTTATATGCCTATGTGTTGGCATATATGAAATGGTTTTTTTTTTTTTTTTTTTAATAATTGTCTGTAGACCAAAAATATCAATTTATGAAGAGGACTTTGAAGTTCTGCGCTTTAGAGTAAGACTTAATAAGTTTATAATAGGTTACATGACTCAGTTGATCTTTAAAATCTTATTTTGTGAACAAAATGTACTTTTGGGGCAATCACAACATATCGATCATTTCAGAGCTGAAAGGATCTGACTTTGTTATTGATCTGGTTTTAGTAATAATCTATAGCAAGAATCTTTGTTGCTATCATTGTTGCCTTGGATTATGTTCGTACTTCTCTTTCTAGAGTCCTAAATTTCCCCCAGCCTGGTCTGCGAAACCAAGACTGCCTAATGTGTAATTTATGTTTGGGAATAGTTGATGGTATGGGAGGATTTTGCTGCATTAAGCTATACCTTGTATTTAAAATTTTTCTCTGTTGAAGTATATGTGGCTTACCATGTGTATCAAGTGTCAACCCTTGATTTTATCTCTGCCTTAATTCACCGGTTGTTATTTAAGTTTTGCAATATTTGATGGGAAACTCCTAAATCCATGAAGGAACGGCTGCTTCAATTCAGCCACCATTTCTTGAGGGTAGGACCCACACATGGGTCCCACGAAAGAGAGACTGAATGTATAGCCTTCCTGTTCATGAAAGTAGCAATTTTCTATTATATATTAAGCCCTATTTTTGCTTCATGAAATTTTCCAACATTTTACCTCCTTAAAACAACACACCATAACATATAGATCTTGTTGCTTTTCTGAGAGTTGAGACTGAAGTATTTTCTTTCCTGTTTCCGTTTTTAATTTTGTAGCATATTGTTTTCTGATATTGTTTTAAGTCACATGTCTCTGAACAAGGTATTATTTTAGAGAAATCCCTGAATAGGGAAGAAATTACATTTCTTGCTTGCCTATTATGGCTGTTTCTATGTTTATCGGGATAACTTGAGAAAAAAATCTTGAACAAGGAAGAGAGATTATTTGAGAAAACTCTCTATGAGGAGGCAAATTGAACTTCACTAAATGGTTTTTTAACATATAAAAACTTTGTATTGCCAATTAATGTGTTTGTTCTCCTTGGACCGCAATTGCTCCCAACCCCAAAAGTTATTGTAAAACGTTGATATCTGTGATAATTTAGGTCGTTGCTGAGTTAGCTGATTATTGAATATAATTGGTGGGTTTTAATTTGGTGAGTTATACGTTGTTTAACTCATATCATATTGAGTTAAATAATGTAACTTATGAGCTCTGGGGATATTAGACGATAGTTTGGCTTGGAGAAATCATTTAAATTGCATGCTTTTTAATAAACTTATTGTGCTTAACTTGAACAGAACTTTAGAATCTAATAATTTATGACTACTGAAGGTTGGCTACTTTGTTGTAAATGGTAATTAGCTGACAAGCTAGGTTTCAGCCTAATTGGAGCCTCAGAATCAAGGCTCAAGCTTGGGTCAGGGAGATCTTATCAGGCTCTGGAGCTGGTCATCAGCCCAAGCAAAATATTTACCTTTCTTTTATGGGGATGATTTTGTCTTTATTAATTTGATAACAAAATTTATACTTCATTTGCAGTGATGCCTACGCAACCATGTAACTTGTCACTGCAACTAGGCATATGATGGTCAAACCACACTCATTGAAGCAAGTTTCATAAAGTAGAGATTTGTTCCTTTGTAAAGGAATAGTAATTCCTAAATATTATTATCATATATACACTTCATAGATTATATAACAAGATATAGATTTTAATACTCATATGTGTACGATGTAAACACAATATTAAGTATATTGAGCTGCGTATGTATTAATACCCATCATTGTAATAGGTCTATTTTCATAAACAAAAGGATCCTCGTATGTGTCATCGTTATCTTATTCTGTGTTATAGGACACAATCAACGTAGTACCGTATTATATATTTTTAAGAATTGCTTATAGAAATAGATATATCGATTTTGGGGGGAACAGAGAGAGCGAAACAGGGCAAGCCAATGCTATCTATCTCTAGTTTTTCATTTGACCAGTTAAATGGTTTGTGTCATACATGCATTGATCAGTTTAAATATTTCAATTTAAGGCCATCTTCTCTGTTCTGGCTCTTCCAGTTTAGGTTTCCCCCCTTCTCTCTTTTAGTTTCCTATGGAACTTCCTAATGCCAAGTATCTCAAGTTTTAGATTTCACTTAAATGTTTTAGCATCTAGCATATCAATTTCCTTTTGAGTTTCTTTCCACTTTCCTATCAACATGACTGTCATATTCCAAATTTCCAATATGATATGAGGATTTGTATAAGTATTTTCTATACTGCACTCTGTTACGGAAAATGTATGCATGTGTCTGCAGATGTCATGCTAAAGGTATACATTTATTTTCTTACAAGTTTCTATGTTTATGCAAATTGAGGGGAGAGAACAATAAAATATTGATAAGTTTTAGTGAACTTTCTTCTTGGAGAATGGATCATGATGCATCTTGCTTACTGCAATTTTGATATAAATCTCTTTTTTTTTTTCTGAGTATCTAGATACTGTTTTCAGATGTATGTTATGGCTGAATGTGTTGCCTTACTTCCCTAATACGGAAACAAACATTCTAATTAAATTTTCTCTACAGAATGCTTGCATTAGTGATAGAGAAACATGCACATTCTTTTTGTAGACAGGCTTTGTTTATCATGATTTCGATGTATATATGCAGGTAAGTCATTATTGTTCGAAGAAGCTTCATGAATTTGTAGCAGAAGAGTGGGGAAAGGAAGTTGATGAATGTAGATGGAATAAGAGGTGGGAGGTTGCATTTACCAGGGCTTACAATAAGGCAGATGATGTTTTTAAAGACAAGACGTTAGCCCCAAATTATGTTGGATCAACAGCTTTGGTGGTGGTTCTCTCAGCCTGCCAGATCATTGCTGCCAATTGTGGAGATTCTAGAGCTGTGCTTTGCCGTGGGGGTCAAGCAATCCCACTGACTGTAGACCATAAGGTCATTCCTCAATTTCCTATCTCAGTTCTCTTGTTTCTGGTATTATTATTGGTAAATTTTCTATTTCTATCTTTAGCTCTCAAATTTCATTTCATTTATATAATGCCTGCAGTTAGCATGTGAAAATTCTGCTGTTCATTTTCTTATCTTCTTTACTCCAATGGTATTTATTAAAATATCCTTCATTTCTATCACTGAGCCTTTATTCTCCTGTTAAACATTTGCATGTGAGAGTATATCTCCATTAAGTTGGTGTCATGAACATACAAGCCCAATTCAAAAGGTTTGGGTTAGCTTCTACTTAATCTAATCCACATGAATTTCTTTTGCCAACTAATCCTTCTTGAGTTATTTCTTCTACTACTCCTCTTGCAGTCGTATCTTTCCTTATTACCTCTGCTTATGCCATAAATAATTAGGTTAGTTACTTTGCATACAATATGAAAACTTGCAAAGATTTATAGATACTAAATATGGTTGTCAAAATCTAGTTGATTCAAGTTCTGATTGTTATTATATCTTGGACAAGTCAAGGAGTGTGATTTGCATTTTTGTGATTTCTTGTTATTGTTCTTGTTTGTATGAATATCTTTTATTTTCTAGAGAAATACATGATTTAAGATTCTTTTAGGAGCATATTTATTTAGATCATGGTTGGGTTTCTTGTGTTTTTCTGTCTCTAAAAGCATGTTTATGTGGGTGTTTATCATCATAGTCTGTCTTGGTTGAACTCTTCATATATGTATTATTTGGTTTCTCCTATTCTTCTTATTATTTTTTTCCCCCTTTTTTGGGGGGTGGGTGTGGTGTGGGAGCAGCAATTCAATGTAATTCATGAAGTGTCAAGGATCAAGCATTTTCAGCCATGGACGAGTGATGCTTTGTTTACCCACAACATAGTTAGGTTTGACGGTAATTAGAAGTGGATACATGGTTACTCCTCCAACCAGGATGGGGACGGGGGTAGCTTGTTCTTCAATCATAAAGGGTTCTTTTTCTTTTTTCTTTTTTTTCTGTGAGTAAATTACATTTAACTTCTCTTTATTTTCCTTATATGACACTTAATTCCAGGATTTGGGCAAATCAATACACCACCCCAATGGAGACTGCCGCACAAACAGCAGTTAAGGAAATTATTATATCTAACTTTATAAAGTTTATATCATTTAAATTTTTATGTAGTTAACTCAACCAAACTCAATTCTAGACCTAGTCAAGTAACTTAGTCAGTCTCATAACTCAGCCGTATCAGTCGTCAATTCAGCCAAATCAGTCGCCAAGAACTGTGGGTTGCTCAATCGGTCCTTGAATGAGCAGGGTGGTCAAATGGGCTTCCATTTGACCAGTCAAATCGATGCAATTAGGAAAGCAAACTCACTCCTATAGTAGACAAAAATGGGTTTTTGAGCATAATCTACACTTTTTAATCATGCAGGTCACTGCTGAAGGATTATGCAAATAAATTCTCTTTTCTTATTCTTTTTCTCTTTATAACCAAGCTGCTAACCATGTTTACACTTCATATATGTTATGTATTGGCCTGTTCTAGATATCATGAGGTTTTTGTTACATTCCTGATCTTTCCTTTGATTATGTTAGCATTGATTAAACATATGAACCATTCCTATGTGCTTTTCTCCTCATTAAGTGCAAGTCCTCACACATAGGTGCTGCATTTATCTATTTTGCAGCTTAGCAGAGAAGATGAAGTCTCAAGAATTACTAATGCAGGAGCAAGCATATACTTTTTGGATTGTCCTCGTGTTGAAGGAATTCTTTCCATGACAAGAGCCATAGGTAATAATATCAACTATTTAATATTAATTGCATCTAATCACATTGGTCAAAGGTCATTTGGTTATATTATTTACCATACTTGTCCCTTGCTGTTCAGAGCCTTTTTTACATGCTGTCGCGGGATAATTTCTCTCCACCCCCCTCCCCCTCTCTCTCTCCCCCCCTCAACACCACACCAAAAAAAAAAAGGAAAACTATAACAGTTATTGAGGTGCTGAATTGAGCCTTAATTCTGCTCTCTTATACTGAGCCTTTTTAGATGGTTAGATTTATGCTGTTGATTATCCATTTGTTAATTTGTGCCCTTCTAGTATGCTTGTGTTCAATGTTTGTTTCAGGGGATCAATCTCTCAAACCGGGGGTTATATCGGATCCTGAAGTTACTTTCATGACTAGGAGTGAAGAAGATGAATGTTTAATTTTGGCTAGTGATGGCATATGGGATGTCATGTCCAATGAAAAGGTGATAGGGTTGGCCCACAAAATGCTAAGACATCTCCGGAAGCAACTGGCTACTGGAAATGAGGGTCCAGCAGAGTATGTGGCAAAGCTAGTCCTTGGTACTGCTCTTCACATCACAACTGACAACATCTCAGTTATTGTTGTCGACCTGAAATGGCCAAAGAGAGGGCGCTAACAAAAGCAACAAAACGGGATGTCCCATGGACAACCAATTCAACACCCTTGCAATTCATCTAATGTAGTAGACAACTATCATTGTGATAATCCTTGCAGTGTAACTGTTATTTCCAGCTTCTCATATCTGAAATATTTCTATAAATCAATACAACTGGGAGCATAGACGGCATGATGTTTAGTATAATATTTTAAATATCAACTGACTTTTATCTGAAGAGATAATAGTAGTTCGAATACTGGTTTTTGTATTTAAATTTTTCTGACAAGTGCTTCAAAAATCTTGGGAACAAAAGTTGATTTTTGGTTCAGAACAAGAACTTCAGGCAAGGCATCCAAAATACAACCAGGGGTATGAAGGCCTGCCCTAACTACACAACAAGGAACAGCATTACAAACATGCAAAATATCAAAGATCAATTGGCTTGATCAGAGTATTTTTCCTGTATGAGAGTGCAAATGATGATAACTTGATTACGTTAATCTCCATTTTAAATCAAAATGTGTTCGTTTTCTGTTCTTTGTGGCTTGTTAGCTGGAGGTAACATAACTCTTATTTTTCATAAATTTTATTCCTAAGTGAAAGTATGATTCAAAATTTAGTTGTTAAAATAATTTACTAGTTGAATCAATTGATGATGCTCGTTAAAGTCATGATTATTTTTCATAAACTCTATTTCAAGTGAAAGTATGATTCGAAATATAGTTGTTAAAATAATTTACCAGTTGAATCAATTGAGGATGCTCGTTATAGCCATGATTATTTTTCATAAACTCTATTCTGATTGAAGGCATGATTTGTCAAAAGGATTTAGCAGTTCAACTAATTGACACTTGTACTAACGAGTGGTATAAATTCTGATAGTGTCACCTGCAAAAGTTAGCACCTAATTCTTTAACTTTAGGTTATAGTCTCTTCAAGGTATACATGAATTCTTTTTTCCTTTTCTGGGAAATGTTAAATCGTTGATTATTTGGTGGATCAATCATTCGTTTCTTTCTTTTCCAGGTTTGCTACAAAGATCACGTGTCATTCAATTTTGTTTGGATAGAATTTTGGCGGACAGCTAGAGCAAAAGCTACAAGTAGTGGGCATGCTGATTTCAATAATGTGTACCAAGAGATGGATTCTGAGGAAGATGAGCAGAATTGATGCTGTAAAAGAATATCTCTGTAAAGTTCATTCTAGTAAGAAAGCAACCTCAAAGCGAACTTCACTGCATGATTGCATCAATGGCCACAAGTTTGGATCATGGGTATGAGCACATTCTTGATGAGGGGATATTTTTCAGAAGGGCCTGCCAGCAAGCTAATTCTTTGACGTGGCAACCTAATTCGGAAAAATGGTATTGCACCCAATGTCACTTTCTTGTCGTTGAATCTATTTGCTTTTGAGATATAGTTATTGCGGGCTTGATTTTTGATTTAATGATCTAAACCAGTTCTATATTTTAAGATTCTAATTTTTTGTACTTTCCTTCAGATCCTAATTTTGTTCTTCTTTGGCTATTTAGGCTCTGTTTATTTAGTTTCCATTTCCAATTAGATTGAGAACAATCAATATCTTATCAATATATGGCTGAGTCAATGATGTTTATTCCAAAGATTTAGAATTTTTTATTATCCATAAAAATTAGGAAATGTTATGTGCACGGAGAAAATCCTTTCATGCACGAACATCACTTGACAAGGAGAAACCTATTTTATGATTTTTTTTTTTAATTATAAGTGTTTTGTACTGAGAAAACTTTCTCCACAACACAAAAAAAATTGACAAGTTGAAAAACTTTATAAATAATGACATGACAAATGGTGAACTAACCTAATATTCTGATCACTGGCTCGCTGATGCAACTTTTTTATGTGGATCTGATAACACCCTCAAATCCATGAACAGGCAGCCGAGTAGGAATTGATCAGTGTCCAGGGTGGGATTCTTATCAACATAGGAGACAGTGATAGGAAAAAAGAGCCACAATCTATGCCATACTAAAAAACAACAGAAAAACATATTCTGATCCCCTTCCACCCACAGAAGACATTCAGCATTTTAACTCTTTAACAAAGAATAGATGTGACCACATATAAGCAAAAGAAGAACATTGAAAGGGGAAAAAAGAGGGAGATATAGAGGGTGAATTGTAAATCGTCTCTTCCTTTCCTTTCTCTTCTCACTTGAGTGTGGCAGAAATAATAAGAGGGAATCTCTTCTCCAACACTTCTTTCTCCTTTTTAACATCTAGATGAAATTGCAGGCAGGGGCGAATAGAGAAAGAAAGACATGACAAGGACCACTGCCTTGCATGGAAAAGTTCTTGTGTCAATCATTATTGGGATATTTTCCCTCAATGGTTTCCCATTTTGGTCATTGAATGATTCTCCTCCTTGTTATTCTCTGCCCACCAAACCTTACTTCTGTGACATGGATTTTTTCTGATTTTTATTAATATTAGTAAATGTTATAGGTGTAGAACAATGAAAAACAATCATCTATATGCACAGCAATATGTCTTTATGTAGCTTTATACACTTGCCGCTAATCTGATGTGAACTAATGACCACCATCCTAATCAATGTAATAAATCCATAATGGGTTTTGAAACCGTACACAATAGGGGTGGATATCTCTCACCTTTCCGAAATTTTCTCTCTTTCTATTATAGTGAGATTTGAACCTGAGACCTTCAACTTAAAAGTCTCCTCAAGTTCTAATTAACCACTAGAATATCTCGTTAAAGACTCCTGCTAGTTATTTCATACCAAGGAAAGAGGGGGGAAAATAGAAGAAGTAACAAACTATATTGTTGGAGGCATGTGTGCAGCTTTCAGCACCATGCATATGGCACGAGACCTTCAACTTAAAATCTCATCACGTTCTAATTAACCACTAGAGTCTCTCGTTAAAGACTACTACTAGTTATTTCATACCAGGGAAAGAGGGGGAAAAATAAAAGAGGTTACAAACTATATTGTTGGAGGCACGTGTGCAGCATTCAGCACCATGCATATGGCACGTGATTTACAAAAGCTAGTGAAAGGTGAAGGTTTGACTTTGGTCACAACTATGGCCAGGAAGGGCCTGGTTTCAAGTCATTTAACCATCACAATCGGTTGTGACCACCCTTCCCTTTGTCCTTCTTACTTTTCTTTCCCTCTTACTTCTCTTTCCCTCTTATATTCCTGTTAGGCCATCGTCCCTCTTTTTTGGTTAGGCGAAATATATGTATAGGTAGCAGTGCAGGTCATATCAAGCAGGACCCTGGCATATACTTTTCTTTGATAAGTTCAGTTCACGGTGGAAAATGAGGCTGTTATCACAATTTACAGCCCATTTTTGCCACAATTGTAAAGGGTAATGCTATGTGCACCCAGACCTCTCTGAGTGGCTCTTTATCTGTGTGTACATAGGAGGAGCCTATTGTAAATTTTAATAATTCAGGTATTTGAAAATTCTGTGTTTATTTAATAAGCAATTAATGTCCTTTCATAGAATCAACATCTTTCTTCTCTTTTTGGTTACCAATTATATAATGATAACATGAAAAAGAACAATTTTGTGATGACATAATGCTATAATTTCTATGCTTTAGTAGCTGTAATCGAAGTGAACAATTTTGTGATGATATAATGCTATAATTTCTATGCTTTAGTAGCTGTAATCGAAGTATGTAAGCTAGCTTTTGTGGTCTCTTTTTGGATAAATTCTTTATTTCATGCGATTCCCATTGTTTTTCCAAGTTTCCCTTTGCTTCCAATTGCTTAGAAATTAACTAAATTACAAGGAATGACATATATGATATGCCAAATCAGTAATTTTTGATATTTGTCTCCTTCTATGAAAAAAAGTCCTTAGATAATAATTATTACATTCACAAAAGATGCTATAAAGTGCAGAGGTACATGCTCATGCATCTTCATCTTCTAATTTATTAAATCTCTAAAATCAAATATAGTAGACTGAAAAGACATGGATTAGGACCTAAACTTAATTAGCTTTAGAAGTCTAAGAGGGTAGGAAACAAGAATTGGATTATCCTGTCAATTTTCAATCTTTATGAGATTCTTACAAGCTGGAGTGTACTACGTACTACAATTTGGGTAATTAAACCCTCAAATATCCTATTCCCTACTTCATATTATGCCACTACAACATCTAAACTGACTTTGAGATGATTTTATTGATTTCACATGTTGACATGCATGCATAGATGTTACTGTTTCATTTTTGAGGTATTTTGGTGGAATATCAGGGGATTGAGCGCATATATTGCTGAAAATCATTTCACTTAAATAGTATATAAACCATCAAATGGCATATATTTAACTACATAAAGATTCTGCATGTGTATTTAGTTTAAACTACTGCATAGATGGTAAAACTGATATTTCATTTTCCACTTCTTCTTATGATAGAATCTACTTTGCCAAACTCATATTTCTCCTTCATATTAAAATTTCCATATACAATTTGTACTCCCTTCTCCCAAAAAAAAAAAAAAGAAAAAAGGAAAATGAAATGAAAGGTAAAACTGAAGTGCTTTTCTCCTATTTCTCAGTTCTTGCTCCTTTTTTCCCCACTATATAAACCCTCTTTCCCCCCTTGCTGTATTATTCATTCCCACCTAAACCTTCAAGAATATTAACTCTCTCCTTTCTCAACTCTCTTTCAAGCCCCCATTTGCTTGTTTTCTCTGGCATTTCCTCTGATGGATAGAAACCAGTCTCGCCGGCAGATTTCCCTCATGAGGCAGTCCCTCTTTGATCAGGTACAAATTTCTTCATCTTCACTTTAGATGTCATGAAATAGACACAACTTTGCTTCATTGCCATATACAAGAAACAGAACCACAAGTCTATTTTATTGTTTTCACATATGCCCAGAATCATTGGAAGAAATATGAAATGCTTGCTTAATATGAATAACAAATTCAAGATGCACTAACACTAAAATTTTCAAGCAGCATATAATATTAAAAGATTTTTACATAACCATGCATTTTTTTTTATAACTGTGAATGATCTCTTGGAATTAGAATGTGTGAAACACATAGAAGACAGAAAGTTTCTGGCCCATATACTAGAAGACAAAAATGGAGAATCAGTATTATAGTAACAGTCAAACACATAGAAGTTAGAACCCACATTAATACTGAAGGCTTTGTGTTAATGTAGTTTCTTATAGCTTAATATTGAAACTTTTGACAGAACACCAAGTGTTGATCCATTGCAGGGATATCTTGATGAACAATTCATCCAATTGGAGGAACTGCAGGATGATGCAAACCCTAACTTTGTGGAGGAAATTGTTACATTGTACTACCGGGACTCATCGAGACTAATTTCTAGCATAGAACAGAATCTGTAAGCTAACCTTCTCATATTTCAGTTTCTTTTTGCTGTAACTGTCATTGCTTTTTTCTTAACCATATTGGTATCATCTTTTGCATATGCCAGAGAAAGGAACCCTCCTGATTTCAACAAGTTGGATAACATTATGCATCAGTTCAAGGGAAGTAGCTCAAGGTAAATATATTCCAAAAAAAAAGAAAGAAGAGAAATAATAAATTACACGATTTACTAAAGGTATCATCAAGTATATACTGTCTTAGCTTTAACACAACAATGTATTCTAGATTTAAATTCTTCCTTTTTTTTCTTCTTTTATAACAGCATTGGAGCCAAAAAGGTGAAAGCAGAGTGTGCTCTGTTTAGGGAATATTGCAGGGCAGGAAATGGAGAAGGGTGATCTATCTTTCACTTTTTAATTCCTTTGCTTCAATGCTTAGTATCTAGTACATGCAGTATAAACAAAGTACTTCACTAAAATTGTTTTGATACTTTTGCCTATTTCCATGGCTCAGTTTGTTTCATATAATCATAGTGCTAATAGTTATATAAATATGGGTGTCATAATAAAAGCAGATGCATGAAGACTTTCCAACAACTGAAGAAAGAATATGGTACACTGAGAAAGAAACTTGAAGCTTATTTTCAGGTAACTATCATGGAATGTGTTTGTTTCAAAACCAAATAAAAACCTTAATATGTGTATATTTTGTGCTAATGGTTTTGAAATTTTCCTTTATTTTTTCAGCTAGCAAGACAAGCTGGGCCCGCAGAGACAGCATCCCGCCCTAAGTAATGGCAGGTATAGATCTGATGTGGGAAATCTGAATGGTGAATTTTGTAACTTGTGTAACTACAAATTCACCTTTGAGAATGGAAAGGAAATGGCTTAGTAGGCATGGAATGCTTTTCTTTCAAATGCTAGCTATGTTTTAAGAATGATGAATGAGAATAGTATCGAAATTTTGTTCTTTAAACTACTTTTGTAGTTTTGTACTTCCATGAATGTGTCTTGTTGAGAGGAATGCGTCACTTCCTTCGTTTTCCTTTTTGGGCTTCAGTTAGCTAATGCTTTGACTTCCTTGGGCCATCTAAAATTATGGACTTCCAGCCCACCCAATATAGAATAAATGGGCTTGTTTCAAGATCATTAGTTTGTGGTAAACTATGAACAATAGTGTTTTTTTTTTTGGTTTCATTTTGCTAAACAACAAGAATAGACCTTGGTAATATATTTTGAACTTTTTCTTATTTAATGTATGTAAATGACTTGTTATTTTGAAAATATTTTAAATATTAGTTAGTATATTTAGTATTTTTTAATACTCAATTCAACTAAAATAATATTTGAATTTAAGATATTATAAAAGACGCAAGTCATTAATGATATTGAAATTATGTTAATTATTATAAGAAATAATATAAAATTTATTTAATGCATATATGTAAGCACATGTTCAAATGTTTTTTATTATTTTTATCAAATAATATAAAAAAATATTATAATTGTTATATAAAAGAGAGATAATGGATTAATTTTGAGAATTTTTTTTTTTTTAATTTAAAGTTAATAATATAGGAGAAAATGTGCATAAGCATAAATAATTTTTTAATAAATGGTAAAATTTTAGTTTGAAAAAAAGTCAAAATATAAGGGACACTACCTTTTTTTTTAGTATGATATTCTTCGTGAAGCAAAGATTTTTGAAAGTGTGCAGCACTGATATGCTCATACTGTATTAGGAGCTTCTTCTCCAAGATATACATCACTCTGCTTTCGGTCTCCGGCAACCATCCTCCGATCTCTCTCACAGTGATAATCTCTTTATGTTTTATGTGCATGCTTGTGAGCCATTGGCTTTGTCTTCTGTTAGAAGCTGGAGATTGAAAATTTGGATAGAAAAATCTAGGCATCTCTTTCCTAGAGACTATTTTTGGATTTTTTTTTTTTTTTTTTTGATAGGATTGGGAGTTGGAAATTTGGAGTTTCTTCATCCTTGGTTCTATACTGATTGATTAAATCATAATTAAGAATCAGTTATGGCCTCCTACAGCCTTTTCCTCCACAATCCTCCTTTGGTCGGCCACCCAGTCAAAATCCTCTTCCACCGGCACAGAATCAGAACTGGAGTTACAATGGTGGTGACTGACCTTCGCCTTCAGCTCCTCCTGTTTCGTTTCCTCAAAATTACAACCAAATGATCTCAAATTCTAATTACCACCATAGTGGGTATGGTTCATCATCTTCCTGGCATTACGGACTTCCCAGAAGTCAACAGGCACCTCCACCTCCTTCTCACCTGCAGTATTCATATCCACCGCCGCCGCCACCCCACCTGACTCCTCTTACCGACCTCCCCCACCCCTGCCACCAGCAGCACCACCACCACCTTCAATGCCGCAAAAGTCAATGAACTGGAAGACTCCACAAGCTACTGCCTACTATCCTTCTTCTCAATACTCTCAGTACAATCAGCAGGCAATGCAGCCAGCTCCTCCTCTCCCACCTGGATCTTCTATGCCACTACCTCCGCCCCCAAGTGAACCTCCTCCTTCTTCAGTTCCCCCACAAAGTCAAAGTAATGAAGAGAGGAGACAGAAAGAGCGCAATAGAGGGCCTCTGAAAGATTTATCGACATCTGGAAGGCGTGAACATGGGCATTCAAATCATGTTGTTCTTCCTAAACAACAGAAGCCAGCAGTTCTTCCGTTGCACCTGAAGAAATCAAATGTGCCTTCAGGAAGGGCTGAGACAGAGGAAGAGACGAGGTTCGGGAGGAAGAGGGAGTTTGAGAAGCAAAGACAAGACGAAAAGCATAGGCAAGAGTTGACGGAATCGCAGAACAGTATTCTGCAACAGACCCAAATGTTATCTTCTGGGAAGGGACTTGGGTCACTTGCAGGGTCACGAAAGGGGGAGAGGAGAACGACTCACTTATTGGCTGGTGAGAGGATTGAAAATAGGTTGAAGAAGCCAACAACATTTTTGTGCAAGGTGAAGTGAGTATAGTAAGATTGCTTCTGGATTTCACGTTTTCCTGGTCCATTATTGAGTGATCAATTGCAACACTTTGTTTTGTTTCAATCAATTATTCTATTAATATCTCGCATGTGATGGATTTCAATCTTAAACCTACTTTAATCATCAAAACTATTAAATGTTGATAGTCATGTCCTGTATTTTGGTATTCCATCAATAGGGTATATCAATGAAATGATGTTTGATTATATTTATATTCCCTCTAAAAATTTCCTAAAGTACATTTCTGACTCTTCAGTTCTAGCAGTAAATTGATCCTTCGCGCAAGCAAGCCTTCTACGCACTTTTCTGATTTATTCTCTTTAATATTGATCACACCTTATCTTTGCATTTGTGCTCTTTTAAGTTTTCGGAATGAACTTCTGGATCCAAGTGCACAACCAAAGCTTACGACCATTAAGAAAGAAAAAGACCGGTATGTCATCTTATTCTGTTGTTTGATTTTACATGCCATATGTAACGTTCTTTTGTGCCTGCATCAGTATACATTTGTTGAGAATCAAAAAGTAATCAATGTTTGTAGCATCTGCATGCTTTAAACTTTAGTACCAATCCAAAATTGCTTTTGCAATACTTGGTAAGGCTAAAAAACTACATATACAGAATATTCATGATGAATTTATCAAAAGTAAAAATATTGTGCTATATTTTTTGCCTATTATATGGCAAGACTATTTCCAGCAATGGTGTTCAAAATGACATATTTACTATTATTAAGGAATTACTATTCATATTTTGGTGAGACTGTTAGTCTATATTCAGTGAGTTAAATCTGAGTCTATGATAATCTACATTAGTCTGGTACCTAGAGGCATTTTTTTGTTGACTGGAGTATGTGGGAAACAAATCAGAAGCTTTGTTTATATACCGCAACACTATTAATCTGATAGAGCATGTAAAAAGACAGGGCTTGTGTGTGTAATAGAGCTCATGAAATACTAGAAATAGGGTTGTGGGAGCTAACCTTTCACATTGTTGGAAAGTTGCAGAGGAACTAGGCCAGAATACTGGATATCTAGAGGCAAGTGATTCTTAATTGAAAACAGACAATCTAGATAATTCCCTTTTCCTGCTCTAGTGAAGCTTGTACCTTTATAGTTGTTCTGCTCAACAAGATGATAGTGTAACTTTTGATATTATAGGCAACAACAATGAGGGATTTTCATGGATGTTTAAACCTAAAATGAGTTGTAGACTTATAGATGAATATCATAGTTTTCAATTGCTTAGTTAGCTTTTGTTGGTATCTTGATCTTTTCATATTTTATGATGGACTCTATTGCCAGTTTGATTGTAATTCATCACTTTTTGCAGATTTACAATATACACAATTACATCTTTGGAGAAAATGTACGAACCCCAACTCTATGTTGAGCCAGATCTTGGAATACCTCTTGACCTGCTTGACCTCAGTATTTACAAGTATCTTCCTCAAACAACTTCAATATTTTTCAAAACCACAGTGGATTTTGTAGTGTTAACACACTGATTATTTGTTTTCTGCTTGTTTATCCAGTCCTCCTAAGGAAAGGAAACCTCTTGCTCCACAAGACGAAGACTTGTTGCAAGATGATGAATCAGTGATTCCTGTGAAAAAAGAGGGCATAAGGAAAAAAGAATGGCCTACTGATAAAGGTTTTTCTTGGCTTGTCAAAACACAATATATGTCTCCTCTGAGCACAGAATCAGCAAAGCAGGTAGGCAACATGTACGGCATTCTATTAATGCATTCCTCTCTATACAAGCATAACTAACAACAATGCCATGCAGTCTCTAACTGAAAAAAAGATCTAAGAGAGATGAAGGGAGGCCGCAACATTTTGGGAAATCTTAACAGCAGGTTTGTTCTGTTCCAACCTATCCGTATTAAGTAAATATGACACTGGAAACTTACGAGGAGATGCTTGTTTGTTCATTTCCTTGAACTCAGAAACATTAATGGTTTATTTCAGGGAAAGACAAATAAAGGAAATTGAAGCATCATTTGAAGCAGCTAAGAAACCTCCAGTACATGCAACAAACAAGGTTTTGTATCCCGTTGAGGTTCTGCCTTTGTTGCCTGATTTTGATCGGTATGAAATTCTAGTACTGATTTTTGTCAACAAAAGAAATAACTTGATTACCATGCTTGATGGTATTCAAAAAGTTAGCCCTAGTTGACTTTGATATATATGAACCTACTGCAAATTCCCCCCCAATCTTCAATCAGTACAATACACATACATATTCTTACGATTTTCATATCAAACACAAACATTTGGATAGCAAGAGATTGTTCCTGGCAATTAATGTTCATATACAAATCAGCTGTTCATGTTCATGGATAATTGAGCTGTTGTTTACTACTATGCTTTGCAGGTACGATGACCAATTTGTTGTTGCAGCATTTGATAGTGCCCCTACAGCTGATTCTGAAATCTATAAGAAGATGGACCAAACTGTTCGGGATGCCCATGAGTCAAGGGTAAGCCATTTTGCTAGGATCATGCTAGCTGTTCAACTGATAACACACACTGACACTTGCAGAGTGGTGCATAAATCATATTTGTAGTTAGAATTCTGGAACTGACATATTGTTGGCACATGGTTAACTGTCAAGTGTCAACTCCCTTTTCTTATTTATTTTAGGTTATGTTTGAAATAAATCCATACGAGAATTCAATTGAATTGAGTGCAGTTCAATTCAATTAGATTTCTTTTTAATGTTTGGAACAAATCACTATATTGATAGAATTTAATTGAATTATATTGTTTTGATTATTAATATGACTAATAGTCAATTCCATTTAATATTTCTTATAAAATTGCCCTTAGACTCTATTTTTAAGCTAATATAGTTGAAGATATAAATTCTCTCATTTTTTGATCCTGTTTTGTAAGAGAAACTCCCTTCAAATTAGTAATGGAATTACATCCTGAACATGAAACCGATATTGCAATTATAGAGGTGTGCAGCATAATCACTTTGGTTTGAGTGGTTATTGAAATTAGTCGAAACCCCAACAAAAAGCCACCACATTTTTATTAACGATAACCTCAAACCCATACAGTCCACCTCAGTTCTGCTGTTTCAAGCTAGGTACAGTTTATGGGTGATGGCATTTATATATCCCACCATTACAGGTAACAATGCATGTAAATGTAAGGATGGTGTTGGTGAACAATAGGAAAAGGGCCATGGGAAGGAGCAGAGGACAGAGGGCACATGACTGTGGCAGATGGGATGAGGACTGAGGAGGGGTCTAAGTGTCACGGTCTTGGAAATTCCAACGCTCCCGTGCGGCACTTAGTCACTCAAGCCTCGTGCAAGAATGCTAAGTCAGCCTAACTCAAACTCGAGACAAGTGAGAAGGAAAACACACAAGAGAATCGTAAGAAAGGAACTTCTTTATTGAATGCTTGAATTGCTTACAATTTCTGGATATCTTGGATTTCTTGGATGCCTTCCAAATGAAGTTCCTAAACCTATTTATACCACTCCACCTCTTCAACCAACGGTGGATATCAATTACATCTAACGACTCACATAAACCATCTAGAACTCTCTTACAAAATATCTAGATATTTATTCAATTCCAAGAAGTATCTAGACCTCCTAGAATTATATACATTATTCTAGAGCATTCCACACCTTCTTGAACCTTCCAGGAACTTCTAGGATGTTCTACAACCTTGTAGAACCTTATAGAGTGTTCTAGAGTCTTCCACATCCTTCTGGACCCTTCCAGAACCTCCTTGAATCTTCTAGAACCTTCTAGAACCTTCTAGAACCTTCTAGAACCTTCTGGAACCTTCTGGAATCTCCTGGATTCTTCTAGGATGCTCCACGAACTTGTACGAATGCACCACACAAACCTCCCAATCATTGCCTAAGTGGCGCCATGTAGGCAACGATTCAGCGGGATGTGACATAAGGCTGAGAGGTGAGGAGGTAGGGTGTGATAAAAAATAAATAAACTAATTGTTAACAGTATATTAGTATTTTAATAATCCAAATGAATTGAATTCTTTACAAATCAGACCAAAATTGGTAAGAATTGAAAATAAAGAAAAGTTATTAGATTGTGACTTAGAATAAAAAGAATTCTTGTGTATTATTGCTTTCAAACAAGAATTTAATTAAAATTCATTTAGAATGAATTGAATTCCACCAATTTTTTGTTCCAAACACACTCTTACTTAATTATAGCAGAAATGCCAAATTTCAAACTGAAGGAAAAAACAGAAACTGGCAAGCCTGCAGAAAGTGCTAAACTTTAAGTTGGCACATGACTCATGTGGCTGTATAGCATAATTCTTGATAAGCTGGCTTATATCCCGTTCATGTTAAATTTTGCACTAGCTGTCAACCTAACAATGTATGGTTTGCATGTTAACAATTTAGATAAAAATCAGAAGGAATTTTCTGTTTATATTGATGCTTGACAATGCTTAAAGTGTTGATGTCGATGCCTGTTCATGTGTTGTTCGCAGGCCATAATGAAAAGTTATGTAGCAACAGGTTCAGATCCAGCAAATCCTGAGAAATTTTTGGCTTACATGGCACCTTCACCAGGAGAGGTAGATATACCTAAAAAATTTAATTAGAACTTTAGTTTGAAGCACATAAATTGATATGAAGTATGAACAAGTCCGTGGTTAGCTTCTGGAGTTGCAACTTTTTGTTGGCAGCTGTCAAAGGATATCTATGATGAAGATGAAGATACATATTCTTGGGTTCGCGAGTACAATCGGGATGTATGTGACAAATTTTAGTCTTTCGGAAAGCTGCCGCTAAATTGTATCAAGATTTAATAAAGGATTAATATAGCAAAAAATATTTGGGTCAAGGCCTATTTTGTAGCATTTCGGGCTATGGTAATTTTGTAGAATTGTAGTCTATTGTTGGCAATTTTGTCATGCCCACACTCCTGTGGGATCAAATTGCATTCCAAATAGTTTTCCTCGTTGCACCTGTTTTGACTTTTGACTAATATTCCTTGCCCCCATGTTAAGTTCGGGGTGATGATGCAGATGATCCTACAATATTACCTAGTTTCAATGGATGAGTCAGAGGCACGCTACGTGGTATTTTGCCCTTATAACTTTATCGGTCCATGGGTTAGCAATGTTTGTATTGGGTCACTGGCCTTACATTATTTTCTTTTGTGAACTTGTGATGCAGCCTCTTCCAACGAAACTTGTTTTGAAAAAGAAGAGGGCCGAAGAGGTAAGATCCAATGATGAGGTCGAGCAATTTCCTGTACCTTCAAGAGTTACTGTAAGTTGTGGGCCGAGTGTTGCTGCTGTTGAGCTGAAGGATTCTGGAGTATGGCCTTGACTTTTGTTTATGCTATATTGGAGTCTTTAATCGTTTAGTACTTCTCGTGTAATGGTGTTATCAAGGTTCACACAAGTTCAAAGGGTAGTTCTTCAAATTCAAAGAGATTTGGCATGGATGATGGTCTAGAAAGACGACATAGAGTTGTGCAACACCAAGACCATTATCAATCTAGTGGAGCAGAAGATGACATGTCTGACTGAATGGATTTGCTGCTCATATTCGTAGTTTCCAACTTTTGTAGCTTGTTGGTGGCATTTAGTTAGAATTTGAAGTTACCATGATCCTGCAACGGGGAAATCATAAATTTGATGTTCTTTGGATCCTGTTTTGCATATATATCCAGACTAGCCGGTATAACTGATTTGAGTATATACAGATTTCCCTTCAATACCATAGGAAGAAGGAAAAAGAAAAGAAAATAAAATAAACTGTGAAATAGTTAGACATAATGGAATCCAGTTTTCAAATTGCCAGTCAAATGCGCCCACTATTTCTTTTGACACCGTTCACCCATAGAACTCGGATCTAAATCTTTCTTGAGCATATGGGTTCTACTATTTTGAGATTGCATTTGCAGAAAGAGTAAGTAAAAAAGTTACTCCAAAACACGTCGAGTTGAGATGGATTATTTGGATGAAAAACGATTACAGAATCACAAATGCCGAGTTGTGATGGTGCAAGACTCGCAGGGGTTCCTTTTCCTCTTCCAGTGGGTAATTTTTTCGCAGACCTGATTTCAAGCTTAAGATGAAATCCTGATAGTTTGATTAATTTTGTATTTATCTAGACTTAAAAGGGGTGATGAAAAAATAGAAGTTTTACCTCAACACTCCCTGAAAAGTAGAGGTATCTTGATTCATGATTTAATGTGATTAATACAGCACATACTCAGATGCGAATTATTCATGTTATGATATCTCGTTTAAGATGTCTGCCTGTTGGTTTTATGCATTGTGAGAAGTAGTTGTAGGCCAGGATAAAAATGCAATATTAAGAAGCTTTATGAACCAGTGTCAAATAGTTTTGTATGTGCATGATTTACACACAAAAAAGGAAGTTAGAATAAACATGATTCTAAATCAGGGTATTTTTGTCAGTATTGCCAAAATTAGAAAAAAGTTCATCCTTAACCACGGGCAGAGACTGTCTCTTCGTACACATCTAGCAGATTCTCATTTTGCTTGCTTGCCCAGCTGATGGGAGGCACAAAGCATGCCTAGTTTGGGATTGTTGTGTCCATGGTGATGCATCTTCCAAGATAAAATAGCAAAACTCCTTGTTGCAAACCTGACAGAGTACCCAACACAACTTGAAGTGTAAAGATCTTCTGCTGACTAGACAACGATATTTAATATCTACAAGTGGTTCTTTTCATGAGCAGATAAACTCGGGTTGCATCTCAAATTGTTCTACCGATGAAATTGAGGACTGCCAAACACTTCCAGAAATAACCTAACCTCTTTGTATTCAGTTACAAAACAATTATGCCACCCAATATATATACAAATGCTACAATCCACAACCTAAAAAGTAACAAGTGGGCGGGAACCTTCTATTTAGCATTCTGAATAGCAAAACCCCAGTCAAGATTGATGTTCAAATCATTTCACATGGCCATGCAAACATTGTGAATTTCAGCATCGCAGACTCCTTGATGCAATTGATGCCCTACCATATATGATCAATCACAAACCAAAACACATAAAAGTCATTGAGAGTACATCATATGGTCAATTAATTAAAAATATTAAGACCCCTGAAGGTACAGTCAGCAGTTATATGTCAAAAGGACTAACCATGCTTGCCGGCATCTGACAGCTTCCTGACGAACAGCTCTTCTTGAATCATCAAGACCCTTTGATATTGCCCGTAGTACCTTAAAAAGATGCATATGAGAGAAAATACTCAAACTTGCATGCAGAAGTATAGACACGGGGAAGGGTAAATGCCAGACAGATTGCCTTGACTACTAAGTTGATCCAAGAGAATTTATGACAGATAGAAAAGTGATAATCTAATACAAGAGCATCCAATCAGCCATCTAATTCATGGGGTTAGTTCTCTAAATAAGCTGACAACTAAACTAATCTAAAAGCATGACTCACCTGTGTTCTCATGGGATATATACGCACGTGGGGAAGCTCAGACATAGCAACTAGACACTGTATTGCTGTCTCTCGAACAAGCTACACACACAAATGAGAATATTCAACTTCTGACGTTGGACTGTTTTAGACATAGAAGGTGCTTAAGATAGAAATCCAAAATAATAGAACTGTTATAATGTTTTTGCAGGAGGAGTCAAGTAACTTCAAGTGTAGACTCTATTTATTTAATTATTTTTATAGAAAAAAAAAAAATGGTCTCATTTGTACAGTATATATATACACATATGTATGTGTAAATATAAACATATATACCCTGGGAGAGCCCACACTCTTCTTTTCAAACCCAAGCCTACCTCATCCAGAACCCCAAAAGTTTAGGCCAGGACCTGCACTTAGGCCCTGACAGACTTCTCCCAGCAGATCCAATAAAATGGTCTATTTGCCCAGCCAGGCATTTATGCCAATAAAATTGCTTCCTATCCCCACAATGTCAATTATATATAATGAACTCAATTCAGCAGCAAGGAATTTCACATTTATTTGAGGAAAATCTAAGTACCGTATTATGAGGATACACGATGAGTGTCATCAAACAATTGATAATAATATGGGCATTCTCCGTGACAGCTTCTTGTCCTGCATGCATGAACATTGTACGCATAGATCATAACCTGATAGTCTTTAAGATTATCTGAGGTGTACACATCAAATTTTTAGAACAAAAACTATTTTCTACATATAAATATGCAGGCCTTGAACATAATACACGCTACATAGCCTGAGGTACTTATTATAAGGTGAACTGAGGATTTTCAAAGTGCAAGGCAAAAACCCATCATGTTTCCACCAATCTTCCGATAAAAGGAGTTTTAGGATTAATCTTATCGTCCATATTCTGGTTGAACCATCATTTGAACCCCATTCTCATATATACAGGAGTTACTGAATTTGGACTTCAGCCCAAAGAAATCTCTTGGGTCTCAAATGGCTGATGGCTTGGAAATGCATATCACAGCAGATTAGTATATATATCTATATCATTATAGTTTAACGAGGACATGATGCCCTCTTTACACCTGATAGAGCCTCTGCAACATAGCCTCGTTTCATCCATAAAAAAAGTGAGTCCATCTATCATTTTGGTTATATTCACTCAGATTTCAAAGCCGTGTGAATTCTAAATTTATGAAGATTAGATGTAAGATGATTCTTTGATCCACTTTTAACTTTTCATTTGTTATCAAATATAGCATGCTTTCGAGTTCAATCACTCTCCCCCTCAAAAGTAGATCAGCTTACTGTATACAATGCCAATTTCCATTTTCATCTTCTTTTGATAACTTGCAAGTTGCATAACTACTCATGAGCTTATAGGCACATGTGATAGTATGAGTTCAAATGAATAAATTCCCCCCTATATTTCACCAATAAAGAGAAAACATGAAATATGAATCAAACGAAATTTGTATGGAAAAGCATAGCATACAATACATGCATCTTTGCATAAGAATTTATTAATTATGAGTACACCAATATTAAAAATCACAATAATTTGAAATTACCATTTTTATCAGTCAATATCCCTGATAAGACTAGCAGCAGGCCATATAACAAATCTCTATCTGGAATATCCTCTGTCAACATGGACAAGCAATCCAATAGAATTGGTATGAGCTGCAAAAATCAAATTGCACCTTATTAGTTGATTAAAAGTTGACCAGTATACAAATGCTGTATAACCAGATTACTCATAGACGGAAGATTCCAACACTGACCTTTTTAGCATCACCCAAGATAACGACCAAAGGAGTTTCAGACATGATATGTACAAAAGCCCGATAGAGCAAAGATCTGAGATCGTATAATATAGCGGCTAAGAATAAGCATTTGGGGAGGGAAAGAAAACTCAAGGTCAAATTTATAAATAGTTAAATCAAATTTTGGCTTGCAAGATTCTTAAGTAGTTAATTGTTGAAAAAAAGAAAGTGTACATAGCTAGAAAAGACACATATACACACCACTGAACTCCTAAGATAAAGTTAATCAATCATTCACAATATTGCACATTCATTAGGAGGCAAATAATTCTGAACCAGAAGTTATCAGCATCTAATAGAGGAATAACATTGAGATATTTTAATTAAAGAACAACATTTAATAACTGTCAAACACCAGAGGGTAGAACAAAGGTGCAAAACCTGAGCCCTAAATGAATAACCTTGACAGCATTTTAATAAAATAACAACGTATAATAACTTTCAAACAACAGAGCATGGGACAAAGGGACAAAACCCTAGCCCATTATCATACTGGGGCTGTTCAGAATTCAATTTAGAAGGCAATAGAATCCTTACTGATTCTGAAACAGTTTCTAGAAACTTCTAATACACAGGTGGTAGAAGAGGACATGGTTGGTTTGTCACAAGAGATGTAGCCAACAAATATAGCTCCTAGAGAGCGTGAAATGAACTAAAAATTCATGTGATCAATCTCTGTTAGTTTCTACCAAAGATCCATTTAGCCAAACCATGTAAAATGGGCATACATGCATGGATGATTTCACTAGAGTGAAAATATCTGAATTTCTAATTCGTAGATATGATGATAAATGATATGGATGCAGTAGATGTGGCTAAGTATAGAATTCTATAAAGGGGGGGCCAAACAAAATTAAAATGACCTAATAATATAGTTACAAGGGATTTGTGTATCCAATCCAAGACAACTTGAGATAAACAAAATTAAAATGAACTAACCATATGGTTTCTCCCAAGAATCATTACATTACCAAAAAGTTTCATGTACAAAAATTGATCCAGTAACAAAAATAACTACATAGCATCCTAATACAAGCTAAACACAATTACTATCAAGGACTAAAGACAGTGTCTACCTGGAGAATGATGAATCAGATCTCACAATCAAAGACTGCAAAATAGGTACCATAGTAGAGAAAAAACCGTTGCTTATAGAGTGGTCGTATTATTGCATGAAATTTTCGGTTCAAGCAATCTTCAGAATCACTCATAAGAATATGAAAAGCATCTGCAGCACTTCTCATCAGAGAAGAATCCAAATTCTGCTCACCACCATTTTCTAACAAATGCTGCATCAGTGGCAATGCACCACGTATCCTCCCAGATGTTATGCAGTCCAAAAAAATCATGGTGACATCTCTAAGCTTTTGATGACCCTGCAGAAGCAAACCTTTCCCAATCCAAGCAAGTCCAGAAATGGCATGGACTTGAAGCAATCTATTGTTTGCAACACCAAGGCATAGATCAGTTAGACCGACTCCACTGCTATTACCCAATCCGCCACATCTCTTCAAAATACCATTATCATCGAACCATATTTTTGTGTCAAATATCATATTCAGTGCTTCTTCCAAGGTACAATCATTTGAAACTTCAGCTCCATTAGACTTTTGAACTAATTTGTTAATCATAGAACCCAGTGCTTTTGCAGCTGGAACAACACCCTTGAGAAGGGTTGTCAAAAAAAGATGCAATATTGCTCTTATATTGGGAATGTGTGTCTGAGGATAAACTGCTATAACTACTGATGCAAATAATGAAAGAATCCATTCATCTCTTTGGGAAAGGTTGTATGCTTTTGGAGATAGCTGTAACCCCTCCAGTTCAATTGAACTACTGATAAACATGGATTCGTTCAATTGAAAAGAAGTGTTTGATGCAAGAACACTGTAAGCTTTCTGAATTATTATGTTTTGGTTTTCCACAGAACAACTACTCACAGCAAATTTGATCGCTTTCATTGTTGCATTAAGAAGTCCCTGAAGTATAAACAGACATGTTATTACCACTTCCAGAATTTCTATTATTTGAAGATATCACCTCTATAACGCACGTTGAGAAAACTAACAAATATCACTCAGCATATCAACTAATCATTAAGCAATAAAAAGAACACCGTTACTGAAGATATCATTTGTGCATACTTTTTCCAGGACGTGAACACTAAAGTCCAAGCAATTTTCTATTTGGCTCCATATGTTAAAGGCAAATTGCATTACAACCTCCTCAGCACCTCCTTTTTCATGGATCCTGCCCAGTCCCAACATGAAGTTTCATGTTAGAATAAAGATCACGTCATGTCAAACACATTAGCAGCAACAGTATGAAAGCTACAGAGTTGTTGGAATAATATATGTATGTGTATCTAGGAGGATGGATCACTCTTTTACATATATTATTATGCCATGAGAAATTAACGTCAATAAAGCAACACAGAAAATACCATTAAAAGTGTGAAGAAGACATTCCCACCAGGCTGTGTAACAAAATTCAGAACTCAGTAGAATGGGAACAAACTATGTAACTCAAATTCCATGAATGCATAAGCAACAGATAGAAGTAGAACAACCCCAGTAATGAGAATAGTCGCAACAAAGGTAAATATAAATAAGGCATTTGGGCTATACCATGGGAGAACTTTACAGGAGTAACACTCTAAAAGCTGGACAACAATTTCCACAGACTTGAGATTTCCATGGACCTAGACAAACAAAATCCAAGAGTACACAATCAGATAAAACAAATTGAATAGATAATGGCAGCAAATTAGAAACAGAATGTTTACAGATAATCAATAATCAACAAACCCTTGGTCCCTATGTAGTCCTTTTAACACAATCAACAGATATTGCAATTCCACTCATTACAAAAACATATTGAGTACACATCTTCTAGTAGAAAAGCAACTAAAGGAACACAAAAAAGAAAAAGGAAAACCACAAAACTTCTTTCACTGAGGACATTCATGCTCTACTGAAAGAAAAGGCAATCCAGTTCATTAAAGAGAAACTCAGTATGCAATACATACATAAACATCAGATAAATTTGAAAATATGGCCTCTTCCAATCCTCGGGCGATTTTCATCATATAATTCATCCCACTTGTGCCTATGGCAGATAATGCTTCCAGTTTGACTAGCAAAGGCATAATAGAATCATCAAGAGACACTACAGAAACAAGATTATCAACAATTATATGGCAGTAGCTCGAAGCCCTCTCAGACTGATGAAACCTATCAATAAATGAACCAATGCGAACTAATGCTTTTAACGCCAGTTTCCATAAAGTTAGCTTGTTGAACTCCGATGTAATAATTGACATGAATGTCACTAAAATATTCTCAAAAATATATTTTGTTACTGGAAAATCATCTCCAGGAAATGTAGCCATGATCTGCAAGCCTGCCACTGCATTTCACACCAAGAAGAGTATGTATCAGTATTCTCAAGATTTAAAGATATTCAATTTTTGTTAATAACTAATAAATTTGACAACAAGTGACACAACAAAAACTGTGAATAATGAAGTCCATATCAGGAAAGAGCATTATAATTATCAACAATCCATCATAATAGTAACTTTCTGACAACCATGGATTCTGGACCCTCAAGATTTTTAAGAAGGATAGACAACTGCAGAAGTCCTTGAATCCAATAAGTTAGATAACATATAATAATTATTCTTAGATTATAAAATTAGATTTTCTAAATGGGTACTTATTTGATGTAGCACAGAGTAAGTGCAGTCACTGAACACACTACTCAACATATAGTTTCTTTCACTCAATGTACAGAAGAGTGACAGGTTTTTCAATCATCATAATATTCCAGCATTTTTACATGCAGGAATTACACAGATTCCACAGCTATACGAAATCCAAAACCAAGAGGTCTGCTCAGACCACAAAGCATCATATATAGAACATTTCATAAATTTTAAGCAGATAAGCGACCAAGGAATTCCAACAAATTAAATCAAATGTAATTACAGCATTAAGAAAACAAAATTGGGGAAGAAATATGAGCAATTGGACGATAATGAGGCAATAACTAAACAATCACAACAGCCTGACCTCCAATATATATATCTGAATCAAGAGGACCATTATTAGAACTTGTTGCCAAGATAGAACCAAAGGCCTTGACCAACGAAGTTGAAAAGCTACAAAGCATGCCGCAGCATATCTCATGCTCAGAAAGAGATTGCAGTATGAGGTTTTCAGATCCTGCAATCAAGTTCCTGAATCCTGAAAGCATTTCAATGGCAAGATAAAGGCCTCCAAAATGAAGTCTCTCAGAGGGTACATAATCATCAATCAGTAAGCTATCCCCAGATGTATTTCTCATTGAAAATCCCAGCAAGTCCATTAAGCGAGAGAAAAGACTGCCAAATACTATATTGCAGGAGGCAATTGATGTCTTGGCAGTAATATAAAGGAGGCGACCAATTGCATGTAGTTTCTGCTTCCCTTGCAAGGAAATATCATTATATTCCTCATAAGAAGTGGTGGAGTTGAAAATCATGTTAACATCTTCATCACCTACAATTAAACTCAATAACAGATCATTATTTTGCATGATGAGCTGTTCAAGAAGGGATAGAGCTTCTGTTACAATTTCGTTATCCTGGAAGTCAAGACCATCAGTAAGTTCTGAACTAGACAAAAAAACTGGCTCTTGTAAGGAACTAAGTATGGCATCTTTCAATGAAGACCAGATAGCTCTAGCATGCTTTGTCATTCTGTCTCCTCCATACTTGGAGGAGCAATTGCTAAGATACTTTAAGGAATCAACCTGCAAGCATACGAAGCCAATACTCAGTAAACTGGATAATTAACATACATATTTGGTAAGCAACAGCAGAACTGCATTGCAAGCTCTATTCACTAATTACCAACCTTTGATGATTGTAGAGAAGAAGACATTTTCTCAAGAAGTAAAGGAATGACAAATGGCTCAAAAAGAGGGGTGGAGGAGAACGCTGACTGCAGAAAAAAGAAAATTCAGTTGACAATATATTTGTACATTTGAATATAACACATCAAAAACTGCTTTATGGCTTTTAAATGTAAACTTATAATTTCGTAATAAGAATCAAGTTATTTGAAGAGCTTTTGTCATCATATCAAAAGTGCTTAGGCATATTGGCCGTCATCTCATCTTTAAAAACTATATTTTGCATGCAAACGATTTTATATTTTTTGGGTATCTATCATAATGAAACCTCCTCCTTAACAAGTCGTTACTTGCAGATCCCCACCTAACCAAAAGAGAATCTGGGACTAATTTGATAGGCAGCCACTTAGGCTACTGTCCAATTATTTTTGGATATGTAATGTAAAAATTATATGTATGTTTATATCATGTAACAAGATCAGTAAATCCAAAATGGTCAACTGCTATTACAGTGCAATGTACTACCATGGAGAATAAAGGAAATTGAAGAATAACAGTGCCTCCAGGCAGAGCTTCTCAATGCTTTGCACCAAAATGGAAAATATAGATTTTAAAGAAATAGAGGGGGAAAAACTATGGAGATGGAAAGTTTACAAGTATTTCTTAAGCCGGGGAATCATATCCAATAATTTTCTGGCAAAAGACTGACTGAAATACTCTAAAGATGCAGTGAAATCTCAGTGAAAGCTTGACATACCATCAATGCCCTAGACAGGTCATCTCTTTGCACATCAACATTCTCACCCTTTGGCTGGTATAGTAAAAGAAAGAAAAAATAGGTCATAGATCAATAATGAGAAGACATGTGAAACAATAACAAAAAAACAGCCAAGGTTATAACAAATGGAGAAGAGGTATTCTACTTGCCATTTTCACGTGTATAAGAACACTAACAGTAGAGGACAAAACAAAGAAAGCTCAAACATTTTTATTACTTGTCAAAAGATCATCGAGAGACTCAAACATTTTATATGGCCTAAAATTCATTGCAACTTAGAGAACTGACTGTACAAGAAATCAATGGTATCCAATTACCACTCATACTGAAACCACCAACACACCCCAGTCAACCACCAAGAAAATGACATGAGCATCATTGCCACAACCACCTTAACCCTTTATTCTTATTATCACCACACCGACACTAGCACCATCATCCTACTCCTGCCACCATCAGCACCACCTATTTTCAGTACAAACCCATCACCATCTGCCCCACTATCAACTAAACCCATCTTTGTTCTGTCACTCAGACTTCGAATGCTATAACAACACTGATCCTAAACTGCTGCTATCATCAACACTGCTACGGTGCCACCCATCACCTCCACTACCACCTTTCAGTACCAACCCCAACCCCAACACCTAAACCCCACTTCCCCACCACCGCCACCATCTCGCAGCCATCATCACCTACACCCCACCACCACCACACGATCTTGCTGCCACCACTACCACCTACTTTCAATACAACTGCCACAGACACCTTAATGCCACTGCTCCAGCACCAGTACCACCATCCAACCACCATGCTGCCATCATATCACTACACTTAACTTGCTTCTGGGTACTGCCACCAGGACTGCCAACACCAGGGTCACCTTGAAGAGGCCCTTAGATCCTCTTGAATCTATGAGATACACCCTCACAATATCACATTATTGTAAATCATTGACATGAAATAAAAAATGGACACTCTGAAGTATCTCTGGGCCATTAATCTTGACCAAATAATCGTTCCTTCTGTTACTTTTTAAACTTATAGACCACTAGAGTTGACTAAATCATAATTAATCTAAATTTGTATATTCAAGAACTTATCTTAATACTCACAACTTAGAATCAACCCCCACTAGAGTATTATCTGCATAAAAGCATGCTTGTAGAAACTTTGATTTAGGCAGGTCTCAGGAGCTTATCCATCATCAAATCAAAGAGGAAAGGAATCAAAGCTTATCCTCGGTATAAGATTCTAATTTCTAACTAATGTCTCCATTACCATCAAAGATCGTGCATGCAATCAAATTAATACACTCATGATACTCCTTTTCTTTGCTAAAATCACATTGCAAGTCTCCTCAATAAAGACACAGCTTCCATGTCACATGTTCCTGTCCCTGCATTAAATCAGCCTTGCAGTTTTAACAACACTTGGTCGCCCTTCCCAATATCCACCATATGACACATAAGATTAATTTTGCTAAACAAACAAGTCAACATAAAAATACATAAGATCACAGAGAAACAGGTACTCACATATTCCCCATCCCCCAACTCACAAAATATAAAGTTTTAAGTAGACATGCTTGAGTCCTATTTAGAAAAGGAAAATATATGATGCTTTATGGAAAGACATACACAAAATACAATGGGAACACATTGAGCTTACATGTGTAAAATGAATAGGAAAGTAACAACCCAAAATTTCAAAAATATCCCCAGCAAAACTTGCAAGTGGACCAGATGGATCAGGAAACAGTTGCACCAACGATTCAATGATGTGAAAAGTTAGCATTAAGCATTCTGGATCCTTTTCTGCATCAATAGCTTCACAAATTCCATAAATAAGGTCATCACCCTACAATCAGGGAACATACAAGTCTTATTAAATAGATTAAAGTATATCACTCTTGTGAGAGACATTTGGGGTGGGGAGGTGTTAATTCCAAATAATATAAAGGATTTTCCACAGCGATGACTAAAAATTAGCTTAGACCTTACAATAATAGAATTTCAACATAAGATAGTCATAATACAAATCGCTACTCTATGACATTGAACAGTTTATATAACATACAATTAGCCCACATTCTTATTTGTTGATGATTATGTGGTCTTCAAATAAAAAGTCACTATCCAAGTCATACATAGTTCTCCCACAATCTCAGCATCGTTAAGGAAAAGGAAACAACAAAACCAATAACAAATAAAGCTTAAATATAGAATAAAAAAGATTCAGAAAGACTGTTTTATCCCTATCTCTTTTTCCTTTCCATGTAAGCTGACACCAAAACCATGCAAATATTCCACAACCAGATGAAATAAGAAGTTTAAGGAAAATGAGAGAGCAAATAGTACCAGTTCAGCAACTGCCTTTGGGTAGCGTTCTAACATGCAGTCAAGAAGTTCAAAGCAAAGCTGCAACATATGGGAAAAGAAAAGTCAAGCAGTACGCAGCTGATATCTAGCTAAAAATACTTAATAAGATAATGCTAAAAACCCTTTGCAGGTGCCAAAAGGAGAAAAGGCATTAATAACATTATCACCTCATGTATGTGCTGTGTTATCAGCAATCAGATATGTGAGACAAATGGTCATCTTTTCTAGCATCGTTCTGTTATTTGGAGTATTTGGGCATTTCCAATAGAGCAGTGGATTGTCCCAGTTTGGGTAATTTGTTGATACAACTGTGCAGGGGTTTTGGAAGAATGAGGGCAGGAAGACTCTCTTTTGGTGTATTTCATCGAAGCTAAATCCAACAAATTTTAAGTAGCTGTATATTATGCAAGAATTTTTTTTTCTCTCTCCTTCTTAACAAGGATATTTTAATCATCCCTCTGTATGAATAATTTTATGCTCTCTAATAGAACTTCTTATATATGTGTTTATGGTTGTGTTTGTGGTTGTGTGTATATAAAATGAGAGAGAGAGCTATTTTCTCATAGTTCTTTTCAATATTTGAGTGAGTAGGTATCTACAGCAGAATTGTAAGATTAATTGTATTGTGGCTGAATTTATATCCTACCTTCCTGTCATGCTGCCCTAAAGACTGCACCTGTAGGTTTTGTAAATAAGACTGGGCAGCAACTTTGGCATCGCTACCAGTTACAACCCCAGCGCTACTTGTCCTCTTCAAGAGTGCCAAGCAACCAACAAGTGCACCGCGCAAAGCTTTCCAGTCTGCCTAATATGAATAGAAGCACCATATCTTTTGTAATTAGGAAAAAAATAAGAAGAAAAAAGAATAAACGATAAAACCAGTCACTAGATTAGTAAATCAAAAGTTTTACCATGCAAAGAAGAGACAGTCAACAATATGCCCAATCAATTTGTTTGTTATCCAACTCAATTTTTTCCCCTTTTAATGGAAATACTCAATAAGTAGAAGTTGTGATGACCGCAACAACAACAATCCAGAAGGAAAAAAAAAAAAAAAATTTAAAAACAAACAAATAAATCAACTCAGTAGATAAGCTAAAGTAAAATGTAAATTTTTAAAATGAAAAAATTTATGAAGAAAGTGACATTGAAAAGGGAAAATTTATACTGACCAATCTGTCCGTGAAGAATCCAATCAGGCTATGTATGGTTGCACTTTCGAGATGCTTTGATTCAATACATTTAAGCACCTCTGCTAGAAGTAGGATACCTAAAGAAGAATAAAAAATCCAAATAATGTTCAGGCATTGTTCTAATTCATTTTAAAATTAAATGTCAGAAAACGTTAAATTATAAAGCCCCAGATGGTATGTGTGAGTTGAATGCATGCTCAGCTTTGGCATACAGATTAAAAAGATAATTACATGCATCATTAGCTGTACACTGACATAAACTCCAATCATAATTTCTCAATAGAATTTTGAGTACACTCTGGTTCAACCTTTCACATTGCCGTCATTATATATAAATCAAATTGATTATAAAGTCGAATCAAATAAAATTCTTCAATGAACACATTTAAATTAAACTGAAGGCACCTCTAGCACGAACAATGTTATCGGTAGTTGTCAAATACATTCCCATCTCTCTCACCTGAATTGTAAAATATAGAAAGGTAAGGGGGGGCAAAGCAACTGAGCAGCAGTGGAGAAACATAAAGTAAAAGGGATAGAGAGGGAAAAGGGTGTAAGTAATACCAGTGATTCTATTGTTAAAGCATCAGTCTTTACTAGAGAAGCAACAGCGTCCAAGCTTGCAGCCTGAAAATCACAAAAAATACGTCATTACAGTCCCAAAAACCAAAGAAAAAACAACCCAGTAGCTTACTCGTACCCTCCTCAAACAAAAGTAATATTTTTTACCCAAATAACAACAACAATTTACAATAAAATTTATATAAATAGCTGAAAACAGCCCATTGTTGAAGTGAACCAAGTATGATCACAGAAAATAGACGATATGTACTACAAAATGATAACTTGGAGAAGAAAGGGTGGAGGGGAGTGGTATAATAACCAGCTGAGTTGAAGTCCGAGACGAGTCCACAAACGATTCAATGTGCTGAGTCAAATGGCTCTGTTCTGCCATTGTCTAGAAAGATAGACAATTTTAGGGTTTATGATTTTTAGGGTTTAAGAAATTCAGAGAAAAGTGAAGTAGGAAACAGGGTTTTGTAATTGCTTGGACTTCGGAGCGGCAGAGAATGGAGAATTACGAGCTGTATCAAAAAATACAAAAACAAAAAAAGGTAGAAAGAATATTGGCGCTAAGAAACGGTTATTTGTAAACGTACCCTTGATATTTCTGTTATTTATGATTTTTCATTCTTACTAAAATAAAACCATCATTTTCATTTTTTTTGTCATCCTTGAAAGATGCATAAAATGATAAAAGTAAGTAATATTTCAAGAAACATACTTATGTGACATGTCAAATTCTTGAATTTTTTTTTTTTTGTTGTAATTGGAAATAATATTTAATCTAAAGAGTTCTTGAAAATCATAAATTTATTTACTAAACTATTTACTCTTAAAAAATTAGTACTTATTGGTAAAAATAATAAGAAAATATCAACAAAAAAAATAAATTAAGACTAGAGATTTGAAACTTGGATTTATGTAATCAAATATGAATGTGGCTTAAAAGTCATTATAGTGACTTAAAAGAGAAAAAAGTTACTAATTTAAATAAATAAGTTATAGATTGGTGTTCTACTCTTTTCAATATTGTCAACCAGAAAGCTCATTTTGGTTTCATGTTAAAAAAATGTTTACAATCAATTAATGGCCCATGGCAATACCCATATCCATTATAACCCCAAAAATAAAATTCATTAAAGGCTTATTAATTATTGGGCATATCTGGACCAGACCCGGAGCCATAAGCCCCACTCATATACATGTTTTTTTATTGTTAACAAAACTGTATTTTAATTAAAAACTAATTCAACTTAATAATTTGGCAACATCAATTTTGATTTTGAATACACATACCCCAAACTATTTTTTTTTGTCTCAATCAACTCTTACTAGCTATCATGCCTACATTACCATTTTTCCTAATTTTTTTTTTTTTTCCTCCTGTTTTAGATTTTCTTCTATTTGAGTAAAGATTGAATATTTGTCTGCACCTTGTTGAGGTTTATCTCAAATTAAACTCTTTTATTAGGGTAAAATTGGAGATTTGTTATATGATATGCTGATTGAATATTTATGTATTGAGTAACTACAATTTTCCAATTTCTTCAAAAAGGATTTGCTTATTTTCTTCTTGAATATCAGGTCTAATTAGATAAAAAAAAATATTTAAAAATTGAATTATGAAAACTATATGTACCATATACCCATTGTACATAATTACTTTAATAATTTTTTACTTAGATATATAGATAAAATTATGAAAATTAAATTTTTTTTATTAAAACTTTTTAATTAGATATTTTGATTTTATTACGAAATTTATCTTAGGCTGTTAATATTCAAGTTTTACCTAAATTTAGTAGGTAAAAATTAAAAATACTCATACCCATATTTGTACCCCTTTAAGACCCAATTATATACCCATGACATGGGTATGACTCAATTGCCAACCCTAAATTGACCCACAAGAAGTAGAACTCTTTGTTAGAGTTAAAAATACAACTTTTAGTTGATGGTTTACAAATGAACCTTTTATTCGTGTTTATATTATCTCTTAACTGACGGTAAGATTTATTATATTCAATTGTGAATAATCTTCTTCTAGAATTTTCTATTAATATATGTAAATATCTATACAATTCTACAAATCTCTATATTACTCTAGACTAACTAGAAATATCATAGTCATCCTAAAATTATATACAATATTCTAAGATATTAATACTGCATAAGGTTCCTACCTTCTAGAATGCCAAACATTCTACAGTATTTAAAATTTGTTCAGATCTGTGTAAAGTGTTAAACTTTCTGGAATATTCTTAAACCATCTAAGAAAGTTATACGAGCGCTACACAAACATCACAGTAGCCATTAAAGTGGCATCAAGCCGCCAGACAGGCAACGTGTCAGCATTCATCAATTACTTACGTTTTGGTTTAGTTTTGTTATAACCACTATGGGCTTTATTTGGGCTGGTATGTTCCTAACAAAGCCCATATAGCTTCATTTAATCGGGCCACCATATGCCCATTACCCATTAGCTATCTACCCAATACCGTTCATTGAACCTGGTAGGAAATTCCAAAACTGGCGCGTTTGGATCACGCGCCTTCCTCACACCACTCATTGGACCTGACCTTACCACTGAGAATTTTGAAGTTGCAAAACACTGAGAAATTAAGTAAGGGAAGTAAGAACAATTGCGTTGGAGAGCGAAAATTAGAGTTTTAACGAGTGCGACCATGTCGGAGTCTTTGGTTGTAACCCACGTTGCACAGCAAAAGCTTTACAATGGAATCCAATTCCCTGCAGCTTTAGCTCCAAAACCCGGAATTTCCTTCACTCCATCTATTCTGACCGAAGTAATCAAAACCCAGAAACCATTTCTCGATTCGTTGCTCCTCAAATCGGGTGCTATACTTTTCAGGGGCTTCCCGGTGAATACAGCATCAGACTTCAACGATGTTGTTGAAGCATTTGGATATGAGGAGCTTCCCTACGTGGGTGGCGCGGCTCCTAGGACCAACGTTGTTGGTCGGGTTTTTACAGCTAACGAGTCCCCACCTGACCAGAAGATTCCTTTTCATCATGAAATGGCTCAGGTAGCTTTTTTTTCTTTTTTTTTTGGGCGAGTTGTACTCACTTTTTGGTTACTGGTCTTTTCTTATCTTATAAAGCTTTACCTTTACTTCTGTGTATACTTTATATTTATTGAAATTGCAAGTTGGGGGTTCTTGTAGTTAGATTTAGTTACATGATTTCTGTTACCATTGTAGGGATGGTCCTTTGAGCCTATGTTGGTTTCTTTTACATTCTGATGACTTCATAGCGCGATCTGTATATTGAGCGTTATTTAAATTTTTTAGGACTTATTGAGGTTTATCAACAGGTTCCTGAATTTCCATCCAAATTGTTTTTCTTTTGTGAAGTAGAGCCAGGAAGTGGGGGTGAAACTCCCATTGTTCTTAGCCATATTATCTATGAGAGGATGAAAGAGAGGTACCCGGAGTTTGTTGAGAGGCTAGAGGAGCATGGTTTGTTGTATATACGGGTTCTGGGGGAAGACGACGACCCTTCATCTCCAATTGGTCGTGGTTGGAAATCGACATTCTTGACCAAGGACAAGAATGTAGCCGGGGAAAGGTTTGTAATCTGAACTGTAATATAATAGTAAAGAAATTAACTTGTGGCATGCATACAAATAAAAGTTTCTGTTCATATTCTGAGTGCATACATACAATTGAAGAAAAAATGGGAAGTCCTGTGTCAGCGTTAATATTTCTGTTGAACCTGTGCTAAATGTAAGATGTTGTCATCATGAAGCGTTCTGTCCACTATACTACATGTATCAAGATCAAAAGGTTCAAAACACTTTACACTGGAAAATAGCTACAGTTTTAGTGAGTTAATGAATGGTGATGGTCAACATGTAGCAAATTGTTGAACTTCATCACCGAACGGTGATATGTTGTGCCATTGTGTTATAGCTCAGGCTATACGGGTATTGCTCGTTTGGGCTTGGAATAGCTCTTTTATTTGATCCTTACCAAGCATATATATATTTTGGGTATTGATTGTCATGATGGGATTATTACTTATAATTTGAAATAGCTATTCTTTGGATTACATCATACTGAAGAAATTTATTTCAACTAAATTATGGATTAGAGACAAATTACAGAAGTTTCAGTGATGAAGCACCATGATGTTACAAAATCAGAACCTTTAACACTTACAGAGTTCTTTCATCTGGGAACACTTTCACAATTTGAAGTGACCCAAAAGAATGTGACCCCAATATTAATCATGTTATACCAATTCTTAATTAGATAAGTATATTAGTAGCTGATTGTTATGTTCAAACAAATGACATGCAAGCCATATCATTTTCTAACAGTTACTTGATAATTGATTGCATGCTTGAAATATTTCTTTTCAATAATCCCACTTCGTCACTATCTGAAGAGTTCAATTCTTCTGCACTTTTATAGGGCAGCTAAGCTGGGTATGACGTTGGAATGGTTGGAGGATGGAGTCAAAACAATAATGGGTCCTATCCCAGCTGTAAAGTATGACAAGCAAAGACAACGAAAGATATGGTTTAACAGTATGGTTGCCGCTTACACAGGCTGGGAAGATGCACGAAATGATCCAGTCAAGGCTGTGACCTTTGGGGATGGCAAACCATTGCCCGCAGATATAATCTATGATTGTCTTAAAATCCTTGAAGAAGAATCCATTGCCATCCCTTGGCAGAAGGGTGATGTTCTGTTGCTGGATAATTTGGCTGTCCTTCATTCCCGGAGATCATTCAATCCACCTCGCCGTGTACTAGCTTCCCTCTGCAAGTAGTATACCAGCATGTTATACTTTGGGTGTCCATGTTAGGCTGTATTAATACTATTAAGATATGTCGTTAAATAAAATTGACACATCCTTATGTCTAGAGCACCATGATGCTGGAAAAGACTGTTAATGTCAGATGTATATTATCCTGAGGAGCGCAATCTTTGTGAACACTTGCTTGTTATCAGAAATATAGCGGGCCACATTGTCATAGAGCAATCAAGAAGGAAGATGATTGCCATACCCAAAGATAATTTGGCTGTCCTTCATTCACGGAGATCATTTTTATCATGCTTTAGGATAACTATGTCTCAGCGTTTGTAAAAAAGAGTATGATTGCAGGAAGCCAGATCATGGAAAAAAGAATTCTTTTCGAAGTGTTTATATCACCAATTGGCTAGATTTATAATTTTGTAGCATCCTCAAGCAAATAGCAAAGAATTAGAAAAAATTTAAGCTTGTAGCTGACATAACTAAAAAGAATTTCTACATAACCAAAAAAAAAAAAAATGCTAACAAAATGAGCTGCCCTGAGAGATAAAAACGTTCCTCAGTACATTCAAAACTTTCTACACAGGAATTAGAACTTAATGAATGAAATCTAGAATTTGAGTTATTCATGGGAAGGAAAAGATGGGTACATGATGGAACTCTAGTGGCAGTAGAAATATCTATGCTTCTGTATACACATAGCTACTCAAATATAAGGGTAATAAATAAAGGTAAAAAAGAATGCCACGAACTAGTAGTGAGAGGAACTTGCTCCATAACTATCGTCCTTGAACAAGACCACTGAATACTTGACTGTTTCCAGCAAGAGTTGCTTCCCACTCCACGGAGGACAGGAGGAGTTGTGACAGGGAAATCACAAGTTGCTTCATGTCGGGCCTCAGGATGGGATCATCATCTACACATTGCTTTGCCAGTAGTGCCAGCTAACAAGAAGACACCATCAAGAACAAATGGAGGTAAATCACCACAGTAACTTCTGTAGCAAATTTATAAATTGAAACATGATTTTTATATTCAATAGCCTTAATATTTGTGATTTTAGAATTGGAGCACATAAAGCATCTTTTAAGCCACTAGGAGAGATTATTTGCTTTATATGGATCCTTGTAGAAGGTGATGTCCAATAAAGCCCAAATACTTTCCTAATAGGCTCCAAGTTAGCCAAGCTACTAGTTGCCAAATGCCAAGGCTTTAAAAGATCAGAAGCACCAAGACCATAAACAAAAGAAAGAAAAGATGGTGATTACAAGTTACCTTAAAAAGACAATCGTGGGGATACAAATCCATCATATTAGGATCAATATAATCTTTCATGCTGGACATACTCAAGGAATCTGGTGAGTTCCTAAGAGCTGTTAACATCTGCAATTTCACTGAAGTTAGCTGAACCCATTAAGAAGGAAAGACAGTGTATTGTACTACTAGAAATGAGATAAAGAGAGAATTGAGGTAGAAGAAAAAAGAAAAGAAACAATGGATATTCACGAAAGCATTTAGTGCTACCAATTTTCAAACACGTTACAATTGAATAAGCAATTCTCAAGGAAATGCAGGTCCTTGGTTAAAAAGTAAAAGTACTACTCTCACCAACACAAAAAAGACTACATTGTCATTCTAGACATCATCCAGTTGAGGATTTGGCACCCTGGATATTTGTCATGTCTTCTGTCACTGTTCATTATCTTCTACTGAGGCCAAACCATGTATTTCACATCTTCAATACATATTTCCACATCTTCACTTTTTCTTTTTCTAGGTACATTATCCTCATTAATTTAACATCTAAGAATCTTAATCCTATCCTAAACTAGATTCACTGGCTGGTGATTCAGTAAAATCTTCAGCTTAACCGCACTGCAATATCAACTGGGCTTATCTTTAGTTCTATAATAACTCTGTTTGCTTATGCCTGTCTCTCTAGCTTCTCAGAGCAGTGACGCAGTGACAACATGTACAAGTGTGCCTTTACATTAAGACACCCTTGACAGGAGAGACAAGCCCCTGCCTCTTAGTTGAATTCTTTGCAGCCTATAGTTATTCCACACACTCACAACTCACAATTGATGCAAGATCGTGCATATCTCTATCCTATTGTGTGTGGAATCTGTGGATTCCCAGTCTCACGATAATCTGGGACTAGCATAGTGCCATGCAATCACATATTTGGGCGATCAAACTTTCCATCTTCTTTCTATATGTACATGCTAATTCTTCAACAAGTCAGCCATATCAGCTGCTCGCTATTGGCAATTTATGACAAATAAATTAATCACGTAATTTCATTTTCCTTTTTCTTAGTTAAATTGGAATGACATATTACAAATATCACAACTGGAAGTCCCCTCAATAGTTTGGTTGTTTTTCCAGGCCATCTAATAGCTTGGTGGTAAAAAAAGCAAAACTTACATGCATAAAAACATCCACCCCGTATATCATCATGTTTGAAAAGTCAAATCTAAGTGGCAAAACTTACAATGGATGCTAGTGAACGTCTTTCTGTATTCTTTGTCATTGTGCCTTCAGTTCGTATGATAGCTTCCCTTCCTGATATCATCTCAAAAAGAACAACACCAAATGCATACACATCACTTTTCGTTGTTGCAAGCCCATTGCTCAAGTACCTGCAAAAGTTGAGGCATAATATAATCTCTTTCCTTTTTTTGTTGATTGGGGATTGCAGGAAGAATGAAGTTGAAAACCATTTTAAATGACTAAAGTAGACAACTCTAACCGCCATTACTTACTCTGGAGCAAGATAACCATATGTACCAACAACTTTAGTTGCAGAAACTTCTCCTTCATTTGTTTTCCCAACAAGCTTTGCCAACCCAAAGTCAGAAATCTAGATAGAAAGAGAGAGAAGTCAGTAACAAGCAATAAATGCATAAGAAAGCCCCAATTAATTTATTAGTACCTTCGCCCTGAATGCAGAATCAAGTAGGATGTTGCTTGTCTTGATATCTCTATGGACGTAATGAGTTTTAGTGTGCTCGTGGATGTATTCAAGACCTCTAGCAGCATCAAGTGCAATCTGGACCCTCATGATCCAAGAAAGCGATGAATGACCTGTAATCAAGTCAACAGTTTGCAGATTATACATGCATAGCTTATCCATGGGAGGCCATCTGACATTCTAGAGATCCAAAAACCACAATCCATGCCTCCAGTTGGTGGTGAATTTGCTTGGACAAAGAAATGTGTAACAGCAGTTGACTTTGAATTCAAGGAGTTGCCACAGTGAGCAACAATGCCAATCAAATTTTGTTGCTTCAACTTTATTTTGTATTATTAACAGGGGATGTGTCTCAGTTACCATTCAGGGATTTAAAAGACATGCTCATGTTTATGTTAGAATGGATTTTTTATTTAAAATTGCTAAATTGTGTTAAAAGGAAATCACAATAGTAGCCTCATTATTGCATAGTCATACATTCTCTTTTCAATTAAAAAGATTGTGTATAAAATTTCCTCGAAAAATAATTTTATCAAATTTCAGAAGAAGAGATCATAAGACCTAAACTTGAATTCAGAAGAACTAGATTCATGGTCATAACACGCAGTATAAATGATTTTATTAACCAAATCATGAACAAATAATCTTACCCTTGTTCTGAGGATCATGCAAATGGCTTCTCAGTGAACCCTTCTGAGCATATTCATAACTAAGGAAGAGTTCATCATCACTAGCTGCATAGCCGATCAATTCTACCTTGACAAAATTAATCCAAAGTAGGAACCAAAGTTTTAGAGTTCTGCAAGCAATAAGCTCTGAAACTGAAAAATGATACTTACTTATAATCAACAAAAGTAATTACCAGATTTGTATGATGAACCTTGCAAAGAACTTTCATCTCTAACATGAATTCCTTAGTTTTTGTAGCAGTCATCCTTTTAATGGCAACTTCCTAGAAATAGTTAAGTCCATATCAGTAGTAGCATGACCTAAAAAGCTGCTATATAGCCATATAAGAATGCAATACAATACAATACAACTGAAGTAGGCAGCTCAAACCTGGTCACGAAGGAGGCCATAATACACAGAACCGTAAGTTCCATGCCCAAGTAAACTTGAATCAGAGAAACCATCAGTTGAGGACAAAATCTCTTCATATGTAAAAATTATAGGCTTGTCCATTTCAAATACATCAGTCGCTAGAGCTGAAACAACAAATGCAATTATATTATGAATCCGATATCCCAATTTTAAAGCGATGGTGATGAATCTCACAGCTAGCTTAGGATCTTCTTAGGAGAAAGGAACTGGATAGATATTTGGCCAAGGAAGATAACCAGAACAGATTTCAATAGACCTGATATAGTAAAATATATGTTTTCCCCACTTGCTCAATAATTCACTTATCCCTTGAAGATACTCTAAAGTATATCTGCACATATTTGCATGCATATGCATCTAATTTGATTGGATATGCATATCAATTGCTCAATGCACTTTGATTAATTTGAGCAATTGATTAAACCACAACCAACAGAAGTTGAGAGGTGAAAAAAAGGGAACACCCCCCTTCCCTCTCAAAATCCAATTAAATCACATAACAATTATTTAGGAATCTATCAAATGTAGACACTTAGGACCATAAGACGTAAACCAAAGAATACCATAGAACATTCTATTGTGATTTATGAAAAGAATTGCACCAAAGCCAACCTTCTCTACAATTAAGTCAAACCTTCATTATTTCATTTTGTTTCATTTATATAAATGTCCTGATGTTATTCACATCAGAGTCATGCATATCCTTTCTGCCGAAAATAATTGTAACTTTTGTAAGACATAATTACCACATGCAGAAATGCCAAGTATACAACTTAAGAGTCCAATAAGAAAGGTTGGAACACTAACCTTTAGGGACAGTAATCTGGTGGTGGCTTGATTCACCACTGGTTTGCTTACAGTCTCCAGACTTGCCGCAAATGTATCTTCCTGAACCACAACAAAAACTAGGCTTCCGAAGAATTTGAAACTTATACGAGTTCTTGTCATCAGCATCTTTTGTATGCTTTCTTCGGGCTTCAGCAAAACACTTTGATGACGCCAGGCAAAAATAAACAACTATGCTTAATACTATCAGTGCAAAACTAACTCCCAGACCGCCAACAATCCATCTGTATGGCACACGAGCCTTATGATTCAGTCCATTTGCTGCAAAAGGTGGCATAAAAGTCATCTCAATCTTTGTTAGATATAACCTTGCAGTGTGTCACCCAGTTTAATTCTTATTAACTTGAGAAAAAAAATCAGGACCAGAAAAGGAAATGGAATTGGAAAGGGAAACCTGAAGTCCACCTGAAAAACTGTTCACAGATGGAGTAGGAACAGGAGCAGAAGCAGGAGAAGGAGGAATATCATTTTCTAAATGATAAGGCTCACCGGGGACTGCAATGAAGTTAGAATATTAAAATTGATCAATCAGAATGATTTGTATATCTAGTATCAATTACGTTCCTCGTAATTCACGTGGAATACCAATTTCTACAATACACAGTAATCAAAAGATACAAACAAATCCAATACAAATAAAACTACAGCACAATGGGTTTGAGTTCTTTTTTTTCTATTTTTGGCTGACAACAAAGATTTCAGTTCAGCACTTCAACTAACTATTTAATGAAAAGCTTCTATTAATATAGTAATTTGTTACTCAATTCACTTCCCTCAAGACAGAATTGCTCACTGAAGATCATAAGTTAAATAACAAAGTGGTAGGGCTGTCATTCCTATCATGAATAATCCTCCAAATACCTATTTCATCAGTAATGTGTAAATTCAATTTTTGTTTTGACTAATAATGTTTGAACCTTCAAACTTATCTTTGACATCATCAACTAAGCATTCAGTTATTTGTCCCATATCACCCAGTAAACTTTTCCATCACATCACATCACATACAGAATAATTCAGACTTCTCCTTATAAACAACTATTGTAAACGCACACAGCAATGTGAAATCACAGCCATGAACCCAAACTTAGTAGGCGAAGAAGAATAATACAAAGATTCACCTGAATTTAGAGGTATATAATACAAAGAACCCACAGTAACATTATCAGGATTGCTGATCCCATTCACTGCCTCAATACTATCCATACTAACCCCAAACCTGCTCGCCAAAGATTCAATACTATCCCCATCTTTCATCACATAACTCATCAAATAGTTCCACAATCCACTGGAGCACCCACAAAACAACCTCAATGATATGACGGCACCATGTTTTGCTCTCCGGGTCGTGTTGGACAGGAAAGCAAGTCCATCATAAGCTTCCATTACCAAGTCATACACAAGACCTTCATTGGACTTTACAGTGAATGTGGTGTCAGTCACATATTTCTTTATAGTAGAAAGACAGGAACAGTTTTTCCTGATGAACATATAGTCCCGCCCATTGCCTTCAACAGTAATGTCGTCAGGCAATATGTCAAACATACTTTTGATCACTGCCAGTGTCTGGTTTGGTTGGGGCTTGAAGGCTAAGAAAGAAGTGCACACCCTAGTTGTTTCCGTACAATTCATGGGTGTTGGGTAAGAACTGAGGGACTGAATTTGAAGCAGAAGAAGAATTACGAGAAAGTATAGTATTTTTAAGTGGGGATTTTGTACAAGATTCATTGCTATAAACTAAAATTTAGAGGAAAAGAATTCTCAGTTTCTAGAATTGAAAATACAAAATTTTTAACTGAACACTAGAAGAAGCTAGTGACAGAAGTGTGAGTTGGAGGTGAAAGTAAATTTGATCTAAAATTGCTGGCAAGGAGCAAATGAAGTATAAATTTGATAAAGACCCATCAAAACTTAGCAGAAACTTGAAGTAGAGATACACAAATCTGATAAAATCTTCAGCTACAACTCAAGTAGCTATTTTGTTTCTTTTTCTTACTTTCTCCATTTAAATATTGGATGGAAGATCGTGAAACAATGACCAAATGGAATTAGGGAATGAGAGAGCAAACCGAGAGTTGAAGGACATAAGAAAATGGAGCGTCAAAAAAAAGGGGGGTTTGCTAAATTTAGAAGGGGCTTGGGCTTGAAGGAGAAAGTGGACTAAGGAGGTTTTGAAGATAGAAGAAGAAAGGAATGAATGAATTGTAAACAGAGCATTTGCTGTGTGCCCTTAGCCCCTTACTGACTCTGATGATCTGCTTACTCAAAACAGTAAAAAGAGAAAGCGACCTGCAAAGATGAAAGTTGAAACCTTTCAGGGTCACCCACCTGGAGTTGGCTGGATTCTGAAGATATTTGAGGGGCATTTCCTTCTTTGACTAAACTACCCCTCTTCTCATTATTTACCCCATTTACCAATATTACCATGCAAATACCAAATCCCATAACTCACATGTAATTCTTGTTAATGAAACTAACTCTTTACTTTGTCATATTGTCTATGAAGACAAGTCAGTTATTTGGGGATCTTTAACGTTTACAAAAAAACTAATGTTTGTATTGAAATTATTAACTTAAACGTCTCTTTATATATCTTTCACTTAATCACTTATTGAAATTTAAAAATAAAAAAATAGATATTCAAGATGACACTAGATCACTACCTATTTTATTTTTGTTTCTTATAAATAAAAATTAAACTCAAATGCTGAGATTTTTTTGTCACCATTAAAGAAAACTCAGCTTTTTTGACACATTTGTTCTTGTTTTCTTATTATAAGAACACATTTGTTCTTGTTGGTGAAGTAATATGTTGCCAACCAAAATCCAGATGATTAGATAGAGTTCACCAAAATATGAATAACTTTTCATTTATTGGTACAACAAATTTGTACTACTCCATAATAGAAAAAAAAAATACATTAATTATTAATGTAACGTTAGATTCGTATTTTGTTTAATATTCTAAGTGTTTTTTTTTTTTTTTCAATTTTATTATCCTTAGAATTTAAACCTATCAGTCCCTGATTTTTCTGTACTAAAAAAAAAAAGGACAGACATTGATTTGCTCCAATAATTTCAGAAGAATAGTAAGGTTTTCCCAACAAACTCAAAAGGGTAGAATTGAGTTGCCAAAGAGAGCAAGGGTTACGTATGTAATTAAGGTTGGCAGTAACAGTTATGGACTCATTCTAATGTAGTCTTGGGAAGATGATGGCACAAATTGCAATAAGCTGGCAAGAGAAAGACAGTTTGGTTGGGTCCCCAAAAATTCCTCACAATGGAACTAAAACTCGCCGATGAGTTATTAAGGAATCGGTGACTAATAATTAACTATGTAAAACCTCGTTGACTAGTAAATCTTTGGCGCATTGTAACCGACACATTCACCCCCCAGGGCATTGATCCTCTGTTTCTTAGCTTATTGTAATATGATAAAATGTAATAACTCCATGAATCACTACCATTGGTTCTAGGATCATATCATCCGTTCAAAGATAATAAATTTATATTCGATTAATTTTTTTTAATTTATAATGATACTGAAATTTAATTTTTCATTTATTTTAGAAAATTATTATTAGTTTTATGTTTAAAATGATTTAGTGAATAATAGAAAAGAAAATATGTTATATATCAAAAATTATATTTAATAGATTATGAAATTTATTTTGTATTAGAATTTATCAAGTTCGACAACATATTGATTCTAAGAGAAAAAAAAATTGACAGCAATAATTATCATACTGAATTGGAACAAATGTAGACACATAATTGGAGGTTGCATTCGGTTACAGTGGAAATGGATGTAGGAAATAATTACCAATACGATTTTATTTAAGAGGAGGAAAAAAAAAACCGGGGACTTGAGTTTTGACTAGGTAGGCCCGCACGTGGACAGGAGACAACTGTTAATATTTATACACGTGACAGGAGATCTAGCAGGGAGCATACGCCAAACAAACCCCAATTATATTATATAATTATATCAATAAGTGGATTAATGGCTAGTACCTTATCATTACACATCACCTTTAAGCTGTAAATTAATAAATTTAAATTTATTTTTGAATTCATTTAATAAAATTTAAATTTTATAAATCTCAATAAGTTGTACTTGAACTTTTTATTTTGAAAAAGAAAAAAAAAAAGGAAAATGAGAGATATTTTACTGTTTATTTTTCCTCAAATTATTGTTACCTAGGAAAAGAAATTTACATAGGTTTCCATTCTGAAAAGGGCTACCTAATTGACCTAACCTTTTAAGGATAATAAAATAATAAAACGAAAGCTTAAACAAATGAGGTGGGACCCGTGATTCATGTCAAGTGCATGTGGATTTAGCTGGAAATCTAATCATGTGACATGAGAAATAGAAAAAGCAATTGTTTTATAATTTTGAAATAGTATGTACAATCATAAATCATTGTCCACATATAAATCATATATCATATAAAACTTAATTAGTTAATTTTAGTACAAAGTAAAGGCAAAGTGGTTAGAATTTTGCTCTTGTTTTTGTAGTAAGTAAGCAACTAATCTTCCAGGCTGGATTTATGGTACAATAACATGATATTGGATGCATATGTTTTTTGGTCCCACACCACTTGGATCTTGTCTTATGCTTGTCCACAACAGTTGCGTATTGGAAAGGTTGCCTTCTCTCTCTTTTTCTTTAGTCACATTGGTGGAAGAATATATTGCTGCAAACTTCAATAATGGAATTAATGACATAGCTTCAAATGTTTCTAATTAACTACACGGCTTTCAATTTTATATTTTAATTTGTTTTTCTTGAGATAGGTCTCATTTTCCGAAAATTTATTCTAGTAAAATTTGCACTCAATTAGAAGTTAAAATCTCTAATCATAAATTGTGTAAATTGTAAGTTGAGATAAGATAATTTAATTCGTCGGGTTGAAAATCTAATGTAATTATATTAAATTTTCACGTGTCTAAGGAAAATATAAATTTCTTTAAGTTTGGATTAAGTCTAATTCATATTGATTCGCTAATAAATACAAACTCATTTAGAAGGCTGTGCAAAAAATATATAAGGTAAGCTAAGTTTAGGTATTAAATCATATTTTACCTACTTCAAATCAAATCAAATTGAATTGCACCTATATGAAATCAAATTATGTTTTGAGTTGGTTTTTGTCAATTTTGAATTGCATAAGCTTTGAATCTGGTCTCTATTGTCATACCTAATCAATAATAGAGTTAACATCGTTATTGATCAAGAAGTTTAATTAACGTGTCTAATTTTTTTTAAAATTAAATTTGTTTAGACAAATGGTTATTGGTGAATTATTGTCTCTACCAACATGGAGTAGGTAATAAAATTGTACTATAATAATTAATAACTATTATTTATTTGATGAGGGTCATTTCAAAAAAAATTAGTAGAGAAATAGATTGATAATTGATGTAGTAAGGAGATATTATAAATAGTAAAGTTTGTCATAATCAAATGAATGGTCCAATCCATTCATTCAACAAATTGTATACAAAAAATTAAAAACTCAGCTTATATCAATCTAGCATGTAGAAGCCAAATTTTTTTCAATTGGATAATTTATATATTTTTTCAGTGATTAAATAATGTAATTTATTTTTTCGATCTAATTAAAAACAACCTGACCATCAATATTATGAAAAGGTGCCACATTATCTTACACACTTCAACTAAAATAGAAAATAACACATTCTGCTAGAAAAGAAAAAGAAGAACAAGATTGGGTCTACCATGGACTAGGCCTGATTTAATTGCTAGGAATAATATTGGGCTGATTGCTTTCTATTAGGCCCAAATTCTTAAGATGATGGAAATTCGAAGGATAATGCAAACAAAAGCCCAACTAAAACCAGATACCAAACCCCAAAAAAAACATAGACTGATCAATGACCCAATCATCCAAAGGGCTTCTGTTATCAGATACCAGTTTTAGAAAACTATTTTTGTTACAAAAAAGAAAAAGATTGTTCAATATATATATATTTTTTAAATCCTTATCTTCCTTTTCTTAAGCTTTTTATATTAGTTTCCTTTCAGTTGGGTCCTTTTTTGTGACAGTCGAGACAGTTTGAGCTAGCCAACATTCCAAATTGTTCACATTATATTGCACACTTTTTTTTGGAAAGAAAATAAGCTTTTAAGCACCATCCCTTTTTTATATACAAAATTTTAATTTCTATATGATGATTGCATTTATAAAAACAGATTAAAATATTATTTCTGTAAAAACTTTGCAACATTTTGCTTCTTAAAAGAAAAAACACATTTGGAGTTTATTAAAATAGGATTCCTTTTTTGGTGTATTGTTTTCCCTTTCTCTTTCTCTTTGAGAATATGAAGAATAATCATTGTTTTATATTAAAAAAAAAAAAATGCTAATTGGGTGTGAGACTTTCCAACCTAATAAATTGGTCCACTTATAAATTTCTTAGTTAGTGAACAGTTTATTATTGAGATTCTTAATTTCAAAATATAGAGAAACAACTATAAATATTATTTTCAAATAATTTATCTTAAATTATTTCTTTATATGATATTATTGACAATCACCTATATATAATGACACATGATGTTATATCGCCAACCACGAATCAATGGCAAGCTCCTCCACCCGCGAACTGCCTCCAACCTTTTCCACCCACCATCGACCCATCACAACAATGAGTACCATCTTAGGACCCATTGAAGACAATAATTATTGTTGAGACTCGTCGAATACAATAACCATCACTGTCAAGACCCGTACAAGACAACAACAAACACTAGAGACTACCAGCATCAGGACTCGTCAGATACAACGTCAAACATTGTTGGAACCTACTAGACATGACAACCACTGTCGCTACGATCTGCCAGAAATGACGACAAATACTATCGAGATTTTCCAAAGACAATGGTCACCATCATTATAACCCGATAGACATGACAACAAACACTGTCGAGATCTGATAGAGACAATAATAACCACCATTGAAAACCATCAAAAATGACGGCTAAATTCTTAAGACACAATTTTGATTGTAATTATATACAATATCGGAACTCGTAAGTTTTATTTCTAACTAATTTCAATTCTAATAGAATATTGAAATTGATTTTATAATTTTAATTTCAATTTCATTTCCATATATTCAAACAACCATTAGTTTTTTTTTAGTGCTAAAACTCAACATTGCACTAAAAAAAATCAACACTATAAAAAACGATCATAATTGATTTGCCACTCATATGATTTTAGAAATTTATTAGGTTTAATTGTTAATCCAGTTTGGAAAGCTAATGAAGCCCACATAATCATGAATTTTAGAATCTAGTTTGTAAAAGAAGAATATAACACACATGCGCTCGCGTGGATAAAGATGAAAAAATTAATTTGAAGAGGAATAATTATTATGTTAACTTAATTAGCTTTTTCTAAGTGATGATGGAATTTCAATAATCATTCCAAGCATAAACACTTTCATAACCATTAAGTCTAAAAAGATTGATATTTTGATATAAATGCACTTTTAAGAAAATTCTTACGGCCTTCTTCCTCTAGAAAAAACAATTAAGAGGTATTCAATTTCAATTAAGTGTTAATTTCACCCTTTTTATTATTATTATTTTTTTCAATCTCAGTTGGTGTCTGCGTCAATTACATGCATTTGGATTAATATATCTCTTCATTTTTATCAAAACAAGCAATCAACAATGAGACTAAGAAATTTATTGAGATTTTATTCACAATTTTCTTCAAAATATCGAGCTTGGAAAGTCAAGAAAACGAAGAAACCGATCTCCTCAACCACAAGATCAACCCCTTAGTGAGACAATTTAGACTATTAGCTCAAATGATTCTTTAAAAGAAAACAAATAATATTGTTTTAGCATACCTTGTGTTTGGAAAAAAAGAAAAATGTATTTTAAACCCAAATTATAGTTGGATTTGATCTCAAAACCAATATAAATTAATTTCTTTTTTAGAGTTTTGTTATATTAACTATCTAGTTATATTAATTACTAGTTGAGTTTCAAATACTAAAAATAGAAGACCTTCAAGAAAAAAAAAAAAAAACAACAACAACACAAGATTTATGTATGTAAAAGAAAATGACAAAATAAGATCTATGTTAGAAAGTTCATGGTTGTCTTAGGAATTTGATTGCTATGAGATACAACTCACCTAAGCAAGCACTTCTAGATCCCTTAGTTATTTTATGGAAGGATGCTCATCTATGTAATGAATCTAATATATTTTAATTCTTAACATTTATCCGTAAACTGATCATTAATAATGATTACTCAAAAAGGGCCTGCTTAATGGTTGTTGTTATCAACATATCTTACTCAGCAACTTCATGAATGATGCTAATTCTATACATTCCATTTTGACTACAAGAATAAATCACACTTTTGTACCTTTAAACAAAAAAAAAAAAAAAAAAAAAAAAACTAAAATAAGCAGTTTAATTTATGGATTCTTCAATTCACCCTAATACATATTATTTAAATCCAAAAATTTATATTGTTAGATACTTCATCTCTAAGAATAAATTTTACTATCTTGCATGCTTTCTCATGTGCAATGAGCTCTCTCCATCTTTTATGCTTTATGCTTAAATTTATTTGTATGATAATTTATTGGGACAATAGTCGGTAAATTACTTTGTCATATAATAGCTAGAATATTAAAAAAAGTTTAAATTTAATGTGTCGATTATTTTAATTTGTAAAGTCTCATTTCAAGAATATAAAATCAAGTTATGACTTTGTTAAGAATGAGAGATTTATAGAAAAGAGATGATTACAATATGTTGTGTAGCTTTTAATCTCATCTGATTCTTTACATAACAAAAACAATTAATTTGTTTATTAGATGAAACCTTCGAATTCCTTACAAGAACATTATTACAATTTTGGATGAGTTTATTTCGTGATACTCAAGCTTTAAAAGCACAAAACCAGGTTAAATCTATTCCTTCTTCCTTTACTTGTCATATGCATATGGTTTTTTGGTACAAGTGCGGCGCATGGACCAACTCAATCAATACGATGAGAGGAAGCCAAAGAAAAAGGTCACTAAACAAGATTGCCAAAAGGACAGAGATAGTGTGATGGGGGTAATGAATGAAACAAAGAAAGAAGAAGAAAGCCAAAGAAAAAGGGAAAAAATCATCATATCAAGGCGGAATTGATCAAATCATGAACACAAATTTAGATGGAAAGAAGAAAGTGTCAAAGTGGTATTATATGGTGGGGCATATATGCCACAAAAATATAAAGTTGGGGATGTGTATGCATCAAAGTTAAATGGTTATGGTTGTGGTTGTGGTTGTTGGTGTCAATTGTCATGGTAATAGTATATTGATGGATAGATAATTAGATATTGTGGTCTGTGTATGATTTTCATGTCAAAAAATAAGGGTATCACGGTCCACAATTGGCCAGCCTCCTTGGCCCTTTTTTTGTTCATACCTCAAGTGCTCAAGCCAAATAGTTAGACAAATGTAAGTGAGAAATGTTCATCATGATGTGAAATATTAAGATTCGAATTTGAAAATTTGTAGTCACAACACTTGAGTTTGAAGAATGAAGCTAATTTAATTCATGCACACATATGTTGTTGGATTTGCTTTCAGTTTCTTTTTTTCCTCAAACCCACATTGTTGAACTGCACTTTGGCAGTTTGACTAATTAGAATGTGGCAAAGATGCCCTTAAATTTTTTACTGTCTATTTTATTTTATATATATTTTTTAATTCAAAAGAGTGTAAAATAGCAAGAGTTATTATATATTGGAAATTTGAAAAACAACCACTAAATAGGAGTGGCATTTTAAAGTCCCACCAAACAAGATTTTAGAAGGAAAAAGCCAAAAATAATGGGTCCAATAAAAATTGAATGGCATTGATCCCCTTTCCACCAACATAACATGATGCTTATCAGAAGCCTGGGATTATGCTATCCGATCAGACTCGAGTCTGTCTGACTGATCTCCATGATAAGACTCGCAGTCTTTACTTAGTGCGCCGTGTCTCCCTTCCAATTAATTCTCTCCATCATTACCATTACCACCTCATACTCTCTCTCTCTCTTTTTCGTAAAAAAAAATATATATAAATTTTATATAATCTGATTAAAAAAAATAATTTAAAGACAAAATTGGGTGCACTAAATATGGCAATTTCAAAAATTAAATAAAAATTATGTAAATTAGGATGAAAATTTGATCTATTATATTGAGTATGATATTCGGTCTAATCTAGTTAATTTTTATGTATTTAAATAATTTGTGAATTTTCATTCAAGATATGCACATGGCCACAACAATTTTATAAAGGATAATAAAAATAATTATGTTTGTTTTAAAATTTTCTTATTTCAAGATAAGGTATTTCAAAACAAATAAAAAATTATTATCAAATTGAATCAATTTTAAAATAAATCACAATTCGTTTCACTGTTGCCTGAAATAAGTATAAATTTATTTGTTTCTCCACTTAAAAACATATTAAAACTCAATAATTTTGTCATTAAAACATGAATTCACAAATTTTCAATATTTTTGCTCATGCTTTTTTCTCTGTAAATGTCTAAATCACAACAACTCTCTTGCTATCAGAAAAATAAAGGGCGTAATTTTATTTTTTTAAGTTTAATAATTAACATATTAAAGTAAATTAAATTGTTTTTGAGTTATGCTCTCACGTGCTCCAAATGAAGATACTCAAAATAGTGAGAATTTCGCCAATTGGACGGAATCATATAAAGTGTTGTAGTAGGACCTGCCGTAGAGAATAATTACGCCGACATACAAACGGCCGTTTAAATAAACGTCGAACATGTTGGGTGGTCGGAAGCCAAAGACGATCACGACTCACGAGCAAGAGAGAGACGGACAGTGACTCTTTTGTGGGTTCCACAATTAAGAAAGTAAGAGTCGTTCATTGATCGACACGTGTCGGACAGGCCTAGATTTTACGAGGCGACGCTATGTATGTAAGTTTGTAGTAGTAGGATGCGTTTCCCAGTATCCAACCAGACCAACCGACCATGGTTCTTACCCATGTTACAAGTTCGAGGTTAACCTTTGTTGTCTGGTTCACGGAGTAAAAAATTTCTCAAATAATTTTTGTTTTAATTAAATTATACCCACCTACCTCCAAATGAAAATAGAGAAAGAAATATTAATATTTTTTATTAAATTTTAAGATGGGATTTTATATATATATTTTACAATTTTAAAAAAATTATTTAGTGTACCGACAGTTAATTATAATCCCATGTTCAAAAGCAACAAAAGTAGTTCTACTTTGAACTGCTAGCTAGAGCCTAGAATCAGAGTACATAACACAAATTCAATCTTTCAACTTTCTGTCAGACTGCATTTTTCAGAACAAATCTCAAGATTAATCCACAAATCAAACGGCTATGAGTTGTGATTGACACCTTATCTGATGGAATGGCTCTCATGTAATCTTAGCTCTTTACCCATATGGGGATATGTGGACGGAGAGAGAAAGAGATAGAGAGAGAGAGGAGAGCAGACAAGATCATGGGATCTGCATGTTTTTATTGCACAAAGCCCTGCAGATGTGGATCATGCAAATCCTCTCTTTGTAAAATATTAAAACAAAAATAAAAAGTACGCAAGCCAATCCCATCCATTCACCCATCAATTTCTTGACCTCTTAATAAAAGCAAAACCCCAAGTGTTTATCTCTTATCTAATCCACCTTCAATAATTAAAAAGTACTTAAAAAACCAATAACTTTGACACTAATAAAAGGGTAATGTTTGGCTGCTACCAACAATGCTTAAGCATCCCTCTCTGTTTTGTACTCAAATTAAGCAAGAATGTCACCAATAATCTTAGAAGTCGCTTTCTTTCATTAAAAAAACTTTAACGCTTGAGAGAGAGAGAGAGAGAGATTAAAAAGACTTTTGTTGAATAATAAAAGGGGGATGTTTGGGGTAGTCGGTTAACAAGGCATTGGTTTGTGTCATAGACCTCATAGGCAGGAGTATCTTTAGGAGGAGGTCAGCACAGCACACTTTACTTCCTGTGCTAAGCAACCTACGTTGTTTGAGAAGCTCTGGTTGCGTGCGTTTTATGCTCTAATTCCTCTTCCTGTTTTGGGTCTTGAGTTGGGGGAATCCCTCTATTTTTACACTGTTCATCTTTTTTGCCTATTCTAAAATTCCCTCTTCAAAAATAGAGTAGACAAAGGGAGAGAGAGAGAAAGGGGGGAGAACCCACTAAGCGTGCAAATAAAAGATTTAAAGCAAACCAGATAACAATCCCATGTTATTATAGCTCCCTCTTTTCTTTGGGTTGTTATTCTTATTTGTGTTATCTTTCTCTTAGTGGGGTTTCTGTTTGAGCTGATATAATACTGTGTTTTTGTGCTTCTACTAGTGCACGGGTTTAAGCTTTTGAAAGATTGTAGTTGTTTGTATTGCATAATCTTCTTCTGATTGTTGAGATCTCAAAGGTTCAGTTTTTCCTTTCTATCTGGGAGTCCTATCTACAACCCAAGAAAGCTGCTTCTTTTTTCTGATTGAAGATTAAAGATAAAGGTGCGGTTTTTCATCGCGTTGAGCTGTGGATAGTTTCGTAAGGTATGTTAAAACTGTATTTTTCAAGGATGGTCTTTGGTGAAGTTTTGCCGAGTTATGATTTTGTTACTTTTTGGCTTCTGGCTTTAACTTCTGCATGTTACATTGTCCAGTGTATTTGATCAGGTTTCTTACATAGAAGAAGAAGAAGAAGATCAAGGTGTTTTTTTATTTGGTTTACTTGCGATAGTGTGTATTTGTGGCTCTGAGATGGAGGCGAGATCAAGAAATGAGGTCAGTCCGCAGCTGCTAGATTTAATTCCTAAAGACAGAGATTGGTCTATGAACAGAGATGAAGGCAGGGGAAGCCATAAGTCTTCAGAGGAGAGGAAACTTGAGCTCACGCTTGGTCCACCAGGTGAATACTGGGTTATGAAAGACAGTATCAAAACATTTACCAGAGGCAAAGACGAGTCTCTTCTGTCCCTTGGTTATTTCTCTCCTATGGTTTCTAACAGCACCAATGGGTGCCTAGCCCAAACGATTCCTACCTCTGATAACCCAGCTGGAGCTATTTTGTCCTGTCCATGGACTTCCTCTGGGAACCATGGAAAAACCCAGAATAATCAACAGCAGACAAAAGCTCCATCATTTCTTCAGTTCCCATCGAGCTCTCAGAACATGCCCGTTATGGCTAAGGAATCGTCACAGCCCTGTTGCACTAAAATGGCAGACTTGAAGAATGCAGAGAAGAAAACATTTTCACCACCTACTGCAAATACAGCTGTTCCCAACAGCTCTCAGAAAAGGTATTCCAGCTTTTCCCTCTTGTACATAAATAATTTTTGGGTTTATGAACTTTTATGACAGGATATTCACTCAGAGTCACGTTATTAGATGCTGTGTGGTCCATGCATTAGAGTATTCTGTTTTTAGTGTAAAATAGATCTAGTGCTATAAATGTGTATATAACAATCCTTACATTTTTTGTGTAAGAATTGGTTCTATTTCTAATTTTAATTTTTAAACATTATTCTGTTCCAAGATTTCATCTTTAAGAGGATAAATTATTGTAGCTGTCAACTTGTTATGGCAATTTAAGTTTTAATCCCTTATCCTTCCATTTTTATGCCAAGTCTTGCTGTTATATCCTTTCCTTCCAAGTATGCTTGCAGTGATGTCTACATCTTATTTCTGATGCCATCCATCGTTTATTACTACAACTTGTTATGTTTTTTTGTTTGTGTTATGGTTGAAGGGGGGTATATAAAACAAAAGGCTACTATTCTGAGAATTTTTTTAGTTATAAGTTTTTGGTCGTTTACTAATTATTGTTCTCAATGTAATAAGTTTACTAATGGACCCCATAATTGTAGAACTGCTCCTGCTCCAGTTGTGGGTTGGCCTCCAATTCGTTCATTTAGGAAGAATCTTGCAAGCAGCAGTGCTTCAAAGTCAAATCCTGATCAGTCTTCAGATAAGGTTGCTGGGAAAAAACCAGTTGATAATTGCAGTAAAGGCCTGTTTGTGAAGATTAATATGGATGGAGTTCCAATTGGAAGAAAAGTGGATCTTAATGCTTACCACAGCTATGAAAAACTCTCTTCAGCTGTAGATGAACTATTCAAAGGCCTCCTTGCAGGTCATCCACAATTATTCCATATGGTCAATGTGTTTGTATTATATTTTATCTTATTCATAAAAAAGATTATGCTGATTTTATATATATTTAGTCCATTTAAGTATATATATGTGTATGTGTGTTTGTGGCTCCATTTGTGCAATAGCTAAGCCAATATTTGCACCAAACCATTATTTTAAGTGCACAAGATTCCAACTGACTTTTAGGCAGAAAAAAAGTAAATTAAAGGCATCAAGTTATGGTGCATGTAGTAACATGAAACTTTCTCCTCCAAAATTTTTCTTTGAATTAGAACCTGAATTTGATATGCTATTTGGCTACGTTTCATACACTGCAGTGTAATTTAGATTGAAAATTATGGATTGTTTAACCAATCATACTCTTTAGTAAGATTTTCACTTTTTTTATGTTTTTGTGTGAATCAATGCAGAGAGAAGTTATCTGATTTTGGTTGTCTTTTTTCTCCCTTTGTGTAGCTCAAAAAGATTCCTCTGCTGGTGGAATTCAGAACAAGCAAGAGGTAGAGAAACCGATTACAGGTTTATTGGATGGCAGTGGGGAATATACTCTTGTTTATGAAGATAATGAAGGAGACCGGATGCTCGTTGGGGATGTGCCATGGCAGTAAGCATCTTTCAGTGGATCTGATGCATTTATCATATTTTTATTCATATACTATATTGCATTAGTTATTCATGGAGCCTATGACAAAACAGTATTTTGCTTTGAAGAACACAACAGCATTTTTGTTGTTTGAGTCTGTCCCCAGAAACAGCATTAGATTCCTGTTTCTTAACAACTATTTCCTTTTTATAATTAAGTCTGTTATTCCTCCCATGAGAAAACTTATAGCACTGCCCTTTGCTAAAATCTTGTTACCCACAAATAAACTAAATCCAACATTTGCATTTGGCAGTTTCTGTTGCTGATGTTGTTTTTGATTATTTAATTTGCTTGAACCCGCATGATTGATTATCTTGGTATTGTTTATAAAATGATAGTTTTTATGTTGGATTTGCAGCATGTTTGTATCAACAGTGAAGAGGTTGCGAGTATTGAAGAGCTCCGAACTTCCTGCTCTTAGTCGTGAGTTAGATTAATAATGTCCTTTTAAGTATAATATCTTCTCCATTTGTTTTTGGTGCTGATGAAAATCTGATTCAACTTGTTTTTCAGTTGGTAGTAAGCAAGACAAGATCGTACTTGATTCTGCATTGAAATGAGAAAAAGAGGATGTATGGAAGGAATCATACCTGCCTGCTGAATTTGAAGAACAGTCTGTTCAAATTTAACATTTTGCTTATTTACTCTGTTGATGAATATCAGAGAAATGGAACTATCAGCTTACATTACTTACAACTCTCAAGTAATGGTTATGGGTGAATTTGTTTTTGGTGAAAATTCTAAGTAGCCTGCTTTTGTAGAAAGAAAAAACGGTTCAGACAAATATGCGTACTGTGATCTTGCACTATTGGAGTAAAGTATTAACTTTGGTTTTATTTTGTACTGAATTTTGTGTGATGGGTGGAATTCAACGAATGGTGTTCCTTGGTTTTTTATCCTCTTCATGCACTCCTAAAAAGTGAAAACAAACAAGAATTAAGTGCTGCAATTTTGAGTTGGTTCATGTACAGTTTTAACTATCTAAAATTGTTTTAATTAATCTGAAAATCCCTTTATATCTAAGAAAATGTATGGTTGATTTGTTCGGAAGTATAACTTGAAATTCAAAGGAGTTGGTGGTATGAGGGTTGTATTTTCTTTTTTTGTAAGTTATTAATTTATTTATTGGATCCCTATTATTTTACTAAGTTAATAACCGTGTTGTCCTACTCTTTCAAATACTGCATAGATATATGTGTAATATTCAGTATGTATATAATATCAGTCACCACCAGTATGGAGTTTTTTCTTTCATTGATTTGTGTCTATGGATAAGCTCTCTCTCTCTCTTCCAAGCCTTTTATACTTCGTCACTTTTCACCACTTCTACATACATGGTTTTTTTAGCTTGATAACATGAACATTTTCACATTTTTATATCAAAGTATTCTTAAATCTATTTTTGTGAGTTTTGACAAAATTTTAAAGTAATTTCAGAGACTCAGAACTTTATAATTTTTTTTTTTGGTGCAAAAAAGAGTAACATTCAAAAAAAGTTTTTACAGCAAGTCTTGAGAAGCTAACTCTCTTTAAATCAGGCATGGAAAACATTAGAAATACAACTGAAACAAAATCATAGATAACTAAAATTTGATGCTAGTTACTTCAAATTTAACAAAACCATCTGCACAATATTGTTGAAAATTAAATTTATTGAAAGAACTCAGTTAAACCATTCCTCCAAATTGTATGTAAGATGAGCTGCAAAGCCTCTAACTTTCCATTTCTTACTATTCCATTCAATCCACTGTACAAAAATCAGTGTCCTTTTGGCTTGGAATGGATAGGAAACAAAAGTACTACAACATAACATTTTTTTTTTTTGTTTTGAGAAAAAAAGGAAGATGCTGCTAGCCTGCTAGCTAGTGCTAGACCTCCTCTCTCCCTCTCTTTTTTTTTTTTTTTTTTTTTTTTTTTTTGGGTTTTTGAAAAGTATATGCTTCCCCATAGTTGCAGCATTGAATAACCTTCCCTTTTCCCTACTACATACATTGCACCATGAAGGTGGTCCTGGGCTAATGTTACATATGTAGGATTTTGACTTGTTTAGGACATTTTCTGGTGTATATAGCTATTAAGTGGAGCTTTGGGAGGCATTTTAACTTTGACCAGAAAATGGAAAATGACTTTTACCAAAAAAAATGAAAATTGACAGAGTACAAAATCATTTGAGGGAGATGGAAAGGAAAAGTCTATAAAGGTCTGGTCTACTGTCTACTTCAAAGGCTGTTAAAGAAAAATCATAGGCTAAGCTTATATAATCCCAATTGATGGGCCTAATTATTGAGCCTTTGTTAGGCTCAAGGAGGTATGAGTAATACATTCCCATAGGTGGAAATCCCTTTAATTAAACTTTTGATTTAGACACAACCATCCTTCATTCCTTCTTTTGAATTCCTTTATTTAGGGATTGCCAGAATGCTAATTTACAGAGATCAAACATAAAAGTTCTTTTGAAACCCGTAAAAGAAACTTTATAATGTATCGTTCTATGAATAAATTAATAGAATTCATCTTGAATATTATTATTAAGAAAAACACGAATTGAGAATTTCACTATTAATAGAAAATTAGACACAGAATTGGAAAAGAAAGAAATTTATGAATTTGATCAAAAAAAATTCTAGTATATAGATTCCGTACATCCTATATAAGTAAAATTCTTCTAAGAAAAATTACCAAAAAAAAAAAAAAAAAAACTGAAAGAAAAAAGAAAAAGCAGCTGATCTTGATTTGCCTGGCTTCACCTGTGTGCCATAAGCTGTAGTTGTAGACAGTATAAGCAAAGTGGAAAATAAAATGAACGAGTGATCATTACCTTGTGTTGTTCCTCCACAGTTTAAGGTGGTGGATCCACCATTTTTGGTGGAGATTTGAAGACAGAAAAAAGTCTGTAGCCATTGAAATGTATAGGGAAGGCTTTCGTTTCTTTCTCTCTGTATTTATAATATGCACACTTTTGTTATTCGTATTAATTTGTTATCTCCAAGTTGGGTGGGTATATGGGTGGAAGAGAGTTTTTTTATAATGGGGTTGGGAAATTAGGTGCTTTTAGTGAAAATAGTTACATAGGTGTGAAGATTTTTTTTCCTTTAAATTTTTGGTTTTCTAGTCTAGTTATACACTTCTACTCAAAAACTAATTAATTGATTATTGTTTGTAATTTCATGCAGTCAAATTATTTTTTTCTCGTAATTTCATTTTCAACAACTTCTATTCTTTGCTGCTAGTGGGTGGAACAAGATTTCAAAATGTCAAATAGGGTTTCATTTCTTTGTGGACTAACAAAGAAATAGGGAACAATATAATCTAGGAAGATGGCAACAATTTGGAGCACTTCCACCATTATTAGAATATTCCAATGGATAGCCCTCTGTTGGTCAAAATGTAATCACTATGTCAAGCCTCAATTCTACAATTTATGTATCTTCTTTGTTCTTTATAATCAGTTTCTTTTTTTTTTATTTCATTTGTTTATAGGAAAATATAAAAATATTAGGAGAGATTATTGACACTAGTAGTATTTGTCTATAACAACATTATATGTAATGCAGCAAGTGGTATTTCTATTTTCTTTCTAAACTGATATGATTTCAAGGTTGTTTCCATTCAGAATTTTGTTCTACTAACCAATATCACTTATTACCACTCACCACTATTTCTTTGCATTGTCTAGGTACTTCTCAAATATCAATGACATCTTCATCTAACAAAGCAGTGGTACCTATTGCAGATGATGCAGTAGAGCCAAACTTAGTTTTTCCATGAAATGTTTTTCTATATGCAGAGACCAAAGATTTGTTTTCACTGTTGATAGATAAAATGATACTGCAACCTTTTTGAAAAACCCATCCATTAGAGGTGCAATGAGCAGATGTCAGATACTGTGACAAGAATAAGGAACACAAATGGTAACACTTACTGGTGTTACAGAGTCATGCCTTCGCACTGCATTATTACAGAAGCAAGTGATGCCCTTCAACATCTTAAGGTATCAAAGTTACCATAACTAATTGGGGGAGGGGGGAATAAAGAAAAAGACCACTAAAAGTAGAAATTTGGGCAGAAGCAGAAGACCTTTGATGCTTCCAGGTCCTGCTCTTTTACATTTGATCCACCTTTTATTGTTCTAGTAACAAATCCAATAACCGACATGAAAAGTATCCTGATAGAAAAGGAGAGGGAATAAAAATCTTAAGGTCAATATAAGAAGAGGGATAAGTGAGGGCAGCCTTTTGAGAAAAAACAAGAATGACGACCAAAGTCTGATTAACCGGTAGAAGACCTGTGCTATCAACCAACATTGTGCATGTTTGAGTCTTGAGGGTCGCAACTCCATGCAAAATGCTAAAGGAAACACCATAAACTGGTTAATCATCCCAATAATGCAGGGCTGTAACTTGACAATGACCTTGTCAACAAAGTTGAAACTAATAGAAAAGACTTAAAACTCTGATCACTATCAGTAACCATCACGGTATTGAGAGTGAGAAGCAGCAAGAAGGGCAGCTCCAATGCCTGAGCCATCATTGGAGTGTTCAACCATGATACTTTCTGAAACATCCTCTCCAAGCAACTCTTTTAGGGTGTTCTCCATGCACTTTCTGTACTCTATATAATGCTCATACAATCCACCATCCATGCCTATCACTGATCTCTGACTCTCACCATCTCTGATAGTGTCTCTCCCCAATTTTTTCAAGATACCCAAGATCCCAGCAGCAGCAAGACGAGCTCCACGTGTGGCAACAATGTTGCAGAGCTCAACAACAACAACTCTTACTTTTAGGGAGGTATCAGATATCTAAATTAGCAAACAAACAAATAAAACAGTCAATTCAATGAAGTTTAAAAGATTATAAAGTCATTACTCACAATTCTGACAATGAATTAGTTTTCTGAGAAATAGTTATGTTCAAAGGAAATGTTTATAAGCATGAAGGAAATCTCTCCCCCCATCCTGAGGATATATGTTCTGAAAGTAGGTGTTGAGATGATTATTCATGTACAACATATCAAGAGATTTCTTTCATTAAACATTAGAGCATTTCCAGCAGATATTGGAAGAATTTGATCTCAACAGATACCTCTAAGATACTCTTCAGTTTGTTCCCCACCACACAGAGATCTGCAGATGAGTCATGATGCATTGCTGACATATCAGGAGTCCTGAAAATATTGGAGCTCATAGTTGGAGTATTTACCAATCTGGTGATCCTATGTATAATACTAAAATACAAAGACCAAATCATAGCCAAAATAAAAAATAAAAATGCAAAGACCATCTTATACTATCAAACTCCATATGTGTGTATGTGCACAACAGGACAGACACTTACCATCTGTTGAATAAATAGAGAATGAGGAAAAAGCTTGTAGGTTGAATTATCAAGAACTACACCATAAACTTTATTTGTATTAAAATAATAACACAACACTACCACATCTAAACAATGTGGGACTTAACACTAAAATATATTCTCTAACACAGACCTCAAGCTGGAGCATATAATGCTGAAGCTTATAGAAGTAAAACTCAAGTATCAAAACTCACAACACTCCCCCTCACTTATAATGACCTGATAAAAGTTTAAGCTTCACTCGACCCTGTACCTTAAAGAAAAGTAAATACACAAACAACCATGTGCCTTATTGGTTCACACCAACACAACTTAAATGCCACAGGGCAATAATAACATCTGTCAAGAACTTCTCTGGTCGGAAAGTTAGACAACTTTAGAGTAGGCGATGCAAACAACAACAAAAAGGGAATGTTGAAACTCTTCAATTTGAATAAGGATGTGACAAAGAACCAAAACAACCAACGAACTAAAGACAAACATCGACCAGCAGCTAGCAAGCAAAACAACCATACTGTTATGTTCACAGGGTCAATGTTCACTCTATAACTGTCAAACCCTAAAACAAAAAGATGAGAAGAGAAGGTTTGAGCTGCCAAAAGGAGAGGGTTTTAGTGAAACCCTAGAATGAATAGTTGACGGCTACAAAGAATTTTTTTTATTTTATTCTTCTTCACAATTTTGGTTTTGGGAAAGAGAAAGCTAGGTTTAAATCAAACCGCTCTGCTACCAAGTTCAAAAAACAGAGAATGAGGAAAAAAGTTTGAAGCTAGAATTATCAAGGACTACACCATAAGCTTTATTTATATTAAAACAATAACACAAGATTACCATATCTAAACCATGTCGGACTTAACACTATTAGAAGCTTAGGGATTACAAAGTTGTTTTGGCCACGCAATACACACGGGACAACGGACAACATCAAAATTTTACCATATAGGATGGAATCTAAAGCAAATTCTGTCATATAGTATCACAAATGCCGTGGCAGGATAGCAATGATACTAAATCGAAAAGGAGGAAATAACACAATAAAACTTTTGTGACAAAATAGATGTATGATTTTAACCCTAGACCATAAATTTTATTTTAGCCAAACAATCGAAAATGAGGTATTCTTTATTTGACTTAATATTTTGACAACTTAATCTTTCATTAAAGGGTGTGATAAGTATATGGATGAATAACAGAAAAAAAAACTAAAGAATCAATGACAGAAAATAATGACTTAGGCTTGGTTTGGTAATGTTGTTGCTTTTAAAAAGTTGCTATGAGTTTTAACCTTTGAAAAAACAGCTATAAAAAAGTCACAGCAACCATGTTTGGTAAATTTTTTATAAAAGTTATAATGGGTAGTAAAAGTAATGAACAAGGTGCTTGATAAAACAAATCATAAACTGCTGTAAATGTATAAAATGACAAAAATAGACATCATTAATCAAATATATATTTTGGGAGAGAAATTTATAATTGAAGATATATTTGGTACTTTTAAAAAATTAATAAGGTGATTTTTCTATCTTTAATTTTGAAAAGTCACAGCTAGTTTTTAAAAGCACCATTTAGGATACTTCTAAAAGCACCATGACTTTTTAAAAACAGTAGAAGAAGCATCTCTAAGAAAAAAATTAACCAAACAGTATTTATGTATTGTAACTTTTTAAAAAGCAGCATCTTTCAAAGCATTACCAAACTTAGCCTTAATATGATGCAAAAGCCCCTTCTAAAAGATATTCTCATGCACTATATTGTTTCCCCCCACCCCCGTCAGGTAAGTATATCAGAGAGCAATAGAGAAACTAAATTTACATATAATTATGAGTAGTTTTAACCATAGTTCTGACTTATGATATACAGGATATAATTGCTCATTTTAAGTACTTAGTAACTTATTCCTTCAATGGTCTAAGAAAGAGAGTACACTTGGTAGAGAAAGAGCTTCCATAAGACTAATATTCAATTTTACTTAACAGTATAAAGCGACTAATTGAGCCAATTTCCATTTACGTACATTGTGGATAGTATATAACTTAAAAGAAACATGAAAAGAGGGAAGATAAAAAAAAAATGAGATGTTGACAAGTCAAAACTCTGTACCGTAATATGAATGGAACTTTTAGTTTTGGAGGAATGGTGTCACCAAAAAAGGAAGCTTCTTCAGCCAATTTGCATAAGACTCTGCGAACAATTTCTCCCAAATACATACCAGAAATTATCTTCTCAAAAATCTGAAGAATTGGTTTAAAGGTTCAGCTAAAAAAAATGTAACTTCACGCACTAAGGTAAATGTAATGGAACTCAAGTAACATCACCTCACCTGTTCACCAGGGTTTAAACTCTCAGCATCTAAGGCAAGATCATAATCTGTCAATGGAAGGTGCGATGACCGAAAGTTTCCCCATTCCATGTTTATAACCTACAGTTAAACATTGATAGAGGCTTCACTATCTATTTTAAATCAGTTCATGTGTAGCTTATTAGTAACATGACTCTACTCAACAAATGGCTTACCATCTCTCCAGATTGTGGCAGAAGACCATGCCATTTGGGTATTGCTTGAGCACGCTCCACATATGCTGCATTGGTTCCAGTACCTAAGATTACAGCAGCAATAACATCCTGGTTCGAGTGCCTACCCCCAGCTAATGTCCCAACTGTATCATTAACCTAGCATATACACTGTATATTAGATCACAGTAAATACGGTCCTTGAAGAAGCAGTTTTCTGAAACAGACATCTACTCAGAGATCAGATCATTTATCCAGGGCAGTAAAAGAAAATAACAAAAGGTCTTGTCAGTGACTGTTACCGAAAAGAATCCACCAATTTAAATTACCAGAGCTGAAACATGCATATCAAGGCCTTGTCTTTCCATGGCTCTTGTCAATTCTGCTACAATGTCTTGGCCAACCTATTCACCAACCAAATAAAAAAATAACTAAAAATATAAAGGGCAACAAGGAAGTGTTTGCTTAATCATAAAACCGAAAATCCTTCAAAGTAGACAGTGCTTAAGCTCAATAGCAAAATTTATGACTTTCTGCACTCTTGTACAACAGAAGAAAATTGGTGGAAGAAGTCCGGTTGGGAATATTTTCTTCAAAAAGTGACAATTACGAAGAGGATAGCACTGGGGGTGGTAATGATACCACAGTTTCTTTTAATAAAAAAGAATGCTTTCGATGCCACCAGGACGTCATAATTTATGGTTGGGTTCCATAAACTTATCAAGAGTAAACTTATGTTAAAATAGAAACTCTGGCCTGAATCAAGAACAAGAGATAATGCATTCTATACTCTACGTGTATTACTGTAGGGGCCTTGGCCCCTCCGAATTTTCAATATTGTTAAATCTCCACTACATTTTGGTCATATTTTCGTGATTTATAGAATTACCACTCAATTTTATAAATTTACTAAAGTGTCAATACCAAATTTTCACTTTGATTCTACCACATAGCATCGTCAAGAACAATGAAAAAGATAATGCTGCTCTAAATTTGAAAATAAGATTGAAAAGATATTTGAAGTTAACAACACTTCCTGTTTGAGAAGCTTGACAGGCAAACCTCCATGTCAAAGAATAGTTTGCAATAATCATGAGAGATAACAAAACTTATGATATCTTTCTGATTTAAGTACTTGATTCGTAATGAGTTCATATTATGCACAAGAGCAGACCACAACATCAATGAATACATTCATAGCAATATCTCAGGCAAAAAAAGTTTAAATGTTATATAAAGTGTCCTTATCCACACAACACAATATGATAGTAAATATGAATATGTATAAGAAAAGGCACCAAAGCAATCAGGACTAACCGCATCATCTATGGAGAAGCCCTTTGTCCACCTAATAAGGTTCCCAGAAGCGATTGATGATTGCATCACTGGAAATGAGAAGGTAAAACCTAGTTCCCTTTGTCTACCAGGAGGAAGTTGAAAATCTTGACCTTCTTGGGCCACAAACTTTGCAAGTTCCCCTGCTATATAGTTAAAGAGTTCCTGAAATCACAATCATTTTTCAGATTTGCTAAATCATTCAGATGAACTAGTTTGAATAAGTATGATGGTTGTCAACCAAAGACAACTTACTTCTGAAGTCCCTATCATCAAGTTTGGAGGAATTGACACCTCAGCAAATTCTTGATTAACGAGTCCGCCATCTTTCCCTCCTAATTGGACCCGCAACACGCGGAAGTTAGTTCCCCCCAGGTCCAATGCATAAAATAGTCCTTCCTCGTTCCTGAAAGACGAAGAGGCACATAAGAACCCCCAATTGAGTTAATATTTGTTTGGGTCCTCTTAACAAGTTTGAAACTTTGAACAAAAAACAATAGATAATTAAAGAATTAACTACTGCAAGAACTTAATTGTATAAGTGTTCAATATATCACTGCCATATTGTTCCTGATCCGGAGTTCAAAAGGTATGTACAATAACTTCAACTAACATATGTCTCAAATGATCAATCCGCCAAGCTTGGAAGTAAATTAGGCTAGCCATTGATAAACAAGTTCAGAATAAAATGCTAACTTAAGTAGATTCTCAGCCAAGCTCAGTGAATCTACAATAGGGAAAAAAAATTATGTGTCAATTCTAAAATAATGTATCAGGCAGCAAAATGACAAGCTTAATCGGATAGTAAGCCAAGCCAGGGACCTCAAGTCTGCAATATTTGGAGCATTGCTACACTGTCTATCGCCTAGTTAAAATGCAATATCTGACTTCAGAAAATTTCAGATGCTCGGCTAACTGAGTATTTGTATGGTTGATAGAGATTGCATTAATAACCAGTAATTAGAAGAGCATTTGTTAGATTAAAAGGCCAACTGGAAACTACAAGTGTGGACCTTAAAAATAGATATGAAGAATGGTAGCCAATGTATTTGTACTATTATAACTCAGGTGACAAAAAGTATGATACATAACTAAAAATCACTCAGCATTGTTCGGGTATTATTATTGTCAAATTGATTGCAAAGAAGTATCCATACTTGGCCCAATCTTCAATATGAAACTATCCACAAGGCAGCTTGTCCATCTAGTTAACAGAGTTTCAGAGCTTTATTTTCCACATTATTTATCATGGATACTATTTTCTAATTTTACAGTACTGTTAATGAATTTTATTCAAACAAAAAGATCAAGAGATTGCACAACGAGATTTGACAAATAGATCACAAACGCAGATTAATCATGTCTTCTTACCTTCCCAGATACCAAGATATGTTTAGTAAGACAAGACCATTTAATGCAATGTAATCATAGGATTAAGATGGAAAGCCGATGCAAGTGTCCACTTTCTATTAGAGCAACTAACTATAAAGGAGCCATGGAATTGATTTTTTGTACGATTAAGGAATGTTCAGATCTTGGGGTAAATACATGAAAAGACCAACTATATAATTTATGGGAAAAAATGTTTACCTCCGATAACAGAACTATCGGACTAGCAGTACAAAGAACAAAGAAATGAAATTGTAAAAGTAAAATAAATTATTAGATTTAGTAAACAGATCATCAGATGAAATATGAAATCATGGTCGGATATAAAAGGTTCAAACTTTAAGCTCGAAGTCGATTGAAAAAGAGAAGGGAACAAATGATTGAGCTGAAATTAGTCAAATTAACTGCATACAGACGAATACAACAAACACCCACTTCAAATTGAGGTGAAATCAATCCATTGCAATATAGATGAGCAAGAATTACAATACCCAGTGGGGAGATTATCGACAAAGGTGATGAGCATCTTCAGCTTGCTGCCACCTTCTGAAGCAAGGCCCGCATGCATCTCGACGGTCATGGCATCAGCCACCTGCTTCAGCTTCCCAGTAGGCGTCCCACACTTCTCCTCAAACTCTTTGACAATAGCCATCGCTCTAGCCCACCGTCCGCACTTCTTCATGCGGTGACGCACCACAAAAGCTGCCACAGCACAAGCAGTCGCGGCGCATATCACCACTGTTCCCACCGCAACCTTCCCCATTGGTCTCCCTGTGTGCGCTGGTATCAGAGAAAAGCAGCAAAATCCAAATGGGGTATCTCTGAAAGAGAAAGTGGGTGTGATAATAGTTGTATTAAGTCGTATTGATAATCTCAGATACCGTGCGAGGAATTAGAACTTCTTAGAATAATATATTGATTGTGAGGTCCGGTTTTGGCATGGCAGATTGGCATGCTCTAGGGTGGCATATGCTTTGCTGTGGGAGGAAATGGACACGATTAGAAATTCCACCAAGAAAAGAAACAAATCCTAATTGAAACCTTAAAAATAAAAAAATAGAAGAAAAACATAATTTGTACTTTGATTGTCTTCTTCAGTTCTTGTATAAATTATTTATACATATATCGATGTTAGGAGCCAAGTTTGAAATCTTCTTGAAGACTACTTCAAAAATTATAAAATTATCGAAGTCAATTGAATAAATTAGATTATTTTTTAATATAAAAAATAAAAACATTAAAAAATTTGATCTTAGACTCGTTCTAATTCTAACAACAACGATATTGAAGATAAAAAGTTGTTATATTTTAACTGAATTTGTTCACTAGGATTCTTCCTCCGATTGTCATTAATTAGAATCTCAGATTTGGACATCCATTGCAGCATCAGACATGTAACTAATTGTGTACAATAAAGTACTAATGCACGTTAACAGACCATATAGTCAACTGGTTTGGCTTATTAGTTTGAGGTCCAGTTTGACAATTGGTTATTTCGACAATTAAGTTACGCGTTTAACAAAAACATCAACTAGGATTTTAACAAAAGCAAAAATCTTGTTTCAGAATGCTTTGAAAGGCTAGTTGTAGAGCCACTTCGGACACATCTCAGATCATGCGAAATCATTGACCCAAACAGTTGCATGGATGTATATTTGGTTGACCGTTTACACCCCAATGTCAGCACAATTTAAGCACTCATGTATAACATTCACACACAGACAGCCAGAGAGAAGAAGCTCGATGTATTATTATACAATTATGTATCGATCAAATAGGCGCACCCCTAACATAGTTCATCTCCTAGTTTTGAGATTCCATACTCATGTTGCATGAACATTACCCAACCCCTCTCCACACACACACACACACACACACACACACACAATCCCCACCAACCCAACAAAAATGACAACTGGAAGACTAGCTTGCCAGCTACAACTAGCAAGATGCATAAACCTACCAATGCCCATCAAGTTAGGTAACATCCCAGCAAACTTCGGACTTGTATGGGAGATCAGAGTTTACACATATTAGTATATTCACATGATTATAACTGTACACTAAAATTGCCAAACTACTCTCCGCAGAGCTCTTCAGTTCAGTTCATAAGAATCAGCTTGTGATCCACAAAGGTTGAGAAACCAGTATGCCTGAAAAAACGAAAAGAAATGAAAGCCAGCAATTAAATTAACACTTACCCAAACTGCTGGCTTTCGGTGTTTCCTTTCCAGGCCAGAGTCAACATTCATAGCCAAATGCCACAATTTCTGATCTCTCAAGCCATTGAAGTGAAACAAACTCAACCTTCTGGAATAAGCAAACAGACAACCAACAACATAAAGACAAACTATGAATAGAAAATCCAGGACAGCATTAATATTCTTAGAACAACATGCCTTATTGCTGGTTTTTGCAGTGTCTCAGAGTGAATTCCATCCTTAGAATTAAGTGCCATCCCTAGCACAGCATTTGGCTTCACAATATAAAAAGAAAAAAGAAAAAGGAAAACAACTGACAATTAGGCAGAATAGTCAGAACAGAATATTATCCGGGATAAGCACGCAGAAAAGTCAAAAATTTTGAAAGAGAAAAAGAAAAAAGAAAAAAACACAAAAGCAGAAGATAAATACTAGGCTCATGCCTGATAAAGAATGACCCTATTAGCATTGCAAACTACAATGTGTGCACAGCAGCTAAGATGGTTCAGCAATAGTGCCACATGAAAATTTAATACTTCAGTCAAAATCTTTTAGAATTTTTTCAAGATTGGCAACAATGTGACATCAAGTTGCACCTTTAGTGCATATTGTTGTACAATCTATCACTTGAACAAAAAAAATGATAATCCAAATGCAAAAAACATGCTTTATAAAAAATGCAAACAGAATAAGCTATAAATAATAAATAGCACACGTGAAAGAAATTGAAAGTCAAAACCTCTGAAGTTGGAATTTTCCTGCAACCCATCTTGGAGTAATCCATTGCCAGTTGCAGATTCATTCTCCAGAAGCGCTACAGAATCTGCCTCACAAGAATCCTGCAAAGAATCCATGTGATTACCCACTTCTAAAATTCCCTCAACACTCCTAGCGTCACCCTTGCTGCAAACTGCCACTGCCACAGATCCAACATCCTCACAAGAACTGCCATCACTTGTAACAGATGTAATAACACTGGAATTCGAAGCACATTCAGGCTCCTGTTCTTGAAACAGCATTCCTTTATCTGGCCCAACCTCCTCCATGTTGGATGCATTACCATTCTCCATCAGTCTCAATTCTTGCCTTTCAGATAAACCAGCATTTCCAGAATTGGATGCAAAACTCTCCACATCACTTTCAAGCCGGCATTTTTTATGCCTCACTAGACCAGGCACCACCATACAGCCCGGAGATGTACTTATCATGGTAGGAGAAACTGAATCGTGCCTTGGAGGACTGATAGATCTGCTTTTGCATGGGATACCTTGGCCAACACCTATCCCATCAGAATTTTTCCTTTTAAGGTGTGTCTCACTAGAAACAGTCTCAGAAACCTGGTCTCCAAGAGATGGGTTAACAGGATGTTGCTGTTGCAGTATTGGCCTTGATGCTCGAGATCGTCTATAACCATCTGGAAACACATAAGACGGAATCTGCCTTCTTCGAACATGGGAAACATAAATTTCCATTCCCGGTTTCCAGAACATGTACATATTGACAGAATGCCTAAATTCATCAACTGTACCACGTATATCAAATTGCTGACCTTCCTGAACTATCTCTCCCTGCTTCCTCTGCAACCCCATGTAAAAAGCACAATGAGCACACTGCTTGGAAGTATCCACGTACTCATGAGGATAAGGATGGCACTGCAACTTCCCGAAAGTGTCTCGCTCAATCTGCAAATTTGGTATTAAAAAGATGAGTTGTTCAAGCTGCACTTCATACCCAGACTAACAGATATGTAAAACAGAACAATCCCTTCAGACCTTTCTTCGTGCCATTGACCATAAAAAATAAACAAAAGCCCCTTACCATTAGAGTAAGTTGCCGCAGTCGAGACTCCACCCAACCCTTCCAAGCACGCAAATCATCAACATCTGCAGCAACTATGTCAACCTGCAGATAATTTCTATAGCTTTCAAAGAATAGGTATGGCTCAAACAGAGTACTCCATTGAGATTTATTCAGCTCTATTTCCTGTTTGGGAAAGGACAATAGGATCAGTATCTCATTTATACAATTAAAATTGTGCCATCACAAAGATGCAGGTCTGACCTCACAAATCTTGTTACCATACTGGAATTGCTCCATCATAACACGCAGGGTGCTTGTTGAGACATTGTAACTTGAATTCATGCAAGGATAGGCAGGGGTTATAATTGGCATATGGTGGGTTCGATCACGAGGATTTTTACGAGGATCCCAGATGGAGAATCCAAGTTCATCCTCCTCTATTTCACATAACATTACTGGGTTTGGCCAACGCCATTGTGTATACACCCTAAAGAACCGAGAGACAAGCATACTGGGAACTGCATTAGGATACAACTGGCATACTCGAGCAACAAGAAGTGCCCAGTTCACACCACCAAGAAATCCAGTAACCTGAATATTAACATTGGAACGAATGAAATAAGAAATTATCATAAAGTACTACAGCCTATCTTCTCTTTTTTTGAGGGAATGGGAGAGAATAATTAGCATGACTGCAGGAAAAAAATGGAACAGAATCACGTACATTAGAATAAACACCGCGCCTTTTTGCCCAAGACTTCAAGCATGTGAGTGTTGTTCGAAAGTGCTACAATCGAGGGAAAAAAGGAACAGAGAAGAGATCAAAGTAGTAACAGGACAGGTTTAATAAACACCGATCTCATTAAAAAAACTAGAAAGTCTTCCAAAGAAGATTTAGTGAAGAAAAAAATATAAAGCTGGACAACATATCACCTTGACATTTGGAACAAGCTTAAGAATTTGATCTGCAACCCTGCACCCATTAAGACTACGAACAGTAGGCTCATCAATATTGTACAGTAAAGACACATCAGAGATGTCCAAATCCTGTCAATAAATTGGAAACAAAAGAAAATTCCAAAAACTCAATTATACTGAAAAGTAGTTAACAAAGCCCAAATGTGGTGAAGCTAAACATGACTTCGATATTTGGGATAGCGTCAACTTCTATATTCTGATCACTGAACAGAAATTGATCATAAAGCAGAATTGAGACATTAAAATAACCACATTAGTATCAGCTGCTAAAGTTAGAATTTACATCATACAGATCATCACCAAAGGCTGAAACTGGTAAACTACAAGATAACACATTCTGCAAAAGCTTATACGAACATAAAGAGATATAACGGATGAAGAGTACATGGAGGAGGAACAAATTTCAAAGGAGCAGCTATACTAAGTATTGCAATCACAAAATACTTCATTTTGACTTAAATATGGAATAAACAAATGGGATCACAATATGCTTACTTCTGGTACAACCAACAGAGAGATACTTGCATATAGAAGGTCAATTGATATTCCATCAAACTTGAACTTCATAACTGGGACATGAGCATCTGGCACAGGTTGCAGTTCTGTGACTTCATTCATGTCCGCCAGGATGTCATGCAATATAAAAAAGAAGTCTTCCTGATGAAGACAACAGAGGATTAGATGTAAAACTTGAGAATGATCTAACCTTAACAAACTAAGAATGCCTGCACCACTATATACCTCACGGTTCACATAAGATGGACCAATGCATAATGTGTCAATGTCAGATCCAGGACCATGAACCTACAAAAAGAACAGTTTAATTTATAGACATAATAACAAGAGTAGCAAATCGCTTAAAACTTCATGCAAACAAACACATTTTAGAAAGACAAATTACAAACTAATCCAAAAGAGTCTAACCAAATCATACTTTAAGTAACGTCGTCATAGCATGCAACATGAATTGCCAAGAGTCTAAGCCCAACCCAATAATATCAAATGATGATTGCTAAATTAAATATGATATCAATGCAGCGTTAGAAACTCGATTGCAATGGTGTATCATGGAAAATATTTTTTTATAGCAGCAATTCACTCATCAAACTTAAAACATAAGAGAGAAGTGCCTCCAACAATGGACCATGCATACTCACCCCAAGACGATAGGAACCAAAAGTAAAAATCACAGCATTTGCATCCTCCGCCATTTGATCTGTGTATCCCCTTAAGCGAGTGAGCTGCTTCACCCAGTCTTTCACAATCTAAAAACAGGAAATTTCACATAATTTATAATCAAAATATATTTTCAGATCTTAACTTGTCAGCCAAAACGTATAATGTCACTTCACTTCACTTTTCAAGTCAATAAGCTACAATATTTCCAGTAACAAGTTCCAAACCCGAAAATAGCACAAACTAGTCTGCCACATTTAAAATTAATTAGCAAATGTAATGTATCAATTAGAAATATATCAAACGAATAAACCCAAAAAAGATGGCATAAATACCTCTCCAAGTCGACGAAGGACCAGTTCTCTCTTGGCTGCTTCCTCTTCGCTCTCGTAGATCCCAGCATCAGCTAATAACTTACATGCCGAGACACAAGAGTTTCAGAATAAATATAATACCTTTAATTAAAATAAAAGAACCCCATAAAGATGCAAACCTTCTCTAACTCCAAACTCCTCTGTATATCAGCTTCCATAGGCCCCGCCATGGATATCGGTTTCGTCACACCGTACTGCTTCGTCGCCGCTTGAGGAGGGCTCGACGAAGCAGCCAATCCCTCTGAACCCACCATCTCAGGACCCCCACAAGGAAAAATAAAACTTCAAATAAACAAACTTCGAAATAATCCAACAGAGAATAGAAGATCCAACAGTTCCAATTGAAAAATTAGAAGAGACCCAAATTGCAAAATCAGATTGAATATAAATTCGAAACCCTAAAGCTCAACAATATCGAGGGAAGAGTAAAAGAAAACGAATAAAGAATTTAGTTCCCAAATCCCTAAAAGGAAATACGATTAAGAACGAAATTTTCCAGAGAAAATACGGATCAATCTAGCAGATCAACGCTCTGATCTGAACGAAAACAGAAGAGCAAAACCACCAGAAGGCAATGGAGAAAGAGGAAACGAATTGAAGAAAGCCCTAGTGATCTATAACGTGTATGGAAAGTGGAGGAACGAGGGTCGGTGAGATCAGAGAGAGAGATAGAAAAAGAATTTAGGTCAGAGGGTGGTTGATTTTTCTGGGATATTAGGCCAACACTGTTAGGGTTCCCTCACTTTTTATTACTTTATTTTATTTTATTTATTGATATTTTAATTGTATTGCACAATAATAAAAAGTCATCAAATATATATAAGATTTTCTCAACTTACATTTTAATGAAACTCAAAATAAATATTACTTTAATTATTTGAAAATTAAAAAATTTTAAAAATAATACTTTATGTATTGAATAATACTAAAATTATTTATTAATTACTCATTAATAATATTACTTTTTAATTTTATAAAATTTTAATAAATATTTTTATAATATTGGTAAGACAGTGTGAAAACTGAAATACACGTGGCACGTGGGTGTCCTATCAACCGTCAAGGAATTGTATGAGGAAAATTCCTAAAATATGAATTTGATCAAAATCTAGTCAAATATTGTGGTGTACATAGGAATCTAGACGAATAATGTGAAACTAGTCAAAAGAAGTGGGGTTGTCCATATCTCTTATCTTTTTCAGCTGGAGACAAAATTTATTCATATTTAAGGATATAAATACAAAAATTATTGTTTATTATAGATATTTAAATATATTTATAAATATTTATTAGTATCTAATTGTATTTAACAGTATAGTCAGATATTTTCAATATTTATGAATACTATATCTTATAAATTTTAATTTTTTATATTTGTTTTAAGAATTTTTTATGTCAATTAAAAAGTAATAATAATGAAGATTAATATCAATAATTAACAAATAAATATTTAGTAATATGTAGTTTTTGATTTATAAAAGTAACAAAAAAAATATTAATTATTTTTTTTCTAAATTTAATTTTTTTTTTAATGTTCACTAAGAGTTCATATCTTTCCAATTTAGAATTATAACTAATAAAATTTGTTATTTTTGTTTTACATATTTATATTTAATTATGACCAATTAGGTTATATAAACTAAATTGTATTTATAAATTATACAATTAGATTTCATAAGTATAAAAACTTAAGTTATAAAAAAATCATTATATGGAAACTAGTCAAATTAAAAAAATAAATAAATAAAATTAAGTGTAAGTATAATTTCTAAAAACTTCATCACTTAATTTAGTTATATGCATTGGTTGCATTATGTATATTTAACAAATAATTGAGATTAAACATGTAAAAAGAAAATATAAATTATATGAAGATACAAATTAAATATTTGAACATGCATAATTAATCATTATATACATTACAAATCACTCATAAATAAGTATTACATAATATTTTTACATAAATCTTTATATTTTAGGATTGTATACTATTTCTAATATTTTTGATACGTATCTGATATATATTTATTTAGACTAACCGATATTGTATCAAGAAACTATATTATGTATCATTGGTTTTGTCCATTTCTTTTTGTATACGAAAAATATGAAAGTTCAAACCAATTTACATGAATTTGTAATAATATATCCATTTCTAACCAAATAAAAAAAATTATTTATACTCAATTAAAAAATTCATAAGAATATTACTTTTTATGATTTTTTTTTCATGCTTTGGAACCTAAGATCATGTGAAAAGAAGTGTACATAATGTTCTTGGGCTTATTTTTTATGCTAAAAGTTGGAAGAATTGGGCTGGAATTCAAACCATTTAAGGCTTCTCCAACTGAGCTCAGACCCAACTAAACTTGGGTAGCTGGTGTATCGACTATGGTTATGCCTTGTGCAACCCTAACTTTTTTAGCATTGACCAAACCGTTGTACTCAAGATTGATGACAAAACCATGTCTACGATTAATGGCGATATAAGTATGCAACAGTTGCCTAATAACCAGCAATGTTTTAATATGATGTGTTCAATTTCCTGGAACTTCAACTGTAGCATGGAAACAGATACATCTTCAATAATACTATGTGTGGTCACCCATTCTGTTTTTGGGTTTTTACAAACAATTTAATGTCAAGAACTACTATAAATTATGATTAATTGTCTTCGAGAAAAAAAATTTCCTTGAATTAGTTTATTTATTTATTTTTTAATAAATAAAATTGTTTCAACTTGCATAATTTGGTTTTATGTATATTGGTGACAAACGACAACTCAAATTTAAGACGTTATTGTCGTCGAGGAAACCAAAATCCTTGGAATAAGATTTTTCTAATACTGAATTCATTAGATTTGAAAACCCATTCATAAATTAATTAGTTTCACCAAAACTTGAAGAGCCATTAAATTCATTTTAAATTTGTAACCTTGTCAACCTATTAGATTTTATTATGATTGCGGACATCATGCAAGACTTCAATAACCATAATATCATTTTGAATACACATTCAGATCTTGATTCAATTTAATTATTTACTATTTTAATTTTTTTTTTTTTTTCAAATTAGCTAATATTCCATACATGCCCGGGTAAACATTTTTGGAATAACGCAGATTGGGCCAAATTGAAAACCCAGCATTTATTTCTTTCATTTTAGCAAATGGTTTAGCATCTGCTTTATTTCTCAACCTTATTTGGAAACACCCAGTTGACCAAAGTTTGTTTCTCAAAGATTTTCTGGCAGAGAAAGAAAGTTAGGAATCTATGTTCAGTGGGAAAGTTTTCTGGAATCACTGGTAGAAGAGATACGGAGACTGGAAAGATTTTATTTTATCCCACCCAAGAAGGAAAGCTTAGAATAAGGATTTATTTTGGCCTATAGTTCAGGACAAATAGTAACGCTATAAAAGAGCACTTTTAGTTGGTAATGGCTTTAATGGCTGTTCAGATAACTCGTACAGCAGATTGAAAGAGAGACAGAGAGTCTGAGTGTGAGTAATGAGAGAAAAAATTGTGCCCTTAAAAGGGTTATACGGTATACGGTTGCAGAAGATGGCCAAGGGTCTAAATTGAAGGAAGAGAGAGAGAGTGGGAAGCAAAAATACTCGAAAGGGTTTGAAATAGAAGCATAAAAAACTGAAGAGACTCACGGGACTGTCAGTGGGTATCTTTCATTTGTAATACACATTGCTCCAGAAAGTTAGAGAGTGAGAGAGAGAGAGAAAGCCAGAGAATTTCCAGTGAGAAAATTATCTGATATATAGAGTGAGTGAAGTGGTAGTGCCTTTTGTACGTTGGCTTAGATTGTCATTGGATTGGAGGAAGTGGGAGGGAATTCGGTGCTTTTTTTGAATTTTAGGTGAGTTTGAGGCTCGGAGGCCTTCTTATTCTTTTCTCTGATTATTACTACTTTTTCTATAGCTTTTCACTTTTTATGGTTTGTCTGTAATTCTTGTTTGTATTACTTACTTGGAGTGAGGTTTTGAAGCTTTACTATTTTAATGATTTTGTGGCTCTGTATCTTTCTGTGACATCTTTTTGTCTTGTAATACAGTTCTTCACGAGGTTCTGTCAGAAATTATTTTCAAAAAGTCTGATTTTTTATCCAATTGATGCATTCGGTTTTGTTAAACTTTTCCTCCGCTCCCTTCTTCTGATCTTGCAACTTGTAAAGATTCTACAGCATTTTTCCGAGTCTTCCTTCTCAATAAGCTCCACCTGGGTTTGAAATATTTGTATCTGTCACTTGGTTAGTGGGTTTGTCTTTTACTTTTCTTACTAGGACTAGGATTGTTTGGCAATTTTTTCTTACTTGAAAAGATTTGAGAGGGAAAACCCATCTGTGATTTTTGACATTGTTTGTCTCTCTAGGACATTTGGCATTCTAGAGAGATTTAGAGACATGGGTAAGGCTGCAAGATGGTTGAAGGGATTGTTGGGGATGAAGAAAGATAAGGACCACAATGTTGAAAATCCAAGTACTGTGGCTAGTGACAGTAAGGAGAAGAAAAGGTGGAGTTTTGGCGGCAAGGCAGGGAGGAAGTCCAGTGCATCTGGGCATATTCCGGTGGTACCGGGTGTCGCTCCTGTTTCTGATTCAGTTTGGCTTAGATCATATATGGATGAAACAGAGAAAGAGCAAGCCAAGCACGCAATTGCAGTGGCAGCTGCTACAGCTGCGGCTGCTGATGCTGCTGTAGCTGCTGCACGCGCCGCTGCTGAAGTTGTGAAGCTTAGAAGCAGTGGCAGGAAACCTATGTTTTGTGGGGGAAGAGACGGGTTCGCTGCAGTGAGGATTCAGACTGTGTTTAGAGGTTATTTGGTAAGTGGATTCACTTCCTTTTGATCCTGGAATGTTCAAATTAGATTGTCGATGAAATGCTTGAATATTTGTCTCTGTAACATATTTTGGTCGGTATAATTTAAAGTGCTTTGCTTAAGTCTTACTCTTGTGTCTCCTCTGCAAAGATAGGAACTTTTTTTCTTGTTTTGAAGTTTCTAATTTCTAATGAAACAGTGACTTGGCATTTTATTTTATTTGGGTGTGATTCATTATTTCTATATTTGTTGACGCTGTTTTCATTTCCTTACTTGTTCTGCATAATTTCATTGCTTCCTTATGTTCTTTCTATTTTGTTGATCATTTTTGGTTGTTTTGTAACCCTGCATCTGACATAATTGTGACTCACTTTCAGGCCCGAAAAGCACTTCGAGCACTGAAAGGATTGGTTAAGTTACAAGCCCTTGTTAGAGGCTATCTGATCAGGAAGCAGACTGCTGCAACTCTTCACCGTATGCAGGTTCTAGTAAGAGCTCAAGTAGCTGCTCGATCACAGTGTGCTCGTCGTTCCCTCAGTAAAGAAAACAGATACCAACCCGAAATTCGTCCACGAAAATCCATTGTAAGCATCAACCTTCATCATATTATAACAATTTCAATCTGTTATTTACATCCCATTAATTAGTCTCACTCCCTCATTTTTTCATAGGAGACATTTGATGATAGAAGAAGTGAAATTCATAGTAAAAGGTTCTCTGCAAGTCATGAAAGTCCCTTAACTGGATTTGATGAAATAAAAGAAATGGACACAGCGTATAAGACCCGATCAAGATCGCGGCGGATGGCCAATGCATTATCTGAATGTGGTGAAGACTTGCCTTTTCCAGTAGTCTCATCGCCTCTGCCTTGTTTACCTGATAGCAAGCAGCTTCAGCAAGACTTTGAGTGGTACTTTACTGGCGATGAATGCAGATTCTCTACAGCTCAAAGCACTCCTCGTTTTGCAAATTCTATCCGGTCTAATGCACCCGGTACACCGGCCAAGAGTGTTTGTGGAGACAGTTTCTTCCGGCCTTACTCAAATTTTCCAAACTTCATGTCCAACACACAGTCTTCCATGGCAAAATTGAGGTCTCTCAGTGCACCAAAGCAGAGGCCAGAGCCTGGCCCAAAGAAGCAACTTACTCTCAATGAAATAATGGCTGCCCGAAACAGCATCAGCGGTGTTAGAATGCCGAGTTCCCCATACTCCCATGTTCAAGAATCCTGGAACTTTGTTAAAAGAGAACCTTTGTGTTAATTGAAGAACCAGAATTACTTATCCAATGTTTCTTCTTCCACTTATGTTTACAAGCAATAGGACAGAACACAAAGTACTGCTGGTGTATATTCCTTTTCAAGACTTCTAGTAAAGAGTTTTGGTTTGAAACAAGAATTTGTGCAAATTTTCAGTGTCTGAACATTTGTTTATTGGTGGGTGTGTTTTTGTTTAAAGCTCAAACAATGACTGAAGTTTGAAGAACATAAAGCATGTAAGCCCAATTGTTAAGACATAGTGCTTTGTCTATGACACTTTGTGTTGCCAAGCAGGAGCTAGTTTTGTTTTTAACATTTTGTATTGGTGGGGATATCTGTCACCAAAGATGGAATTTGCTTTTGATAGTTTTGGAAGCTTTTCATCTTTGGCAAAAGGAGAAGAAGGTAAATAATTTGTTGAAGGTTCAGAAAATTATTAGAACTGAGATACATTTGGCTAAAGAATTTGAAAACCAAACAGCTTCCCAGTTCCCACCAATCTACCTCTCATGAAGATTCCAGGTTTGTTCTCTTTGACAGCAACTGCTTGCTAGAGTTATGCTCATGAAATATTAAAAATCTCATCCACATCTAAGTGGGAAGAATACTTTCTAAAAATTAGGAATAACAAAATTTAAAATCGAATTTTTTTTTTTTTTTTAATTCATAACATAAGATGAGTATATATTTTGTAATATTTATTCATAAAAAAAAAAGAAAAAAAGAAAAGAAAAGAGGAGAAGTAGATGATGATGATGATGTTGCACGCGCTTGACATGGGGCGTGGCCTTAAACACAAAGAACAAAGGCAAAGCTGGGTATCCAGCGTAGGAGACTGTTTGAATCTAAAATTTCTCATCAGTAATGATTACAACTTAATTTGGTTTGCTTACATCAGCATAGGATGGGTCACGTGCTCACTGGTAGTATAGTAAAAAAGCATCATTGTAAGGGATAATTTGGGTAATTGAGCCACTGTTTGACTGAATCATTATCCTTTTGATCTTACCTCATCGCCCATATTTCGTGCAGTGTGTCCTTAATGTCCTCCCCTCTGCACTGTCTTCCACGCTGATCTCTTTCATTGATCACCGTACACTCAGAAAATTAGAAGTAGGTTTAATTATTGCAATAAATATCAATAAAATTTTATAAATTTTTAGTTTATGATAATTAAACTAATTCCAAAAAAAAAAGAAGCTTTTTTAATAAAGCATTATGTCTCTCTAGATTTAAACATTGTTATTACAAGTATTGTTTATGTATTAAGTAATTTTTTAAGACAATCCTTTCCAATATATGTGTGACACTTTTTTTTGGAGTTATTTTGTAAAGATATTTCTTTGAAAAGTATTATTTGATAATATAACTTTATTATCACAATCAAAATATTTAAAATTATAAGTTATTAATTATAAAATATTATAAATTGACAAACTGATTAATTTTTTTTTTTTTTATCAAATTTGCTAATTTTAAAAGTTTAAGATTATATGTTCATATAAAGAGTAACGAATATTACATGATTCAGGCACGATCAAATTTACGTATGCAAAAACAAGGACAATGATTAAAATTGTTACTTTAACATTTTTATGGTTTTGTTTAAGGTGATAAATTGATGATAAAAATAAAGAGTTGTAAAATTAAAATTGAATGATGTTAGTCATTAGAAGAGGAATAAATATATAATTAGGACTCAGAGAAGATAAATGAGAGTTGCAATGAGAAGAAATTTAATTGATGGAAGATAAATATGAAAGAGAAAGAGTTTGATGAAAGATAAATAGTAGAAGGGAATTTTAGGAAGAGTAAAATTGATCACATTTAATAGGTTGTGGCATTAAAAATATTAGCTGTGACAATAAGACTACCCTTATTTAATATTGTATTAAGATAGAGAAAATAAAAGTAATACTCATTTTTTGAGTCTTTTTTTTTGTTGACACTTTTTCAAAAATTATTATTTGATATTGTATTAAGTAATTAGCCGTGAAGTTTCAAAAATATAAAACCCATTATTGGTTTGTGAAGTTAAAAAGTTGAGACTATTTCATTAAATTACGTGCACAAATGTTGATTAAACAAAGCAAATCTAGGAGTAGTAATTAGAGCTTGTATTTTGGAACTAATTTGAATGTTGAAAAATAGTTGTTCTTTTGGTTTAGTCAAATTTTGCATTCACATTGTGCAAGTTCCTACTAGCTAGGATATGAGATTTGCCAACTCCCCAAAAGTTTTAAAACTCAAATCCCTCTTCCACTATCTTGGGAATCTGTCTTCTAAGCATTGAAAGAATGAGATAAATTAACATTATTTAATCTGTGGAAAAAAGAAAAAAGAAAAAACAAATTGGTGGTACATATATAGATGAGTTAAATGAATGATTTATTTGGTAATATATTTAGGAAAACTCTACATAAAATTATGGAAATACGATTACAAATATAATTTTAAATCTACTTTTTCAATCCATAATCTCATTATGTTTTATTTACATATTTTTTCTTCTCTAATAGTTTTAAAAAAAAAAGGTTTGACTTTAAAACTTCCAAATTTTAGTGATTCTAAGATGATATATTCATGGCCTATTAGCTCAGTTGGTTAGAGCGTCGTGCTAATAACGCGAAGGTCGCAGGTTCGAGACCTGCATGGGCCAATTTTTGCTGGGATTTTTTTAAAATTAAAAACAATAACAAATAGGCCCATTGAATTGTTTTTTTTTTTGTGGTAGATGGCCCAGGACGCAAGTGTGACTCGTTTATTTCCAACGGTCAAAAAACTCAAACTTTTAATCCTTACTCTATAAGGGTATATTCCAGTTGTCAACGGTCATATTCGTTCATAATAATAGCTGTGATACAACTTATAAGGATATAATTTTCCAGTTCCCAACGGTCATATTTGATCATAATCTTTTTTTTCCTCAGCATTTGAATTTCATTATCTCCCAGTATAATCCTCACCACAATTATCATAAAGGCGAAGGTTAAGGAAATGGATGCTGCTTCAGTTCCCATCAAACTCTCTGCAATTTCGAAAAACATAGAAACTGGTATGTGTGTGTATATCTCTCCTTTTTGTTCTATCTTTTTATGTGCTTGGACCCCAAGAAAAAAAGGAAAATCGAAAAAGAAAAACTTTTAAGCTGCATTTTCCTTAGCTTCCCAAGTTTTCTTTTCTATTTCCTTTCTGCTCTCACTGTAATCAAATATGCTTTAAGGTGTCTAAAGTAACTAAAAAGATTGATTCTTTTTAACGATTGCAGATGAGAATGACCAAAGTAATCAAGAAATGGTTGCTGACTACAAACATAACCCAGAAAAATCAACACCAAAGAACTACATGTGTACTACTATATCTGCTGATTCGAAGATTGTTCTTCCAGGAAAGAAAATCTTAGCCGAAAGGAATGAAGTTTCTGATTTGATTTGCTCAGATACCCATGTCCAGAAAACCATGAATCCTGAACCGAAAATCACATCATTCTCGATCATGAATCACGACGACAAGATAAATGCTCTTGTTGTTGAAGATTCATCTTTGATGCCTTACGACCCACTGACAAATTACCTTACTCCAAGGCCCAAATTTCTCCGTTACAAGCCAAATAGGCGTCGTGATATTTTTCTTACCCAAAAAAATGGAGTTGGGGAAAGGGAAGATGCCTTAACTGTTAGCCGAAGGGGTTCTTTCAATTCTGAAAATTGCACGGAGAAGGAGGGTGATTCAGTTGATGGTCATGGGATGCAGGGATTCTCTTCTTCCCAAGAAAGTGAATTGGAGCAAGAAGATGAGGAAGTTTGGGGAAGTGATGTGGAAGATGAAGAATTTGAAGAAAGTGATGAGGAATTTGAAGAAAGTGATGAGGAAGATGGAGAATTTGAGGACAATGATGAGGAAAATGAGGAGCTAGAGAAAGGAAGCAGCTGGAATGTGAAAAGGGCACTGAAGTTTTTGCTTTTATGTTTCATTTTGGTTCTTTCTACCGCATATATATCTTCTATGAATTCTCAGGCACCTTCACCTATTTCACAGTGTTTTGAGGTTGCTAGGCATGGGTACTGGATGATTCAGAATCATACAGATGATTCTACAGCATGGAAACATGAAGGAGGAATTGGTACTCGGCAACAAACGGGTGTTTTGGAAGTGAACCAGAAAGCTGCTGAAGAGGGGACCAAGGTAGAAGAGATGGTTCAAGCTGCCTCAGAAAGCAAAATTGAAACTGGAGGTGATTTTCTGGACCAAAAAGAAGAGACGCAAAAGGGTATCATTGAGTGGGTTAGGGAAGAAATAGTGGTTGAAGATGCTACTGGTGAAATAATAGAAATTACTGATAAATTATTTGAAGACTTGGAGCAGGAAGGTGGAGGAAATGAAGATGTGGAAATGGTTGATAATCAAGAGAAAGAACCAGTTGATGGAATGTTTGAAGTGTTGGAATTGCGAAAGGGGCGAAACTGAAGATGTGTGTGACTCTGGAAATGTGAAAAATGGAGAGACTTCTGGTCAGATGGTTCAGGAATCTCAGCTACAGGATGCTGAAATAGTAGAGACACTTGCTGCTCCAAAAGGTATTGAAGTTTTCAGTATGGATGATGGAGATGAAGCTGCTGAAAGCAAATCGGAGGCAGTGGCAAGTGTTACCAACAAAGAGGGTGAAATAGAAACTTCAGAGAGGATAGACAACAAAGATGAATACTTTGAAACTCAGAGTCTTGTTACAGAGGAGAACTTTGAGGAAGGACCACTGGAGCACCTGAGAAGAGAATTGATTACCAAAGCCGTCATTGGGGTTTCAACAGTTATTGGGTCTTTGATTTTGGGTTTTCTTTTGAAGCATAAAAGTTCTGCTAGAAAGGATTCTTGTTTGTCTGAAAATCCTTCTTTAGAGCCTTCCATTTTACAGCAAGAGAAAAGTATGGGCAAGAATTCTCCTCTGATAGTTGTCGAACCTTATTCTGAAAATGTGATAACTGGAAAGTGCAGCTCCACATCTCCTAGTGAGAGAGATGGGAAGAGTAAACGTATTGTCTCTTTCATGGGTCCTTCCTTGTCCAGAGATTCAGTGGAAACTGAAGGGTGTCGTGGAAGCCAGGGACCAACAGTTGAGTTACTTGGTGAGTTTGTCATTGGAGAGGTCAGCAGCTCTTTGAGAATTTCTGGTGTGAAAAAGAGAAATATAGAAAGGGAAGATAGCAATTTTTCTGTTTCCCTTGTGAAGAGCCCAGGGATCAAGAGTCAATCTGTTCCTGTTGATCCTCAGCCTGCTTTCTCATCACAGTTGTCAACCATGGATTCCCTTCCCCTTCATATGGAAGCTTTAAGTCTGAGAGAAAGATCATGAAGAAAGAGGTGAGCAATTCTTAGCCTTTCAAGCCTGGTTTATGTTGAGTACGATTCCCACTCTAGTTTATTCTTGACAGTGGTAGTTTAATATTATGAGCAATTTTGGTAGTGCAATACTGCCATATAACAATGTATATGTTATGATGCTTATGAAGCTATGCAAAGAGCATAATTAGGTGAATTTACATATGCTTGCACAGTCAAATTTTGCCTTCAGGGAAACTGGTGGGCGATTTCGGTTGGCCATTGTTTGACAGGGAAAAGTTTAAGAGAGAAAGTTGAGTACGTCATAAGTCTACTAGAAGTGCTAGTAGGGCATGACAAATTTTAGGTTGCCTATAGCAGTGGTGAGATGACATCTTCTGAGTTCTGAGTGTGATCTTGCTCTTGAATCTTACAAGAGAGTAATAGAACTGTGTTTGTCACTCTTTCTATACTTCATTGATTTGCATAATTATATGATAGCAAGCATTTGATATCCTCTTTCATATGTCAATACAGGAGGGAAAAGGAGAAGAAAAGATAACTACAACTCCAGTAAGGCGATCAAGCAGAATCCGGAACCGTGCAGTCAAATCTCCCTGAATGATCATCTACTTTTTGTAATTGAACTGCACCAAAAGGAACAGCTTGCTCCGTTGTTTCACAACTCAGCCTTCTTTCACTGAAAGTTTGTGGGGCTTATATGTTGTATAAGTAGAACTAATCTAGTCTATCATTAGATCTTTGCAACCTAGTTATGCAACCTAGTTATGCAACCTAGTTATTTACCAGTTATTTTCAATTCCAGATGAATGAAATAATTTGTGGTTACTTTCCAGTTTCCACACCCTTACACCATTTCACCATTTCATCCTGATGAATGTTCCTTCTTACCCTGTATCCTTCAAATTAACATCATCAGAAAGACAGAAACAAATATGTTTTCTATCTGGAAAAAAGAAAAAAAAAAAAAAACCTTAAGTTCTTAAAACATCCTGAGTTTGCATTTAAACCGGTGGTAGTACCTAAAAAGCAACCTTTTCTACCTGAGAGGATGAGGCAAATAAGGAACCTCTTAATGTTTTCTCAGAAATGGTGGCTTTGGTAAGAGTATATGAATCTGTTAGTATCCTAAACCACCCGTGCCTCTTTCTAGGCTAAGAGCAAGTCATAGGCAAAACCTTGTCAAGGCCTTTCAAGTTCATATTGGCTCTTCACCTATGTTTAAATCTTATCGAATTTTATATAATGAAATTGAGTCTCAATGTCTTCTATCTCTAGACTCAGTATGTCACAATATGTTCATTATCCTAGTGATAATTGGTGAGAAGACCAATTTAAAGCTCTTCCACATAAACTATATGTTAATTCACTCTGATTTCTTCGTAGCATTATTTCATCTTCTAGTTTAGATGTAGATGAAAAATGAGAAATCTTTTGACTCTATTTGTACTCAATGCCAATCAAAAGGGAACAAACAATGGCACTCAACATTTTTTTGGTATACGTAAAAAACATGAAAATTCAAATAACTGTAATAAAATTGTGTTTAATTTCTTAATTTCAAAAGTCTCAGTTTATTTTGACCTTGATCTTCCAAGCATAACAAACCATTTAAGTATAAACACACTTTTCATGAGAAAAACAAAATTTGAATAGTTCTCACTTCAATTGTTTAAATTTGTCATGAAATTTTGAATTTTTACTGTCAAAACACCTAGTTTATTTTACATGGACAATTTAATTAAATACCCAAAAAAAATAATTTTGTGGTATTGTGGGGAAGATGATTGTTGAGTTTTCAATGGAAAATTTGAAACACAACTGCCCATCTTCCCCAAATTGATTTTGCAGGGAATACTTTCGGAAGAGTGCTTTGATGGTAGCACAACACCGATACACACAATCCCTGCTATTATGCCCAATAACATCTACAACACCTTCATTAATACCGAAAACACAGACTGGAAAATCAGAAAGAAATACTGAAGAAAAAGAAACGTAGATAGAGAGAGAGAGTCGTGGGGGCTGAAACAGACGATGAGCGGTGTGTGTAATTGGGTGTATTTATAGGAGAAGAATGAGATCCATGGTAGAGGCAGCGGAACCCTAAAATGGACGAGAGGGTTTTAGAGGTATCCTGGGCTACTGAGCATAATTGGGCCAGCAGAAAAACAATAAGTAAGATGGATATTCTGGGCTTCATGCTTGAGGAATCATCCATTGTGTAGGCCCAGATCCTTTTTTTCAGTAATTAGTTGTTAAAAAAAATGTAGATTTATAGTCTTATTTTTCAATGTCAAGTTGAATTAATTAGCACATTCATCTCAAAATGATCATAAGTCATAAATAACTATGATATAAATTTTTAATTTTTGTGTGTAAATTATTTATTTCGAAGTTTTAGAAATTTTATTTTTCAAATTGGATATTACATAACACATTTGAAGTGATTCATTTTAAGGATAAAAAAAAAAATTTGGTTTAGAATTTTTGATTAAATATTATCCACTATGAATGTGAATAGAAAATAAATGTTTTCTCATCTACTATTTTAGTTTGGTTTTCCAAAAAAAATTTCAGTCAAATTTATTCTTCAATATTTAAATTTTTTTTAATCAAGTTTTATTTTTAGTTTACATGTTATGTTATGAATTAATGAGATAATTACATTTGATATAAAGATAATAACATACATAAATTATATTTACATCTTACAAAATTTTTTTGGTCAATTCATCATTAAATTATATATAATTACTTTAATTATGCATAACATGATAATAAGAAAGTATAACTTGACTGAAAAATTATGAATTTTAGAGATTAAAATTGGCCAGTAAACATTTCTGAAGAACTAAATTAAAAATTGAGACAATTCTAAGGGACTAAAATAATAATTAAGCCATAAATATTCATAGCTAAATATATCGTTCATGCCTCAAACAAGAAAAAAAGAATAAGGATTTTAAAATTAAAAAGAACAAGGATTTTATAATTAGCTAAGGTTATATGTGACCTAAGCACCAAAAGGAAGATAAGCTTGGCCTACTTACCAATAACAAATTTACATTTTACAGTACAGAAAATGAGAGACCGATATTATAATATAAAAACATACAATGTTATCAAATATCATATTAGAGGAAGTACAAAACATTCAAACACAAAAAATGTAGACTTGATTAAATAGGAGCAAATCTCCAGCCAAAAATAAATACAAGAAGTAAAGAAAACAGGGAGGATTAGAAAATAAACAACAACCTAAGGCATCAATATTTTCTTTCATCTCACTCGATTATTTTCTCAGGCATCCACTCATTTTCACATCAATGGAAGAATGAAGATGTAATTGCAAGCCAAAACCATATATCAAATATGAAAACTATGGTGGTTGAGATGAGGCCTACAGGCCCTGATCAATCAGATAATCTCCCAACCTCTCAACAATCATGTTGCACTGTCCTGGAGTCAAAGGTTCGTCATAGATGCCCAAAACCAGAGCTTGGCTGGTCTTCTTAACAGTGATCCCACCAGAGCCCTGCAAACAAGAGCATGCAATGGTAATAAATAAATGAAAAAATAACCCAGGCTGAGCAAAATTGAATGGACTAAAGGTATTTATTACAGCATAAAGAAGCAAAAATAACTTTTCAAGGCAGCTTTTTTAGCAAAATTGGAAAAAAAGCACAATCCATAAAGCAAAATGAATAAGATACCAAACTAACAATTGCTTATAGAATGATTTATAGGTGTATAATCCTTACAACATATTCTCTATCTAGTTTCCATATGGAACATGTTATCCTTGCCTTTATTGGCGGCTTGGCGCACTTGCCTTAAACATGTTTTAACCGCAGGTGTATACCCTCAGGCTATACCAGTGTTTATTATCATATGTTTGGTGATGGTATCGAACATCTACTTTTCCACTTAGCATAGATAGTGAATATCCAACTACAACAATAACAATCGTAACATGAGGGAATATAGTTTAGACTACCTTCTTCCCACGAATAACAGCTCCTGATTCACCCTGTATGACCATGTACTTTGTACCACCAAGGTGTAACCCGGTTGGGGCAAGGGTCCCAGGCTCATCAAAATCTTTCATGATAGCAGCAACTTCTTCAGGCTTAAACTGCATATAATCAACAAGGAATCTCACGTGTCAACCAAGGTATCATTAGAATACATAAAGGGAAATAAATAAATAACAATAGAGCCACTATGGTTGAGTTGCAGGACTATTATGCATGAAAAGCCGTGGATGCAGTAAAATCATAATTATAACAGTTGTTCTGTTGAATCTACTAATGTTTGTTTCTCTGTTGACTTCGTATTACTCTTCGCATTGATCAAACTCTCTCAATTACATATATTCAGATCACTTCTTCCCTTCTTTTAATGGCATACTTATGACAACCCACTAGGTAGAAATGGAAATCAGTTCACTAACTGCAACCTAAAACATCAACCCCACCAAGTATATGTTGATTTAATGTCAATAAGTTCAGGACCCCAACCTAAAAGACCAACCCTTTTTGAACTCAGATCCCCAAATTCATAGTTAACAACTCAAATCAATATTAAATGGAAGTGACTGAGGATACTCCACCCCCTCCCTCCCACTACCCCTAGAGAAAAAACAGAAAGGTTGAATCTCAAAACCATAGATCCTTTACAAGTCAATAACAATAAGCCTAGGATTGTTCTTTATTTATGTAAAGAGCATTAAAAAAAGAAAAAGGGTCCAGTTTTCTCGACACAAAATGTATCTAGAAAATATTTTCTTTGAGGAAATAAAAAAAAAAAAAAAACATTTTTGATTAAATCAGCATTCCGTGTCATCCCATTTGACATCTATTTCCGTACCAGAATAGAAAAAAACCGTGAATCAAACAAAACCCATTAGATCACTCTCCAATCAACCAAAAATAGAACAATTCTCAAACAGATCTAATCAAATTCCATGAAATTAACGTAATCAATCACTACTACTACGCTCAGTCAGAAAAAAGAGAGAACCTGTGGGAAGTTGGAGCTCTGAGCCCACACACTACCGTCATGGCCGATGATGGCAGCGGCGGTAAGATGGTGGCCTTCGATATCACACATAAGGTGGTCATCCACGTAAGTTTGCCACGACATTTTTCAATCTTCAGCTTTGAATTCCGCTCTACCTCTATTTCTCTGGCCTTGTTTTTCAGTAGGCTGAAATTTTCTTCGTGTAAAGTAAAAGAAGAGAAACATAAATAGTGGCTAAAGAAAAAAAAGAATGGTAAGTAGGACCCACTGAAGAAGACCGTTATGATGGTATGAACTGTTCTGGACCGTCTATTTCTGCATGATTGAATGAGTGATGTTCACGTTCATCCGCTGTGAGTAGGGAATGGTTTGCATTATTCAAGTACTCAGACCCTTCATTTAGCGTAAAATAATCCAGGCCGTACGTGTGGACACATGGTGGTGGAGAGTAAAGTTACAGCATATCTAAAAGTAGATGCATGTGGTGTTGTTTAATTTCAGACAATCAAGTCTGGATTCAATCGTGGATAAACACAAAATTAAAAAATAAAAAATTAAAAATTAAAAATAAAAAAATTAATTAAACTAATTCATTGATATATAAATATTTCATGGTTAAGATTGCATGGATAATAAGATATGCATAAAAATTTATACAACTAGCAAAAATCTTTATATTTCCATGGAGTTTTGGATCCTGATCTCCTTATGAAAAAAATTGCACTAGTTAGACTTAAGAGGAGCATTTCTTCAAATAAGCTAGAAAGAAAATGAGAAAAAGATACAGAATCATGAATCTCCTTGAAGTGCTTAAAGACCAAGATACAAATAGAACTAAGTTTATATTAAACTGTACTAAGAACATAAAAAGAATAGATTTCACTCCTGGTGGAATAGTTTCTGCAAGTATTGTTTGTGCAAATAACACTAAACACACATAAGATTCAAAATGCACATTTGTGCTGCTGATTAGATCTCTCTGGCCCAAGTGGTAGAATTTTCTAGCATAGACATGAAGGTAACTACCAACCGTTAGGTCCCATTATACTAGAGTCAGAGACAAGCTACAAGGAGATAGATACCAAGGTATTACTTTGAATTCACAACTGAACACAATTGAACCCACTGGAAAATGAGTTCCATATTTGCCAAACTTCTTTTTAAAGCTGTCCCAGGAAGAGTAAGAAAAACATTCTCCATATAGCCATTAGAAGATAGGTTCATCTGCAATGAACAAAACTACTAGTATTAAGAAGTGAGTTAACAAAGAAGTTTAACAATGTTTTAGTGTGTGAACTTTAAAGTGAACTACTATGGTTAATGATTTATGTTGATGGACAAAACTAACGCATCAAGGAAGTTAAGTGCTATTCAAGATGGCCTGCTACAAGTAGGAACCATGTCACGTCATTCACCTTCTGTAGGTGATCTCAGAGTATGATAGCTAATGGTAAAGTCATGCTTTCAAGCATAGAGGGCCCTCCTAAAGTCTGAATAATATGAACCACCAACCAACTACTTAAAATTTTATGCCTATATGCACAGATTAAACAGATGATTAATCATTGTCACTAGGATCTTCTTCGACTTCATTTGCTGGTTCTTCCTCTTCATCTTCACCTTCCTTCTTCTATTTTCACCTTTGTCTTCTCAGCCCTACAGAAATAAAATAATCATCAACTATAGATTCCATTAAATATAAAATATGGCCTGATAGGTAAAACATGAATGTGTATTAATTGTTTTTTAGCCCTTAAAACTATATAAATCCCAAACTAGTTGGGGTCGGCAGATGGTTGTAACAATTGCCATCCTAAATTAAAAATTGTGAACTCATTGCATTATGCAATATATGAAAATAAGTGAAAATTAATAATTTAACAGGTACGAATTTTTTTGAGAAACCAATGGAATATGTAAATACCAATTCTAACATCACCTAGTAACTATTATTTCAACTATATTAAGTGAGACTACTGAGAGAAACATTTATATCTCACATTGATGAGGGTATAAGATATTTCATTTGCTGGGTGTTGCCGATTTCAGGTAAATCCTTCATACAAATTTAAAAGACGGGCTGCAAGTTGTAACTGATAAAAAGATATTAACATTTAAACTTTAGGTGCTAATGCGCCACAGTTACAAGGGTTTACCATTGCAAAGTGCAATATTCTCTAATGTTTTAAATGTCAAGACGAAAATGTTTATAGATGAGAAGCAAACAATATATTTTGACTACGAGGATTAAAGTAGTATCAGTACTTTTTTTACTGATGATTAAAGCATGTAGCCAGAAGCATGGATAAGTTTAGTTATCCTACCTCCAAACTCTGCACAACCTGCTCCAAATAATATACCCCTGTATCTGTCATAAAACATATTTATCACTTTAATGCAACCTTTGAAAGCTTACAGTTGCATCTGGCATGACAATAAGTATCTGCACAATTGACATATCATTTCACATAAATGGTCAGCATCCAATATAAAATAGTTCTGGGAGTAGGTGATTCCCCACAGTTCATGATATGATTTTGAATGTGAAACTCATAGTTATACTTATATCCCTTCACACAAGACAAAAATCTACCAGATACGCATGCGAGCAGCAGTTATTTCAACAAATTCTTGGATTCTACCTTGAATTTGGAAAGTGTAACTGCTTCTAAGCTTATCATTACAAAGCACATATCTTTTCACAATGACAAACACCCAGCCGAAAGCAAAGGTGACACAGCATATTGATTCATCTTACCAGCCTCTGGGTTCCAACGAAATTTTTTACGGTTTGCCTTCTGCCTCATATTACCTGGGAGTTTATTTTGTATGAGTAAAGCAGAATAAAAAGGTAAAACACGCTTTTGAATAGACCCTCAAAATGCAAATGTTTTACAAAATTTCCAGAAATCACACCTATCATTTCTTGGGGAAATTTATTGAGCATGAGAATCTGTGAAAGAGAATCGCATGTAAATGTTGTCTTCTCTCTGTTCGAATATCTATCTACTTCAGCCCTTTGCCTCTCTGGCACCACAAATTGAAAAGTAGAATATTTTAAATGATATTTAAATTATTGCCAACATTCCTTCCAGGAGAAAAAAGATATGCAAGATAATATTGAAGCAAATAAAGGCTTGCAATTTTTTATTTTTTTATGTTTTTCTGTAGAAAAAGTAATAGAAGTTATGTGTACACAAGATGAATACAATGTTTATTTTGTACTTCTGACTAATAAGAGATACAGATCCATAGAAAGAAATGCACTGTGAACTTAGAAACAGTCATCTCATTCTGCACCCCTGCTCTTAAAAGGGAAGGAGGCGTTACTACAGACCCACAATATTAAGCAGAAAACTGTTCCAATTGCAAAAAATATATTTTTGAGAAGCATGCATTAACTTTTACGATAATGGTTTAGTAATAGGTGATAAGGTGAAATATGCAAAGCAATGAAGACAGCTCCTTAAATGGGCTTCCTGACGTACCTTGCTTGAAAAGGATGATAAAATTATTCCAATTTATAATGGTTTAATATATTTCTTTCCTCACTCAGAAGGTAATTACTACCAGTTTTGTTAGTGTAAATCAAAGACCCAGCAGCAGAGTAAGATTATTCTATACAAGTTAAAAGAATGGAACTGCATCTGACTATTCAACAAAAAGCCGTCCCTTACCACTACATTTACTTATTACTATTATCATCAAAGTACCAAGGATTTTCTACACTGATTTGTCCATTTTCTATCATCTTGACCACCCCAGTCCATATATAAATATGGAGAATATAAACACAACTTTATGCTTACTCTTCAAAGCAGTCTCCTTAAGAAAATAGGGAGAGGCTTTCCAATAATTTTGCAACTTATTGCTCCAGCGGGCCAAGGTTTATTCATCACTAACAGCTTTTTATTAGGTAATTTAAACTGCTCTTTACATAGAAAGATGATAGCAGACAGACAGCTACCTATTACTACAATAAGTCAATACACACTAAGAACATGGAAAATGGACATGGAGATATGATAAAATTTCGGGAATTATTAGTGACTAACAAATCTTTAAAAAAAAAAATCTATTCAGAACACTCAAAACTTTTGCATAAAGAAGAAAAGGAAAAAACTTTAATGAAAAAAGATTAAGTTACCTCAGGAAAAAGCACGAATGGCTCTTGTTTAGCAAACCCATTGCCAACATAGCCACCTCCATATCAGCGTCCTCTATAAGCCACATTCGTGCAGAAACCCTAACAAAATACAGACTTCCATGTTAATTACAAGTTCTTGCGTGTGACTGAGTCGGGTCAATTTCTATTACTCGGTCTCGGTATTTAGACACTACACAACGGAAATAAAATTCAAAAGAAGAAGAACAATCACAAAAGGAGAGTAAAACCTTCCACCGACGGCCACGAGGGATTGAATTCGCTTCTGACAAGTTGTGGCCGGAAAACTTGGAAGTATCCGCCGGAGCTACCACTCTATGAACTGTGAGAAACAGTAGTTCCAACCTCTCGATAGTGACAAGAAGATATTTATACATAGCGTTTCAGTTAAGTTTGCTGCTTTCTTTTTGAGTAGATTCTCAATTGTACTTGGTTGGCCCAAGCCCAGTCCTAACAAAATACTAATTATTTGTTTTTAATCGTGTATTAAGAGTTATTAGAATGAATCGTCTAACGACCTTACGATTTATGAGTTAGTAAAGAGTTCATGGTTAAGCGACAATTTATGAGTAGTATAGACAATTTACAGTTAGAAAACAATTCATGACAAATTGGCTAAATAAGTAATTATGAGTTAGTATACAATTTCGAGTTAACCAGCTAATCGAATCAACGATTATTGAGTAAATTTATAATTTAAAATAAATCCGTTGATAATATTATAATGATTTATTGATTAATGTAATAATAAAAAAACATTATAATGTGCTTACCTAATATTACATGCATTTTATTGATTTTGTGAATAGATAATTGTAAATATATCATTCAACTTTATGTAGTACAATGGGTCTGGTAACTTGAACGTCCGGTTACCAGTGGGAGTCTCCAAGAGATCACTCCATTGATCACCTAGGTTTGCAATAATCTTATATCCTTTCTTCTCCAACTTCTTTCTATGATATGATTTGTAAAACACTGCCGTTTTACCGGAAAAAGATGAATCTCTGCAAAAACCAATTTTTGTTAATTTGAAAAAAAATATATAAAAATATTCATTGGCTTGGAATTAGAATGTTATTAATTCTTACTTGAGAATAAACTTCTCCCATGTATGATATCCAGCTTTCTTCAAATTGCTGGTTGTTGATTCTCTTTGCTCCTTTGTTCTTCCTGTTAAAAGTACAGCCTTTATGCCAAGTGACAATAACTTGTCGTACAACTCAAGACTTTCCGGCAATGCCGGCGCCACACCGCGGTCCACCCATTAATTAAACGACGTTGCGTTAAATGGCTGCACCCTGAAATTTAATTTACAAGAAGAAAAAAAAAAAAGTCATATTTGATTAATCTATGTAGGATGTGAAAAAAAAGGTATTTTACAACGACCTTATGCTGTTAGCAAAAAAGTCGTTACTGAAGGTTAGCTTTCTTGTAGTTTAATTACGTACCCAAATCCATGTTGAGCATAATAAGGTAGATTGGACAGTGTAGTCTCATCTATGTCAAAGATCCAAATGTCGTTGCCATCTTTGCTAAGATTGAGGCTCTTAGCATAAAGAAAAGCCTCATTAGCAACAACTGAGTCTTCCCTGTATTGTTGGCCTAACATGTAATGTCCTACATAGCTTTCACACTCCTTTGGAACTGTTTTCCAGTTAATAATGTTATGAGTTCAACACCAAGTTGCCCCAACTCGAGCAAGATATTCCCGGAATATGGTGGCCGCCGGAGCCAGATTTTTGCCGGAGAAGGTGGATTTGGTTGGCTATGTCAAAGGCTGAGCCTTGACAAGTTTTCAATATTGTGACAAGAAAGAATAGAGCTTGTAGCAAAATTTTGCAGGTTGAAGAACTTTGCTAATTTTTTGTCTCCTTGAATAGATTTGATCTGGTGTATATGGTTTCACAACTCTAAATTGTCACATTATACATTGTCATCGTCTCATTTTCTCATATATTCTTATTAATTAAATATATTATCACAGTTTTTCATAAAATAAATATAATTTTCAATATATAAATACATATATATTTATCGATAAAGTAGTTTCATGGATTACCATTGATAATATATAATATAAGCTTGATTTGAAATTCAATGAATATGAAATATATAATTAAGTGTTAATTGTTTTCGTCTATTTTATAACTTTACAGGTTATTATGGTATCATATTTTATTAATATGCATGGTTATCATGCAGGCAAATGTTAACTTTTACTCCATCTTATAAGCTAGAGCAAATTCCTCTTCATTTTATTAATCCCACATGTTTTACGGGCACGAGGAGAAAATTAGATTGCTTGCTTGATAGTCTTTTTGTAGTTAATGCTTATGACAAAGGAACATTTATAAATACAATCTATTTTTTGTCTAGCTGTCAAGTGTTGATTGAATTAAATTATGCATTTTTAAATTTAATTATATCTTCAATTTAATAAAAAACAAGCATAATTTTACTCTCTCTACGGCCTCTTAAAAAGTTTAGATTACATGAATTTGTTAAAAAAACACACATTAATCACTAGATCAATTCATTTAAATATAATTAAAATATGACAAACTCTAAAATATAATGTTTAATTGTCTTCTTATTCTACTCGTAAACATAAAATAAAAATGGTCATAACCAATACACATCATAAATTTTTCTATTTTGCATTAATTACTAAACTTGGTAAAATTTCTTGATTGAAAGTTATGATCAATTATAAGGAGGTTGCATAACATCTTGAATGGCCAATGAAGGGTTTGATACTATAAAGAGAACACAAGCATCTGGAAAAAAGCATACAACAAAGCTGCAGGCAGAACCAGTACAATAATTTTATTCAGTGACAACACAAGGACTCTTCAATTGCATCATATGGGAATGGAGTTCTGACAAGTCCTTTTTTTTTTTTTTTTTTTTTTCTATTTTTCCTCAAAGTGCTTAAATATCACATAATAAAGCAGATTAGAGAATGTAGTCTCATCTAGGTCAAAAACCCAAATGTGCTTCTTAGCAAGTTTGAGGCTTTTAACATATTCTTATTAAGCTGCTAGGGCTACAGCATTGCAATCTATATGGTATTGTCCACCAATAATGTAGTGTCCAATATAGTTTTCACATGCTTCTAGAATTTCTTTCCAATTTTAAATGTTGTCTGTCTCAATGGCCAACCGCCAACTGGGACAAGAAACACCGGGAATGTGGCCGGAGAAGGGACTGGATTTGGTGAGGGATCATTCTTTGGCAAGTTGCTAGATTAGTGGGAAAGAGGAGAAATTACAAGACTACTTTCATGTTTTGTGTTAGGGGATAAAGAACAATGTTTTTTAGATTTTTGATGAGCTCTCTTCCACATTTTTATTTATATTAGTTTTCCTACACACGCGTTGGTATTTATGATATATATAATATTTATCAATAATTAATATAAATATCAAGAAATTATTTTTTAAAATAATTTACTCATATAATAATTTTTTAAAAAATTTAAAAATAGAAGAAAAATTAATACAATAATATTATAATCATAAAAAACTATACTCTTAATATTTCTTTTCATTCATAATATTTTTTAAAAATAATTATAATAGTATAGTTATTTATAACTTATTCAATTAAAATATTGGAAAAATTCAATATTAATTATTATTGATATATAATTAGGTACTTATTAAAATAGAGAAAAATAAAAAATTAAAATAATAGTCTATTTGAAACAAAATAACAACTAAACATAACTATATAATCATACAAACTCATAAAGGGATAAAAGAAAATAAAAATTTTTGCCCTTAAAACTCTTGCGTGTAAATTACTCCTCTGTTGCATGGAATTATATACTCTTTACCTTCGGTCATTCAATAGCTTGTTTTGGAAACAATAAATTGAAGATAAACAGCGAAGTGTCAGTGGAAAAGAAGACACAAAATGGTTGATAAGTGATCCATTAACTTTAAAATGATGGAATGGTGACTCTTCAATGAAGGCCCCAGTGCTGCTGGCTGGCTCTTGTAATGTACAGTGGAAGAGGCTTTACTTTGTTCTCTGACATTGCATTGGATTCAGGCTCAGATGTTGCAGCAAATAAAATCCCATGTACTTGAAAATTGAAACATCTTCATGTCTTTGATTTAGGCTTTTAAAGAGGTTTTATTATAGTTAAAAGTAGGAAGCTGAAATGACACAGGATCAATCTCAGGACCATCTCGATTGAACAAAATAAAACATCCTCTCCTACTGATAGCAAAAAAAGGCTCAATTTTATTTTCATTGTTTGACAACAATCTCTTAGGACTGAACAGGAAAGTTGCATGTAGGCATAACCATCAAATTGAACAAATAATTTTTTCCTAATATATGATTCTTCCATTGAAAGCAAAGTTCCTTCAAAATTTTATTTTCAGGGATGACAACATGAGGACAGCTCTGCAGAGTTGGATGTTGGCATTCGATCAATGGTTATGGATAGGTTGATAAACAGATGGATTTCATTTTGCATGAAACTTGCTGCTAACAGATTCATAGCTGGGCACATTAATAACTGCCACAGGAAAAAGGATTAGAGGTCTCAATACTCAATGCTAACATTAGCAAATAACAAGATATCTCGAGGGAGAGTTGTAAATTACCATCTCCATATGATGCCATTGTCAATGGTGAGGAAATAATCTTCTGAGCAATTTTAGTGATATCATTCAAAGTGATAGCATCTACAACCTTCAAAAACTGCTCCACAGGTTTCCTGCAAAGGTTAGAGCGGCTAACGTCAAAGAATCTTATGTTCGTTTCAAGCGGATAAGATAACCATAAAGCAGGCAATGCTGTCATCTGTTCCTTTAACAAACAAATAACTGCAAAAAACAGAAGCACAAGATCTATCATAATATTGAGAACACTACTGCAAACTTCTTTTCATCAAATCTCGGAACATCATTGGGTAAGAAGCTCAACCAGTTCATGTACAAAAAGTTGTATATTAGAAAATTAAAACTCAGTTTCCTGAGATCTATGTGAGGTTATTAATTTGTAATACAAATCCAGTGTTGTTAATACATCAGCCGAGCTTAAATCAAGTTAACATAGTGTTTCCCGTGTAAAAATTAGCAGTAAAATGATATAAAGAAAATAGAATCTTAAGAAGATCCATGAAAATTAAGACAAAAGAATAGCAGGAAAAAGGTCCATCCTTCATTGCATACCTCTCTCCATAAGTCAAAATCTGCCTGCCAATATCCTCCGATGCAACCATCTGCAAAACAATAGTAAGTCCATAAAAACCAGGCCATCACCCAGAGAGAGCAGTATTCTGGTGATTTTCTAGTATGCTACTGTTACCTTTTTTCTTTCTTATTTTTATGGGGGTTGAGGAGGTAATTGTTAGGAAAGGATGACAGGCCACAGAGTAATAAAAATAATAATCCTATTTATCTGTGAGAGAGAAGAAGCATACTCTAGATTCCAGATTCATCAGAACTGCAGATTTTGTGGATTCTTTGGCACGATTAAGCTGTACCTGTGAAACTGCTCATGATGGTAAAAGAAAAAAAAATAGTTAGAGAGTGCTAGACATAAAATATATGCAGAGAGAATGTGAAGAGCAAGCGGGACACAAATAAAACCTTGTCCAGGGGATGCAATCGCAATCAGTTCTCCGGCAGCTACGTCTACAGCTTTTGACACAAAATCAGAGCTCTACATCCAAAAATTGAACATCATCAAGTTCAGGATAAAATAATAAATGGTGCTCATTAAAAAATAACTAACAGGTTAATCTTTGGGACAAACAATTAAGAGGAACAATGACTATTATGAAGGCCTCATACTAGGACAAGAAGACAATCAGACGGCTCCCAAAGCAACTTAATTTCAGAAGTTGCTTTTGAGTTTACTCAGCAAAAAAAAAAAATTTGCTTTTTGAGTTTACTATTCAGCAAAAAAGTTTTTTTTTTTAGAAAAAAGGATTCAGTTAACCTAAGGGAAAAATAAAAAGGTAGGATGCCAACCCTTATTCAACAAACGTTAGCAATTAAGATTATTGCTCAATAATCTATGAAGCGTTCCTTACAGTGCTGGCGAAAATGCCAAATAGTCCAGTATTATTGAAGATGCTGTTGAATGCAGAAAAGGATTGGATCTGTTGATACTCATTCAAGACGCGAAGATCTGGGTAGAAATGCACAAAACAAAAGCAAGGTTTAGACTTTAGAGTGAGGAAAGGTTCAGCATTATATTAACATCATAACTTCGAGCAATTAATCAAGACATGATATAGCTAAATATAGAGAAGGTCATTCCTTAATAAACAGATAATAATAAAATGCATGCAACAAATAACCATAACAATGATTGTCAACCCAAAAAAGCAGTAGGACCAAGAAAAACTTACATAGCCGTGAGTGCATCCCTTTTCCAGGCCCCCCTGCAGAGAATGAGCCACCTCCTCCCATAAGCATCTGCAGGAATCACAATTCTTGTTGCCAATTTTGTAGTAAACTTATTACATCTCTTTAAAATCCTAAAGATAAGGAAGCACCTGTAGAACGGTCAAGATGATAGCTTCTTTCTCATTATGCCAGCCACCCGGAACTTCAAAAGCAAGAGCAACATGTGCAATCTGAGCTCGCAAGAAATAAGATAGATAAAATATATAACTCTTTTACTTTTGGGAATGAAGGAGGTAAATAATCTACTAAGTGATTAGAGAACGATATTGAGAGAGAGAAATTAAATGATAATAAAAGATAAGTAACACACCCCTGAATCACCTTGACGACGAAAATCTCCTCCAACATAAACAGATTTAGGCTCTTGGGCTCGGGGAACACTTGGAAGGTCAGAGAGAAGCGGCTCAGCAATGGATAAAAGCTCTTCGTGTTCAACTCCAGATGCTGCAAGAACCATCCGAGGAGCAGTGTAATTTTCCTGAATTACCCACACCCCATAGCATTCAGAAAAGCACATGAAACGAAGACAAAAAAATATGAGAAAAAGAAAGAATAAGCGAAGTATGAAATACATCAATAACATGTTACAGAGAGATTCAGTATCCAAAAAGATAACAGGTCTTACAGTGACAAATTCCTCTAGAATGGTACCATCCAATCTGTTAATTGCTGATTCATGAGCAAGCAGAGGATTAGCCAATGCACCAGAATAACCCGCAGAGTGTACTGCCTCCAACAGTAAGCCTTGAGGATTATTAGAAATTTCTCCAAGCTCTGCTTTCACCTTTTGCAGCTGAATCAACATTGATTTGGATCAGCACAATTGGAACAGATAAATAACTTTAAGACAATAGACACCAAGCATGGTTCTGACTTATGAGAAACAATACACAGCACTGCAGAGGGTGTCAAAAATGGAATATTTTGTTACAGTCCATAAGTAACTCTTTTCATATTAAAAAGAAAAAGAGTTCCTCGCCAACTAAGTATGAAATCCAGTCATAACACTTGATGGCACTTAGTTTTTAAATTAGAACCCAGAATAATAGAGAGAGGTATCTAATTTCCAACATATAACATATAAAGGTAGAATTATCCCTTCTAAATTTCTAGATTATTCTTGAAAAACTGACTATTGTCTGATGTTACTTAAGGTAAAAAGAACCAAACAAAAATTTATAAATTTAAAACAGCAGAACCCTACATAACGAAACCACACATGCATAAACCACAAGACATGGAACAGCTTTTCCCTCTGACAATGGATGCTCGTCTTCAGCTGCTACTCAGCATTGAAAGAATTTAAGAGAAGAAAGTGCTAATAAAAATAAATTATTACCTCTTCATTGACTTCCCAATCCAAGAAGGCAGGGTTTCTTACAGAATCAACTAGCAATTCTACCATTTGTGGAACATACGTCTTTAGAGCGTCAAATGTGTAACCCATTTGCTCCTGAGAGGCTGAGGCTCCTAAGTTACCACCAATGGCTTCCACTTCCCTTACAATGCGAAAGTGACTCCGGTTTGTTGTGCTCTTGAAAGCCATTTTCTCTAGCAAGTGTGAAGCTCCAGATGACAATGGTGTCTCATAGATGGAACCACAATCAAGATATATCCCTATAGAGGCAGCAGGGTTCTAGTAACAAACCAAGACGCCAAAAATTAGCCAAAACAAAAAGTAACTTGAATAAATATTGAAATCTAAAATAAGAATGGTGTTAAATGAAACAAAACTATAAAAAGTTAGAAAAAATTGCACATACTGGCGATGTCTCTGAAGCTATTTTGACACCATTACGGAGGGTTGTAAATCTTGGTCTGGCTTGGTTCAACATGATCTGGTAGTGGAGCAGGCAGGTCAATCCCTGTAAGAGGAGTGTCCAAAGGAGGAAGAGAACTAGAACGCTCCCCTGTAAGCCAGCTAAAAAAACCTCCTGAGGTTGGCCTTGTAGCTACTGCACTTGAAGTAGCAAACCTAGTAGCTCCCAAATTTCCAACTCGGCCCTATTCACATGGTTTTTTTATATTCAAGATTTTCATTCCAAAAGTAATAGCCTTGCAGAAAAAAGTAATTCTACCAAATAGGTTCCTCATATGTGGTTAGAATTAGAAAACAGAATTCAAGAGGGAATCCTAAAACCGCATTCAACCCACATAGTAAACTTTGTGATAAAGTGAGCAGCATGAAAATTGAGACCCATAAGTTCATCTCTACCCCATTGCTCCGTTTCACAGACTACCAAAACATAGGGTAATCAGAAAATGAAGAGGATACATGCCTAATCTAAAAAGCACCAAGAGCATCTAATTGAGGCACACATAAAAAATACAATATTACCCAAATCGGTCATTTACGATTTGTATGCAGTCAATTATCATAATATCACAAAATGCCTATTTATCCTAAAACTCAGCGCCTACACAATCTTTGAACTAAAAGCTGATCTACCAGCCACCTATACAATCTTCCTCAAACCCCACCATTGTTTTTGCTCCCAAATGGATGAAAGTTTCTATCTTCGAATAAATTGCATTCCGTTAACCCAAAACAATTTTCGTTTAAGCTCAACTTTGTATGACTTCAAAAAGTTCATTTCTTTTTCTACACTTACGATTTATAAAGAAAGTTAGATTTTTTATGGACGAATTTTGGTACTGACCTTGAGGGACCGGATTCGTGAAGCTGTGGTTCTATACATGATCAGCTCAGTTGCAGTTAAGCCCTAAGCTTTGAGGTCACAGACACTGTATATTAAGGTATTCTGAGACAACGAAAGTGGCCACGGAAGTGAAGAGAGGCTTTTGATTCGGAGGAGTCTGCTATCGTTGAATCCCCTGCGGTATCCGTACGGTAAATGCTGGTGTTCACTATCATCTGGCCACGTCAGCTTCCTTAAATTTCATATATATATATATATTTTTGGGTAAAAATAAATTTGATATTTTACTTGCTGCATTCTCTAAATTTTCACCTAAATTAAAAACCATAGCTCTTTTTTTTTTTTTTTTCATATCCTTATTATTTATTTATTCATTAGTTTTGACAATAAAAATAACCATTTCTCATATACTTGGCTTTGATAATTTAACAAAGAGTTATCAAATAGTGTATGGCATCATTGCAGTTTATTTGGTAAAACAAAATTGTTTTCGCAGTAGAGAATTGACGGAGGGGAAGAAATCTCTCCATTATCGGAGTTTGATTTTTGACTAATTAAAATTAAATAAATTTAATCTTGTTTATAATAAGTTGATATTTATTAATATTAATAATGTTTTTACTAAACGTATATAAAGTAACTACTTTTTTATTATGCAATAATTGAATATATTTCAAAAATAATAAATCAATATCAATAAAACTCAAAAAATAGAAACTAAAATCATTGTCAAGCAAAAACCAATCCATTACATAATGATAAATGAAGAAACCATGAATTTTCTAAACCTACTCTACAAGTTATAGAAAAAGAGAAATAATTATGTCGAACTTCATATATATAATATATTAAGTCTCCAACCATGGCATATTAAATTGTATCTCAAATACTCGTATAGTTGGAATTTCCTTCAATGGTTGAGTCCAATTAAGGCCTCCATTTTGAGACACTATATTGTCAAAACCGAAAAGATCATACTACTTGATTCAATTCTAAAATGTCACGTGCCTATACAGTTTAAACGTAAAAATTATAATTACTTTCAAAACTAATATATAGATCATAAAATATTCAATCCAATTCTCATATGATTCATGAATATCCGACTCAAAAATCTAACTAGCAAGATTAGATCTAATATCCAACCAAATTGGTAGGGTATATATGTTTGTTGCAAAACTTATTTTGAATGTCTTAGGTAGAAAGGAAAAAAAAAAAAAAAAAAAAAAAACCTTAAATTGCAACAAGAATACTTATATTGTAGATTCATGCCCTTTAGAAGTTCTTGACATCAACCAGCTGTTACAAACTATGGTCAACATACGTGGAAGACAAATCCAAAACAAACAATTTACAAAACTTTCAAGTTACTAAATTCATATGTTGGCCACAATCTCAGTTGCAATTGATCAATTCCAAGTGGTGTAAGAAGTGAATAATATTTTTCACAATCCTTCAAGCTTAAAGGATAACTGCATTAAAGGCTAAAGCAAACATGTTGAACAAAATCAAAATCGCTGAATAGGCAGAAAATTAAAAAGAAAAAACAAAACCAAGAATGTATTTATTTATACATACCTCCCCATGAATCTTTAGGTAGGTTTAAGCTTAAGTTTTTAACTCTTTTCGACTTCCCGAGAAATTCTCTCAACCTTAGGTGCCACACAATATTTAGTTCCATGCCAAGTTTGATCAATATCCATTGACATGGAGCATGGAATGTGAATAACAAATGATCCATGTCTCTTTCATAACCTATATACTGAAATGAAAGTAAGTTTGGGGTAAAGATATTGGCTTCCGACATACTTTTCAAACTTAAGGAGGGAAGTTCTTTGAGACTAAAGCTTGATATGTTAAGCATCCATGATTCTCATAAGGCATCGATCACTTGTAGGTTGAAACTTTCAAGCACGGGCAATTTCGAAATAAAGTCATCCTCAAAACTACTACTGCTAGTGAGAAATTTACCAGATATGTCTAGGATTTTCAATTGTTGGCACCCAAGAGAGATTGAATGTAAGTGGATCAATGTACATGGGGAGAAACTCTTCCGTAAGAAGGGGTTTGTGTTTGCCACCATGAATGGATAAACTATGAAGATTTGGTGCAAAATCAATATCAACCCTTTTCAATCCACATTGCCAAACTTCCTTCATTGTCAATGTTTGAAGCTTAGATGTTTGTCTCAAAACAAAAGCACTGTTGAAACTCTTACAGGCATCGGTGTAAACATCTGTTATCCTAGGACAGTTGTCAATGAATTCCTAAATTGTTGCCTTGTCAATGACTACATTAGTGAGAGACAACTTTTTCAACAAGGGAGTTTCAAAGAATTATTTGAAGGAAGTTCGAATTTGCAGTCATTTAACTCTAGAATAATCAATGACTCAACAGCAAAGATTGTAGGAGGCAGATAATAGTACCTTCCATTTATCTGAACCATTCGCTTTGTTGCTATTTGATGGAAATTAAACTTATTGAGCTTTTGAGTTTCAACTCCTTGACATGTTAGTCTATGGCCCTTAATACCCATTTGTAAATATGATCATTGTCAAAGCTGAAATCAAATAGGGACATATTGAGTTTCTTCACAGACAGAGACATACCCTGTTTACAGAATTTTCCCAGGGTATGATCAACATATTTGATGAGTTCTTGTTCATTTGCAAACAATCTTTGATCAAATTTGAAACCCAAGTGTTTGAGGCCCATATTGATTGCCATCTCTTAGACAAAGTACTTGTTTTAACACCATCTTCCGTGGGTAAGAAAGATAGAATATGATGAATCAAACACTCAGGTAACTCTGAGATCTGATCTGCGTCTTTTTGTGTTGTAATGCTTCCTTTTCCACTCTCAAGAGATACCTTACTTGTCATCTTTGTGCCTTTATTTAAAATAATAATAATAATCAATGAAAAATCTTAAAACAATGAAAACAAAAATACAATATTAGAATTCGAAGCCATTAGAATACTTATCTCTATAAATGGATGACTGTTCTAATATTTATCCCAAATCCCAAAATATTAAGCAAGATGGTGGCATCAAGGGTCAATCACGTCTCGAACATCTTTACTCACAACGAAAAAAAAATATATGATTGATTGAATACTTTAACAATTTAAGAAGAATCCTATATTTATATATGTTTCAAAATACTCACTATTCAAGTACAAGTTTTGTGAGATATATTTATATTATAGTTAGCTAATTACTAATTTTATCTTATATGTAGAACAAGAAAATAAAATAAATAATAGATCCTAACCTACTACTTAGAATTAAATCAAAATAAGTAAAATTGACCCTCAACATAATCATGATCCGTAACTCAGTTGCTCATTTAATTTTAGTTGCCAACTCAGTTGAAAAAACTATGAATTGAAACTGTTATAATTTACCAATTCCAATTATTAGTTCAATTTACAAAAACGCCCAACTTGTTTAACCAGTTCCTTTTTACACAATTCAATGAATTCATTACAAAATTCAATGCTACTTTTTAACCCAAAGAATCATCTCTCTATACCATTCTAAAAACAGGAGACCTGTTATAATCTCCTATTTAATATTAACTATATTTATACGGTTAACTAACTAACCCAGAAGTACACACCTCACAAATCATATTTCTAGAAAAACTATAACTAAATTTAAAATATCTTTGTTAATAATTACTATAGTCTTAAAAAATATATCAAACATATTTAACTTATAAAAAAAAAAAAAAAAAAACCTAAGCACGCCTAATAGTGCGACGAGGCTAGTCATCCCATATGTCTAAGTTAAATTACTTCACAGCAACTCTGAACATTTTGAACTATATTAAACTATTAATAATTATAATATCCTCCAATATTGTACCAAGAAAATGATGAAAAGTATATATTAATTAATTTGGATGAGACTGATTCCCTCACAACTGGAGAGTTGCTTAACTTTGAGTGTTCCCAGTTTCATCCTCTTCTTCATCTTGTTCAGCGCTGTTAGGATCTCATCAATAGATCCTGGGAAGTTAAGCTTCAGCATATATACAAAGAAAGCAATTTTGCTACGGATAGGTTGGCCAACATGGGTGCTTCTTATGAGTTGGGCCTGGAGGTTTTTCAAAGACCTCCCATAGGTTTGTCTGAGATTTTGATGCAAGACCCCATGGGTTTTGCTAGACCTAGAAGTGTTTCTTGTTACCAAAAATCTCAACCTTTGCATCCTTCAAATAATGCCTCCAACATTTGAAGCGAAAATTCTCACAGCAACTTGGAATTTCTCTGTGCATGAGCATTTCACATTCTTTCAGAAAACTCTTTTTCAATGTAGTATAGCACAATAATGTTTCGGATGAGAAGGTTATTGTACGAGGAAGACAAATCTGAAACAAACCATTGAAAAAACCTTCATAATAACTTGTTCTTTATGTATAGTTTCAGTTCATCAATCTCACATAGAGATTGAAGTTGAAATTTTCTCAGCTCTTCACGGTTGAAGGAAACCTTGACATTCAAAATAAAAGAAGATTATTGTTAGAATACACAAATTTGATTAAATGATTACAGTAAATTTGATAGAGCTTGTAAATGAAATGATAATTTATCATGATAGAATTACACGAGACTGCTTAGTATGATCACTTCAGAAAAGTAAAAGTAAATTTGAAGTAACAACTGCAGGTATAAGTATATATTTTGTAAATGGTACTAACCTTTCCTTTCAAAACTATGCTTAAAACTTCAATTTGATTCGACCTTCCAAGAAACTTTGTCAACCTTAGAAACCAGAAGTTGTTCATCTGCTTGGGTTTAGAATCGATTTTGACAATCCATTGGCAGGAGGGAGCATGCATAGAGAATTTGGAAATTGTACATTGACAATCATATTGGAAAGAGACTAAGCTTGGGGTGTAAATCTCTGCTTCCTCTAAATTTGTTGAAGAAATTTTCAGTACTGCAAGACTATGACTCGTAATAACAAGCCTCAGCAAACTTGTGCAACTCATTATGTTTAAAATCTCAAGTACCGGCAAGTTACAGAAGAAGTCATGATCACCGGCCATGATTTTTCCGGTAATGCTATGATCCCCTAGGGTTAAAGCTTTCAATAGTTTAAATCCAACTGCTAAACTTGAAAGATTTGGTGCATCAACAAAAGCCATCTTCCATTCACTAGATGGATACATAATAATTCTGTCCACCATTTTCAATTTGTGAAGCTTAACAGCTTGTGCAGATATAGAAATACTTTCACCGTTACATTGATCAATAATGGCATCCATCAATAGAGGACAATTGTGGAATAATTCCTCAATTATAAATTTATTGGCAAGAACAAAATTGAGAGACAGATTTTCCAAAGAAGGAAGCTTTATAGAATTAGTATACCTTTGCCCTCTAAATTACAATGCCATAACTCAAGCACAGTCAATGAGTTTTGGAATCCAGGATTGTTTGAGGCATAGGCCAATGCCAAATAATGGGATATACCAAGCTTTCAATTTTCATTAGCCTGCAATTTTTTTCTATGGCTAATGCTATCCATTGGTTAATTGAAGCACATCTGAAACTGAAACCGTCAATTGACAAGTTGAATTTTTGTACAGATAAATTGTGTTTGCAAAATCTTTCCAAAGTAGAATCCTCATACTAGACGAACTCTTGTTCGCCGCGATAAGCGAAACGTGCATCGAATTTGAAATCAAAATTAGGGTATGTACCATATTGGTTGAATAAGTCAATATGTTTGTTAAGATTTTTTCTCATCTTACCTGGTCTTTAGGAGTCTATCTAGTTTGTTTTGACTTTCTGTTAATGTAATGGTCTATATAAAGAGACAATACTTGATTCAATAAACAGAACACAGAACAACAGTTCTTTCTTCTTCCTTTGCCTTACTATAAAGTTTTCTACTGACAACTTTGAACCTGTAACAGAAGCCCATAAAAATTGCCATCTCTTTGATAAGGGGCTAGTTTTACAACCACGTTTTGTTGGTAGGAAAGACATTATATGGTGAATGATAGAATCAGGCAAACTTGAGATCTGGTCTACTTTATTATAGGATGAAGTCTTTTTGGGTAATGAAATCACTGTCATCAATCTTGACGTAGCAAACAGGGAAAGGAAAAGATGAAGGGAGGGAAGAGAAGGAAGAGAAGGAAGAGAAGGGAAAGATATATAGAGAGAGAGTGAGAGGGGAATGAGAGAGATTGGAGAAAAGGAGAAATTTGTAATTGAAAATTTTAATTCTAATAAATTATTACTTATTAAATTTATTATTTTATATTTTAGAATAAAAAGACGTGAATAAATGAGATTAGCATGATTTTCTACTATAGTATTGGAGAATAATTTTTTGTTGAGTTGATTGTATTTAATCAATTTGAATCTCCTTTTTGAATTTGAATTTATTTGGAGAGGTTGCATGTGTAAAATTTCATAAATTTTTTAATAAATTAAAAAAAAAAAAACAATTTGAATAAAAATATATTGTCAAAAAAATAAAATCATTTCACTTAAGAGTTTATCTTTCTCATTAATTGATATTTAATTTATTTTAAGTATGAAAGTAAGGATCAAACTTGATCAATATATATGACTTAATTATATCACTTCAAAATCATTTCACCCAAAACTTGAAGGTTTTAAGTTAAACTCATAAGATTAAATTTTGACATCGCGTAGAACAATATCTTGTTCATTTGTAACAACAATAAAATTTTCTTTTAATTTGTGAGAAAATAATCTTAAAAAGAAAAAAAAAATACATGTTCTTTTCGAGAATGGAGAATTAAAAAAATCCTTTTGATTGCAATATGAAGCCTCTTATTGTAGCATGCCAATGTCATCATCAATTTAATTCACTAAAATTAAGGAAAACTTTAGTTTATTAATTTTATAATGGATGGTCCATGATATACTTTGCTCGTCATGCATTTGTCTCACCTTAGAGATAATTTTCTTTAACATGGTACGGTTAAGAAGCAAACATGAAACATGAGTCATAACTCATAAGCATGCGTTTGTATGTCATGCTTGAATAAGGCATGATAGGATGACTAGCTTTATAATTTATTTTTTTTGAAATTATGTCATAATCATCAAATAAGTCAAATTCCAAGTGTGTTTTTGTGTAGTCATAGAGAACAATAATTTCATCAATATATTTAAATTCAAGCAACTCTTAAAATTTTAATTTAATTTATTCTCAAGAATATTACTACCTATAAATGTGAATGTGCCATTTTTTATCCTAATTTATATAACATGTATTGTTTGAGAGTGCAAATATAAAGTCATAATTATATTTAGTATTTTGCTTAATCTACGAATCAAGGAAAAAAAAAATTAAAATAGTTTTTTTAAATAAAAATATTTATATTAAATATATCATATTACAATAAAACAAATCACGATTCAATAATATTATAACTCAATAAAACCACACTAAAATGAATAAACAATTTTAGAACCATATATTAGTCGATGGTGAAATCATTAATTACATCTTAGCACCTCCCTCTTACATAGGATTAAAATTTATCAATGTCATTAATATTTTATTATTTACATTTAGCAAAAACGAATTAATTAAGGTTTTAGAATTAATCTTAATAAATCACAAGAGCCAGGCATTCCTTTTGTATTAAATTCAATTATTAATATTTTCCCACTTTTTCATGTTGATTGGCTTTTCCTATCCAACAAAGGCGGAAGCTTTATGTGGCAGTGGTTTGCATTCATTGAAGAAACACTAAAAAATAAAATGATGATGACTATTACATTTGAAGAAAAAACTTTGGTAATCTAAATTTTGAATAAATTAACTAAACTCAAATTTTTTTCTTTGATATTTAATTAGATTATGAGAAATAATTATAAAAAATAAATTTCTTGATGGTGCACTACCCACTTTTTATAGATAAACAAATATATGCAAAAAGCAGGTGTATTTTTTTTGTCTTCGAATATAATTTTTCGTCCACCTATATATTTTTGTTGTCTACTTCACATCACTCTTCTTGATTAGTATTTGTAGTATTATATATAAATACTATTCTTTGGGTCAACCCATCTGGGTTTGGCGCCGCCCAATCAATCATCAAACGGCTATAAATATGTTGTCTTTTGGATACGCTGCTCTCACTACCATCACGCCCCATGGACTCTATTTCAAGTCCGAGGTTCCGATGCTTCGATCCCAGCAACTATTATGATTTGACACCCAGTCCCAGACATTATTACCCTGCCAGCTTCTCTCCAAAATCGAAATCTCATTCAACTGGGGATTCAGCAAAGGACAATAACCTTGAGCCCAAAATTACCACCGGAGATGCTGGTTATGTGCTTGAAGATGTTCCTCACTTATCTGACTACAGCCCCGAACTCCCTGTAACACACTCTTTCTCTGCTCATTTTAGTTTAGCAAAAGGGTATGTTTGGTTTCCGAGAAAAACAGTGGACATGAAAGAGTTATTGATTGTTGTGTGTGTATGGTCTATGGTGTGTATTATTGAACATTGTGGATATTTATTATATTGTTTTAATATGCAGACATACCCCAATCCATTGCAAGATAATCCTTCCTATTCAGTTGTTAAGTAAGTTGTTCTGTACATAAAAGTTTGATTCTTTCTTTAGTTTAGTGCAGTATATTTAGTAAAAATGTGGGAATTACCAAGATAAAATAATTTTGATGATTGGTGTACATGATGTTTTGTTTCACCAGGCAGTATTTTGTTAATTTGGATGACACAGTTGCTCAGCAAGTAAGTTACTTTTACTGGTTGTCCTTTTAGCTTTAGGCTGCTTATCCTACTAATCTTCTACATTCTTCCACAAACTAATTCCATTGATTCAGGGTTTAAACCTAGATTACAGTATGGCTGTTCAATGTTCTTTTTTTTGTTCCTCAAATGTCAGTATACAATTTTCCCTTAGGTGATTACTGTTTCCTATCTATAGATTGTTGTGCAGAAGAATAGTCCAAGAGGGACACATTTCAGGCGTGCTGGACCCCGTCAGAAGGTATTTGAGTTTTAATCTCACCCTCCCTGAAACACTTGTCTTTGAATCCATGTCAATTATAAGAACAAGTTTGATTAAATGTTCCTCAGGTATATTTTGAATCAGGAGGAAGTGTATGCTTGTATTGTGACATGCGGTGGTCTATGCCCTGGTCTGAATACTGTGATCAGAGAAATAGTATGTGGCCTATATCATATGTATGGTGTTCACAAAGTTATTGGGATAGAGGTAAGCACGTACATTAATCTACTTGTTAAAACTCCCTCTGGCTTTATTTAGGCCCTGGTAAAATATATTCCCATCATTTCTTATTTCTTTCAAACTGTTTTCAATCTCAAGAAAATCAATAGTTCGTTCTAGAATTTATCCCTTGAATCTGCTGTATTTTTTCTTTTAATTTAATGTTTCAATATAGATTTGAGAGTTGGATATTGTGAGAGTCTATTATTCAACAGTGGCATTAAGTTGTTTCTTTTTGTCCTTTTGAAAATGTAGGGGGGATACAGAGGATTTTATGCTCGAAATACAGTTACTTTAACACCAAAGGTTGTCAATGACATCCATAAACGTGGTGGAACCATCCTTGGGACATCACGAGGAGGCCATGATACCTCAAAGATTGTCGATAGCATTCAAGACCGGGGCATTAATCAGGTTTATTCCTGGCTTCTTAATAAGGACTCGAGTCTCTTGTCAGACATGATTTCATCTTATGACAAACATCCCCTGAATTATATTTCGTGTATCAGGTTTACATAATTGGAGGTGATGGAACACAGAAAGGGGCTTCTGTGATTTTTGAGGTAATTCATGGGATGTGCTCCTCATGCTGATGTAGTTTGCAGACAGCCAGACACATTGTTTCTATGTTGTTCTGGTTTCAGAAGCAGAAAATAATATTTGGCTATTTCCTTGCAGAAATGATCAATGAAGTTTAGTTGAAGTGTTAAATTGATATGAATGGAAGTCAAAAATACTTACTAAGACAGCGCTCTACTGTGCAGGAAATTAGAAGGCGTGGCCTCAAAGTTTCAGTGGCAGGAATTCCAAAAACCATTGATAATGATATTTCGGTATTCATCCATGCTCTAAAAAGTGACAATATTATTTGTCAGATACTCTGGATACTATGCTTCATATTGATTAATATTTGCACTATTTCTATTGACTATTACATATTTCGGTATTCATCCATGCTGATTCTCTAAAAAGTGACAAATTATTTGTCAGATACTTTGGATACAGTGCTTCATATTGATTTATATTTGCACTATTTCTATTGACTATTACATATTTCGGTATTCATCCATGCTGATTCTCTAAAAAGTGACAATATTATTTGTCAGATACTCTGGATACTATGCTTCATATTGAGTTATATTTACACTATTTCTATTGACTGTTATGTTTCATGTGTCTTAGGTTATAGATAAGTCATTCGGTTTCGACACTGCTGTCGAGGAGGCTCAACGAGCTATCAGTGCAGCCCATGTTGAAGCAGAAAGCTTTGAGAATTGCATTGGTCTTGTCAAGTTAATGGGCCGCTATAGTGGTAAACTTCATTCTTCTATATAATTTGCAATTTCAGGCCAGACTTTCCATGTGGGGTAGTTGATGTGAAACATGAGCTTGCAAGCTGCTTGATGTTCAAGTTATCTTTTTCAGCAATTCTCTTCCAGTTAGAGTTTTCTTATGATGTTAAAGTGTTTAGACTATTTTCATCTTGGTCATGTCCACCACAAAACTTCTGTTGCACCAGGGCCAGCCATGCATCAATTTTTCGCCACAAAGGCGTGATCATCTTTTGCTAATCCAAGTTGCTGGAAGGTCCAAGTAAGTTATATCAGGGCCTACCATCCATCAAACATGGTCTGCATGCAGTGAGCTTGCCAAAGAGCTCCTTTATGAATTTGATTGTGTGAGAACTTTGCTCATCCTTTTGGAGCACTAATACTGCAGTTATTTCTTAATCTTAACAAGCAATTTTCTTATGAAACTTTTACATTTTCCCACTTTCATGTGAATAAAGATTTTACCTCATTGAAAAGCTCATCTTGCATGGTATGTTAATAAATTTTTTGTTTCTTGGTTTTTGACAGGCCAAACAATTAATATAAAATTCATATTAATTTATTGTGTGTACTTTTCTTGGCTTACTGTTGAACAAATTAATTATGCAGGATTTATAGCAATGTATGCAACTCTTGCCAGCCGAGATGTTGACTGTTGCTTGATTCCAGAGTCACCCTTTTATCTTGAGGGGTCAGGTGGACTCTTTGAATTCATTGAGAAAAGACTCAAAGAAATTGGGCACATGGTTATTGTAATAGCTGAAGGTGCAGGACAAGAACTTCTTTCTGAAAGCATGTGTAACATGAATCAGCAGGATGCTTCTGGGAACAAGTTGCTCCTGGATATTGGTCTGTGGTTGTCCCAGAATATTAAGGTAAAAGTTATCGAATAATACTGCTGAGTTTGTATTAGATGCATCGCCCTTGCCTTTCCGCTGTGAGCTTGCATGCTTGACGTTTTAGAAGCTTGAAAATCCAAAACTTTCAAGAACGATAATCTTCTTGAAATTATCCAAGATAATATTACATGTGATTGTTCTCCATTTTGCTTCAGATATAAAGCCAGAGACATATTAAATTTTTTCCTCTTCCAAAGAAGTCCCCAAAGAAGTCCTTCTCTAGATGGTGACTAGGCTTCTTTCCTTTTGGCATCAACTTCCGAAATTTGAAAGTTTACTATGCATACAGCCAAGGGTCCAATGTATTAACGATGAAATTGTACTAGTTTTTTTTTTTTGTCTATTTACCTTACAGAATTCTGGTGTTTCTGTTGTAGGATCATTTCTCAAAACGTCAAAAGATCAAAATAAATCTCAAATACATAGGTGAGCTCTTTGGAAGGTTTCTTTGTGTTGGTTTTACTATTAAGCAAATGGCATGAGCAGTTCTTTCTCTTTAATCTTGTGTGGCAGATCCTACTTACATGATCCGCGCTGTTCCAAGCAATGCATCTGATAATGTCTCCTGCACCCTCCTAGCTCATAGTGCCATTCATGGTGCAATGGCCGGATACACAGGCTTCATTACTGGCCCTGTTAATGGTAGACATGCTTACATTCCATTCCATGTAAGTACTTGGATGATCACAGACAACTAGCTAAATGTTTCGAATACTTCAGGAAGGAAGCAAACACTCGGAGCTCTGCTTCCTACCTAGAATACACATAATTTAAAATGATTTACTTAAAGAAGTTCCAGTTTCCAGTGATGAAATTGAACTGTCCACTTAAGATAACCTGCTCAGTCTTCCTTCCCTTAAAAACACAGCTTGAGTATTATTCTGGATTTAAATAATGACATCATAAATGATATGAGCATTTATTCAGGTGGTCATCTAATATCGGAGTTCATACATCATGTGATAGATGAGTCCTTTCAGAGTTGAGAGGCAAAACCATTATATAATGCATCTGTAGCACCTATAATAGAAACTGTTATTGTTTTCCATTTCTTTTCCTTTTTTTTCCCTTTACAGATTGCCCTTCCTAAGCTACTCATATTTAGTTGTTTACTGAATCGGAATATTTCTTTTTATTGCCAGCGGGTTATTGAGAAACAGAAGAAGGTTGTGATAACTGACAGGATGTGGGCAAGGCTACTATCTTCAACCAATCAGCCAAGTTTCTTAAATCACAAAGATGTCATTGAAGACAAAATAGAGGAAGAAACAGAACAGTATTCAGTCAATGGTGAGAACCATTCAGAAGCAACCATTAATAAGCCAAGGACTAGCAGTGCAGGCAAACTTGAGAAGCTGGTTGGTTAGGCATTGTATTTATTTGCTTTTCTCTTCGTCTTCTGCACTTGGTTTCTTTTTGGTATATAGGTCAAAACAGCACCCTTTAACTGGTGTTGTTTTTTAAGGTTCTTCTTCTGTACTTATTATGAGCTATAAGGTGATCTTGTCAAGATTAGAAATCTCCATCATGTAAGGCCTGATTTTGCTATAATTTTATAGTTTTATGTTTTTTGCTGAAGCAAACTCTGTTTATAATCAACTAGCTCTGGCAATGCCCAGCAAAAGAGTATATGCTATTGAACAAATTTTTGTTAATAACTTTCAGTAACAAATTTGTATTTTGATGAAGTCACAAGATTTCTTGGTGTGTTTTTTAGATTTTTAATTAGATAAAATATGTGCTACTATTTGAAACAATTGCAGACTAAGTATGCATCAACAACTTCCCGCTAAGGATGGAGGAGACTGGAGGCCGGGACGATGATGACGGTCTTTTCTTTAAATTGCTTGTCATTGAGGTTCCACTCATTGGCAATGGTAGTTTAGATATGTATTTTAAGCCTTGGTTTCAAAAAGACTTGAGCATTGGCTATTTAGATTAGTGGGAAGCAAAATTTACAACCCAAACTTCCTATCATTTCAATGTCATGTCCAAGTATAGACATAAAATCCGAATTCTCAGTTCATGTTCATTCCCAAGTCATTCTTATTAAAAAAAAAAAAAATTGTTTAGAAAGTGCTAAAATATACGGAGAGAAAATTTGAGAGTTGATTTAATAAGTAAAATCTATACAACCTGTTCTAAGATTTCAAATGTAATCTCGTCTTCATATGAAAAAGTTAGATAAAGTATGTTTGTGAACATTGAAGTATCTCTAGCATTAATAAACTTTATTAATGAGAAAAACTTTGTACATCCTTCTAAAATTAAAATTAATAAAATACTTATATATATATATATATTATTTATTTATTTTTTCTATGGAAAATAGAATGCAAATAGTTCTTGTGTTTTTGAAAAAGCAATCAAAGGAACAAATACTCTCAAATTCAAGTTTTGATCAAACAAATTTACAAAGTGTGGAATTTAACTTTTAGGGAGAGAAGACTCACATCTTCCTTCTATTCTTGAAGAAAACAGGAAAGAATCATAACCCATACTTAAAATGAAATAGATAGTTTGGTCAACAAGAAACCACTGTCCCATTAGGCTGTCTCATTCTATTTCCATTTGAAAGAGAGAAATCCTAAATCCCAACAAAGAAAAGCAAAAAAAGTTGAGGAATGAAGGAAAAAAGAGATAGATAAGCGTTTAATTAGGGTATCCATTAATTTCATACCATAAATGATCTAAAATTAAACTACTTGATTATCTTATATCCCCTTTGCACACGTATTCTTTTCCATTGCCTTCTCAACATGGAACCAGAATTTTCTTTCTTACCCAATTTCTTCACAATTTTGGCACATCCATGTTTTCTCTCTCTACAGACCCACTTTTGCATATCACGTTCTCCATGAAGACAAAATCAGTGGCCACTGTTTTTTTGTTAAAGACAAAGTTTTTCCATTTTTTTTAAGTTTGTGCAATTCAAACCAAACTGTAGTTTCTGCCTCTGAGAGGGACAAGCAGATACACCTTTAAATTGATACCAGAAGCCATTATCAAAAACTTTATTTTTCAGTTCAGCCTCATTGATTCGATACGTTTGACAAATCTCTATAATGGTAAGCTCCTTTCTCTTTCTAGTACAAGCTCAAAACAGAAAAAGTTTTTTTTTTCTGCTCAAGTTTTTTGCTTTTGGGTTTAAGGTATTTGTGATATTTTATTAACCTTGGTTTAGCATAATTTGAATTGGGCTTTGCTTATTTCTCATGTTTGTTTGTTTTGCTATTGCTTAAATTAGATATGGGTGATTTGAGCTTTCATGGGGCATGAGACGAAGGATGATGGAGAGGACCAATGATCTCTCTTTCTCTCTTTGTGAGTTGATTGAACAGAAATTTCTGGTTTTTAAATATGATGATAGTTAGAGAGAGGAGGGATATAAAGCCTTTTCTGTTGAAATTTGGGTTGGCTTTAGCTCTCTCTTTTGGCGGAATTTGCCTACACTTACCTCATAACCAGAAGGAACCAACCTTCCCCAAGCTCATCAGGTATGTATTAACCTTTTGCAAGTAATTGTTTTGATTTTTCAATCAACATGATCCTTAATACATGCTTTGATTGTGTTATGTGCATAGATTTTGGTAATGAAGATAATAAAGGAGTAGGAAGAGGTCAATATAAAGATGGTCTTCACTCCATAAAGAAAATATCTAGTTCTTGCAACATCGTTTCAATTGCAGCAGAAACCTATGTAAGTTTACTAATCTGATTATATGGAAGTATATCCATGAGAAGTGTTACGTTTCTTTATCAATTCTTTTCATGCTTAACTGCTGATATTTGGAAACCTTTTATGAACTTCATAGAACTTCGTTAAACATGCTGCTCTTAATATGCTGAGAACTTAGAAGACAAGAAAGTATCCTTGCAAATTGCAGCTTTCTGACTCAATTCTTACTTTGTGAACTTTCTTTGTTCTTAATATTTGTTTCATTTATATCTCTGTCATGACAAAGGAATATGTAGGTTTTGTACCTTGCTCATACTGGTTTTTATGATACCCCTACCTAATTAGCCACTTCAGGGCACCTAGTGTAACACTAGGAAATTTCCAAATAGTACTTAGAATTTCATGGATTCAATCACGGTAGATTTCATACAAGTGCAATGAGTATGACCAGATCTGTTTTGCAGGAAGAAAATTACATTCATAAGAAGACAGTTGAAAATTCCCCCGTGGGTAAGAACGGTAAACATAATGGAGACAAAGGTGGGTTCCTTTTGCCCGAGTTTACTGATTGTGAAGGAATTGAATTTTGGAGCAACCAATGGTGGGAATTCTTCCAAGAAAGATGTAAAAACACCCAGGTTAAATGAAGGTGCTCCGAGAGCATATGTTAGTCCAGAAAAAGATGATTACGAGCAAGAGATCAAACATCTGAAGAACATGGTTAGAATGCTTGAAGAAAGGGAGAAAAATCTTGAGGTTCAACTACTCAAGTACTATGGTCCTAAAGAGCAAGAAACAGCTGTGATGGAGCTCCAAAATCAATTGGAGATAAACCATATGGAGGCCAAGCTATTCACTCTCAAGACCGAGTCTTTACAGTCTGAGAATCGGAGATTAAAGGCACAGGTATCTGATCATGAAAAGATGGTGACTGAACTTGAAGCTGCAAAAGCAAAGGTCAAACTGCTCAAGAAGAAACTTAGGTATGAAGCTGAAGAGAACAGGGGACATATTTTAACCCTCAAACACAGAGTTGCAGAATTGCGAGACCATGACCAAAACCATGCTGCTTGTGATCCAAATATTCAATTAAAGCTGAAAAGACTTGAGGATATTGAGAGTGAGGCAGAGCAATTGAGGAAATCCCATCTGAGATTGGAAACAGAAAACTCTGACTTAGCTCGAAGATTAGAGTGCACTCAAATCCTTGCAAATTCTGTTTTGGAAGACCACGAGGTAGTAAGGTTACAGTCATACTATTCTTCTGTGAAAAATTGTTGTTTGAATATTGTAAACTTTTTCATTTACCAGTTAGGGGATAAAACTTTACCTTCTGTTTTCCTTTGCTGGCAGATGCATTGAAGCAAGAGAGTGATCGTCTCAGACAAGAGAATGCAAGTTTGTTGAAAGAAAATGAGCAATTACAAGCTGATCGATGTTCAGATGCAGAAGAGTTAGTGTATCTCCGATGGATAAATGCTTGCTTACGGCATGAACTGCGAAATTATCAGACTCCACCTGGTAAAACAATGGCAAGGGACCTAAGCAAAACATTAAGCCCCAAGTCTGCGAAGAAAGCGAAGCAGCTTATACTTGAATATGCAATACTGAAGGGATAGGGGAAATGGGGGACAACATTATGGATTTTGATTCTGACCAATGGTCCTCATCTCACGATGCTTCTTTCCTAACAGACTCTGGAGAGTATGATGATTCTTCTGTTGATAATTCATCTTCCACCAAAACCAATACCTCAATCACGGCCAAGTTTTTTCACAAGCTTAGGAGACTGTTGCAAGCCAAAGAAAGTCACCATCATAACCAGGTTTTTTAAGGAGAAAAAACAAGATCCTTAGGAGATCCTATTTCCCCACGTGTCAGTTTTAGTATTTCAACTGGAAATGATGCTGGAGCTGAGAGCCACAGGAGTGAAATTGCAGATCAGACCACACCTTGAAGTTCTTTTGATTTGAGGAGTCTAAAGGAAGTAAGACATCAAGGAAACAGATAGTGGTCAGGGAAAAAAGTGATTTGAGAAGCTCATATGAGAAGAGAGATATTTTCAGAAGGGGAGGTTCCAAAGATTTCAGAAATCGTCTTCATCTGTCCCCTGATTCCACAAGAGAAATCTGAGTTGGTAAAATGTGCAGAAGCTTTAAAGGATTCTTGAGCAAGTGCAACACCATTGTTGTGAAGAAACTAATAATTTTTTAGTTCACTTTGACTTACAGCAATACTCAAGATTTATTCACTCAACCTCAAATTTAGTTGGATGTCACTGAAGTGACTCTTACTCCATCACCTGTGTAAATATTAGATTAGCAGGCACATAATCCATGGCCATGTACCATATCAGTAGTCAGAAACTAATCTTTGCAAGACTTGGTATTTACGCAATTTTGATCATTGAACCCGTAGTGTTAATGAGTACCAATTTGGTTCATTCAATGATTCATTGCTTAGGTTCTTTAATTTTCAAGGACCTTAAACCTTTTAAATTGTTGATCTTAAACTAACTGCATAGGTCCTCTGTTTGCTATTTTTGATTCATATTTGTTATTAGTCATAACGACTATTAGCTAATTTTACAGCATAATGTGGTACTACTGGTTCTGCTGGTTGTTTGTTTTGTAACCAAGAATGGGAATGTATTATGTATTATGTTCCCTCTTGTATTTGTCTCTTGCATGTGTTTCTCTTTAAAATGGGAAAAAATAAAACAGATAATGAGTGCAGATAGTGATGTAATTCCATCTTAACAAGAGGAGAACAAACTCAAACCAGTACATTTCCAAACCAATTGCCAAACCAATTGATCTATGAAAACTCTCAAATTACATAATAAAAAGTTTTTGAAGAAAGAATAACTATCCTAGGTGACATAATTACTAGTACAAACTTTTACGTTGCTTCCATGGATGTAAATGATTTGGTGATACAGTATAAAACATTAGACAGGAGTAAAAATAGCAATCGTCCCTCTCAGAGAAGGGCTAAGCCTTGGAAAATTAATGCATCAGCTAGAACTTGATTAGCAGCTTCTGAAGGATGTACACTGTCCCAAAACACATACTGAGTTGCATTACGGCAAGTTCCTGGTGAATGTGGATTGCACAAGAATGATGTTGTCTCTACTGTCCCTGTACCACAGCAACCTTTCCCGGCTTCCACAAATCCTATTGAAGTTAATAGGAAAAAAGAAGAAATATTATTCATATTTCAGTAAGAGTAATATGATAATTTCAAGTTAGTTTAATCAAATCTATTATGTATACCAAATTTGGAGGGAGATTGAACTAGGTCATAGAGAGGCTTGTAAATGTCAAAAATAACAAGCCTAAGTCCAGGAAGTTGCTTTTGGAGATTCACCGCAGCTGAGTTGATCTTTTTGTTAAATCCTTGAGCATCATTGTTGATCCTTGAAACACAACCTTTCTGTAGAAACCCAAATAAAGTTCTTGCAGCAGGCAGGCAACCCAATGGTGGCAGTGAGGTCACACCAATTTTTCTGGCTCCCAAGCCATACAAGTCCTGTTTGTCAAGCAAAACAGCCAACCCATTAATATTAACCTATTTTTATAATGCTGGTGCCTTAAAGTTTTTCAACTAAATATAATGCTTGTAATGCTTGTGCCTTAAAGTTTTCCAACTATGTATATATATATATATTGTTGATTGTTTCAGTAATACCTTAATAAAGTTGGAGAATACACCAACAAGAATTGAGGAATACTGATCAGGTGTGTAGACTTTGTTGAGTATTGGATTAACATAGTAATTCTGAAGAAAGTCACTGTTACCAGCACTCAATAAATACAATGCATCCTTGACAATTGATGCTGCTTTCTTACTACCAGCTACCTTGGCCAGCTTGGTTTTGTATTCCTTGTAATAACTTAATTGCTGAGACAAAGGGATGGCTTGCTGCAAGAAAGTTTTTTCGACATTCAGATATAGAAAGAATATATAAAATAGTGAAGAGTAATTAATCTAAAATCTTAATCTTACACTCAAGATGGCTGCTTTATCATCATAGCCAGAGGCACCTGAAGCAAAATTTGCTCCAATAAGAAGGTTCTTCCCTGATGCTTAGCGGGCTAAGATAGGCAGGTGCAAATGTCTTGAAGCCCAAGGTTTCAGCTGCAAAAGGAAATTTTCAGAAAAAGAAACTTATATATGCATATCAAAACTGGCAGTTCATATATGCAGCAAGTTTACCAGTAATGTCAGTAGCTAATTTCCCATTGCAGAACCTTCCAGTTGGCTGATGATTGACAAAGTCTCTTCCATAAGGAGGGAAGTTACACTTGAAGAGAGTTGGCAGATAATCATTGTTCCCCACATCTACAGCAGAGTCACCAAATGTTATGACTGCAGGCACCAGAGTCTCTTGTGCATTTCCACAGCTTAAAATTGCAAATGCTGAAAACAGAACAAGTACTTTGCTGATATTGGTATTCATCTTTATCTAACAAAATTCGTTTCTTTGTTTTTTGAGGCATTCTGCACTGAATTAGACCTTATAAAGCAGTGAAAATTGACCCAATTGAAAATTTGTATTGAAGAAGGAAGATGGAAGTTGAGGGTGGCCAATAATTAAGCTTTTTAAGTAGATACATTTGCATTTATAGCAAGTTCCAGCTTATGCTTCCATATTTTTCTCTTTGTTCTTCATTTATCATTTATTTATAACAACCATATTAAAGACTATAAAACTAAGCAATTTTTTTTTCTTTCTGTAACTACTGTGGGTAAGGTAGTTGGGATTGTATTATCTGTATGATATGGTGGTATTATTAGTTTAAGCCACGAGAAAGTTGCATGTGCTGGAGTTATTTCGGTCGTTGAAGAAATGGCTGACTGGTGGCGACATGTTGAGCATATATAATGTGACTATGTACCAAACTTAAGATTGAAGTGGAATACACAACCATATATGGAAAGTTATTAAATGAAAAACATTATGTCGAAATGCTAAACATAACAAGATTTTCAATTAGAGATCTTAATTTCAAATCCGAAGTACAAAAGTATGGAATTTAAGAGAAAATAAATAGTTTATCTCCTGTCGTGTAACAAAATATCTGAACCTTTATCAATGAACTGACAAATTTGTTGATAGTGATCACCACAAATTTGGGCTTATCTAAATTGCAGATAGTTACTCACCCAAAAAAGAAAAGTCTTTTCGTTGTTTTGATAAGAAAAACAAGTTTAGGAGTTTGAAGTTAGTTTATTTATGCCATGTCTAGTCTTAAATACGATGCATAACCAATAGATAATACATGATAATAATTAGGATCTCAAGAGTAAAATCTTGCTACAAAGGTCATCAATAGGGTTGGCAAAAAATTGGTGAGAAAAATTTTGTTTCGAATTTCAAACACTTACTTTAATGTTATGACAAAGTAAATAGGCTTCACATTCAAAGAAGGTGCAATGTCGACTATCACTTCTGAAACTGGAATAACAACTTGTTAAGTCCGTTGGTGTCTAAGCTTTACTGTTTAGGTTTCTGGGTATACGTTTAGTCTCGAGAAGGTTCACGTTAAGTCGATACTCGGATAAACCTGTAAGAGATGAAGTCCCTCAAATGGATAAGTCAGAGCCCGTTTTGTGAGATATTTTTTAAGTTCTGAAATATATCTTATTCTTTCTATATATAGGTGTTCTAACCAAATAATGGGTTGTCATGTGTCATGTCGTAGCGGAATTGCCACTATTGTGGTACAAGGACACATGGTCTCATGCTACCGTACTAGAGGTAATGGCCGGGGTGAGCGTCCGTTTACTAAGGGTCATGGCTGAGGTGAACGTTCGTATTGGAGGTAATGCCTGAGGTGGACATCCGTACTGACAATAGTGGCTGATGTGGCCGTCAGTATTGGGTGGTACAAGGCCGTACTAACACAACCCCTTCAATTTCTGATTCAACTGGGATCTTCTTGTCAAATAGCACATAATCAATGCTATTTTATGTTTGATCAAAAAAGGCAGATGATCAGCAAATATGAAAGCAACCTGGCCTCTACCTTGTTTTTTTTTCTCTCTTGAGATTCTTTATTCATCCTTTACTCCATTATTATCAACGAAAAAAAAAAGTCAATAATTGATCGGTTACTTTGTTGAAGAAAGACAAAAGAAATTCATAGAAATTCAAAATCCAACGATTCTTTAATATTAGTAAACGTTTTTCTTTGTGGTTTTGTTTTTTTTTTGGCCATTTTCTTTGTGGTTGATTCTTCAACAATCAGAAAGAGAAAAAGCAAACGTTGAAAAGAATAATAAGTAAAAACAAGACATTGCAGTACAAGTTAATGGGAGTAGGTTCGCTGTGGGTCTTTCCCATTATCTCTTTTTTTTTTTTTTTTTTTTTTTTTTTTCCTTTTCCTTTTTATCTTTATCTTCTTATTTTAGTAGGAGCAGGTGAGATAGAGTATCTGCCATTTTCAAATTTTCTTGGTCGTCGCCCGTGTCTCCTTCCCATTCAATTTGATGAGTTGTTTGTAAGTTCTTGCTAGAGATCAATGTCTTAAAAAGTTTTCTTTGATTTTCAACCAGCATTAACCATGAATGTGGTTCTTTTACTGATCAAATGAATCTTTGTTAAAACTGAAAACAAAAAGTAGTTTTTGAAATTTCAACCAGTAACCATGAACTAAACTTCCTTCTTTATAAAATGGAATCACCTAAACCATGTTTAACAAATTGAAGCTTAAAGTCACATAATCAAGTCCACAAAGCCGAAAAATTGCTGAGTTGGTTGGCTTGCCAAGGGCAGGAAACTTCAAGCTGGGCTTCAATTAGTGACCTTAAACATTCATGCAGGAGAATAAAAACACATCTTTCAATTTAAGGAATAGCAGAATCAAGTATGTGAATGGTGTTTTCAGCCATAAACAACCCCTCTTTTTCCCTCTGTGATAACAAGTAATTAGACCAATAGCCAAGTCCTGAAACTTCTGACAGATTTTCTTCCCCTCTGTTTCTATGGAATCAAGAGTTTTGTAATTTTATAATTATGAAAAATTACAAGCAATCTTCATGGGTTTATTATTACCTGCTTATAAATTAGTTAGTAGCTGACTACTCGGGAAAAGGAAGCCATGTGCTTAACATGTATTTATAATACACTTCCATTGCATGTATTGATAATGATCATCAATGAAAGACATACGTACTTCAATGTCTGCTAGTAAAGAATGCATTACAATTACAAACATATTGCCAATACGTTGCAGTGGAACATAAATATAGATTTATAACCCCACCAAGACATTTCAACCTATAAAAATGGCTTAGAGGACAAACGATTGTAACTTACTACCTTGCAGAGACCTCACTGATTTGTGATTCAAGCTGCAAAGAATTCATTCCACCATTTTGATCATGAGCCATCTCCAACGCCAAACATTCCTTGAGTTCTGTCAAAACATAACTCATGTCTTGTCTTTGGATTGCAGCTGGTGGAATGCATGCCAATGCTGTCTCCACAATTTTCCATGCAGTATTTGGACTGAATTCTCGTTGTAACCTTGGATGAACAACATTTTGGATGTCCCCATTTTTAATTATAGGAGTTACCCAATTGAGTATGTGATGATTGTTCTCAGCCTCAGCTTCTCGTGATCTTAATGCAGGTTGACCAGTAATAAGCTCATGCAGAATTATCCCAAAGCTATAAACATCACTTTTCTTATTAAGGTTTCCAGATGAAAGATATCTGTGAGGAAAACAAAATAATAAGGTCATTAAGAGATAGTTGTAAATATTTTGATACGCATCCTTCCCTCCATTAAATAAAGGTTCAAAATTATTGCTTTTTTGAATTCTAGAGTGGTATCAAAACTCAGTTTTTTTGTTTAATTCAATAAAATGATAAACCATTTTCACATTGTACACGGGCTGATATTAGCCAAAAAAACAAGAGATGAGCCTGTCTAGCAATCATTTAAAGCAAAAAATATATTAAAATGAGACTTTCCAAAGTTAATATTGCTATTTGCTGCTGCTTTCACTGAACTGAATTTAAATTAGTGATACTATATTACAACTTAGTCTGGATCAAGGTACCCTGGTGTCCCAGCAGGATTAGTTGAGATGTAAGAGTCTTTATCATTTGCAAAAGCTCTTGAAAGCCCAAAATCAGAAATCTTTGCTCGCATGTTTTCATCTAATAAAATGTTTGTACTCTTCATATTTCTGTGAATTATTGGTGGCTTACCGCTATTATGAAGATATTCCAACCCTGTCACTCAAAAATGCAATTAGATACTAAATCTAGCAGCCTCATAAAGAGAAAACATGTTTAGTAACATTCTTGCATACCATATGCTGCATCTACTGCAATTTGAACTCTCTTATTCTACGGCAAAACATTTGGGTTTCTTGCTGCAAATAATATATATGAATTGATCCTTTCAGTTAGGCTCTTCCCCAAGCAAAAAAAAGGTACCATGTTTGAGCAATTATGCAAAAATAAATTAGTGTTCGATGGAGCAGATTCTTGTGAAAATGACATACTATGTTTAATTAATAGAATAGTGTATTAATGAGTGATCCTTGGAAGATAACTCAGAACCTCAGATAACATTCAGGTTTCAAATGTGATCTACATTCAATTAGAATTTCCCTTCAAGAAATTAGACTTTGTAATTAGTATGTCTATTTATATAAATTAAGTAAGCAACAAAGTACATGTAAACACAAGATCGTCAAACATGAAAATTGCTGATGAAGATTTCCATTAGTCATATATTCATAATTCAATGCCTTGGTATCACCTTCATCACAGTATCCAATAAGAGAAACCAAGTTCCTATGATGAACAATCATTAATAGTTGTGCCTGCACTTAAATTCATCTCTGTTACAAACGTAATAAAAATTATGTTTCCTCGCCTACTATAATTCATGTACTGTGAAAATCTCAACTATATTAACAGACTAATTAATTACAGTGACAAACCTCAGAACGAAATTCCTTATGGCCTTGAATTGATGATGAAGAAAGCAACTTAACAGCGACTTGAGTATCATCTTGTAGACTGCCAAGGTAAACCTTTCCAAATCCTCCTTCCCCGATAATAGTTTTGAAGTTATCAGTAATACTAAGAACCTCAGAGTAAGTAAATGCTTGATTTTTTGATTTCAGTGAATCTGCCTTCATAGATTTGGTGGTCATCACTACACCATAAAAGAATGTCGGAATTGAGTCAAGCATAAACGTGGAGTTGAGATTTTTGCTTCACATGAAAAGGCAAAGAGTATGTAGGTTAAGTTTTGGTTAAAAGGAGAAAGTAGCTTAATGCCTGAGTCTCAGTTATAATTAATTGTATTGAACACTCTCTCTTTTCTTTTCTTATTTGAATATGGCAAAGACACCACAAAACCAGCTATGGACTTGTTATCATTCTTGGAAACAGCTTGCACCCAAAGTCTTTATGTTACTGGCTTTTCTGTCACCATAGACAACGATATGTACACACACATACGTGCAAGAGATAGCAATAATGGTAATTCATATAACACTCAACATATCAATCTTCTAGCACTAAAAGCAACCAAATGTTCAAAAGAGGAACAGTGTTCTAAGTTCTAACCCACAAATAAAATATTGAGTCATGAAACCAGGACAAAAAATAAAGATTGAATATACCTCCTCCTCCTCTACTTTTGAGTTTCCAAATCACCAAAGATCCCAAGATTAATAGCATAAGGCCTCCAATAGATGCAAAAAGTGGAACCACAAACTTTCGTTTTCTGGTTGATCCTTTCGATCCAAGACCAAGATTTTCATCCAATCTGAAAAAGAGAAAAAGAAAAACATAACTTGGTCAAATTTCATGGTATTATTGGTTATTAAGAGATCTAAGATCTTTATATCACATATTGAATTACATATGAGTATATGATAAATAATTCTGTGGTCAAATTCCATAGTATTATTGGTTATGAACTTATGATAGAAATGAAGATGAAGGAAATATAAGACTGCATATTTTCTCATTCTAAACTGAAGTAGAAGCCATTGTGTGTGCAGCTAAAATGGTCAGAAATTGACAAGGAAACTATAGCTAAGGGGACTGAATGCTAAAGTTGAATCAATTGATGAATGGATAAACTGGAATTGGACATCAACGATGTTAGAGATTTCTGGCTTGATGCACAGATATATATATGATGTGATAATAGTACAATTGCTTGATTTATGCCCACGATCTTATTCTAGTTACATAAATCCCATTCACTGTATATTTATGAAAAGAAAAAAGAAAAAAAAAAAAGGAATCATGTATTGACAGATTAATATTGGTTCATTCATTCGTAACAGAAGATTTACAAACCTTAATAGAAAAGTTTGATTCGATTTTTTCAGAAGAGCTTGTGGAACTGGTCCTGTGAGTCGGTTACCTGTCAAATTACTGCAAGGACATTCAAAATAGGATGCTATGACTAAAGGTGCTATGGTGATGTTAAATCCAAATAACTTACAGCTTTTTCAACTTTAGCAGTTCCCCTAGAAATTGTGGCTGCTATCCGGTTAATTCATTGTATGACAAGTAAGATTTAATCAGTTAAATTAAGTATAGATGGATAGAATGCAGAAGTTGGAACCTATCAATTAACCTATAAGCACCCCATTTTGCTGCTTGTGTCTCAACAAGGCTGCATGTATTCAACTACATGTATGAACTTGGAATAAAATTCTCTCATAAAATTTTTAACTTACAAGGACTCCAATTCCGTGAGTTTGGATTATGAAGAAGATATCTCCCCTGTCAAGTTGCTTGAGCTTAGATCCCTGCTTGAAATTCATCAATGATCAACCATCAAAGTGAAGTTCAGCTACCTATTTATAAAAACCTTCAAATGTTTTAAGAGAGCCTGAAAGCACTCACACTGAGATGATCCTTGTACTGCTACCATTGCTACAACTCAAACTATTCCACACAAGAAAATTTGGAAGACAAGGATCCCCTTGCCAATCGATTCTAGAGATTCCACATACATCTTTGATTTCCAAGATAGCATCAACTATTGTTTCCAAAAATGATCAACAGAAATGTAGAGTTCAGTTTTTAATTGAACATTACAAAAAACAAATGGTGAGAATTATATTAATCTATAGAAGTATCCACGATAATGTCACAAAACCATACCATCTCTTGTATCTGTTGGTAGAATTGGTTGAGGTATTACTCCATAAATCTCAAAGGCGTTGAGGATTGGGGGAGGTCAGACCCTGCTGCTGGACTAATGTTAAAACGATCATAACCTCGAGTAGTGAAATTGGTAAATACTGTGAGCGGCTTCAAAAGTTTGTGTCACTAAAATTTTAAAAAACAGGAGGCTAATAACAGAAGTGGCCATATTAAAAGAAAAAAAACATTCACATAAAAAGAAAAAAACATAAAAGTACGAAACTAGATGCTGCACTGCACGTGGATAAAGTACGAAATGTGATTAAAATGTTCCACCGATTATCTGAATGATTGGCATCGATTTTCTCGTGGATATATTGTCTAGTTCTTGGAGCTACTAGTGTCAAGTTACCACGTAGTACCATTATTGTCTAAGATCCTGATTTAAATCGTAGAATCGTAGGATCCTACGTACAGAAACGAGTTCTAAAAATCGTAGACTATCAAAAAATCAAGTTCTTAAGATCGCGAGTTAGGTTCCGATCCTAACGATTCGCCTCAGCCTCTCCCTTTGTCAGACCAGCATCATCCTCGCGAGAACTTCTATGGTGCTGCAGGGATTTTCTTTCTCTTGCATTTACCAAAGCTTGCAAGATTCTCTCCCTCTCGCTTTCATGGCTTTCGTTCTTTCTCTTTTTTTCTTTCTTGGTACAGACTTTTTTTTCTAGCGAGAACTTCTATGCGAGAACTTGTATGTTTTATAATCTCTCTTTCTTTTAACAAAAATCTGATTTTACATATATATAATCATCCATTATGATGAGTGGACGAAATGCCAAAACCAACTTCCAAATACCCAAACTTCAAACCAAAGAATCAGAGGCTGTCATTGTTGGCAAGTTTTTTTCTATCATGCTGATGCTCCAGTTCTGAATAGCTGAGAGTAGGGTGGCTTTTGAACCAAATAATTCGCATTCAAATTAAACTAAAAAAAGAAAAGAGAGTTATCTAAATTGCAGAGAGTTACTCACCCAAAAAAGGAAAGTCTTTTCCTTGTTTTGATAAGAAAAACAAGTTTTAGAGTTTGAATTTAGTTTATTTATGTCTTGCCTAGTCTTAAATATGATGCAGTACCAACTGAAAGGGTTAATCTCATTATGCTTCTCTGGAACTATAAGCTCCTCAACTATTTTGTGAGAAATCATTTTCCGTGGTATAGTTTGACGAACACGGTAAGTGCAACATTAATTTTATTTTTCTACTCTTCGCTAACATGATTCTCTTACACATTTCCAGTCATGATCATCCATAGTAGATCAATAATAATTAGTACGCAACGAAAATTTATGCTACATCATTACTTACCCACTTGTGTTATGAACATTTTACTTTATTCACATGTAATTTTTGCTATAATCAAACTTAATTGAAAATAAAATTGGATTATCCACTTATGACAGATCTAGTGTTAATTAGGGATTATTTAAAAATTAAAATAATTTAGACGAGTAAAACATGTCTTCCACATTATAATTCTATTAGAAGAAGGAAATAATTATTTGTGCCTTAAACTTGGTCACTGTTGTATATATACTTTCTGTCATTTTCAGGTTTCATAAGCATTAACAGTGGAGCAACAGAGGAATACAAGGACGAAAGTACCGGTATCTAGTACAAGTGAGATAATATAGATTGCCAATACATTGCACTGGAAAAGAAATGTGGATGTATAATCCCACCAAGACATGTTAAATTAAACATGGTTTAGAGGACAACAGTTCCAGGCTGACTACCTTGCAGAGACCTCAGTGATTTGAGATTGAATCTTCAATGAATCCATTGCATCATTTTGATCATGAACCATCTCCAAAGCCAAACATTCCTTTAATTCTGACAATACTTGACTTATGTCTGGCCTCTGGATTGCGGATCGTGGAGTACATGACAATGCTATCTCCACAATTTTCCATGCAGTATTAGTATTGAATTCTCCTTGTAATCTTGGATCAACTGCACTTTGGATATCCCCATTTTCAATTTTAGGAATGACCCAATTGAGTATGTGATGATTGTTCTCATCAGTTGCCTTTCCTAATAAAGGTTGACCAGTGATAAGCTCAAGCAGAATGATCCCAAGGCTATAAACATCACTTTTCTTATTTAGGTTTCCAGTTAAATGAAATCTGTAAGGAAAACAAAATAATTAGACCATCAAGAGGCAATGATTTTGACATGCTTCCCAATTCCCTCCATTGAATAAAAGGTTCAAAGTTGTTGTCTTAATTCAAGTGGCATCAAAACATAGCCATCTTAAATCAGTAAAAGTGACAAACTTTTCCCACATTGTGTATGCAAACTAAAAATATGACCCAGTGCCTCAAAAGTTGAATATTTTGCTATTTTCAACTTACTCTGGATCAAGGTAGCCAGCAGTGCCAGCAGGGTTAGTAGAGATGTAAGAGTCAGAATCATTTGTAAAAGCTGTTGAAAGCCCAAAATCAGAAATCTTGGCTTGCATTTTGTCATCTAATAAAATGTTGGAAGTCTTCATGTCTCTGTGGATTATTGGTGGCCTACATCCATTGTGTAAATAGTCCAACCCTGTGACTCAAATATGCAATTGGATACCTACATTAGGAGCATCATATAAAGACAAAACATGTGTAGTGATTTTCTAATTGCATACCTTGTGCTGCATCTACTGCAATTTGAAGCCTCCTATTCCAGGGCAAAATCTTTGGGACGTTTCTTGCTGCAGCTAATACATATCAATTGGTAATTTCAGTTAGGCTCTTGCAAAAGAAAAAAATAGGGTAACATGTTTGTGCAATTGTCCCAAAATAGTTAAAAGAAATGTTGGAATAAATATATTCCAGTACAAATGACATATATTTTGTTTATGATAAAGAAACAAAGAACCTGGAAACACAAGATAGTCGAACCTGACAATTGGTGATGGAGATTTCCATTACTCATATATTCATAAATCAATGCCCTGATATCACCTTCGTCACAGTACCCAACAAGTGAAACCAAGTTCCTATGATGGACAATCATTAAGAGTTGTGCCTGCATTTAGAACCTTCTCCATTATCCATTGCAACTTAAAAAGTTATGCTGACTTGCCCCCTACTGTAATTCATGTACTGAAAAAATACAACTACAACAGAGACTTGATTGCTGTAACTAACCTCTGAACGAAATTCCTTATTGCCTTGCATTGATGACGAAGAAAGCAACTTAACTGCAACTTGAACATTATCTTGTATGGTTCCAAGGTAAACCTTCCCAAATCCCCCTTCCCCGATAGTAGTTTTAAAGTTATCAGTGATACTTACAACCTCAGAGTAAATAAATGCTCGGTTTTTTGATTTCAGTGATACTCCCTTCTTTGATTTGGTGATCGTCCCTACAAGGTAACAAAAAATTCAGAATTGAGTCAAGCATAAACATTGAGTTGAAGTTTTTTCTTGTCATAAAAAGGGATGGTGTGTATAGGTGACATTTTTTGGTCAAAATGAGAATGTACTGATGTAATCTTAATGCCTGAGTCTTAGTTATATACTCTACAGAAATTAATTATGATAAACATTCGCTCTTCTCTTTTCTTATTTGAATATGGAAGAGACACCCCAAAAACCAGATGAGGACTAATTATTATAATTCTTGGAAACAGCCTGCACCCCAAGTCTCTTTATTACTAGCTTTTCTGTCAAAACAAAAAGATATGTACACACACATATACAAGATATAGCAATAATGGCTATAGAAATTCACAGAAAATGCAACGTTTCAAACTTCTAGCACTAAAAGCAACCAAAGTTCATAGTGGAAGAGTATTCTTACCAGGACAAGATGTAAGATTGAAAATACCTCCTCTTATGCTTTTGAGTTTCCCAATTATCACCAGAGCTCCTAAGATTAATAACACTAGAACTGAAGTAGATGTAACAAGTGGAACCACAAACTTTGGTTTTTTGCTTGACCCTGTCCATCCAAGACTGGGATTTTCACCCAAACTGGCAAAAAACATAACTTGGTCAAATTCCATTTTTGATTGGTTATTAAAAGTTCAAAATTCAAAGATCTTCATATAATACATTGAATTATATATGAATATAAGATATAGAATGTTTTGGTGAAGCGCAGTAAGATACTTCATGTTAGAATATACAACGCATTAAACAACCTCCTCACTACAAGCTTAAGCTTTTACATGAGGTGTTAATTTATCAAGGCATCAGACTTCAGTGCAAGAGGTTGTAATTAGTTCCATCCCCGCTTCAGTTATTTGTGCCCCTTTAAAATCATAAAATTCATGTGTTGGTGCCAATCCATTAAAAAGAATGTACCGAGCCCACAAGTGAGGGGTGGGTATGTTGGTAATGTATCACTTCAGAATATAAAGGAGATGAAGAAAAGATAAGACTAAATATTTTGCCATCCTAAATTGCAGTAAAAGCCATTATACATACAGAAAAATGGTAGGGGATTGACAAGGAGGCTCTAGCTAAGGGAACTGACTGGTAAAGCTGAATAACTTGATGAATGGATAAACTGGAATTGTTCATCAGAGATGTTAGAGATTTCCGGCTTGATTTATATATGCCCGTGATGTGCATATTCTGATATGATCTTATTCTTGTTGTTACAGAAATCCCAGTTACTGTATATGTATATAAAAGAATCGGTTAGAACAGGTTAATATTGGTTCGTTCATTCTCAACAGAAGATGTACAAACCTCAAGAGCAAAGTTTTATTCGATTTTTGCAGGAGAGCTTGGGGAATTGGTCCTGTGAGCAGGTTCCCTGTCAAATTACTGCAAGGACATTGTGAGATAAGATGCTTTGACCATTCAATCATGAAAGGCGTGCTGAGTGATGTTAAAGCCCGGTAACTTACAGCATTGTCAACTTTGGCAGTTCCCCTAGAAACTCTGGCAGTGATCCAGTTAATTCATTGTATGACAAGTCCCTAAAACAAAGATATAATCCGTTAAACTATAAATGGATAGAAAGCAGAAGTTTGAGCGTAATCCCCCAATTCCTTTTGTCTTTTTATGTATGAAATTTAAATATAAAATTTCTGCCAAAACAAGTTGTTACTTACAAGGATTCTAGCTCTGTGAGTCTGGAGAATGAAGAAGATATCTCCCCTGTTAACTTGCTTGAGCTCAGGTCCCTGCTTGAAATTCATCAGTTATAAATTAATCAACATCAAAGAGAAGCTCAGCCACTTATTCATAAAATCCTCTGAAAGTTTTGAAGTGCATGAAAGCACTCACACTGAGACGATCCTTGGACTACTACCATAGCTACAATTCAAACCATTCCACATGAGAAAACTTGGGAGACATGGGTCACCTTGCCAGTTGATTCTAGAGATTCCATATATGCCTTTGATTTCCAAGATTGCATCAACTATGGTTTTCCAAAAATGATGAAAAGAGATTGAGAGTTCACTTTTTATATGAATCTTACACGTAAAACAAATGGTGAGAATTATATTAATAATAAGAATAAGCAACCGAATGAAATGATAGAAAACCATACCATCTCCTGTATCTGTTGGTAAATTTGGTTGAGGTGTTAATCTATAAATCTCAAAGGCATTGAGGATCGGGAGAAGGGCAGACCCTACTGCAGGAGTAATGTTAAAAGTAACATAGCCTCGAGTAGTGATATTAGGACTTATGGTGAGTGGCTTCAAGTATTCAAGAGTTATTGGCTCAGAGAGAAAGTTTTCATCATTGACAGTGATATTAATAATTCTTCTGTGTCCTGGAGCAAGTTGAATCTCAGCAAAGTGAAAGTAGACACGATATTCATAGTCCATATCAAAGGTCCAGTTCAAAAATAAGTTTTTGTCTAGAGATGGCGGCTGGACTGCAGTTCTCAACACTTGTGCTGGCAATCTGTAAGCATCACTACCGCCCTCTGTATCAAAATCTACGGATTTATTACCGATTGCGCGCTAGGGAGCCAAATCACGATTTGACCAGATGCGGTCATAGACATCGTCTTTGTACCTGCATTTTTTATTTTACATTCAAAAAATATCAAATAACTTAAATATCATGGAAATATCTATGGTGCTACATCATTCGTCCCATTTGTTTTTAAATTTTCGAAGGAAAAAAAAAAAAAAAAACACATTGTTTAAGAAATGGATAAAGCTGTATAATTATTTGTCAGTTTTACCCACAGAGGAAGACAAATTTTGGTTAGAATAGATGTTAATTTGAATTTGAAGTTTGTTCCCCAATCAATTAACTTTACATGCACACTTTATTTTTATTTTTATTTCGGATTTTCTGAAATTAAAAACCCATTATATGTTGCAAAGTTCAAATTCAAGCAGCTAAGTTTTCTTGGAAAATGCGTTGGATGATTGAGCAGATTCAAATGAAGCTACAACAATTAAAATGAAGAAGCCTTATCATGGTAAGACAGTTCACCTGCCATTGGTGGAGAGATTAGAGGCGCCAGCATCTTGCCGGAACCATGAATCCAATTCTAATGAATGGGATGCTATTCCATAACTGGATTTGCTTGCAGGTCGTAATTCTAATGATGAAATGAAAGGGGTTCCTCCACCAGTGTTTACAAGACAGACATATATGGTATCAGTTGAGGGAGTATGAATTCTATCGTAAAAGAAATATCTATAAGCATTATCAGGTAGCACTTTGGTCCAAAGGTTGGCCCCAAGGTAAAGGTCAAAACTTGGACTTTGAGTATTGGAGTCGTAGCCTCCATGAAAGAAGGCAGCTCTGATGAAATACTTGTTGTCTTTGCCTTGTTTAGGTCTCAATGTGTAACAACTCCTTCTTTCCACTGGAAAGCTTCTTAGAGTTGTGAGCTGCCTTTCATAAAAAGGATCTGTTGGATAAACATTATAGATTGTTCCGCCATTTACGAAATCTGTGTCTGGCTTGTACCAGATGCCGGTACTTTCATCCCTGTACTCCTCTGTTGCTCCACAGTCAATGCTTATGAAACCTGAAAATGGCATAGAAGATCCACCAGTTAATTTGAACACACACACATATATATATATATATAGATATAAAACAATGACCAAGTTTAATGCACAACTACTACAGGAAATCTTGGTTACAGGATGAGGACTCAACGTTTCTTTGTTTTTCTTTTGGCATGCATGTCGTCCATTTGTTTGATACATTAAATTTGTATTGCCTCCTCAGTTAAAAACAAAAAAATCTACAAATTCAAGGCCCTTATGCTCTTCAAGTAATTGTTATGCTCATCTTTTCTCTTCTTAGTATAGAAAACTCAACTTTTTGTGTTACCAAAAGTAGGTAAGTAGACTAATAAGACAAGTGGCCATATATGTATTAACATAACCACGTATGAGAACTCTGATGCTTCAATCATATGTGATGTGAACAAAGTAAAAATCGTAAATAACACAAGTGGATATGTTAAAAGAGCATAAATTTAAGTATTCGTAACAGAATTATAAATGTAAGAAATAAAATATTACACTTACCTCGATCAGCTGACTGATTGTCATTGCTGATTTTCTTGTGTACATGTTGTTTAGTTTTTGGAGCTACTACTGTTAAGTTACCAAGAGCAATGATCAAAGGAAGTAGGATGAGTAGCTGATTCATCATATGTGATGAAACCTTCATGGCTAGCTCCTGTGTGACCAATTTACAAGTGGCTTAAGTGCATAATCAATGCTACTTGATGTTTGATCAAAAAAGGAAAATGAGCAGTGTTTTTGAAGAGGAGTGCTTGGAATGTAATGGCAAGTGATTAATTGTCTCCCTATTTACTACTTTTGTAATTAAATATCCTTAATTGGAATTGAGTTTCCAATATAAATGATCAAGGAAGGAAAGGTGAGCATATATAGATATACTTAGGTGATAAGGTGAGCATATATAGATCTTCTAATTTGAAAATTGTGGTAGAGATAGAGGTAGAGGTGAACATCCTAGCTTTTTGGAAGTATTAACACGACTTGAAGTCTTTGCCTCTTGTTTTTGGGTCTTTTATTTTTATTTTTTATAACGTTGTTGACTAACCAAAAGTCTTGGTCGTCGCGTGTGTCCTTTCCCTGAGATCATTATTTTAAGGAGTTGTAACTTCTTGCTAGATTGTCTTTACTTGATGTGCAACACTTGTCTCCTTAAGTACTTGGGTCACATTTTAATTTTCTTTGACACGTATGGTAGAATATGATTTTATTGGACTTTTATGTTTTATACCAAACAGTTCTGACTTAGGTTTTAAGAAAATTTCTTACATCACTTGATGGCATCCTCATTCTCTTTCTTTTATGTTTCAAGTTGAATTTCAAGAATTACGCAATATATATAATGAGATAGAAAATTATTAGTTTTCTATTCATCGACAAATAATTGAGTAATTTATGCATTAGTTTACTAATTTAGCATTTGGATTAGATTTAAAATAGGAAATTTTAGCTCTTAATCTATTCAATTAATAGGAGCCTAAAATGAGTTGTTTGACAGCTTAAGTCAATTTAAGAAAAACGGGATAATGCCTTGTACACTACGTTGAGAAGAAATTTCAACAAAAAGACAAGCATGGAGCCTAGCATCACTTTTTGGACGTCACCAAACAGTTATGGTGATTGCCAACTTCAAATTTCTTCTCTAAATTTCAAATAACTGTCCCCTCTTTCGACACAAAATAAATAAATAAATAAAAAAGAAGAAGAAGATTTCATATCCATGATCGTGATTGCTTCGTGTGTGTGTGCAGGAAACTTGAGAATTCATTAAATCCGAAATGACCCACTCTAACTTACTAAAACTTCGACAAATTGAAATTTTAGTTGAATGATATTTTTCTTCTTTATCTTGGGCCGGGTGAATTATCTGAGTGAAAGAAATTTCAATTCGAGAACACTCAACATTTATGTATTGATATAAAATTATGTTTAGACATACAAAAATATGATAAAAATGAGTGTATAGCTCAACCAATATATATTAATGTAAACTTTTAATCTTATCATATTTCATTTGAATTTGTATTTATGTTTAATATATATTATTATAAATTATATTTGTCTATTTTTAATTAAATATGATACTGTTAGAAGACTACAATTTAAGTCTATTTTTAATTTAAAAATTGTTTAACTTACATTTCTTTATTTATTGAAATTTAGTTGTTAAAAATATGTATTGTATCATTCTACAATAATGCTAAAGTTTAACCCGAAAGATTCAACTCATCCACCCAAATTTTTAACCAGTTGAAATGTTTTATCACACGACTTCAAAATTTGGGTATAATGTTTCTCCACGGACTTGATCAGGTTGTGTAAAATTTATCTCAAATTTGATTTGCCCATCACTGCACACCCCTATTACATTGTTTCCTAATTATTGAGTACGTTGCCAGCGTTACAAGTGGGCATGTTGGTTTCGCAGCTAGCTCATTTAATTGGTTGCATTAAGAATTGCACGATCTCTTGGTAATTGAAGAATAGAAGAATTGGACTTTGTGCTGTGGGACATGTATGAGAATTCAGCTTCAATCTCTGTGTTAAAGATTTCTTTACTGTTCAAATGTATTTTTGTTAAAACTGAAAACAAAAAAGTAGTTTTTGAAATTTCAACCAGTAACCATGAATAACCTTCATTCTTTATAAAATGTAATCACCTAAAGCAAGTTTAACAATTTGAAGCTTAAAGATTGAAAAATATGGAAAACCAAAATCACATGCCACAAACTGAAATTCAAAGTCCACAAGCCAATGAATTTTCTTTGGCTTATTTGATCATGAGCCATCTCCAAAGCCAAACATTCCTTGAGTTGTGCCGATACATAACTTATGTCTGGTCCTTTGATTGCTGGTGGTGGAAGGCATGCCATTGCTATCTCCACAATTTTCTGTGCAGTATTATATATTATTGACTTCTCTTTGTAACCTTGGATCAACAATATTTTGGATGTCCCCATTTTCAATTTTAGGAGTGACCCAATTAAGTATGTGATGATTGTTCTCAGCCTCAGCTTCTCGTCTTAATGCAGGTTGACTTGTGATAAGCTCAAGGATAATTATTCCAAAACTATAAACATCACTTTTCTAATTCAGGTTTCCAGACAAATGATATCTGTGAGCAAATAAAAACATTAAGATCATTAAGAGACAGTTGCAAAGATTTGGACATGCTACCTTCCCTCCATTAAACAAAGCTAAGAGTAGGGGTGGCATTTGAACCGAATAATTCGGATTTGAATTAAACTGAAAAACTGAAAAGAGAGTTATCTAAATTGCAGAGAGTTACTCACGAAAAAAGAAAAGTCTTTTCTTTGTTTTGAGAAGAAAAACAAGTTTCGGAGTTTGAAGTTAGTTTCTTTTATGTCTTGTCCAGTCTTAATTGAATATGATGCAGTACCAATTGATAATCTTGTTGCAAGGTCATCAATAGGGTCTCCGGAGTAAAATCTAGTTGCAAGGTCTTCAATAAGGTTGGTAAAAAATTGAACAGAAAAACTGTATCTCATATTTCGAACACTTGAAATTTTAATGGTATGGTAAAGTAAATAGGCTCCACATTTAAAGAAGATGTAGTAGTGTTGACAATCACTTTTGAAACTGGAACAACAACTCCTTCAATTTCACGATCAATTGGAGTATTGTTGTCAAATTGTAATTCTTCCATAGTATAGTTTGACGAACACGGTAATTGCTACATTTTATTTTTCTACTCTTCGCTGACATGACACTGTTATACATTTCCAGTCATGATCATCCATAGTAAATCAATAATAATTAGTACACAACGAAAATTTATGCAACATCATTACTTACCCACTTGTGTTATGAACACTTTTACTTTATTCACATGTAATTTATGCCATAATCGAACTTAATTGAAAATAAAATGGATTAAGTCCACTAATGAGAGAGTATTAATTAGGGATGATTTAAAAATTAAAATAATTTAGAAGAAGTAAATAGTTATTTGTGCCTTAAACTTGGTCACTGTTGTATATATGTTCTAACTGGTGGATCTTATCTGGCATTTTCATAAGCATTAACAGTGGAGCAACAGAGGAATACAAGGACGAAAGTACTGGTATCTAGTACAAGTCAGATAATATAGATTGCTAATACATTGCACTGGAAAAGAAATGCGGATGTATAATCCCACCAAGACAAGTTAACTTACACGTGGTTTAGAGGACAAACGTTACCGGCTGACTACCTTGCAGAGACCTCACTGATTTGTGATTCAATCTTCAATGAATCCATTCCATCATTTTGATCATGAACCATCTCCAAAGCCAAACATTCCTTCAATTCTGACAATACTAGACTTATGTCTGGCCTCTGGATTGCAGATCGTGGAGTACATGACATTGCTATCTCCACAATTTTCCATGCAGTATTAATATTGAATTCTCCTTGTAACCTTGGATCAACAACATTTTGGACATCCCCATTTTCAATTTTAGGAATGACCCAATTGAGTATGTGATGATTGTTCTCATCAGTTGCCTTTCCTAATACAGGTTGACCAGTGATGAGCTCAAGCAGAATGATCCCAAAGCTATAAACATCACTTTTCTTATTTAGGTTTCCAGTTGAATGAAATCTGTAAGGAAAACAAAATAATTAGACCATCAAGAGACAATGATTTCGACATGCTTCCTAATTCCCTCCATTAAATAAAAGGTTCAAAGTTGTTGTTCTTTTTTAATTCAAGTGGCATCAAAACACAGCTATCATAAATCATTAAAAATGACAAACTTTTCCCACATTGTGTATTCATACTAAAATATGACCCTGTGCCTCCAAAGTTGAATATTTTGCTATTTTCAACTTACTCTGGATCAAGGTAGCCAACAGTGCCAGCAGGGTTAGTAGAGATGTAAGAGTCAGAATCATTTGTAAAAGCTGTTGAAAGCCCAAAATCAGAAATCTTGGCTTGCATTTTGTCATCTAATAAAATGTTGGAAGTCTTCATGTCTCTGTGGATTATTGGTGGCTTACATCCATTGTGTAAATAGTCCAACCCTGTGACTCAAATATGCAACAGGATACCAACATTAGGACCACCATATAAAGACAAAACATGTGTAGTGATTTTCTAATTGCATACCTTGTGCTGCATCTACTGCAATTTGAAGCCTCCTATTCCAGGGCAAAATCTTTGGGACGTTTCTCGCTGCAGCTAATACATATCAATTGGTAATTTCAGTTAGGCTCTTTCAAAAGAAAAAATAGGGTAACATGTTTGTGCAATTGTCCAAAAATAGTTAAAAGAAATGTTGCAATAAGTATATTCCAGTACAAATGACATACATTTTGTTTATGATAAAGAAACAAAGAACCTGGAAACACAAGATTGTAAACCTGACAATTGGTGATGGAGATTTCCATTACTCATATATTCATAAATCAATGCCCTGGTATCACCTTCGTCACAGTACCCAACGAGTGAAACCAAGTTCCTATGATGGACAATCATTAAGAGTTGTGCCTGCATTTAGAACCTTCTCCATTATCCATTACAACTTAAAAAGTCTTGCCCACTACTATAGTTCATGCGCAGTAAAAATGCAACTGCATATATTACAGAGACTTGATTGTTGTAACTAACCTCTGAACGAAATTCCTTATAACCTTGCATTGATGATGAAGAAAGCAACTTTACTGCAACTTGAATATTATCTTGTATGGTTCCAAGGTAAACCTTTCCAAATCCCCCTTCCCCGATAGTAGTTTGAAAGTTATCAGTAATACTAACAACCTCAGAGTAAGTAAATGCTCGGTTTTTTGATTTCAGTGGTACTCCCTTCTTTGATTTGGTGATCATCACTGCACGGAAACAAAAAAAATTCTGAATTGAGTCAAGGAAAAACATCGAGTTATTGTTTTTTCTTGACATAAAAAGGGAAGGTGGTATAGGTGACATTTTTTGGTCAAAATGAGAATGTACTTACGTAATCTAATGCCTGAGTCTCAGATATATACTCTATAAAAATTAATTATGATAAACATTCTGTCTTCTCTTTTCTTATTTGAATATGGAAAAGATACCACAAAAACCAGATGAGGTCTAATTGTTATAATTCTTGGAAACAGCCTGCACCCCAAGTCTCTTTATTACTATCTTTTCTGTCAAAACAAAAAGATAAGTACACGCATATGTACAAGACATAGCAATAATGGCTTTAGAAATTCACAGAAAATGCAGCTTATCAAACTTCTAGCACTAAAAGCAACCAAAGTTCATAGTGGAAGAGTATTCTAACCCAAAGAGAGAATATGCAGTGATCATAAAACCATGACAAGATGTAAGATTGAAAATACCTCCTCTTATGCTTTTGAGTTTCCAAATTATCACCAGAGCTCCTAAGATTAATAACACTAGAACTGAAGTAGATGCAACAAGTGGAACCACAAACTTTGGTTTTTTCCTTGACCCTGTCCATCCAAGACTGGGATTTTCACCCAAACTGGCAAAAAACATAACTTGGTCAAATTCCATTTTTGATTGGTTATTAAGATTTCAAACTTCAAATATCTTTATATAATACATTGAATTATATATGAATATAAGATATAGAATGTTTTGGTGAAGCACAGTAATATACTTCACGTTAGAATTTACAACTGATTAAACAACCTCCTTACTACAAGCTTGAGCTTTTGCATGAGGTGTTACTTTATCATGGTATCAGACTATCAATGCATGGGGTCCTAATTAGTTCCATCCCTGCTTCTGTTATTTACACCCCTCTAAAATCATAAAATTCATGTGTTGGGGCCAATCCATTAAAAAGAAAGTATCGAGCCCACAAGTGAGGGGATGGGTATGTTGGTAATTTACCACTTCAGAATATAAAGGAGGGGAGATGAAGAAAAGATAAGACTAAATATTTTGCCATCCTAAATTGCAGTAAAAGCCATTATACATACAGAAAAATGGTAGGGGATTGACAAGGAGGCTCTAGCTAAGGGAACTGACTGGTAAAGCTGAATAACTTGATGAATGGATAAACTGGAATTGTTCATCAAAGATGTTAGAGATTTCCGGCTTGATTTATATATGCCCGTGATGTGTATATTCTGATGTGATCTTATTCTTGTTGTTACAGAAATCCCAGTTACTGTATATGTATATAAAAGAATCTGTTAGAACAGGTTAATATTGGTTCGTTCATTCTCAACAGAAGATGTACAAACCTCAAGAGCAAAGTTTTATTCCATTTTTGCAGGAGAGCTTGGGGAATTGGTCCTGTGAGCCGGTTCCCTGTCAAATTACTGCAAGGACATTGTGAGATAAGATGCTTTGACCATTCAATCATGAAAGGCGTGCTGAGTGATGTTAAAGCCCAGTAACTTACAGCATTGTCAACTTTGGCATTTCCCCTAGAAACTCTGGCAGTGATCCAGTTAATTCATTGTATGACAAGTCCCTAAAACAAAGATATAATCCGTTAAACTATAAATGGATAGAAAGCAGAAGTTTGAGCGTAATCCCCCAATTCCTTTTGTCTTTTTATGTATGAAATTTAAATATAAAATTTCTGCCAAAACAAGTTGTTACTTACAAGGATTCTAGCTCTGTGAGTCTGGAGAATGAAGAAGATATCTCCCCTGTTAACTTGCTTGAGCTCAGGTCCCTGCTTGAAATTCATCAGTTATAAATTAATCAACATCAAAGAGAAGCGCAGCCACTTATTCATAAAATCCTCTGAAAGTTTTGAAGTGCATGAAAGCACTCACACTGAGACGATCCTTGGACTACTACCATAGCTACAATTCAAACCATTCCACATGAGAAAACTTGGGAGACATGGGTCACCTTGCCAGTTGATTCTAGAGATTCCATATATGCCTTTGATTTCCAAGATTGCATCAACTATGGTTTTCCAAAAATGATGAAAAGAGATTGAGAGTTCACTTTTTATATGAATCTTACACGTAAAACAAATGGTGAGAATTATATTAATAATAAGAATAAGCAACCGAATGAAATGATAGAAAACCATACCATCTCCTGTATCTGTTGGTAAATTTGGTTGAGGTGTTAATCTATAAATCTCAAAGGCATTGAGGATCGGGGGAAGGGCAGACCCTACTGCAGGAGTAATGTTAAAAGTAACATAGCCTCGAGTAGTGATATTAGGACTTATGGTGAGTGGCTTCGAGTATTGAAGAGTTATTGGCTCAGAGAGAAAGTTTTCACCATTGACAGTGATATTAATCATTCTTCTCTGTCCTGGAGCAAACTGAATCTCAGCAAAGTGAAAGTAGACACAATATTCATAGTGCATATCAAAGGTCCAGTTAAAAAATATGTTTTTGGATAGAGTAGCCGGCTGTGCTGCAGTTCTCAACACTTGTGCTGGCAATCTGTAAGCATCACTACTGCCCTCCGTATCAATATCTATGGATTTATTACCGATTGCGCGCCAGGGAGCCAAATTATAATTTGACCACCAGGGAGCCAAATTATAATTTGACCAGAAGCGGTCATAGACATCGTCTTTGTACCTGCATTTTTTATTTTACATTCAAAAAACATCAAATAACTTAAATATCTTGAAAATATCTGTGGTGTTACATCATTCGTCCCATGTTTTTAAATTTTGGAAAGGAAAAAAAAAAAAAAAAACACTATGTTTAAGACATGGATAAAGCTGTATAATTATTTGTCAGTTTTACCCACAGAGGAAGACAAATTTTGGTTAGAATAGATGCTGAATTTGTAATTAATTAAGGTAAATTTGAATTTGAAGTTTGTTCCCCAATCAATTAACTTTACATGCACACTTTATTTATTTTTATTTTTTAAAAAAGATTTTCTTGGATTCAAAATCCATTATATGTGCAAAGTTCAAATTCAAACAGCTAAGTTTTCTGGGAAAATGGGTTCGATGATTGAACAGATTCAAATGCAGCTACAAATATTAAAATGAAAAAGCTTTATCATGTTAAGACAGTTCACCTGCTATTAAAGGAGAGATTAGAGGCGCCAGCATCTTGCCGGAACCATGAATCCAATTCTAATGAATGGGATGCTATTCCATAACTGGATTTGCTTGCAGGCCGTAATTCTAATGATGAAATGAAAGGGGCTCCTCCACCATTGTTTACAAGACATACATTTATTGTATCAGTTGAGGTTGTATGAATTCTATCGTAAATGTAATATTTAGAAGCATTTAAAGGTGGCACTCTGGTCCAAAGGTTGGCCCCAAGGTAAAGGTCAAAACTTGGACTTTGAGTATTGGAGTCGTAGCCTCCATGAAAGAAGGCAGCTCTGATGAAATACTTGTTGTCTTTGCCTTGTTTAGGTCTCAATGTGTAACAACTCCTTCTTTCCACTGGAAAGCTTCTTAGAGTTGAGAGCTGCCTTTCATAAAAAGAATCTGGCCTTGGAGGATTTACATTATAGATTCTTCCTCCTTGTACGAAATCTGTATCTGGCTTGGACCAGATACCGGTAATTTCATCCCTGTATTCCTCTGTTGCTCCACAGTCAATGCTTATGAAACCTGAAAATGGCATATAAGATCCACCAGTTAATTAGAACATATATATATATATATATGTCGAACAGTGACCAAGTTTAATGCACAACATGCAACTACTATAGGAAAGCTTGATTACTCAACTTTTGTTTGTTTTTCTTTTGGCATGCATACCGTCCATTTGTTTAATACATCTAATTTGTATTGCCTCCTCAATTAAAAACAAAGAAAACCTACAAATTCAAGGCCCTGTTTACTTATGCTCTTCAAATAATTGTTAAATATGCTCATCTCTTCTTAAGTAGTATGACAGAAAAATCACGTTAAAGACAATATTTGTCACGTCTAAATTCTCTAATTTTTAAATCATTCATACTACTCTCTCATAAGTGAACTTAATCCAATTTTAATTTTGATTATGGTATAATGTTCGATCGAATTGAATTGTTTGAATTCATATACAGAGCTTTTGAGATTGATTTGGAATTTAGAGGGTGTAAATGTAACATACATGCATGTCATTCACTTAATTTTTTGTTTCACAAAATGTAGGTAGTAAGAGAAGTGGCCATATTAGTATGAACATAACCATGAATGAGAATTGAGAAATCTGGTGCTTCATATAAATCACATGTGATGTGAACAAATTAAAAATTGTGCATAAAAAGTGGATATAAATTTTAAGTATGAATAACAGAATTATGAAGTAGGAAAAAAATATTACACTTACCGCGATCATTTGACTGATTGACATTATCGATTTTCTTGTGCACAAGTTGTTTAGTTTTTGGAGCTACTACTGTTAAGTTACCAAGAGCAATGATCAGAGGAAGAAAGATGAGTAGCTGATTCACCATATGTGATGAAACCTTCATGGCTAGCTCTTTTGTGAACAATTTACAAGCAGCTTAAGTGCATAAGCAATGCTACTTGATATGTTTGATCAAAAAAGGCAAATGAGCAGTGTTTTTGAAGAGGAGTGGTTGGAATGTAATAGCAAGTGATTAATTGTCTCACTATTTACTACTTTTGTAATTAAATATACTAAATTGGAATTGAGTTTCCTGGATAAATGATCAAGCAAGGAAAGGTGAGCATATATAGATCTTCTAAATTGAATGATGTGGTAGAGATAGAGGTAGAGGTGAACATCCTGGCTTTTTGGAAGTATTAACACGACTTGAAGTCTTTGCCTCTTGTATTTGGGTCTTTTATCTTTATTTTTCATAACGTTGTTGACCAACCAAAAGTCTTGGTCGTCGCGTATGTCCTTTCCCTGAGATCATTATTTTAAGGATTTGTAACTTCTTGCAAGAGTGTGTTTACTTGATGTGCAACACTTGTCTCTCAAGTATTAGAGTCTCTTTACTTTCAGGCCACATTTTAATTTTCTTTGACATGTATGGTAGAATATGATTTTATCAAACTTTTATGTTTTATACCAAACAGTTATGACTTAAATTTGAAGAAAATTTCATACATCATCACTTGATTACATTCTCATTCTTTTTCTTTTATGTTTCAAGTTGAATCTCAAGAATTACATAATATATCTAATGAAACGGATAATCATTAGTTTTCTGTTTATTTAAATTAATTGAATAATTTATGCATTAGTTTACTAATTAAGCACTTGGAGTTAGATTGAAATTAGGAAATTTTAGCTCTTGTGATTTATTCAATTAATAGGAAAAAAGAAATAGCCCAAATTGAGTTATTTCACAGCTCGACTCCTAGTAGAACTGGACAATGCCTTGTACACTACGTTGGGAAGAAATTTCTACAAAAAGACAAACATGGGGGACTAGAATCACTTTTTGGAGGTCACCATACAGTTATGGTGATTGGCAACTTCAAATTCCTTCTCTAATTTCAAACGACTGGAACCATCTTTCGACACCGAAGTTGAAAACAAATAAAAATTGTATACTAGTCAAGATGGTGACTGGCTACGTGTGTGCAGGAAATTTGAGAATTTGTCTAATTCGAACTGACCCAATCCAACTTATTCAAAACTTGACAATTTTGAGTTTTTAGTTAAGTGACATTTTTATCCTTTATCTTGGGTTAAAATTTTTTTTAACCAAAGAACACCCAACATTTTTTTATTGATATAGAATTGTTTTTAGATATTTAAAGGTATGATAAAAATGAGTGTATAGCTCAACCAATATATATTGATGTTAGCTTTTAATCTTACCATATTTAATTCGAATTTTTTTTCATGTTAAATATATTTTTTTAATTATATTTATCTAATTTTTTTATTTTAAATAAATTTATAATGTTAAAAGACTACAATTTAAGTCCTCTTTTAGTTTAAAAATTATTTAACTTAGATTTTTTTTTTTTTTTTTATAAAATTATTTGTTAAAAATATGTATTGTATCATTTTACAATAATGTAAAAAATCTAACACATCCACCCAAATTTTAGCTCGGTGAAATTTTTTATCACTCGAGTTCAGAAGTTGAGTATAATGTTTGACATTCTGACTTGATCGAATTAGGTAAAATTTATCTTAAACCTAACTCACCCATCATTGCACACCCCTGCAGCAACATGGTGTAGCACACATTACATTGTTTCCTAATTATTGAGTATGTGGCCAACGTTACAAGAGTGCATGTTGGTTTCACAGCTAGCTCATTTAATTGGTAGCATGAAGAATTGCACCTCTCTTGGTAATAGAAGAATTGAACTTTGTGTTTGAGACATGTATGTGAATTCAGCTTCAATCTTTGTGTTAAAAATTTCTTTACTGATCAAATGTATTTTTATTAAAACTGAATAACAAAAAGTAGCTTTTTGAAATTTCGTTTCCTGACAAATGATATCTATGAGCAAATCAAAACATTAAGATCACTAAGTGACAGTTGTAAAGATTTGGACTTGCTACCTTCCCTCCATTAAACAAACGTTCACAATTGTAGTGTTTTTGAATTCAAGAGTGGCATCAAAACTGAGGTTTTTTTTTTTTTTTTTTTAATTCAATAAAAGTGACAAACCTTTTTCGCATTGTATATGGGCTTCTATTAGCCTAAAAACAAGAGATGAGCCTGTCTAGCAATCATTCAGAAGTTTGAGAAAAAAAAATAAAAAAAAATGAAAATGAGACTTTGCCTCCAAAGTTGATTATTTTGGAGCCACTAGTGTTGAGTTGCCAACAGAGAGGATCAAAAGAAGGCTGAGCCACCAAACTTGAAAAGCCATAGTTTGTGATGAAACCTTGTGTTGGCAAGCTAATTTTCTCATTTACTTCTTTGAGACAAATTTACAAGCACCTCATGTGCCTTATAACCAATACTACTTGAAGGAAGATTAGCCTCTAGGACTTACCCTAAATATATCATACAAATGTACTGCCTTACATCACTGGGAATCTGAATGGAGAATCATGAATATTAACTTTAATCTTCTTTTTTTTAGATTAGCTTTCTCTATGAAATTAGAAATTATTATTATATTTGGAATTTTATTATAATTACTTGGATATTGAGTTGAAGAAGTCTGTGGCAAACATGTCCAACATTCTTTCTCTTTACAACGTATGTTTAATATAATATGCTGACATGTGTTGAGTTTTTGAAAACTAAAATTGTCAATTGGACAAAAAATTTTGCTCAGTTCAAAAAATTCCCCACATGTCATGTTCCAGAATGCATGCTAGTAATATTCTATTTCATTTAAATACCCAGTAAAAGATATTCTTTCCCATGTCTTTGATGTTAATTTCAACTACTAACCATTAATGGTTGATTACTGGAATGAAGCTCTGATAAAGAAATTGATATTAATTTTTTTAATATTTCAACCAGTAACCATGAACTAACCTATAAAATAAATGAAATAAGATTGAAGCTTAAACTCCTAAAAAGAAAAAAAAGGAAGATAAAGCTTGAAAAATATGGAAAACCAAAATCACATACCACAAACTAGAGCTTTGAAGTACACAAGTCAATGTCTTCTCTTTGGCTAATGGGTAGTAGGAAAAGGCAAATTGTTCTGAGTAGATTGTTTTGTCAAGGGCTGGAAACTTGGCTTCAATTGCAGACCTTAAAGTTTAACCTCTACAGCTTTCCATGAAGAAGAATGAAAAAACACATCTTTCAATTCAAGGAATAACATAACCAAGTATGTGAATAGGCTCAATGGAGTTTCGGACATAAACATCTATTTTTCCCCCCTGCAAACAAGTAATTAAACCAATAGCCAAGCCCTGAAAATTCTGATAGATTCTTTCCCCCTCTCATACTTAAGAATTATTTCTATGAAATTAGAAGCTTTGTAAAATATAATAACAGAAAATTACAAACAATCTTCATTGGTTTATTATAAGCTGGGTACGTAGCTACTCTAGAAAGGGAATCTATGTGAAACAATTTATATAATACACTACCATTGCGTTCATCAATCTCTGCTGGTAAAGAAAGCTTAACAAACACATTGGACTGGAAAAGAAATGTATGTATAATATAACCCCACCAAGACATGTTAACTTACACTTGGTTTAGAGGACAAACATTACCTTGCAGAAACCTCAGTGATTTGTGATTCAATCTGCAAAGAATCCATTCCATCATTTTGATCATGAATCATCTCCAAAGCCACACTTTCCTTTAATTCTGACAATACTTGACTTATGTCTGGCCTCTGGATTGCTGTTCGTGGAGTACATGACATTGCTATCTCCACAATTTTCCATGCAGTATTAGTATTGAATTCTCCTTCTAACCTTGGATCAACAACATTTTGCATATCCCCATTTTCAATTTTAGGAATGACCCAATTGAGTATGTGATGATTGTTCTCATCAGTTGCTTTTCCTAATGCAGGTTGACCAGTGATAAGCTCAAGCAGAATGATCCCAAAGCTATAAACATCACTTTTCTTATTTAGGTTTACAGATGAATGAAATCTGTAAGGAAAACAAAATAATTAGACCATCATTAAAAATGATAATCTTTTCCCACATTGCATTCAAACAAAATACGAGCCTGCGTTGTGATTAAACAAAAAATAGCTAAGTTACTAAGAGCCTTTGCCTTGTAAATTGATATGTTGCTCTTTTTTGCTGTATTCAACAAACTGAATTTTAATTAGTGATACGATATTACAACTTACTCTGGATCAAGGTAGCCTGGAGTGCCCGCAGGTTTAGTTGAGATGTGAGAGTCCGAATCATTTGCAAAAGCTCTTGAAAGCCCAAAATCAGAAATCTTGGCTTGCATTTTGTCATCTAATAAAATGTTGGAAGTCTTCATGTCTCTGTGGATTATTGGTGGCTTACAACCATTGTGTAGATAGTCCAGCCCTGTGACTCAAATATACAATTAGATACTAACTTTAACAGCCTAATATAAAGAGAAAACTTGTGAAGTGATATTCTTGCATACCATATGCTGCATCTACTGCAATTTGAACTCTGTATTCCAGGGCAAAATATTCGGGTTTCTCACTGCAAATAATACATTTCAATGGGTACTTTCCAGTTACGCTCTCTTTGAAGAAAAGTGTGTGGTAATGTTCGTGTATGCCAAAAAAAAAAAAAAAAACAAGTGTTGGATGAAGCATATTCCTGAATAGATTATTATTGAGTAACCCTTGAAGATTGCTCAGATAGTATTCGGGTTTCATTTCTTTGTTTTCCATTTTTTACTGTGCTACTTAATGTACTCTACCATGATTTTCACGCTTTATTGGTATTCATTTAATTCATGATAGCAGACACCAGGCATGAGCTGCATTGGTGCATCCTAATAAGTTGGCCTCCTATTGCCTAGGAAACTATAATCAGTACATCTATTTACGGTAAAGAAGATGTAAGAGACAAAGAACCTGAAAAACACCAGATTGTCCAACCTGATAATTTCTGATGGAGATTTCCATTAGTCATATACTCATAAATCAATGCCTTATTATTATCTTCATCACAGTACCCAATGAGAGAAACCAAGTTCCTATGATGAACAATCATTAAGAGCTGTGCCTGCATTTAAAATTATCTCCATCACAACTTTAAAAAGTTATATTGCCTCACCTACTATAACATGTACAATGCAAATGTTAACTACATTAACACAGACTTGATTGTTGTAAACTTGTAACTAACCTCTGATTGAAATTCCTTATACCCTTGCTTTGATGATGAAGAAAGCAGCTTAACAGCGACTTGGATATTATCTTGTACAGTTCCAAGGTAAACCGTTCCGAATCCTCCTTCCCCAATAATAGTTTTGAAGTTATCAGTAATATGAAGAACCTCATAGTAAGTAAATGCCCGGTTTTTTGATTTCAGTGGTACTTCCTTTGAAGATTTGGTGATCATCACTACCGGAACAAACAAAATCAGAATTAGACCAAGGGTAAACATAGAATTGAAGTTTTATCTTGCCATGAAAAGGCATATATGGTGGTAAGTGTTACATTTTTTGGTTAAAAGGAGAATGTACTTATATAAGCTTAATGCCCTGAGTCTCAGATATATACTCAACAGAAATTAATTTTCTTATTTAAATGTGGAAAAGAAACGAGAGGAGGAATTGTTATAATGCTTGCACCCAAACTCTTTATGTTACTGGCTTTTCTACATGTCACCAAAATAAAGATATGTACACACACTTACATACAAAGATAGCAATTATCATTTTACAAATTCACAGAACATAAAACACATGTAACATCTAGAGCCAAAAGCAACCATTTCAAAGCCGAGCAGTATATTTCTAACACAAATATTTTATTCGTTCATGAAACCAGAAAAAGATATAAAATTGAAAATACCTCCTTCTCCTCCTCTGCTTTTGAGTTTCCGAGTCACCAGATAGACCAGGATTATTATCACAAGAACTGCAAAAGATGCAACAAGTGGAACCACAAACTTCGGCTTTTTACTTGAGCCTGTCCTTCCAAGACCGGGATTTTCATCCAAACTGGCAAAAACATAATTTGGTCATATTACATAGTATTATTGGTTATAAAGCCACCAAGATATGTATTTAATATATAGAATTATATATGAATGTATTAAACATAATGGTTTGGTGAAGCATCAATGATATACTTCAGAGTAGACTGCATATTTTTTCTTGTTCTAAGTTGACGTAAAAGCTATTGTTCTGACAGAAAAATGGTTAGATTGCTAAGAAACTCTAGCTAATGGGACGGACATGTTGGGAATCAGTGGAGCTCTGATATCACTTGTTGGAAGGTAATGGGCTCCCAAAATATATATTCAATAATAATAATAATAATAATAATTTTTTATTACAAGAAGTCACACAACAAAAAACACTCTTGAACAAAATATTTCTCTCACAAACTTGAGGTTTCAACACTCAAATATTTTTTCTCTTTTTCTATGTACACTAGCTATGGCTAGTTTTTCTTTTTAGCTATATCAAGTTTCTGCTCTCCTCTCACTTCTCAATTTCCATATAATCATCTAACTCATGGTTGATGATACCAAGCTTCTGCTCTTCTCTCACTTCTATATATGATCATCCAACTCATCATTGGTGATATGATTATCCAACTTATAGTTTTTGATACCGTGGCACATTACTCGTCATGCCTATTTATAGAAATTGTCCACTTCCTTATCAATGCTTCCATGAAGCTTCCTTCAAATTCTAGAGTAAGTTAGCTTAATGACTAAGCTAGCTCATTGTCGCCATACTAGAATCATCTTCAAAGTTCTACTGCCTAGCTAACTTCATTTTTAAGTCTTTGTAGCCGCCATATACAAATGTGTAGATAATTCTAGAGTATAATTAGCTTAATGACTAAGCTAATTATTCTTACCTTCATAACATATTCTAGATTTGTTTGACCAATTGATTCTACACAAATCTCGATGAAGACATACTTGAACTTTCTAGATTTTCAAATTAGATTTCCAACAAAACAGCAAAAGCTGAATTAATTGATGAATGAATTAATATGCTACACAGCAAAGTAATAAGATTTATGATTTATTATTTAATTGTATTTGAGTTATGTCATAGGAAGGTTGGGGTTTAAAGGGGAGAGGTCTAAAGCCTGGGTATCATGCCAAGTGAGCTATACTCACGTCAGTAGGTTTCCTTTTTATTAAGACTCTAGATTTATTTTTATGTCATTAGGATTTTTCAAGCAGTCTATATAATGATCCAATGCTACATTGTTAGCTTTTGATGAAATAATATTGTTGCCTTTCAATTGTCCCTTCGATTTGTCCATTTCGATTAAAATATCAGTTAGTCATGCATCAAAATATATTGGATTGGTCCTCAAAAGATGTTAGAGAAAGTTGGCTTGATTTACAGATTTGGTGTGATAACAGTTCAATGGCTGGATTTATGACCATGATGGGTACATTCTGATATGATCTTATTCTTGTTGTGACAGAATCCCATTAACTGAATATGTATACAAAAGAATCTTGTAATAACAGATTAAAATTGGTTCATTCATTCTTAACAGAAGATGTACAAACCTCAAGACCAAAGTTGTATATGATTTTTCCCGGAGAGCTTGGGGAATTGGTCCCGTGAGCTGGTTTCGTGTCAAATTACTGCAAGGACATTGTGAGATAAGATGCTTTTACTATCCAGACAGGAAAGGTAATATAGTGATGCTACAGAACATTAACTTACAGCATCAGCAAGTTTGATAGTCTCCCTAGAAATTCTGGCAGTGATCCTGTCAATTGATTGTTTGACAAGTCCCTAAAACAAAGATATAATCTGTTAAACTATAGATTTGATAGAATGCAGAAGTTTGACACCCCCACCCTCCTTCCCCAATTGACCTATAAGCACCCCATTTTACGGCTTGTGTTTCCATGCAGCCTGTTGTCCCTTTTATGTCTGAAAATTGTATATAAAATATCTTCCATAACATGTTACTTACAAGGACTCTAGTTCTGTGAGTTTGGAGAATGAAGAAGATATCTCCCCCGTCAACTTCCTTGAGCTTAGATCCCTGGTTAAAATTCATGAGTTATTTATTAATCAACATTAAAGAGAAGTTCAATTAGCTACTTATAAAACCCTGGGAAAGTTTTAAAGAGCATGAAAGCACTCACACTGAGATGATCCTAGCACTGTTATCATTGCTACAATTCAAACCATTCCACATGAGGAAACTCGGAAGACATGGGTCCCCTTGCCATTCGATTATAGAGATTCCATATGCATTTTTGATTTCCAAGATAGCATCAACTATTGTTTCCAAAAATGATGAACAGAAGTTTACAGTTCAGTTTTTCAAATGAGTATTACGTAAAACAAATGGTGAGTCATATAAGTACATAGTAGTTTTTGATAATTCAACTTTGTTTACCAACTATTGACAAATAAAAATGATAATAAGAAACTGAATGAAGCAATACAAAACCATACCATCTCGTGTATCTGTTGATAAATTTGGTTGAGGTACTAATGCATGAATCTCAAAGGCGTTAAGGATTGGGGGAAGGTCAGACCCTGCTGCTGGACTAATGTTAAAACTAACATAATCTCGAGTAGTGATATTTGTACTTATGGTGAGTGGCTTCAAGTATTCAAGAGTTATTGGCTCAGAGAGAAAGCTTTCACCATTGACAGTTATATTAATCATTCTTCTTCGCCCTGGAGTAAGCTGAATCTCAGCAAAGTGAAAGTAGACACAATATTCATAGGAAGTGGAACTGTTATAGATCCAGTTGTAATATAAGTTGTTAGATAGAATGGTCGGCTGGACTGCAGTTCTCAACACTTGTGCTGGCAATCTGTAAGCATTACTACTGCCCTCGGTATCAATATCTACGGATGTATTGCTGAATGCACTCCAGGTATCCAAACTTTGTATGTTCCAGGCTCGGTCATAGATGTCCTCCTTGTACCTGCATTTTTTATTTTATATATGAAAACCATCAAGTAGCTTATTGTTATATCTTCCTCAGTCCCATTTGTTTTGTCACTTTATCAAATTCAAATCATTGAGGTAAATTTAACAGATTCAAATGAATGAAGCTAGAACAGTGAAATGGAAGAAGCTTTAGTTTATCACCTGACATAGTCATAGACGGAGATATTAGAGGCGCCAACATCAAACCGTCCTATGTGGGCCAATGCTAACGAATGGGATGCTATTCCATAAATGGATTTGCTCAAAGGCCGTAATTCTAATGACGAAATGAAAGGTATCCCTTCACCAAAGTTTACAAGACAGAAATATATGGTATCTGTTGAGGCTGTGTGAATTATTTCGTAAGAGAAATATTTATAAGATCTTGGCACACGGGCCCAAAAGTTGGGCCCAAGATAAATGTCAAAACTTGGAGCTTGAGCACTGGAATCGTAGCCTCCATGAAAGAAGACAGCTCTGATGAGATACTTGTAGTCTTTGCCTTGTTTAGGTCTTAAGGTATAGCAACTTCTTCTTTCCACAGGAAAGCTTCTTAGTGTTGTGAGCTGTCTTTTGGAAAAAGAATCTTTTGGAAAAAAGTTATAAATTATTCCTCCTTTTACGAAACCAGTATCTGGCTTGTACCAGATACCGGTACTTTCATCCCTGTATTCTTCTGTTGTTCCACAGTCAATGCTTATGAAACCTGAAAATGCCATTAAAGATCCACCTGTTAGAACTTACATATATAGAAGTCATCAAGTTTAAGGCAGAAGCAACTGTTTCCTTCTTCTAATATATAATAGAATTATAACGTGGAAAACATGTTTGTCACGTCTAAATTATCTAATTTTTAAAACATCCCTAATTAATACTCTCTCATAAGTGGACTTAATACAATGCTATTTGCAATTAAGTTCGATTGTGGCATAAATTACATGTGAATAAAGTAAAATTGTTCATAACACAAGTGGGTAAGTGATGAAGTAGCATAAATTTTAGTGTGTACCAAACTACTATGGTTCATAACAGGAAAAGTATAGCAGAATCATGTTAGCTAAAAGTAGAAAAACAAAATGTTGCACTTACCGTGTTCGTCAAACTGATTGGGGGGGTTGTCGTCAATGTTGATTACTTTTTGGAGCTCCAAGTGTTAAGTTAGCTAGAGTAATTATTATACGAAAAAGGATGAGTAGCTTATTCACCATTTGTGATGAAACCTTAATGGCTCTCTCTTTGAGTCCAATTTACAAGCTGCTTAAGTGCATAATCAATGCTATTTAATGTTTGATCAAACAAGGTAGATGATCAGCAGTGCTTTTAAAATCAATTGAAAGATGTGGGTAGAGGTAACTTTGTTGACTGACTAGAAGCCTTCGTCGTCACGCTTGTCCTCTTTTCCCTGTTAATTTGATGAGTTGTAAATTCTTGCTACAATACTCATTTTAGGTATTAGATGTTAAAAATCATATATTGTTGTTGTCACTTTGGTGACATTGACAGGTTTGATCAATATAAGAAGTGTTTTTAAAGACTAAAGAGGATGCTTAATTGGAATGCATGTGATAGCAAGTGATTAACTGTCTCCAATCTTCACGAATTTATTTTCTTCTTGTTTTTTAAAATGAGCTCTACTCAAAGCAATGTCTAATAGTAAGAAAAAGAAAGCGTGTAAGGAGGTGCTGACAACAAGTCAATTACGTTGATGATCAAAGGGTTGAATGTATAGTATGTGATCGAATAGATCATGGCTTGTACGTTTGAGTCGAAATTTTGACAGGAAATCATTCAAGTTACATGCATTCAATCATATTAGCTTGTTAGACTTCCGTGTGCATATACATGAGGAATTTATTTTTACAGCTCATTAATATAAAATTAATCGAGTCATTTATGCTTTAGTTTACTAATTAAGCACTTGGAGTTAGATTCAAATTAGGAAATTAGAAATAGCCTAAATTGAGTTGTTTGACAGCTTGACTCCAATTCAATTTAAGTAGAACTGAAGGATGCCTTGTACACTACGTCGAGGAGAAATTTCGACAAAAAGACAAGCATGAAACGTAGAATCACTTTTTGGAGGTCGCCAAATAGTTATGGTGATTGGCAACTTCAAATTTCTTCTCTAAAATTCAAATGTCTGTGCCCGTCTTCTAGACCAAAGAAAATAAAAATTTTTTTTTTTTTCTTTCTTTCCATTTTTGTCTTTTCTTGACAATAAATTATTTAACTTAGATTTTTTTTTTTTATATCTTATCATTTGTTAAAAATATGAACGTAAATAATGTGAAAAGTCTAATTCAAAAGTTCCAACTCATCCACCTAAATTTTTAAACCAGTGAAATGTTTAATCCAGACTTCAAAACATGGATATAATATTTGTAAACCCAACGTTCGTCAAAACTCAACCCACCCTTCCGATTGCACGCTCTATCCAACATGTGTAGCTAGCACACATTACATTGTTTCCAAATTATTGAGAACGTGGCCAACGTTACAAGAGGGCATGTTGGTTTCGCATCTAGCTCATTTAATTGGTTGCATGAAGGATGTTGTACTTTTTTTTTTCTTTTTCTTTTGGCGTGTTGTGGTACAAGAATTGCACCTCTTTTGGTAATAGAAGAATAAAATAGAGGCAACATTCATGGTTCTATTCAAAATCAGTTTATACTTGGGGACTATTGGGGAAGAGGCAACATGTAGGTCTTGACCAAAATCTCTTGACAAAACAGAAAAATAGTGTCAATATATCTTGTAACAACAAAGCAGAATAAAACACATCCACAAACATTTTCTAAGCCAGAAACACCGACTTTTAACAAGAAGAACATTCCCACCTTCCAAGAAGGAACCCAATATGGATTTGCCAATATCTCTTGACAAAGCAGAAAAATGAAATTTTAACTAACCAGTAACCAAGTCACTCAAAACCCCATTTTCATGTTAAATATACATTATTATAAATTACATTTGAATTATTTTAATAAATTTATAATGTTAAAAGATTACAATTTAAGTCTATTTTAAGTTTAAAAATTATCTAACTTAAATTTTTTTTTTTTTAATTATCATTTGTTAAAAATATGCATTGTAACAACTTATAAGTCGTGATTCAAGTGGTAAGACACATACTCTACAATGTCAAGAGTTTGTGCCTGAAGGAAACACTTGTGGGGAGGAGTAATCACGAATCTCGAATGAAATTATTTTCATACCAAAAGATGTGTGGATACTCATGAAAAACTATAATAACGTGAAAAGTCTAATCCAAAAGATCCAACTCATTCACCTAAATTTTTAACTTGGTTGGACAGGATGAAATTTATCTCAAATATGATCCACCCACCCGATTGCACACCCATATGAAACATGGTGCAGCACATATTACATTGTTTCCTAATTATTGAGTATGTGGCCAACGTTACAAGAGGGCATGTTGGTTTCGGAGCTAGCTCATTTAATTGGTTGCATGAATGTCCTTTTTTTTTTTTTTTTTTTTGGGTGTGTGTAGTAGAAGAATTGCACCTCTTTTGGTAATAGAAGAATAGAAAAGGCAAAATTGCTCTAAGTTGGTTGTTTTGCCAAGGGCTGGAAACTTCAAGCTGGGCTTAACATTCATGCAGAAGAACAAAAACACATCTTTCAATTTAAGGACTAACATAATCAAGTATGTGAATGGCGTTTTCAGCCATAAACAATCACTCCTATCCCCTTCGTGATTACAACTAATTAGACCAACAGCCAAGTCCTGAAACTTCTGACAGATTCTTTTCTCCTCTGTTTCTATGGAATCAAGAGCTTTGTAATTTTATAGTTATGAATAAAAACAATCTTCTTGGATTTATTATGAGCTGCTTAGAATTAATTAGTAGCCGACTTCTTGGGAAAAGGAAGCCATGCTTAACATGTATTTATTATACACTTCCATATCATACACGAAAGACATACATACTTCAATGTCTGGAACATAAACATATAGATTTATAATCCCACCAAGACATTTCAACCTATACAAATGGTTTAGAGGACAAAAGATTGCAAGCTGACTAACTTGCAGAAACCTCAGTGATTTGTGATTTAAGCCGCAAAGAATTCATTCCAACATTTTGATTATGAGCCATCTCCAAAGTCAAAAGCCAAACATTCTTTGAGTTTGTGCCAGAACATAACTTATGTCTGGTTTTTGGATTGCAAGCTGGTGGAAGACATGACATTGCTATCTCCACAATTTTCCATGCAGTATTAGTATTGAATTCTCCTTCTAACCTTGGATCAACAACATTTTGGATATCTCCATTTTTAATTTCAGGAATGACCCAATTGAGTATGTGATGATTGTTCTCATCAGTTGCTTTTCCTAATGTAGGTTGACTAGTGATAAGCTCAAACAGAATGATCCCAAAGCTATAAACATCACTTTTCTTATTTAGTTTTCCAGATGAATGAAATCTGTAAGGAAAACAAAATAATTAGAACATCATTAAAAATGATAATCTTTTTCCACATTGTATTCAAACTAAATACTAGCCTGCATTGCGATTAAACAAAAAATAGCTAAGTTAGTAAGAGCCTTTGCCTCCTAAATTGATGTTGAGATGTGAGAGTCAGAGTCACTTGCAAAAGCTCTTGAAAGCCCAAAATCAGAGATCTTGGCTTGCATTTTGTCATCTAATAAAATGTTTGAAGTTTTCATGTCTCTGGATTATTGGTGGCTTACAACCATTATGTAGATAGTCCAACCCTGTGACTCAAATATGCAATTAGATACTAACTTTAACTGCCTCATCTAAAGAGAAAACATGTGTAGTGATATTCTTGCATACCATATGCTGCATCTACTGCAATTTGAACTCTCTTATTCCAGGGAAAAATATTCGGGTTTCTCGCTGCAAATTTAATACATGTCAATGGGTACTTTCTGGTTACGCTCTCTTTCAAGAAAAAAGAGTGGCACCAAAAAAAAAAAAATGTTGGATGAGGCTTATTCCTGAATAGAGTATTATTGAGTAACCCTTGGAGGATTGCTCAGACAGTACTCAGGTTTCATTTCTTTGTTTTTCATTTTGTATTGTGCTACTAAATGTAATCTACCATGATTTTCACCAATATAAAATATCAACGCTTTGGTGGCATTCATTTAATTCATGATAGCAACAGAGCATATACAAAAGCTTTTTCTTAGGAAATGCTAAATTAACAAACACCAGGCAAGAGCTGCATCCTAATCAGTTGGCCCCCTATTGCCACTAGGAAACTATAATTAGCACATCTATTTATGGTAAAGAAAATGTAAGTGACAAAGAACCTGAATAAACACCAGATTGTCCAACCTGATAATTTCTGATGGAGATTTCCATTAGTCATATACTCATAAATCAATGCCTTATTATTATCTTCATCACAGTATCCAATGAGAGAAACCAAGTTCCTATGATGAACAATCATTAAGAGCTGTGCCTGCATTTAAAATTATCTCCATCACAACTTAAAAAGTTATAATGGCTGACCTACTATATCATGTACAGTGCAAATGTTAACTATATTAACTTAGACTTGATTGTTGTAAACTTGTAACTAACTCTGATTGAAATTCCTTATAGCTGGCTTTGATGATGAAGAAAGCAGCTTAACAGAGACTTGGATATTATCTTGTACAGTTCCAATGTAAACCTTTCCAAATCCTCCTTCCCCAATAATAGTTTTGAAGTTATCAGTAATACTAAGAACCTCAGAGTACGTAAATGCTTGGTTTTTTGATTTCAGTGATACTGCCTTTGAAGATTTGGTGATCATCACTACAGAAACAAAGAAACTCAGAATTAAACCAAGCATAAACATCGAAATGAAGTTTGAGCTTGACATGAAAAGGCATATATGGTTTATGTAGTTTACATTTTTTGGTTTGGTCAAAAGGAGAATGTACTTATTTAAGCTTAAAGACTGAGTCTCAGATATATACTCCACAAAAATTAATTATCTTAACTTCTCTTTTTTTTATTTGAATATGGAAAAGAAAACAGAGGAGGACTTGTTATAATGCTTGCACCCAAACTCTCTATGTTACTGGCTTTTCTCCATGTCTCCAGAACAAAGATATGTAAACACACATACATACAAAGATAGAAATTAGATGATTTTACAAATTCACAGAATATAGAACACATGTAACTTCTAGAGCCAAAAGCAACCAAAATTTCAAAGCTGAGCAGAGTATTTCTAACACTATTTTATTTTGACCCAAAACCAGATGAAGATATAAAATTTAAAATACCTGCTCCTCCTCCTCTGTTTTTTAGTTTCCAAATCACCAAATATCCCAAGATTAATATCACAAGAACTGCAAAAGATGCAACAAGTGGAACCACAAACTTTGGTTTTTTACTTGAGCCTGTCCTTCCAAGGCTAGGATTTTCACCCAAACTAGCAAAAACATAATTTGGTCAAATTCCATAGTATTAGTGGTTATAAAGCGATCAAAGATCTGCAATATATTGAAATATATATGAATGTAATACATAATGATTTGGTGAAGCATCAGTGATATACTCCAGAATAGAAAAGAGATGAAGAAAAGTTAAGACTGCATATTTTCTCATTCTAAACTGATGTAAAAGCCATTGTTAATTCTTTTAGAAAAATGGATAGATTGATAAGAAACTCTAGCTAATGGGACTGACAGTTAAAGTTGAATTAATTGATGAATGAATTTATTGGAATTGGTCCTCAAAAGATATTAAAGAAAGCTGGCTTGATTTACAGATTTGGTTGATAATTGGTCCCCAAAAGATGTAAGAGAAAGTTGGCTTGATTTACAGATTTGGTGTGATAAACAGTTCAATTGCTTGATTTATGACCATGATGTGTATATTCTGATATGATCTTATTCTTGTTGTTACAGAATCCCGTTCACTGTATATGTATACAAAAGAATCTTTTAACCACATATTAAAATTGGTTCATTCATTCTTAAAAGAAGATGTACAAACCTCAAGACCAGAGTTTATATGATTTTTCTAGGAGAGCTTGGGGAATTGGTCCTGTGAGCCGGTTTCCTGTCAAATTACTGCAAGGAAGTTGTAAGATAGGATGGTGTTACTATCCATAAAGGCAAGGTAATATAGTGACGCTAAAGCACAGTAACTTACAGCATCTTCAAGTTTGATAGTTCCCCCAGAAATTCTGGCAGTGATCCTGTCAATTCATTGTCTGACAAGTCCCTAAAACAAAGATATAGTCTGTTAAATTATAAAAGGATAGAATGCAGAAGTTTGGACCTCCCAATTGACCTATAACAACCCCATTTTGCAGCTTGTGTTTCCATGTTACCTGTTGTCCTTTTCATGTATGAAATTTTTATAAAAAATATCTGCCAAAACCAGTTGTTACTTACAAGGTCCCTAGTTCTGTCAGTATGGCGAATGAAGATGATATCTCCCTCGTCAACTTGCTTGAGCTTAGATCCCTGCTTGAAGTTTATCAGTTATATATTAATCAACATCAGAGAAGTTCAATTACTTATTTATAAAACCCTTGGAAAGTTTTAAAGAGCATGAAAGCACTCACACTGAGATGATTCTTGCACCGTTATCATTTCTAAAATTCAAACCATTCAACATGAGGAAACTTGGAAGACATGGGTCCCCTTGCCAATCGATTCTAGAGATTGCATATGTATCTCTGATTTCCAAGATAGCATAAACTATTGTTTCCAAAAATGATGAATAGAAGTTTACAGTTCAGTTTTTCAATTGAGTATTACGTAAAATAAATGTGAGCAATAGTAAATACTAGTTTTTATGATTATCCAATTACGGACAGATAATAAGTAACCGATTGAAACAATACAAAACCATACCATCTCTTGCATCTGTTGGTAAATTTGGTTGAGGTATTAATGCATAAATCTCATAGGCGTTAAGGATTGGGGGAAGATCGGATCCTGCTGTTGGACTAATGTTAAAACTGACATAATCTCGAGAAGTTATTGGTACTTATGGTGAGTGGCTTCAAGTATTCAAGAGTTATTGGTTCAGAGAGAAAGCTTTCACCATTGACAGTGAGATTAATTATTCTTCTCTGTCCTGGAGTAAGCTGAATCTCAGCAAAGTGAAAGTAGACAACATATTCAGTACTGGAAAAGTAACTTGCACAGCTCCAGTTCAGATATAAGTTTTTTGGATGGAGTGGCTGGCAGGACTGCAGTTCTCAACACTTGTTCTGGCAATCTGTAAGAATTACTACTGCCATCAGTATCAATATCTACCAATTTATTACTGAATGCACGCCAGGTACCCAAATTATAACTTTGCCAGACTGGGTCATAGTCATCCTCCACGTACCTGCATTTTTTATTTTATGTATGAAAACCATAGAATATCTTAGATATCTGGAAATATCTATGTTGTTACTTCCTCCGTCCCATTTAAAAGAAAAAAGCTTTGTCATAGTAATACAGTTCACCTGTTATCGGTGTAGATGTAGAGATCACTAGAGGCATCAACATCCTACTGTCCCACCGTCTGCAATGCTAATGAATGGGATGCTATTCCATAAATAGATTTGCTTACAGGCCGTAATTCTAATGACGAAATGAAAGGTGTTCCTCTACCAGTGTTTACAAGACAGACATATATGGTATCAGTTGAGGCTGTATGAATTATCTCGTAAAATAAGTATTGATCAACATCTACTTGTGGCACACTGGCTCAAACGTTGGCCCCAATATAAAGGTTAAAACTTGGACCTTGAGTGTTGGAGCCGTAGACTCCATGAAAGAAGGCGGCTCTGGTGAGATACTTGTCTTTGCCTTGTTTAGGTCTTACTGTGTAGCAACTTCTTCTTTTCCTTGGAAAGCTTCTTAGTGTTGTGAGCTGCCTTTGGAAACTAGAATTGGGTGGATTAACAGTATAAACTCTTCCGCATTGCACCAAAACTGTATATGGCTTGTACAAAATACCAGTATTTGGGTCTACGTACTCTTCTTTTACCCCACAATCAATGCTTATGAAACCTGAAAGTGCTAGATACGATCCACTAGTTACAACATATATATATATATATATAGAACAGTGACCAAGTTTAAGGCACAGGTAACCACTACATTGTTTTTCTTTTGGCATGCATGCCGTCCTTTTTCATAATTCATCTTCAAATAGAAAATTAATGAATGTACTAGAGCTCCCTATTTATAGAGATAAAATAGCTCTGTATTTATAACTACTATCTACATAAAAGGTACAAAAATTTAGCTAACACAGAAATTAGTTTAATTTTCATGCCAAATTTCTTGCATTTATTTATGCATATGTTGTCATATCTGCATTTGGAGCTGCAAACACAGATAACAATATTTGTTTAATAAAATAGTTAGTATCTATGTCTGCCACTTAACGTACCCGTGTCTGCAGTGGCAGGCACAGATACTGGTCTCGTAAATCCTCATGTCTTTATCCTTTACTTCTTTTCTTCCTCCATTTCTGATTTTCCAAGCTATATCATCCCTCTCCATCCAGACCCAACCCCTCGAGCCTACCATCATTGCCCCTTGAGCCTACCGCCACTGCCATTGAAGTCCGCTGCATTTCAGGTATGTACGTGTTCTGATTTTCCCCAATTTATTTTTTTCAATTCTTGCTTAAGTCCTTTACATATGTTTTTTGTGTTTTAGATAAGTATTTTACAGTTTATTTGTTATTATGTTTAATTGTATGATTGATTTTGGATTCAAGGGTTTGAGATTTGATATTTAGGAAAGTTTTTGGATTGTAGGATTTATTTTGGATTCTAGGGTTTGAATATGACTGTTTAGGAGAGTTTTTGGATCACCGGGATTGAAAAAATTGTTGAATTTGGATACTTAAGAAAGTTTTTGAATTTAAGAAAATGAAATTGGGTATTTAGAAAAGTTTATGGAATGTAGGTAATGAAGTTTGGTATTTAGATTTTTTAATTTTTTTTTTGAATTTTAGGAATTAATTTCTGGTATTTTAGGAAGTTTTAGGGTTATAGGAATTGATTTTGGATATTTAGGAAAAAAAAAAATTTTGAATTCTAGGGATTGAGTTTGGATTTTAAGGATTGATTTTAGATAATATTATTGAAATTGGAAATTTAAGAAAGTTTTTGTATTCTATGTATGGAATAAATTTGGGTATTTAGAATTTTTAGATTCTAAGAATTGATTTTAGATAATTTATATTATTGAATTTGGGTATTTAAGAAGGTTTGAGGATTAGGGATCGAATTGGGGTAATTGGAAATTTTTTTGAATTTTAGGGATTGATTTTGGAGATTATTGTTTAATTTGGGTATTTGAATAAGTTTTTAAATTCTAATGATTGAATTTGTGTATTTAGGAAAGCATTCAATGATGCATGCATATCATATTAGTTTAGAAACCCGTTTGAGAATCGTTTTAATTGATCTAATACATGTTCGTCTGATATGAAGAACATATATTAATTTCATTCAACACGATTCTTGAATTGTTCAAATTAAGTTGATAGTTTAAGAAAGCGAACACTTTATTTGTTACGGTGATATGCTTAACTTTAATTTTGTCTATTTGGTTAAAATTGTAGATGCATTTCATTGTATTCTCCAGACACATACTTAGACATAACAATGACTTGTACTAGGAGATCATAACGAAATACTGCACGAATTTTGCCAAGTTAGAACATAAAGATAAGAATATCACTAGAATGAGTGTGTAGACTTTCTAAATGGGATGGGACCAACTTACCCTTTGGATGACGTTGAAGGTGGTAGATAGCATATACTAATAATTTGTTTATTCATTTTAGTACAATCTATTTGTTGTGTAGTTGTTGTACTGAAATAATAGAGTTGAAGTATTATATGATCAACATAGTGAGTATCAATTGATCGAAATTGGACATATTGTAGTGTAGTGAATAATATCATGCCAGACGAATTTAAGGAAGGGGTTAAAGGATTACTCGACTTTGCTTTTGCTAGTATGTGTTATACATTTGACAAAAAATTTGATGTCTATCCAAAAATTTTGTGACTTTAGTAAATTTCTTACTAGAGAACAAGTTACCCTTCACCTCTATAAGAAAGGTTTTGTTGCAACATATAGAAAGTGGAGTTTACATGATGAAAGTTGACGTGATAATATTGGGCCTATGGAGTTTATGAAAAGAGGACCATCATATGTTATTGAAGATGAAGTCCTACCAAATACGAACTAGATGATAGAAATGATATTGAATTCAGTAAGGCCAAATTACAATGGGGACTCGGAGAATCCCAAAACTGCAAAGTTTTATGAGATGTTGGCAATTGCAGATAATCCGGTATGGGGAGCGTATGACGAAACCCTTCTTTAAATTGTGACTCAACTGTTGAATTGTAAGTCAGAATTCAATGTGTCAGAGAATTGTTACAACAAGTTCATCTAAATCTGTATGGTTTTTCTCCCCAATGATGAAAAGTTAACTGAATTTTTTACTAGTCTAGAAAGTAAGGACTTAGATACGACAAGATTGATGTTTGTCCAAATCAGTGTAAGTTGTATTATGATTTTAATGAGAATAAGATTGCTTTTGATGTTTGTAAAGAGCCCCGATTTAAGTAAGGGGTAAAAAAAACATAGCTTAATAAATATTGCTACATTTGCCAATCATAAAGAGGTTACAGAGATTTTATATGTTTGAGGTCACTGTAAAAGACATGAGATGACACAAGAGAGGCAAATGGGAAAAACTAAATGTGTGGAAAAACTTTGATGAAGTCCATCCATCATGAACAAAAGAAATAAGAAATGTTAGACTTGGGCTCTCAATAGATGGATTCACTCTAATTGGTACTTTAAGTTCTCAATATTTATGTTGGATAGTGTTTGTGACTCCTCATAACCTTCCACTAGACAAGTGCATGAAACACCATAACTTGTTCTTGACTTTACTATTTCCTGGTCCGAACCATCCTAGCAAGAATTTAAATGTTTATCTCAAACCTTTAATAGACGAGTTGAAATTTTTTTTTTTGAAAAGATGGCATCTTGACTTTTGATAAATTTTTGAAACAAAACTTCAATATGATAGCTCCAATTTTATGGACGGTTCATGATTTTCTTGCTTACAGTATGACTTCTTGGTGGAGTACCCATAGTAGAGTATCATGTCTCATATGTATGAAATTTACAAAATCATTCACACTCAAGAATAGAAAATAATGTTGGTTTGATAGCCATTATCAACTCTTTCCTGAGAATCACCATTTTCGAAAGTAAAACAATAGTTTCAGAAAGAACATCATTGAAAAAGACTCACCACCTCCCAGATTGTTAAGTGGGGAGGTATTATCCAGGATTAGAATAGTCAATGTTTTCACGTATGGAAATGATCATAATTAGGTGAAGATGTGTATATTCTTGGAGTTATTGTATTAGACTAACAATATACTTTGTCATAACTTAGACATCATGCATATTGAGAAGAATGTGTTTGACAATATTGACTTTAAAGGTAAAACAAAGGACAATCCACAAGCTCGTCAAGGTTTGAAAAAGTTATGTCATTGTTCAAAATTGGAGTTGCGTAAGGTAAATGAATTTTATTTTAATCTTAAAGCAATCTACGCTCTGAGCAAGGATGGTAATTAAGAAGTTGGTTTGTGAATGGATGAAAAATGATGCAAAATTTTTATGCTTTCTGATTTGTCTCGTTGTGTAAAGTTAAAAGATTGCAAAGTTTATGGTATGGAGAGCCATAATTGTCATGTGTTCATGGAGAGGTTATTGTCAATTGCATTCTGAGTGTTAATTCTGAAACCTATTTATGATCCTATTACTAAACTTAGAACTTTCTTTTAGAAAATTTGTGTAACCGAGTTGAGTGCTCAATATATGGAACAACTCGAATCAAATATATATGTGACTTTTTGTAAGTTGGAATCTAAGTTAATAACTGATTTTTAGGTTCCTATGAAATATTTGCCGATTCACTTCTTCCTCCCAAAAACCTAACGGCTCAAAAAAGAGCATTTATGTGTTTATTTCAGACTCTTAACAGACTTTGCTGACCAACTATTGTCGCTCGTGTCCTATTTCCCTGTCAATTTGACGAGTTGTTTGTAAGTTCTTGCTAGAGTTCCTTGCTAGGCAATACTTATCTTAAGAATAGATGTTAAAAGTCATTGTTTGTTGCCACTTTGGTGATATTGACGAAGACAGTCAAGATTTTGTGCTTTATTCAGTGTGCAGTGCTGAATCTTGTAACAAGAACAAAGGTTGTCTCCTAATTTGACTTTATTGTATTGCTCCTGTTCATTTAAATACCCAACAGAGAATGTCTTAAATATTTCCTTTATTTTTTAACCAACTGTAATCATGAATGCTTCTTTACTGAAATGAATAATAGAAAAATATGCAATCTTAAAATTATAATTTATTTTTAATGAGACAATAACATGATGTTTTCAATTAATTATTAAATCTGCTCATTTCTTCCCTTCTTAGTAAAACAGAAGAAAAATCACTTGAAAGAAATGTTTTCTACTTCTAAATTCTCGGATTTTTAAATCATCCCTAATTATACTCTCTCATAAGGAAGCTTAATCCAATTTCAATTTTGATTAAGTTCGATTATATATGGCATAAGTCTTATATGTAGAAATGTTCGATCCAATTGTTAGAGTTCATATATTTAGGGAGCTTGAGATTGATTTGGCAGTTAGAGGGTGTAAATGTGACATACATGCATGTCATTCACTTAAGTTTTATGTTACTAAAATAGGTTGACTAATAAGAGAAGTGACCATATTAGTAAAAACATTATAACCATATATGTGAAATCAGATGCTCTATGGATCACACATGAACAAAGTAAAAATTGTACATAACACAGGCGGATATATATTAAAAAAAAGTAGCATAAAATTATGTATGCCTAACAGAATAAAAGTAGAAAATAAATATTACACTTACTGCGATTATCTGACTGATTGTCACTGCTGATTTTCTTGTGTACATGTTGTTTAGTTTTTGCAGCTACTAGTGTTAAGTTACCAGGAGCAATGATCAAAGGAAGAAGGATGAGTAGCTGATTCACCATATGCGATGAAACCTTCATGGCTAGCTCCTTGGTGACCAATTCACAAGCAGCTTAAGTGCATAATCAATGCTACTTGATATTTGATCAAAAAAGGAAAATGAGCAGTGCTTTTGAAGGGAAGTGCTTGGAATATGATTAATTTTCTCTCTATTTACTACTTTTATTATTAAATACTAAATTGGAGTTGAGTTTCCAAGAGAAATGATCAAGGAAGAAAAGGTGAGACATACTTCTAAACGTACAGAATCCATTATGTGATTTCTATTTAAAAGCACAAGAATTGAATGATGTGGTAGAGATAGAGGCAGAGGTAAAGGTGAACATCCTAGCTTTTTGGAAGTAATAATAACACGACGAGAAGTCTTTGCCTCTTGTTTTTTCGTAACTTTGTTGACTAAACACAAGTGTTGGGAATTTTAGCTTTGTGATTTATCAAAGTAATAAGAAAAACTTTAGCTTAAAAGGTGGTGTTTGAGTTGACTAGCAGTGAATTTTAGTACAACTGGATGATGACTTACACACTACGTTCATTCTATTTTATCACACATTAATGATGTAAAAAGAGGCCAAGACACCTCATTTCACTTTACTATCTTAGAACACACCGTTTTTGTAGTTTTTTCTTTTGTTTCTCTCTTTTTGTGAATGCAAAATCCTCTGTGCACCTATTTTTTCTCTTTCAACTCTAAGCGTCTTCTGCTTCCTTTCATTCTTAAGACGCCTCAATCCCCAATTTTTTTCTTAAAATAAAAAAAGAAAAAGAAATAATCAACTAGAATCCAAGAAGCAAGAAGAATTACCCTAGTTTTTTTATTTCTCCTATTAGAAATCCCTTTCTCCACCGCTATATAGTTTCGACTTTTGAATATTGCATTGATTTCCTTATGTTTTTTGACTCAACTTAACAAAAAACAGTCGAGATAATTGGCTATAACATTTCAATTCAAGCTGATTAATTTAGATGATTTAGAATTTTTATTGTATTTGGTCTATCTTCTTTAAGAGTAATTCATGCACATAAAAAAATACAACACACATTTGAAGGACTATCATCCACAACTAAAAACCTCCATCCTTAAATCATCCTACCATTCACTTTGAAAAAAAGAAATCACAAAATCATAAATCCTATTACTTTCTGAGATACTAGCTAGTGTGTTGAGTTGCCAACAGTGAGGATCAAAGAAAGCTGAGCTGCCAAACTTGAAAAGCCATAGTTTGTGATGAAACCTTGTGTTGGCTAGCTAACTTTCTCATTCACTTCTTTGAGACAAATTTACAAGCACCTCATGTGCCTTATAACCAATACTACTTGAAGAATAATGAATATTAACTGTCGTCTTATTTTTATTATTATTATTTTTTTTTCTTACGCTTAGCTTTCTCTTTGAAGCTAGAAATTATTACTATAATTACTTTGGTATTGCGTTGAAGAAGTTTCTGGGAAACATGTCTAACATTCTTTCTTGTAACAAGGTTCACTATAATATGTCTTTTATGTCTTTTTTGAAAACTAAAATTTTCAATTGGACAAAATACTTTGCAGAATTCAAAAAATGCCCATGCCATGTTTCAGAATGCTTGCTACAAAGAAAAGTACTATTCTATTTCATTTAAATACCCAGAAAAAGAAAGTCTGGCAGATATCTTACATATGTCTTTTATGTTTTTACCACTAAATATGAATGCATCTTTACTAGAATGAAGCTCAGCTAAAGAAATAGAAATTAGTTTTATTTTTTTATATTTCAACCAGTAACCATGAACTAACCTATAAAATAAATGAAATAAGATTGAAGCTTAACTCCAAAAAAGAAAAAAGTAAAGCTTGAAAAATATTGAAAATCAGAATCACAGACCACAAACTAAAACTTGAAGTACACAAGTCAATGTCGCTTTGGTAATAGGAAAAGGCAAATTGTTCTGAGTTGGTTATTTTGTCAAGGGCTGGAAACTTCAAGCTAGGCTTCAATTAAAGACATTAAAGTTTAACGTGTACAGCTTTCCATACAAAAGAATGAAAAAACACATCTTTCAATTGAGGGAATAATATATATAACCAAGTATGTGAATGGACTTAAGGAGTTTCAGACATAAACATCTAACTTTTCCCCTGTCTGCTAACAAGTAAATAGACCAATATCCAAGCCCTGAAAATTCTGATAGATTCTATTCGGCTCTCATACTTAAGAATAGTTTCTATGGAATTAGAAGCTTTGTAAAATATAATAGAAGATTACCAACAATCTTCTTGGTTTATTATGAGTTGCATATAACTTAGCAGCTGGCTATTGTAGAAAGGGAATCTATGTGTAACAATATACTACACTACCATTGCGTTCATCAACGAACATTCTTCAATGTCTGCTAGTAAAGAAAGCTTAATAAACACATTGCCAATACATTGCACTGGAAAAGAAATGTGAATGTATAATATAACCCCACCAAGACATGTTAACTCACACATGGTTTGAGGACAAACATTGTACGCTGACTACCTTGCAGAAACCTCAGAGAGTTGTGATTCAATCTGCAAAGAATCCATTCCATCATTTTGACATGAACCATCTCCAAAGCCAAACTTTCCTTTAATTCTGACAATACTTGACTTATGTCTGGCCTTTGGATTGCGGTTCGTGGAGTACATGACATTGGTATCTCCACAATTTTCCATGCAGTATTAGTATTGAATTCTCCTTGTAACCGTGAATCAATAACATTTTGGATATCCCCATTTTCAATTTCAGGAATGACCCAATTGAGTATGTGAGGATTGTTCTCATCAGTTGCTTTTCCTAAAGCAGGTTGACCAGTGATAAGCTCAAACAGAATGATCCCAAAGCTATAAACATCACTTTTCTTATTTTGTTTTCCATAAGAATAAAATCTGCAAGGAAAACAAAATAATTAGAACATCATTAAAAATGATAATCTTTTTTCACATTGTATTCAAACTAAATACGAGCCTGCATTGCGATTAAACAAAAAATAGCTAAGTTAGTAAGAGCCTTTGCCTCCTAAATTGATATGTTGCTCTTTTTTGCTGTATTCAACAAACTGAAATTAAATTAGTGATACGATATTACAACTTACTCTGGATCAAGGTAGCCTGGAGTGCCCGCAGGGTTAGTTGAGATGTGAGAGTCAGAATCATTTGCAAAAGCTCTTGAAAGCCCAAAATCAGAAATCTTGGCTTGCATTTTGTCATCTAATAATATGTTTGAAGTTTTCATGTCTCTGTGGATTATTGGTGGCTTACAACCATTATGTAGATAGTCCAACCCTGTGACTCAAATATGCAATTAGATACTAACTTTAACTGCCTCATCTAAAGAGAATACACGTGTAGGGGTATTCTTGCATACCATATGCTGCATCTACTGCAATTTGAACTCTCTTATTCCAGGGCAAAATATTTGGGTTTCTTGCTGCAAATAACACATGCCAATGGGTACTTTCCAGTTACTCTCTCTTCGAAGAAAAAAGTGTGGTACCAAAAAAAAAAAAAAAGTGTTGGATGAAGCATATTCTTGAATAGAGTATTATAGAGTAACCCTTGGAAGATTGTTCAGACAGTATTCAGGCTTCATTTCTTTGTTTTCCATTTTGTATTGTGCTACTAAATGTAATCTACCATGATTTTCACCAATATAAAATATCAACGCTTTGGTGGCATTAATTTAATTCATGATAGGAGCACAGCACATACAGAAGCTTTTTCTTAAGAAAGGCTAAATTAACAAACACCAGGCATGAGCTGCATCCTAATCAGTTGGCCTCCTACTGCCACTGGGAAACTACAATCAGTACATCTAGTTACGGTAAAGAAGATGTAAGAGACAAAGAACCTGAAAAACACCAGATTGTCCAACCTGATAATTTCTGATGGAGATTTCCATTAGTCATATACTCATAAATCAATGCCTTATTATTATCTTCATCACAGTACCCAATGAGAGAAACCAAGTTCCTATGATGAACAATCAATAAGAGCTGTGCCTGCATTTAAAAAAGTTATAATGCCTGACCTACTAAACATCTACAGGGCAAATGTTAGCTATTTTAACTTACACTTCATTGTTGTAAACTTGTAACTAACCTCTGATCGAAATTCCTTATAGCCTTGCTTTGACGATGAAGAAAGCAGCTTAACAGCGACTTGGATATTATCTTGTACAGTTCCAAGGTAAACCTTTCCAAATCCTCCTTCCCCGATAATAGTTTTGAAGTTATCAGTAATACTAAGAACCTCAGAGTAAGTAAATGCTCGGTTTTTTGATTTCATTGGTACTGCCTTTGAAGATTTGGTGATCATCACTACAGAAACAAAGAAACTCAGAATTAAACCATGCATAAACATAGAAAGGAAGTTTGAGCTTGACATGAAAAGGCATATATGGTGTATGTAGTTGACATTTTTTGGTTTGGTTAAAAGGAGAATGTACTTATTTAAGCTTAAAGCCTGAGTCTTAGATGTATACTCTACAAAAATTAATTATCTTAATTTCTCTTTTCTTATTTGAATATGGAAAAGAAACCAGAGGAGGACTTGTTATAATGCTTGTACCCAAACTCTCTATGTTCCTGGCTTTTCTCCATGTCACCAGAACAGAGATATGTAAACACATACATACAAAGATAGAAGCTATATGATTTTACAAATTCACATAACATACTACACAAGCACCTTCTAGAGCAAAGCAACCAAAATTTCAATGGTGAGTAGTATATATTTCTAACACACATATTTTATTCAGCCATGAAACTAGAAGAAGTTATAATACCTCCTTCTCCTCCTCTACTTTTGAGTTTCGAAATCACCAGATATCCCAATATTAATAACAAAATAACTGCAAAAGATCCAACAAGTGGAACCACAAACTTCGGTTTTTTACTTGAGCCTGTCCATCCAACACTGGGATTTTCATCCAAACTGGCAAAAACATAATTTGGTAAAATTCCATAGTATTATTGGTTATAATGCTATCAAAATTCTGCATGTATATAATATATTAAATTATATATGAATGTATTATACATAATTTTTTGTTAAGCATCAGTGATATGCTTACAGAATAGAAAAGTTGATGATGAAAAGTTAAGACTGTATATATTCAAAAGAATTTTTTAATAACAGATTAAAAATTGTTCATTCATTCTTAACTGAACGTGTACAAACCTCAAGACTAAAGTTTTCTTTGATTTTTCCAATTGACTCCCTTCCAGCTATAAAACTAGGGTCCCTAACCCCAAGTATAAGCCAGATGTAATATTTAAGTTCCTTGGACAATATGGGACTTGGTATGTGACAAACTTCTTCGTTTAACCTTCAAGTCCATGAAGAGGGAGATCCAGATACACACGCACCACTGACCCTCATTGCTTGTGTATCTAAATCAATTAACTTGGCCGTGAACCCAAATCTTTATTTACTCCCTTTCCAGACAGGAGTGGACTTGGGATTTGACCTTAGTCTAGTTGTTACAGAATCCCATTCACTGTATATGTATACAAAAAGATTTTTAATAACAGATTAAAATTGTTTCATCATTCTTAACAGAAGATGTACAAACCTCAAAACCAAAGTTTTATTTGATTTTTCCAGGAGAGCTTGGGGAATTGGTCCTGTGAACCGGTTTCCTTGTCAAATTACTGCATGGATATTGTGAGATAGGATGCTTTTACTATCCAGACAGGACAGGTAATATAGTGATGCTAAAGCACAGTAACTTACAGCATCTTCAAGTTTGACAATTCCCCTAGAAATTCTGGCAGTGATCCTGTCAAATTATTGTATGACAAGTCCCTAAAAACAAAGATATAATCCGTTAAACTACAGATGGATAGAATTCAGAGTTTGGACCTCCCAGTTGACCTATAAGCACCCCATTTTGAAGCTTGTGTTTCCATGCTGCCTGTTGTCTTTTTTTATGTATGAAATTTTTGTATAAAATATCTGCCAAAACAGTTGTTACTTACAAGGACTCTAGTTCTGTGAGTCTGGAGAATGAAGAAGATATCTCCCCTGTCAACTTGCTTGAGCTTAGATCCCTGCTTGAAGTTCATCAGTTATATATTAATCAACATTAAAGAGAAGTCCAATTACAAAGACCATGAAAGCCCTCACACTGAGATGATCCTTGCACCGCTATCATTTCTACAATTCAAACCATTCCACATGAGGAAACTGGGAAGACATGGGTCCCCTTGCCAATCGATTCTAGAGATTCCATATGTATCTTTGATTTCCAAGATAGCATCAACTATTTTTTCATAAAATGATGAACAGAAGTTTACAGTTCAGTTTTTCAAATGAGTATTACGTAAAAACAAATGGTAAGTCATATAAGTACATAGTAGTTTTTGATAATTCAACTTTGTTTACCAACTATTGACAAATAAAAATGATAATAAGAAACTGAATGAAGCAATACAAAACCATACCATCTCTTGTATCTGTTGGTAAATTTGGTTGAGGTAATAATTTATGAATCTCAAAGGCATTAAGTATTGGGGGAAGGTAGGACCCTCTTGCTGGACTAATGTTAAAACTAACATAACCTCGAGTAGTGAGATTGGGACTTATGGTGAGTGGCTTCAAGTATTCAAGAGTTATTGGCTCAGAGAGAAAGCTTTCACCATTGACAGTTATATTAATCATTCTTCTCCGTCCTGGAGTATGCTGAATCTCAGCAAAGTGAAAGTAGACACAATATTCAATGGAATAGGGACTATTAATATAGCTCCAGTTGAAATATAAGTTTTTGGATAAAGTGGCCGGCTGGACTGCGGTTCTCAACACTTGTGCTGGCAATCTGTAAGCATTACTACTGCCCTCAGTATCAATATCTATGGATGTATTGCTGAATGCACGCCAGGTACTCAAAGTATATTTTAGCCAGGCTCGGTCATAGACATCCTCCTTGTACCTGCATTTTTTATTTTAAATATGAAAACCATCAAGTAACTTATTGTTATACTTCCTCCGTCCCATTTGCTTCAAACCATTGAGGTGTCTTAGAAAATGCTTTGGTAAATTAAACAGATTCAAATGAATGAGGCTAGAACAGTGAAATGAGAGAAGTTTTAGTTTATCACCTGACATAGTCATTGGTAGAGATATTAGGGGCGCCAACATCAAACCGTCCGATTTTATGCAACGCTATTGAATGGGATGCTATTCCATAAATGGATTTTCTCAAAAGCCGTAATTCTAATGACGAAATGAAAGGTGTTCCTCCACCAGTGTTTACAAGACAGACATATATGATATCAGTTGAGGCAGTATGAATAATCTCGCGAAAGAAATAATTATAAGCATCTGTTGAGATACTATCCCAAAAGTTGGCCCCAAGATAAAGGTCAAAACTTGTAACTTGAGTACTGGAGTCGTAGCCTCCATGAAAGAAGACAACTCTGATGAGATACTTGTTGTCTTTGCCTTGTTTAGGTCTCAAGGTGTAACAACTTCTTCTTTCCCCAGGAAAGCTTCTTAGTGTTGTGAGCTGCCTTTTGGAAAAAGAATCTGTTGGAGAAACATTATATATATTTCCTCCTTTTACGAAACCTGTATCTGGCTTGTACCAGATACCAGTACTTTCATCCCTGTATTCTTCTGTTGCTCCGCAGTCAATGCTTATGAAACCTGAGAATGCCAGATAAGATGCACAAGCTAGAACATATTTACAACAGTGACCAAGTTTAAGGCACAAGTAACTATGTCCTTCTAATAGAATTATATTGTGCAAGGCATGTTTCTCACGTCTAAAATTATCGAATTTTTAAGTCATCCCTAATTAATACTCTCTCATAAGTGGACTTAATTCAATGTTATTTTCAATTAAGTTCGATTATGGCATAAATTACATGTGAATAAAGTAAAATTGTTCATAACACAAGTGAGTAAGTGATGAAGCAGCATAAATTTTAGTGTGTACTAATTATCATTGAACTACTATGGATCATAACTGGAAAAGTATAGCAGAATCATGTTAGCTAAAAGTAGAAAATAAAATGTTGCACTTACCGTGTTCTTCAAACTAATTGGTGGGGTTGTCGTCAATTTTCTTGTGTACATGTTGATTACTTGTTGGAGCTCCGAGTGTTAAGTTAGCTAGATTAATTATCAAAGGAAAAAGGATGAGTAGCTTATTCACCATTTGTATGAAACTTTAATGGCTCTTTCTTTGAGACCAATTTACAAGCAGCTTAAATGCATAATCAATGCTATTTTATGTTTGATCAAAAAAGGCAGATGATCAGCAGTGTTTTTAAAATCAATGGAGTGTTGTGGGTAGAGGTAACTCTGTTGACTAAGAGTCTTTGCATTTTGTTTTTGTTTTATAACTTTGTTGACTAACTAGAAGTCATGGTCGTCCTCTTTTCCCTGTTAATTTGATGATTTTAAGTTCTTGCTACAGTCCCTTGCTATGATACTTATGAGTCAAGATTCTGTGCCTTACTCAGTATGCAACGTACAGTGCTAAATCTTGTGAAATGAACAAAGGACAATTGGACTTTATTATGCTGGTCTTGTTCATTTAAATACCTAGCAAGAGTATGTCTTAGAATACTTTTGGATCTATTGAATTAGAATTGGAATTAAAATTTGTTAAGAGTACAATATAAGAGTTTGGAACACATAAAAATAAAAAAAATAACTTTTTAGAGCTAGTAGTGTTAAGTTAGCAAGAGTAATGATCAAATTAGGAAGAAGGATGAGTAGTTGATTTACCATTTGTGATGAAAAGTTAATGGTAACATTTAGTCTATGATCGTGAGGAGTTAGGCGTGTACTAAGTCCCACATTAAGTACATACTAAATTGATCTTGGTTATATAAGTTATAAGAACCAACTATCAAGTATCAAGTACTTTTAGCTAGCATTTTAACCATACTTGGGCCAAAAGTGATTATTGTTGACTAACCATACCCTACATTTTAAAAATAATTAGTCTTGTCTAATAATTGATAGCTTAAGACTGAACTTTTAGGTCACATTTTAATTTTCTTTGATATGCATGGTAGAATATGATTTTATTGGACTTCGATGTTTTATACCAAACAATATTGACTTAAATTCAAAGAAGATTCCATTGGCTTGATCAGATCCTCATTTTCTTTCTTTTATTTCTCATGTTGGATCTCAAGAGTTACGTAATTTATCTTAAATGAAATTAGTGAAATGGATAATCATTAGTTTACTGTTTCATTTAAAATTAATTGAGTAATTTATGCATTATTTTACTAATTAAGCACTTGGAATTAGATTCAAATTAGGAGATTAGAAATAGCCCAAAATGAGTTGTTTTGACAGCTTGACTCCATGTTAATTTAAGTAGAACTGGATGATGCCTTGTACACTACGTTGAGGAGAAATTTCAACAAAAAGACAAGCATGGAGCCTTGAATCACTTTTTGGAGGTCCAAACAGTTATGGTGATTGGCAACTTCAAATTTCTTCTCTAAATTTCAAATGACTGTCCCCATTTTTCAGACACCGAAAAAACAAAAAACAAATTGTATACTAGTCAATGATGGTGATGGTCACTCCGCTTGATGTGTGTAGGAAACCCAGAGAATTCGTCTAATCCAAATCCACCCGACATTATCTATTAATATAAAATTATTTTTAGATATACAAAAATATGAAAAGTCTTGTAATATATATAAATCAGTGTATAGTTTATTCATGTTAACTTTTAACCTTATAATATTTAATTTGAATTCATATTCATGTTTAATATATATTATTATAAATTATATTTGTCTTATTTTAATATTTTTAATTTATAATGTTAAAAGACTACATTTAAGTCTATTTTTAGTTTAAAGATTATTTAACTTAGATTTTTTTTTGAACCATATCATTTGTCAAAAATATGTAAGTCTAACCCAAAAGATCCAACCCATCCACCCAAATTTTTAATCGGGGTGAAATTTTTTATCACTTGATTTCAAAACTTTAGTATAATATTTGTTATCCCAACTTGGCTCAGATTGTGTGAAATTTATCTCAAAACTAACCCACTCACTCGATCGCACACCCTATGTAACATGGTGTAGCACATTTTACTTTGTTTCCTAATTATTGAGTACGTGGCCAGCATTACAAGAGGGCATGTTGGTTTTGCAGCTAGCTCATTTAATTGGTTGCATGAAGAGTATTCTACTATTATTATTATTATTTTTTTTTTCTTTTGGTGTGTGTGTGGTAGAAGAATTGCACCTCTTATAATAGAAGAATAGACGAATAGAAAAGAAAAATTGGTAGTGGGAAAAGAAAAATTGCACCAAGTTGGTTGTTTTGCCAAGGGCTGGAAACTTCAAGCTGGGCTTCAATTAAATTGAACACATCTTTCAATTTAAGGAATTGCATAATCAAGTATGTGAATGGCGTTTTCAGCCATAAACAATCACTCCTTTCCCCGCTGTGATAACAACAAATCATCAATGAAAGACAAAAGTACTTCATTCAATGTCTGCTGGTAAAGAAAGCATTACAACTACAAACATAATGCCAAGACATTGCAGTGGAACATAAATATAGATTTATAATCCCACCTAAGACATTTCAACCAATACAAATGGCTTAGAGGACAAAAGATTGCAAGCTGACTACCTTGCAGATACCTCAGTGATTTGCGATTCATGCTGCAAAGAATTCATTCCATCGTTTTGGTCAAGAGCCATCTCCAACGCTAAACATTTCTTGAGTTGTGCCAAAACATGACTTATGTCTGGTCTTTGGACTGCAGCTGGTGGAAGGCATGCCATTGCTATCTCCACAATTTTCCATGCAGTATTAGTATTGAATTCTCCTTCTAACCTTGGATCAACAACATTTTCGATGTCTCCATTTTCAATTTCAGGAATGACCCAATTGAGTATGTGATGATTATTCTCAGCTTCTCGTCTTAATGCAGGTTGACCAGTAACAAGCTCAAGCAGAATGATCCCAAAGCTATAAACATCACTTTTCTTAGTTAAGTTTCCAGATGAATGAAATCTGTAAGGAAAACAAAATAATTAGACCATCGTTAAAAATGATAATCTTTTTCCACATTGTATTCGAACTAAATATGAGCCTGCTTTGCGATTACACAAAAATTAGCTTAGTTAGTAAGAGCCTTCGCCTCCAAAATTGATATATTGCTATTTGCTGCTGTTTTCAATAAACTAATTTCAAATTAGTGATACTATATTACAACTTACTCTGGATCAAGGTAGCCTGGAGTGCCATCAGGATTAGTTGAGATATAAGAGTCAGAATCATTTGCAAAAGCTCTTGAAAGCCCAAAATCAGAAATCTTGGCTTGCATTTTGTCATCTAATAAAATGTTGGAAGTCTTCATGTCTCTGTGGATTATTGGTGGCTTACAACCATTGTGTAGATAGTCCAGCCCTGTGACTCAAACATGCAATTGGATAATAACTTTAACTGCCTCATATGAAGAGAAAACATGTGTGGTGATATTCTTGCATACCATATGCTGCATCTACTGCAATTTGAACTCTCTTATTCCAGGGCAAAATATGCAGGTTTCTCACTGCAACAAATACATATCAATGGGCACTTCCCAGTTACACTCCCTGTGAAGAAAGGTGTGGTACCATGTTCGTGAATGTAAAAAAGAAAAAAGTGTTGGATAAAGCATATTCCTGAATAGAGTATTATAGAGTAACCCTTGGAAGATTGCTCAGACAGTATTTAGGTTTCATATCTTTGTTTTCCTAGTGGCAATAGGAGGCCAACTGATTAGGATGCAGCTCATGCCTGGTGTTGGATAAAGCATATTCCTAGTTTTAAAGAGCAGCACTCACTCACACTAAGATGATCCTTGCACCGCTATCATTTCTACAATTCAAACCACTCCACGTGAGGAAATTCGGAAGACATGGATCCCTTTTCCAATCAATTCTAGAGATTCCATATGTATCTTTGATTTCCAAGATAGCATCAACTATTGTTTCTAAATATGATGGAAGTTTTCAGTTCAATTTTTTCAATTGTAAATTACGTAAAACAAATGGTAGGTCATATGAGGACGAGCCTTGGCGCAACGGTAAAGTTGTTCCTTTGGTGACCTGTAGGTCACGAGTAAAAGCTGCGTACATGTGCGCCCACCCTCCCCCTATCCCGCAATAGCCGGGGAGCACTTTGCTCACCGGGGTGAGCCCTTTTGAGATAGTAGTTTTTGATAATTCAACTTTGTTTACGAACTATAGACAAATATAAATGATAGTTTTTGATAATTCAACTTTGTTTACGAACTATAGACAAATATAAATGATAATAAGCAATTGAATGAAGCAATACAAAACCATACCATCTCTTGTATCTGTTGGTAAATTTGGTTGAGGTAATAACGTATGAATCTCAAAGGCATTAAGGATTGGGGGTAGGTCAGACCCTTTTGCTGGACTAACGTCAAAACTAACATAATCTTGAGTAGTGATATTGGTAGTTATGGTGAGTGGCTTCAAGTATTCAAGAGTTATTGGCTCAGAGAGAAAGCTTTCATTATTGACAGTGATATTCATCATTCTTCTCCGTCCTGGAGTAAGGTGAATCTCAGCAAAGTGAAAGTAGACACTATTTTCATAGTGCATATCAATGGTTCCATTCACAAATAAGTTTTTGGATTGAGTGGCCGGCTGGACTGCAGTTCTCAACACTTGTGCTGGCAATCTGTAAGAGTTGCTAGTGCCGTCAGTATCAATATCTACGGATGTATTAGTGATATGCCAGCTGGTATTCAAATTATAATTTTGCCAGACTCGGTCATAGACATCCTCCTTGTACCTGCATTTTTTATTTTATGTATGAAAACTATCAAATATCTTAGATATCTGGAGATATCTATGTTGTAATTACTTCCTCCGTACCATTTTAAAGAAAAAAGCTTTGTCATAGTAATACAGTTCACCTGCTAAAGCTGCCACCGGTCATGTAGAGATCACTAGAGGCACCAACATCGTACCGTCTCAATGTCTACAATGCTAATGAATGGGATGCTATTCCATAAATGGATTTGCTTACAGGCCGTAATTCTAATGACGAAATAAAAGGTGTTCCTCCACCAGTGTTTACAAGACAGACATATATGGTATCAGTTGAGGCAGTATGAATTATCTCGAAAAAGAAATCGCGATCAGCAGCTCTTTGTGGCACAATGGTCCAAACGTTGGCTCCAATATAAAGGTTAAAACTTGGACTTTGAGAATTGGTGTCGTAGCCTCCATGAAAGAAGGCAGCTCTGATGAGATATTTGTTGTCTTTGCCTTGTTTAGGTCTCAATGTATAGCAACTTCTTCTTTCCACTGGAAAGCTTCTTAGTGTTGTGAGCTGCCTTTGGGAACCAGAATATTTGGGTGGATTAACAGTATAAACTCTTCCGCCTTTTACGAAATCTGTATCTGGCTTGTACAAAATACCAGTATTTGGGTCTACGTACTTCTCTTTCGCCCCACAATCAATGCTTATGAAACCTGAATGTGCCAGATACGATCCACCAGTTTGAACATATATATATATATAAAGAACAGTGACCAAGTTTAAGGCACAACTACTGCATTGTTTTTATTATGGCATGCATGCATGTCGTCCTTTTTCAGATTTCATCTTTTATTAAATCTGCTCATCTATTTCTTTCTTCTAATAGATAAAAGAAGTGAAAGATATAATGTGAAATACATGTTTCTCACGTCTAAATTATCCAATTTTTATATCATCCCTAATACTGTCTCCAATTTTATTTTCAATTAAGTTCATTTATCTTATATGTATGAATGTGCTAGATCGAATTTGATGGAGTTCTTATTATATAGAGAGTTTGAGATTAATCTGGAATCTAGAGAGTGCAAACTGTGACATGCATATCATTCACTTAGTACCTTCATATAAAGAGAAAACATGTTTAGTAACTTTCTCGCATACCATATGCTGCATCTACTGCAGTTTGAACTCTCCTATTCCACTGGAAAACATTTGGGTTCTTCGCTAAAAATAATACATATGAATTGGTTCTTTCTGTTAGGCTCTTCTCCAAGCAAAAATACAGTACCATGTTTGTGCAAGTATGCAAAAATAAAATAGTGTTGGAAGAAGCAGATTCTTGTGAAAATGACATACTTTGTTTAATTAATAGAATAGGATATTAATGAGTGACCATTTGAAGATTGTTCAGAACCTCAGATAACATTCAGGTTTCAAATGTGATGAGTTGTAAGTTCTTGCAACAGTCCATTACTTGATGTACAGTACTTGTCTTAAGTTTTAGGTGTTAAAAATCATTATTTTTGTCACCTGATTGGGTTTTAGCTTAAGACTAAACTTTTAGATCACATTTTTTTAATTTTCTTTCACATGATAATTTAATCTCTGATAGAATATGAATTTATTGGGCTTAGCTATACCAGAGACTGCCATATAGATCCAATTAATTAACCATGAGTGGTTTTTATACGAAAAGAAGTTTTGCTAAAAATGAAAATAAAAAGTAGTTTTTTTATTTTTCAACCAGTAAGCGGGAACTAACCTTTCCTTCCTTATAAAATGAAATCGCCTAAACCAAGTTTAATAAATTGAGGCTTAAACTCAAAAAAAGAAAAACAAAAAAAAATGGAAAACACATACCACAAAATTATAAAATTCAAAGTCTGCAAGTCAATGTCTTTTCTTTGGCTTTGGTACTGGAAAAAGAGAATTTGTTCTGAGCTGGTTGGGAAGGGAAAGTATGTTCCATACAAGTTCCTATTGACAGATTCTATTCAAAATCAGTTTATACTTGGGGGGTTATATTGGAAAAGATGCGACATGTAGGCCTTGACCAAATTTTTTTTTGTTTTTGGTAGATAAAGAAAAGACAGCAAACAAAGGCTAAGGAAGAGGTAAAGTGGAATTAGGTATGTTGAATGATACTCTAATTAAGCAAATTCCAAAGATTGATAGTCCCTCTCAGTTGAGTCATTTTCGTCCTATTAGCTTGTGTAATGCAGCTTATAAGACCATTCCAAAAATAATTGTCCTTTGGCTAAAGCATATTATGACAAAGCTTGATGTTAACAAAGGAAAATACCCATCCAATAATGATATGCCACGTGACACAAATGACATATATGCATAACTGACAAAGCATATAAATTACAACATAATTACCTTACCAATTTTATAACATACGTCATTATCGCCCATTATTATATAACAGACTAATCTAAATTATAACTCTCATCATTATCGCCAATTATTATACAACGGATGCCATTATTGCCCATTATTATTGTAACGAACGTTATTATTACATGAAACATACGTCATTATTATTGTAACGAATGTCATAACTATTGTGATTAACACAACTCCTATATAAAGAGGCTCAAAACCTCAAAAGAAAACAGGTTGTTATCTAAAACTCATACTCTTTATAGCTTTTTAGCTTATTTACTCTGATTATACTGACTTTACCATTGGAGTTTTCCCAGGTCTAGAGGACCGCCCTCTCCACATATTGCAGTTAGATTGCTACGTGGAGGACACCTCAGCTTGGTCAAGTCCAGACTTAACATTGACGCCATCCGTGGGAACGCATATGATTTGGGTTTTATGATATCCACAAATCCTTCAAGATGGATCTGAAATCCTTGCAACTAGACGATACACACAGCAAACTGTGGAGCTGATTTTGTGCACTTTCTGAATATCCAAATCGCAAGAAAAAGTGCCTAAAGCATGCAAAAAATTGCTTCCATCAAATTTGTGGTGCATCTCCACCCTGCAAGGTTAGATGTTTTTTCAATCAAAATCAAATATGTTCTCCTATGATAGCTAAGCATCAAATTAACTACGCCTTGCTAACTTTTGGCATCCTATTTGAAGTTTAATTTGAAACTTAATCCTTTTGGTACATGGATGAGAAATTTTTATTGCTTCAAAATAAATACGTATAATATAAATATTTATTGTTATAAACTTATTTATCTTCTCCAAGTCCAAGCTTGATTTTTATCAAGACTTTTTGGACACATACTTTGCAATCAATTGTCTCACATGTGAAGCAAACAACAAAAATTCACTTCCGTGAGTGAAAGGATTAGTGCCACCAAAGATGAAACTGAAAGACCCACAAGAAAGCTCTCCCTCATCCCCCATGGAAATTTAGAGGAACCCAACCTGCTTTCTGATGAAATCAGATTGACAATTTTGTTGTGAAATTTTGAATTTAAAGACGTAAAGGAATAATGTTCTGCAAGAATGGTATTAGTGCCACGGAAGAAGAATGAAGTGTTTCCTGTATATCTGAATGTTTATGATCTCACACCGATTAATGGGTATGCATACTGGGTTGGTCTTGGTGTTTACAATTATGATGTTCAAGAAATTTGCAATGCTTTGTCCCACCTGGTACCAAATTTGGTTTCTAACCATCTTCAGTTGAATGTGAGCCGAGCCAATCACAAGCCTCAAAGCTGCTTGGCTTCACTTTAACGGCTCAACTTCAGACCCTTGGTTCGGCTAGCTCTCCAAGTTGGCTCAACTCCCAAGCAGCTTGATTCATTTGTCCTGCTTAAACATGTGGGTTCTGTCAGGTTAGCAAATTCTATCTTTATACATGCAAGTTAATGCTCATAAAAACAAATTTATGGATATATGTTTAGAAATTAGAATTTTCATTGATGACCATAAAAGAAAAATGGAGGTGTTGATACTTCTTTAGAAGCCTACAGCACACTATTTATTTATTTCCTTAATCAAAGGATTAAGCCAAAGACATATATTTGGTTTAAAAAAGCATCGTGGCTGTATATTTGGTTTAACAAAAATGTGGAGGAAAACAAGATAAATGTGGATTTGGAAGATATGCTACTTGGATGAATTAATTAAATGCAAGTTGATTCTTACTTTCCTTGTTTGGTGGCTGTTACTACTGTTATTGCGTCACTTGTCTATAGCACATAGATAATAACACATGTTAGTATGTTACCATAATAAGGTCCATAACGTTTGCTTGGAGATTAAAGGACCAATGCAATTTGCATGAGGTGGGGTGTCCTAATTGATACGCTTCTCAGTCCTCACTTTTGCTAGAAAAGTATTACTTAATTATTCTTTAATGCCTTTCAGTTATTATTATAAATATAATAATTGTCCAAGTTTAAATTTAAACATTATTTATCATATCCAATGCCTTGCCATTATTGTCTCCTATTATTATTATTGCATTCAATCACTTTTAATCTTGTGATAAATGTTAAAAATTTTAAAATTGGAGAGTAATTTTATGCTCGTATTTTAAGCAGAATAATTACATGACTTCATAAATTATTTTGATATCACCTCTCAAATATGATACGTGAATCACACGTATGGGCCTTACAATTGTCTCTCTTTCTTGATTGCTGATATGTGTATATATATATATATATATATATATATATATAAATGCATGACTTTGATATTCTTTTTTGGAATAATATCTCCAAAAAAAATGAATTGTTTTTTATAAGGAAATAATTCCTCACCTTTGCAAGCTACATACAGATCGGGATCAAGACATCAAACTTGAACAGTCAATACACCGTGAACAGTAAAACTAAGAGTTTATTTAAGTATGTAGTAAAAATATTATTGCTTATTCTTTTTTGGCATCATTGCATTAAATGTTTTCATTTATGCATATTTGACAAATCTTTTGTTGAGCTATGTCTTTTAGCCGCAATTGTAAAAATTATTGTAGGAAGTTTTCTTAAAAAGGCTACAGCAACTACAGTGTGAGGTAGCATGCCCAAAAAAAAAAAAAGGGTGAGCTAAGAGCTAGCCTCAAAAAATAAACTTAGAGCTCATCAAAATGAAATGACGAGCTAAGAGCTACTCTCAAAAAATGAGCTAAGAGAAATTTGTATGTTTCTTATAACTACAAATATAAATTAAAATCTCTATTTATTGATCATTAATTAATGCTCTTAAATTCATTTTATATTCTTATAATTGCAAATATGATTAATATAACATTTGAATTTTTCCTTGTGATTGAAAGTACAATTAAATTGTTCAATTGCAAATTAACTACGTTTTGAATTTCATTAACTGACTATTTAAATTGACATCAAAAAATTTATATATATATCTCTTGAATTTGTATTATGTTTTCACATTCTTAAATGTGTATTATGTTTCTTGTAACTTTAAATAAAAATTAAAAACTCTACTTATTGGTTGTTAATGTGATTTAAATATCATACAATCATGTTTGCTCACATGAAATTACTTAATTATAGTCAATTATTGACCATTAAATAGCTATTATATATTTTATATAAATATTGATTTATTGTTATAATAGCTTACATGTATTGCATAATTGCTTAAATTGTCTTGTAAATTTATTAAATGCTTATACAAAAGGAAAAAAGTAGGCAAATTTGCCTAAATCTTTTATGTACTCAGGAGTCGTCAACTTGACTATTCAATACACCGTGAGCGATAAACTCAAGTAAAAGCTCAACTCAATCAAGGAGTCAAGAGCTCAAAACAATCAATAAGCCAAAAGCTCAACTTGATCAATGAGCCAAGAGCTCAATTCAATCAAAGAGCCAATAGCTACATTCAATCAAAAAGCTCAAAGCAATCAAAGAGCCAAGAGCTCAATTCAATCAAAGAGCCAAGAGCTCCACTCAATCAAAGAGCCAAGAGCCAAGAGCCAAGACCACAACTTAATCAAGGAGCTAAGAGCTCAAATCAATCAAGGAGCCAAGAGTTCAAATCAATTAAAGAGCCAAGAGCTCAACTTAAAAAACAAGCTAAGAGCTTATTAAAATGGAAAGGCGAGCTCAGAGATACCCTAAAAAAATGAGCTAAGAGCTTATCAAAAAGAAAGGGCGAGCTAAGAGCTACCTTAAAAATAAAATAAAGGAATGAGCTAAAAGCTACCATCGACAAAATTGAGCTAATGTAGCACACAAAAAGCACACAAAACAAGCTCAATTGTACAAATGAATTCAAAAATAAACCAGTCCCATGTAGATACATTTCAGTTCGTGAATACACGCACTGGTATTTTCGGGGACAAATGTTAACATAGAAAAATATCAATCCAATAATGATATGCCACGTGACACAAATGACATTTATGCATAACTGACAAAGCACATAAATTACAAGATGATTACTTTACCAATTTTATAACATATGTCATTATTGCCCATTATTATATAACGGACTAATTTGAATTATAACTCTCACCATTAATATTATAACAGACATCATTATCGCCAATTATTATATAATAGACGTTATTATCGCCTATTATTATTGTAACAAACGTCATTATTATATGAAACAGACGTCATTATTATTGTAACAGATGTCATAACTATTGTGATTAACACAACTCTTATATAAAAAGGCTCAAAACATCAAAAGAAAACAGGTTGTTCTCTAAAACTCATACTTTTTTTTTATAGCTTTTTAGCTTATTTACTCTGATTATACTGACTTTAGCATTAGAGTTTTCCCAAGTCCAGAGGACCGCTCTCTCCACATATTGCAGGTCAGATTGCTACGTGGAGGACACCTTAGCCTGGTCAAATCCAAACTTAACACTTGCTGTTCCAAATCAAGCTAGTTTTATTACAAAGAGACATATCCAAGATAACATAATCATAGCTCAGGAAGTTCTTCACACCATGCGGCGGATGCGTGGAAAAAAGAAGTTTATAGCCATTAAGGGTGATCTTGAAAAAGCCTTTGATACACTGAGTTGGAGTTTTATTAGGGATACACTAGAGCTGACAAGTATCAACACAGCTACTATTAGTGCGAAGAAGATAGCCTGAAAACTGTCTGGACCAGGGACTTTACAAGCCTTCATACTGAACAACGCCTTTCTAACTTCTTCCAGACTCACAGTTCTACCAAGATAAACCAATTGACTTGTAACAAGAAGAACATTCCCACCTTGCAAGAAGCAACCCCAGTATGAATTTATCAATATCTCTTGGTACAAAGCAGAACAAATGAAATTTTGACTAACCGAGTCTCTGCCCTCAACGTGGACTCAATTCTGATGAACAGTTTGAACATATCTCCTCATTATCATTTATATTTTCTGAAGCTAACTCTATTTTCAAACACTCCTTTAATTCACTATATACAAGGCTTGCATTTGGCCTTTGGATAGCTGTTGAATGTACGCATGCCATTGCTATCTCCATGGCTTTCCCAGCAGAAGAAATGTTATAACTTCCTTGGATTCTTGGGTCAACTATGCTTCCAATATCCATTCTCCCAAAATTAAGACTAACCCATTGAATTATGTGAATTGGAGCAGGGCCCAGATCTCTTATAATTGCTGTCCGCCCAGTTATCATCTCCAACAAGACAATCCCAAAGCTATAAATGTCACTTTCTCTATTTAGCTTCTTTGTGTTATAATACCTACAAAGAAAATGTTTGTGATACACCAACCAAAGTTGATTTTGAAATGAGAGTGAAGGTACTTATTTCTATGGACCTACTGATAATTTAAGTAATCAACCATACTAAGTGTCAATACTCACTGAGGATCAAAGTAACCAAATGTGCCCTTGGGGTCAGTTGAAACATGAGTGCAACTTTCAGTTTCGAAAGCTTTAGAGAGCCCGAAATCAGAAATCTTGGCTTGGAAGTTTTTATCTAATAAGATATTTGAAGTCTTTATATCTCTGTGGATTATCGATGGCCTACAACCATTATGCAAGTAATCCAACCCTGCACATTTAATTCCCATCATTTAAAGTAAGAGCATTAATCATCATTCATGGTAAGAAATAGTTTGGATTAAATTTGGTATTTCCAACCTCTAGCAGCATCTATTGCAACTTGAAGTCTTCTTATCCAAGTCAGAACATTGTTGCAATCTGAATCCATATTACCAGTCTATATATAAATAGTGTGCTATTTTGCAAGTAAATGAGTTTTAAATGAAACATATGTACTGAAAGAAGTTGCAAGATATAATTGAGACATAATATTGAAGGCCAATACTCTTATTCCAAACAAATAACCTAAATATGGCCAATACCAAATGATAAATGTTGTTCCAAAGTTCCATTTTCCATGTACTCATAAACAAGTGCCATGTTGTGACCTTCAATACAGTACCCGATAAGAGAAAGCAAGTTTTTATGATGAGCTCTCAACAGTGATTTCACCTGCATTTTGATTTGAGAAATGAAAACTCAAGAAAAAGATAGTAGCACCTTCTGCATGATTATTGCAATATTAATTTGAAAAGAGTTTCCAAATGAAAACTGTATGCACCTCATTCTGGAATTCCTTGGAGCCTTGCCTTGATGACGAAGAAAGTAACTTGACAGCAACTTGGAAGTCATCTTTCAGAGTGCCGTGGTACACTTTTCCAAATCCTCCTTCTCCAATGAGTGATGAAAAGTTATTTGTAATTTTTACAATTTCAGAGTATTTAAAACTTTGACATTTGAACTTCAATGGCCGCCCTCCGCTGTACTTGTAAACATTTTCTGCAGAAAAATATATATATATATATATGACAGCAAGATAAAAGTTGCAAAGAGAAAAAGTAAAAGTAGATGCTGAGACTTATAAGAAGAGGTGAAAAAGGATCTGTTTTAATTTGAAACACATAACAGAGTATTTGTGGTGTGCGTGTGTTTGTAAATTCTGTTTCGTTTTCTTTCTCTGATAGGAGGGTAAGAAAGACTTCAATTCAAACTGAACTGAGACCCCTTCGACGTGTTTACGTATTCAGTGGCACTGAAGAAACCTAATATATCAGAAATTCAGAATTCAGTTGCCTCGCCGTATGTCCATGAATCAGCGATGTGTGATTAAATGAATGAGTAAGTTTAAGATGCATGCAACTTTGTGTGATGATGTTTCAAAAAGGGTTTGGGGACAAGACCTCCTCTAAGGGACATTTAATCTTTACTGGGAGGAGAAGCTTACTAAAAAAAATCTTCTTTTGCACTGGTGGGGTAGGAAGAGCAAGAGTCTGATATTTTATAAAAACTTTCTTGGAGAAATTATCATGTTATAATGAAATTTAAATGATTCTCCGGCCAACCATGAGTTTTTTAATTGAACTGAGTACGTTGTATCCAGGATTAGTGCGTGGAAGTAAGTTACCTCCCTTTTTGCTCCTTTTATGAGTCCAGATGATTGCTAGAACAAGTAGAATTATCAAAACCAAAACTGTTATTGAGGATGCAACAGCTATTATATCAACCTTCTTCCTCTTCCCTTTGCATGATCCCATCAAACCTGACATGAAGCAGGTCAAAGTAAATTCACACATGACTGATGATAGTTCCACTTTGCACCATGTGAACCGAATAAGCTTTCAATATATACAAATTTAAAAAATAGAGGATCAGAAAAAGTGAACTTTCCATCAATTCATTAGAATAACAACAGCCTTAGATAAAAGTAGACAATCATTCCCTTACCCAAAAGTACTTGGCAGATGTATTTTTCAGGTTCCTTCAACCTAACAATTGTGCCTAGGATATTCCCACTACACTACTAAAGTCCCCATCTGGGACTTGGGTTGTGACGCCCTTGGATAGGGAGATCCTCGTAGACAATTGAATCACGTATCAAAATCAATCTATTTGCTAGCCATGAATTCCAATTGACTCCCTTCCAGCTATAAAACTAGGGTCCCTAACCCAAAGTATAAGCCGGATGTAATATTTAAGTTCCTTGGACAATATGGGACTTGAGATGTGACAAACTTCATTTAAGCCTTCTAGTCCATTACAAGGGAGATCCAGATACACGCGCACCCAATCTGACTCTCTTAGCTTAGTTGACTCTCTTAGCTTAATTTACTCTCTTACCACATGGGAGTGGAGTTGGATCAGCTCTGATATCATATGTAAAACCATTCACCCAAGATTCATTAATTCCAAAATGGTACTCAAGGCATGACATTACAAGTTACCAACTTACCACTTAGCAAACAAAATGATTATGAGTTATAAAATGAATGCTTAGGTATGGAAGGTAATCATACTTCAAAATTAGTGATCCATTCTTGGATTTCTCGATTAGCAGATTTGGAACTGGACCTTGGATCTTATTCCCAGTTAAATTACTGCACAGAAAGCGTTACATAAAATCACTATCCTATCGATATGTTTGAAACAAATTAATATCAGAACTGAATAATAACTTACAGCATCTTCAAGTTTGTCAGTTCCCCTAGAAATTCTGGCACTTGTCCGGTGAAGTCGTTGAAAGATAAATCCCTGAAACAAAAGATTTAATCTGTTGGACTATAGGGATAGAATGCAGAAGTTTGAAACTCCCAATTGACCTATAAGCACCCCATTTTGCGGCTTGTGTTTCCATGCTGCCAACAGTCTTTTTTTATGTATAAAATATCTGCTAAAACCAGTTGTTACTTACAAGGACTCTAGTTCTGTGAGTCTGGAGAATGAAGAAGATATCTCCCCTGTCAACTTGCTTGAGCTTAGAACCCTGCTTGAAGTTCATAAGTTATAAATTAATCAACATCAAAGAGAAGTTCAATTACCTATTTATAAAACCCTGGGAAAGTTTCAAAGACCATCACTCACACTGAGATGATCCTTGCACCGCTATCATTTCTACAATTCAAACCACTCCACGTGAGGACACTCGGAAGACATGGGTCCCCTTGCCAATCGATTCTAGAGATTCCATATGTATCTTTGATTTCCAAGATAGCATCAACTATTGTTTCCAAAAATGATGAACAGAAGTTTATAGTTCAGTTTTTCTATTGAATATTACGTAAAACAAATGGTGAGTCTTATATAAGTATATAGTAGTTTTGATAATTCAACTTTGTTTACGAACTATAGACAAATAAAGGTAATAATAAGCAATTGAATGAAGCAATACAAAACCATACCATCTCTTGTATATGTTGGTAAATTTGGTTGAGGTAATAATGAATAAATCTCAACGGCATTAAGGATTGGGGGAAGGTCAGACCCTTTTGCTGGACTAATGTCAAAACTAAAATAATCTCGAGCAGTGATATTGGTACTTATGGTGAGTGGCTTCAAGTAGTCAAGAGTTATTGGCTCAGAGAGAAAGATTTCACCATTGACAGTTATATTAATCACCCTTCTCCGTCCTGGAGTATGCTGAATCTCAGCAAAGTGAAAGTAGACACAATATTCATAGCACCTATCAATGGTCCCGTTCATAAATAAGTTTTTGGATAGAGTGGTCGGCTGGACTGCAGTTCTCAACACTTGTGCTGGCAATCTGTAAGAATTGCTACTGCCATCAGTATCAATATCTATCGATGTATTAGTGATATGCCAGCTGGTATTCAAATTATAATTTAGCCAGATTCGGTCATAGACATCCTCCTTGTACCTGCATTTTTTATTTTATGTATGAAAACTATCAAATATCTTAGATATCCCATTTAAAACCAAAAAAAAAGCTTTGCCATGGTATTACAGTTCACCTTTGATACATGTAGAGATCACTAGAGGCACCAACATCGTACCGTCCCACTACTTGCAATGCTAATGAATGGGATGCTATTCCATAAATGGATTTGCTTACGGGCCTTAATTCTAATGAGGAAATGAAAGGTGCTCCTCCACCATTGTTTACAAGACAGACATATATGGTATCAGTTGAGGCAGTATGAATTATCTCGAAAAAGAACTCGTGAACATCATCTAGTGGTGGCACAATGGCCCAAATGTTGGCTCCAATATAAAGGCTAAAACTTGGACTTTGAGTATTGGTGTCGTAGCCTCCATGAAAGAGGACAGCTCTGATGAGATATTCGTTGTCTTTGCCTTGTTTAGGTCTCAATGTATAGCAACTTCTTCTTTCCACTGGAAAGCTTCTTAGTGTTGTGAGCTGCCTTGGTGAACCAGAATATTTGGGTGGATTAACAGTATAAACTCTTCCGCCTTTTACGAAATCTGTATCTGGCTTGTACAAAATACCAGTATTTGGGTCTACGTACTCCTCTTTCGCCCCACAATCAATGCTTATGAAACCTAAATGTGCCAGATACGATCCACCAGTTTGATCATATATATATATATATATATATAAAGAACAGTGACCAAGTTTAAGGCACAACTACTGCGTTGTTTTTCTTTTGGCATGCATGCATGTCGTCCTTTTTCATATTTCATCTTCGAATAACTATTAAATCTGCTCATCTATTTCTTTCTTCTAATAGATAAAAGAAGTGAAAGATATAATGTGAAATACATGTTTCTCACGTCTAAATTATCCAATTTTTATATCATCCCTAATACTGTCTCCAATTTTATTTTCAATTAAGTTCATTTATCTTATATGTGTGAATGTGCTAGATCGAATTTGATGGAGTTCTTATTATATAGAGAGTTTGAGATTAATCTGGAATCTAGAGAGTGCAAACTGTGACATGCATATCATTCACTTAGTACCTTTAAGCTAGCATTAATTTGATAAAAATTGACAAAAGCCGGAAATAACAGAATTCACCACATATATTGATAAAAATATAAACTTGGAATTTTCATGCTTTATAAATGACTCGTGGACAAAGTAAAATAGTGCATAACACATGTGGATAAGTAACGGAATAGCATAAATTTTAATGTGTTTACTAATCATCATTGAACTATGGATAATGACAAAAAATGATGTAAAACATAATCATGTTAGCTAAGTATAGATAAAATATTACACTTACCGTGGTCATCTGATTGATTGCCATCTATTTTCTTGTGTACATTACTTTTTGGAGTAACTAGTGTTAAGTTAGCAAGAGTAATGATCAAAGGAAGAAGGATGAGTAGTTGATTCACCATTTGTGATGAAACCTTAATGTCTAACTCGCTCCCTGAGACCAATTTACAAGCAGCTTGAGTGCACATAATCGATCAATGCTATTTATGTTTGATCAAAAAATTCAGATAAATATCAGCACTGTTTTTAAAATCAACTGAATGAGGTGGGTAGAGCCGTAAGTTTGTTGACTAGAAGTCTCTGCATTTAATTTGTTTTTTGTTTTATAAATTTGTTGACAAACTAGAAGTCTTGGTTGCCCTTGTCCTCTCTTCCCTCTTAATTTGATGAGTTGTAAGTTGTTGCTGCAGTCCATTGTAGCAATACTCATTTTAATATATTAGATGTTAAAAATCATTGTTGTTGTCACTTTGGTGACATTGACAAAAATAGTAAATTTGTGTTAAGATTCTACCCCTAAGACACTTTGGGACTAAAGAGGATGCTTAATTGGAATGCATGTGATAGCAAGTGATTAACTGTCTCCCTATAATTAATCCCTACGAATTTATTTTCTTTTTGGTTTTTTAAAATGCGTTGTAAATCAATGTCTAATCTTAAGAAAAAGAAAACGTGTAAAGAGGTGCTGACAACAAGTCAATTAAGTTGATGATCAAAGGATTGAACGTATTGTATGTGAACAGATGATGGCTTATACGTTTGAGTCTAAATTTTGACAAGAAATCAATCAAGGTACGTATATATGCGGAATTCATTTTTACAGCTCATTAATATTTTTGTATCTGTGCATTAATCAAATATTACTTGGACTTTTGTATGCATATATGATAGAGAAAAGTGGTGGATGTTTAAAAATAAATAAAAATTATGTAACTACTTTTGTAATTAAATATACTAAATTGGAATTGAGTTTCCAAGATAAATGATGAAGGAAGTGATTAATTGTCTCACAAGTTTGTTGACTAACCACAAGTCTTAGTCGTCAAGCGTGTCCTTTCCCTACTATTATTAATTTGATGAATTGTAAGTTCATTTTAGCGATCCCTAACTTGAAGTACGTACAATAAACGTCTTAAGTGTTAGATGTTAAAAATTATTGTTCTTGTTACCTAATTGATTGCTTTAAGACTAAACTTTTAGGTCACACATTAATTTTTCTCTTTGACATGCATGGTAGAATATGATTTTTATCCGACTTTTATGTTTTATACCAAACAATATTGACTTAAATTTGAAGAAATGAATAATCATTAGTTTTTTGTTCCTTCAAAAATTAATTGAGTAATTTATGTATTAGTTTACTAATTAAGCACTTGGAGTTAGATTCAAATTAGGAAATTAGGAACAAGCGGAAAATGAGTTGTTTGACAGGTTGACTCCAAGTCAATTTAAGTAGAACTGGATGAAGCCTTGCACACTACGTTGAGGAGAAATTTGAACAAAAAGACAAGCGTGCAGCCTAGAATCACTTTTTGGAGGTCGCCCAACAATTACGGTGATTGGCAACTTCAAATTCCTTCTCTACTCTGACACACTAAAACTTGGCAATTTCTGATGGTGATTCTGCCTGACGAGTGTGTAGGAAACTTGAGAATTTGTCTAGACCGAACTTATCTACTCTAACACACTAAAACTCGACAATTTGAATTTTTAGTTAAATGATATTTTTATCCTTTATCTTGAATCGGGTAAATTATTCAACTGAAAATAAAATTTCAACGGGAGAACATTGGACCCATATGACATTATTTATTATTATTACTATTATTTTGGTACATAGGGAGGCTGGTATTGAACCCTTAACTTGGGGTGGTAATCTTAAACTTTTAAAAAAAAAATTATTTTTAGATATACAAAAATATGATTAAAAAAAAGTCTTTTAATAATTAAAAAAATAAGTTTATAGCTTAAACAATATATACTGATGTTAACTTTTAACTTTATTATAGTTATTTCAATTTATATTTATATCCACTATACATTATTATAAATTATATTGTCTTATTTTAATATTTTAAATAAATTTATAATGTTAAAAGACTACAATTTAAATATTTTTAGCTTAATCAATATATATTGATTATATTGCTATTTGCTGCTGCTTTCATCAAGTTGAATTTAAATTAGTGATACTATATTACAACTTACTCTGGATCAAGGATAGCTTGGTGTTCCAGCAGGGTTACTTGAGAGGCAAGAGTCATTATCATTTGGAAAAGCTCTCGAAAGCCCAAATCAGAAATCTTTGCTAGCATGTTTTCATCTAATAAAATGTTTGTAGTCTTTCGTGTCTGTGTGGATTATTAGTGGCTTATAGCCATTATGAATATAGTCCAACCCTGTCACTCAAATATACAATTAGATACTAACTTTAGCTGCCTCATATAAAGAGAAAACATGTTTAGTAACATTCTCGCATACCATATGCTGCATCTACTGCAGTTTGAACTCTCCTATTCCACTGGAAAACATTTGGGTTCTTCACTAAAAATAATACATATAAATTGGTCCTTTCTGTTAGGCTCTTCTCCAAGCAAAAATACAGTACCATGTTTGTGCAAGTATGCAAAAATAAAATAGTGTTGGAAGAAGCAGATTCTTGTGAAAATGACATACTTTGTTTAATTAATAGAATAGGATATTAATGAGTGACCCTTTGAAGATTGCACAGAACCTCAGATAACATTCAGGTTTCAAATGTGATGAGTTGTAAGTTATGCAAGAGTCCATTACTTGATGTACAATACTTGTCTTAAGTTTTAGGTGTTAAAACTCATTATTTTTGTCACCTGATTGGCTGATTGGGTTTTAGCTTAAGACTAAACTTTTAGATCACATTTTTTAATTTTCTTTCACATGATAATTTAATCTCTGATAGAATATGAATTTATTGGGCTTAGCTATACCAGAGACTGCCATATAGATCCAATTAATTAACCATCAGTGGTTTTTATAAGGAAAGAAGCTTTGCTAAAAATGAAAATAAAAAGTAGTTTTTTTATTTTTCAATCAGTAACCGGGAACTAACCTTTCCTTACTTATAAAAATGAAATCGCCTAAACCAAGTTTAATAAATTGAGGCTTAAACTCATAAAAAGAAAAAGGAAAAGAAAAAATGGAAAACAAAATCACATACCACAAAATTATAAAATTCAAAGTCTACAATTCAATGTCTTTTCTTTGGCTTTGGTTCTGGAAAAAGAGAATTTGTTCTGAGCTGGTTGGGGAGGGAAAGTATGTTCCATACAAGTTCCTATTGACAGCTTCTATTCAAAATCAGTTTATACTTGGGGGGTTATATTGGAAAAGAGGCAACATGTAGGCCTTGACCAAAATCTTTTTTTTTTTTTTTTGGTAGATAAAGAATAGACAACTAACAAAGGCTAAGGAAGAGGTAAAGTGGAATTAGGTATGTTGAATGATACTCTAATTACGCTAATTCCAGAGACTGATAGTCCCTCTCAGTTGAGTCATTTTCATCCTATTAGCTTGTGTAATGTAGCTTATAAGACTATTCCAAAAAAAATTGTCCTTTGGCGAAAGCATATTATGACAAAGCTTGCTGTTACATATCCAAGATAACATAATCATAGCCCAGGAAGTTCTTCACACCATGTGGCGGATGCGTGGAAAAATAAAGTTTATGGCCATTAAGGTTGATCTTGAAAAAGCCTTTGATACACTGAGTTGGAGTTTTATTAGGGATACACTAGAGCTGATAGCCTGAAAACCGTCTGGACCAGGGGCTTTACAAGCCTTCATACTGAACAACGCCTTTCTAACTTCTTCCAGACTCACAGTTCTACCAAGATACACCAATTGACTTGTAACAAGAAGAACATTCCCACCTTCCAAGAAGCAACCCCAGTATGAATTTATCAATATCTCTTGGTACAAAGCAGAACAAATGAAATTTTAACTAACTGAGTCTCTGCCCTCAACGTGGACTCAATTCTGATGAACAGTTTGAACATATCTCCTCATTATCATTTATATTTTCTGAAGCTAACTCTATTTTCAAACACTCCCTTAATTCACTATATACAAGGCTTGCATTTGGCCTTTGGATAGCTGTTGAATGTACGCATGCCATTGCTATCTCCATGGCTTTCCCGGCAGAAGAAATGTTATAACTTATTTGGATTCTTGGATCAACTATGCTTCCAATATCCATTCTCCCAAAATTAAGACTAACCCATTGAATTATGTGAATTGGAGCAGGGCCCAGATCTCTTATAATTGCTGTCTGGCCAGTTATCATCTCCAACAAGACAATTCCAAAGCTATAAATGTCACTTTCTCTATTTAGCTTCTTTGTGTTATAATACCTACAAAGAAAATGTTTGTGATTACACCAACCAAAAAAAATTGAAATGAGAGTGAAGGTACTTATTTCTATGGACCTACTGATAATTTAAATAATCAACCAGACTAAGTGTTAGTACTCACTGAGGGTCAAAGTAACCAAATGTGCCCTTGGGGTCAGTTGAAACATGAGTGCAACTTTCAGTTTCGAAAGCTTTAGAGAGCCCGAAATCAGAAATCTTGGCTTGGAAGTTTTTATCTAATAAGATATTAGAAGTCTTTATATCTCTGTGGATTATCGTTGGCCTACAGCCATTATGCAAGTAATCCAACCCTGCACATTTAATCCCCATCATTTAAAGTAAGAGCATTAATCGTTAATGGTAAGATTAGTTTGGATAAAATTTGGTATTTCAAACCTCTAGCAGCATCTATTGCAACTTGAAGTCTTCTTATCCAAGTCAGAACATTGTTGCAATCTGCATCCATATTATCAGTCTATCTATAAGTAGTGTGTATTTTGCAAGTAAATAATGAGTTCTAAATGAAACACATGTACATTGAAAGAAGTTGCACAATATTATTAAGATATAATATTGATGGCCAATACTCTTATTCCAATCAAATAACCTTAATATGGCCATTACCGAATGATAAATGTTGTTCCAAAGTTCCATTTTCCATGTACTCATAAACAAGTGCCATGTTGTCACCTTCATTACAGTATCCGATAAGAGAAAGCAAGTTTTTATGATGAGCTCTCAACATTGATTTCACCTGCATTTTGATTTGAGAAATGAAACTCTAGAAAAAGATAGTAGCACCTTCTGCATGGTTATTGCAATATTAATTTGAAAACAGTTTCCAATTGAAAAATGTATGCACCTCGTTCTGAAATTCCTTAGAGCCTTGCCTTGATGATGAAGAAAGCAACTTGACTGCAACTTGGAAGTCATCTTTCAGAGTGCCATGGTAGACTTTTCCAAATCCTCCTTCTCCAATGAGTGATGAAAAGTTATCTGTAATTTTTACAATCTCTGAGTATTTAAAACTTTGACTTTTGAACTTCAATGGCCGCCCTCCGTTGTAGTTGTAAACAGTTTCTACCTGGAAAAAAAAACAGCAAGATAAAAGTTGAAAAAAGAAAATGTAAAAGTAGATGCTGAGACTTATATAAGAAGAGGTGAAAAAGGATCGGTTTTAATTTGAAACACGTAACAGAGTATTTGTGGTGTGCGTGTGTTTGTAAATTCTGTTTAGTTTTCTTTCTCTGATAAAGGAGGGTAAGAAAGACTTCAGTTCAAACGGAACTGAGACCCCTTTGACGTGTTTACCTATTCAGTGGCACTGAAGAAACCTAATATATCAGAAATTCAGAATTCAGTTGCCTCGCCATATATCCAGGAATTAGTGATGTGTGATTGAATGGTTTAGTAAGTTAAGATGCAGTATAGAAGTTTAAGATGCATGCAACTTTGTGTGATTATACCACATGGAATATGTTACTATATTTCTATTCAAGCTGATATTGCTAGGATGTCTGTTCAACATAGGATTTCTAGTTCAGGAATGATTTTGGTTCCGTTTATAGATATATTTCTGTTCGGTAATGAAGTAAATATAATATATGTAGAAAGGCGGAAGGTTTACTTTGATGCAGAGTGGATCCGATTGTCTTCCAATATACTGTATTACTGTTTGTCTTTGCCTTGGTGGTTGACAGTTAATTAAGCTTCACAATGACTTCTCCTATGGTTTCAGCAATGAGTTTGCAACTTTGCAAACTACATCAGATTGGAAGTTTTGAGTCTGCAGGAGCTTTGAGGCAACTACTTTGGAATTGACCGTGGAGATATATACCTCGGAGAGAAAAAGACCTTACAGATGGTTGGTGGAAAGTACAGAGGTTCATCTGTTTGACTTGCATTCGGGTGAGAGAGTACAATGGCTGGGATTTGCGAGAAGGACTGATCAAGAGCTGGACCTTGCGAATGTTTTGTTTGTAACGAGTGAAAGTTAGAAGTGATGGGGATGATGAGATTTTTTTTGGGGATTACGGTTTTATTGCAGCCATTTTGGACAGCTCTTTGATGCTGCACCAAGCACCTATTACCATGGAAGGGTTGGGGGACAAGACCTCCTCTAAGGGACATTTAATCTTTACTGGGAGAAGATGCTTACGAAAGAGCAAGAGTCTGAAGATATCAGTAAGGCCATTTGACTGTGTTTCCTTTGTAATCAAGTTTAAATGATTCTCTGGACAACCATAAGTTTTTTAATAGAACCCAGTACATAGCATCCAGGATTAGTGCATGGAAGTAAGTTACCTCTCTTTTTGCTCCTTTTATGATTCCAGATGATTGCAAGAACAAGTAAAATTATCGAGACCAAAACTGTTACTGTGGATGCAACAGCTATGACACCAACCTTCTTCCTCTTCCCTTTGCATGATCCCCTCAAACACGGTTTAGGATTTTCATCCAACCTGACATGAAAGAGGTAAATGTAAATTCGCTCATGCATGACTGATGATAGTTCCACTTTGCACCATGTGAACCGAATAAGCTTTCACCAATATATACAAATGAGGATGAGAAAAAGTGAATTTTCCATGAATTCATTAGAATAACAACAACAGGCGGCCTTAAACCCAAATCATTTCTGGTTTTTTTTTTGATAAAATGAGACAATCATTCCCTTGTCCAAAACTACTTGGCAGATGTATTTTTAGGTTCCTTCAACCTAACAATTATGCCTGATATTCCCACTACACTACTAAAGTCCCAATCTGGGACTTGGGTTGTGACAAACTTCATTTAAGGATTCACGCCCCTGAATAGGGAGATCCACGTATACAATTGAAGCATGTATCGAAATCCATCTATTAGGTAGCCATGAATTCCAATTGACTCCCTTAATTCCAGCTATAAAACAAGGGTCCCTAACCCTAATTAAGTATAAGCCGGATGTAATACATAAGTTCCTTGGACAATATGGGAATTGGGATGTGACAAACTTCTTCATTTAAGCCTTCAAGTCCATGACAAGGGAGATCCAGACACAAACGCAAGCAATCTGGCCCTCTTAGCTTGTGTATCTAAATCAATCGAGTGATTGACTTGCCTCAAACCCAAATTTTAATTTACTCCCTTACCACAGGGAGTGGAGTTGGATCAGCTCTGATACTACATGTAAAATCATTCACCCAAGATCTCATTAATTCTAAAATGGGACTTGGGGCATGACAAAACAAGTTTCCAATTAGGGTCTATTTGAAAGTTTAAAGGGAGAGGAGAGAAGAGTCAATGGAGGGAGATGAGAGGAAAGGAAATGAGAGTGGAGGAAAATTGACACTTTTCCTTTCTCATATTTGAAAGTAAAATGAAAGTTAAAAAAAATGAAGGGAGAGGAGAGGAAAGGATAAGGTGAGTTAGGGAGAAAAAGGAGAAGAGGATAAAATATTCATATTTTTACAATTTTGCGTTTAAAATGTTTTAGCAGAGTATTAATATATATTTAACGAAAAGAATAGGGATATATTTGGCACTACAGTAAAAAAAAAATATACAGTACTTATTATCTCATTCCAAATCTTTTTAATTTAGAGAAATTAAAATTTTGAGGGTCGGAGGGATTTCGAAAAATACATGTATCCCTCCGTTTCCTCTCTCTCTCTGTTAAAAAAACCTCCTAAACGAGAGAAAAGTCACATTACCCTCTCTTCTCCTCTCATTTCCTCTCCTTCCATTCCCCTACATTCCACCTCCATCCAAATAGACCCTTAGCTAACAAAATGATTACAATTTATAAAATGGCTCTATAAAATGAATGCTTAGGTATGGAATATAATCATACTTCAAAATTAGTGATCCATTCTTGGACTTTTCGATTAGCAGATTTGGAACAGGACCTTGGATCTTATTCCCTGTTAAATTACTGCACAGATAGCGTTACGTAAATCACTATCCTACTGATAAGTTTGAAATAAATTAATATCAGAACTGATAATAACTTACAGGATTCTTAAAGATTGCAGTTGTGCTAAAGATTCTGGCACTGGTCCTATCAATTCATTGAGAGATAAATCCCTGAAACAAAAGATATAATCTGTAAAACTATAGATGGATAGAATGCAGAAGTTTGAAACTCCCAATTGATAAGCACCTCATTTTGCGGCTTGTGTTTCCACGCTGACTGTTGTCCTTTTTATAAATGAAATTTGTGCATAAAATATCTGCCAAAATCAGTTGTTACTTACAAGGACTCTAGTTCTGTGAGTTTGGAGAATGAAGAAGATATCTCCCCTCTCAACTTGCTTGAGCTTAGATCCCTGCTTGAAGGTCATCAGTTATATATTAATCAACATCAAAGAGAAGTTTAATTACCCCTGGGAAAGTTTTAAAGAGCATGAAAACACTCACACTGAGATGATCCTTGCACCGTTATCATTTCTACAATTCAAACCACTCCACATGAGGGACACTCGGAAGACATGGGTCCCCTTGCCAATCAATTCTAGAGATTCCATATGTATCTTTGATTTCAAAGATAGCATCACCTATTGCTTCCAAAAATGATGAATGGAAGTTTACAGTTCAATTTTCAATTGTATATTATGGAAAACAAATGGGGGGTCATATATAAAGTATATAGTAGTTTTTGATAATTCAACCTTGTTTACCAACTATAGACAAATAAAAATGATAATAAGCAAGTACTGAATGAAGCAATACAAAACCATACCATCTCTTGTATCTGTTGGTAAATTTGGTTGAGGTAATAATGCAAGAATCTCAAAGGCGTTAAGGATTGGGGGAAGGTCAGACCCTGCTGCTGGACTAAAGTTAATACTAACAAATTCTCGAGCAGTGATATTGGTACTTATGGTGAGTGGCTTCAAGTATTCAAGAGTTATTGGCTTAGAGAGAAAGCTTTCACCATTGACAGTTATATTAATCATTCTTCTCTGTCCTGGAGTAAGCTGAATCTCAGCAAAGTGAAAGTAGACACAATATTCATTGTGCTTATCAATGGTTCCGTTCACAAATAAGCTTTTGGATAGAGTGGCTGGCTGGATTGCAGTTCTCAACACTTGTGCTGGCAATCTGTAAGCATTACTACTGCCATCAGTATCAATATCTACCGATGTATTACTGAATGCACATGAGCTGATAACTGAATTATAATTTAGCCAGACTCGGTCATAGACATCCTCCTTGTACCTGTATTTTTTATTTTATGTATGAAAACCATCAAATATGTTAGATATCTGGAAATATCTATGTTGTTACTTACTCCATTCTATTTAAAAGAAAAATCCTTTGTCATAGTAATACAGTTCACCTGTTACCCATGTAGAGATCACTAGAGGCGCCAACATCTAACCGTTCCAATGTCTGCAATGCTAATGAATGGGATGCTATTTCATAAATGGATTTGCTTACAGGTCGTAATTCTAATGACGAAATGAAAGGTGCTCCTCCACCAGTGTTAACAAGACAGACATATATGGTATCAGTTGAGGCAGTATGAATTATTTCGTAAAAGAAATCGTGATCGGCATCTACTTGTGACACAACGGTCCAAACGTTGGCTCCAATATAAAGGTTAAAACTTGGACCTTGAGTATTGGTGTCATAGCGTCCATGAAAGAAGGCAGCTCTGATGAGATACTTGTTGTCTTTGCCTTGTTTAGGTCTCAATGTGTAGCAACTTCTTCTTTCCGTTGGAAAGCTTCTTAGTGTTATGAGCTGCCTTTGGAAACTAGAATCGGCTGGTGGATTAACAGTATAAACTCTTCCGCCTTGTACAAAATCGGTATCTGGCTTGTACAAAATACCAGTTTTTGGGTCTACGTACTCCTCTTTCGCCCCACAATCAATGCTTATGAAACCTGAAAGTGCCAAAGATGATGCACCAGTTATAACATATATATATATATATATATATATATATAGAACAGTGACCAAATTTAAGGTACAACTACTACATTGTTTTTCTTTCGGCATGCATGCATGTCGTCCTTTTTCATATTTCATCTTCAAATAACTGTTAAATCTACTTACATATTTCCTTCTTGGCTTCTTCTAATAGAAATATATTGTCGAAGATATAATGTGACAGACATGTTTCTAACATCTAAATTTTCTCATTTTTAATTCATCCAGAATACTATCTCCAATTTTATTTTCAATATATTTAGTATTAAGTTATATTAGGTGTTAAGTCCCACATTATTTAGATAAACAAGTCTTATGTAATTGCTCTATTATAAATTTAAGGCCCTGGTATAGTCTTAGAATAATCCAAGCTACTACTATTTCTTTCTCTATATTTATTTTATATGGTATCAGAGTGGGTTTGATCTAAACCCAAGTTTAATCTTGGGGCTGCCGCCGTCTTTATGTTTGTTGGTTGTTTAGTCTTATGACACAACCCCCATTCAAGATTGTAGAGATTGAAAAGTTTTCAACGTTTCCTGCTCGCTATCACTAATTCTGAAGTTGCCTTATCTTGGTTTCCGACCAGAAAAAGTTCTCGACGGAAGTTGTTGCCAATTTGGCATTTTACATTAGTTGTGAACCAACAATTCTGTTTGAGACACATATTATTTTTGTCATTTTCTTTTAGGCACATGTTGTTTGTGCACGTGCCGTTCTCATTCTCTTAGGCGAGTGGGTCGAGTGAACTTGATATAAATTTTTTGTTATAGGGGAGTGTTGAGAGTTTTGATACTTAGGATTATACTTGTACAAGCTTGAGCATATATATGCTCTAGCTTGAGGGAGAGTGTTAGAGTATATTTAGTATTAAGTTATGTTAGGTATTAAGTCTCACATTATTTAGATAAGCAAGTCTTATGTAATTGCTCTATTATAAATTTAAGGTCCTGGTGTAATTTTGGAATAATCCAAATTATTACTATTTCTTTCTCTATATTTATTTTACAATTCGTTTATGGCATGTCTTATATGTAGAATTGCTAGATCGAATTCAATAGAGTTATTATTATATACAGAGTTGGAGATTGATTAGGAATCTAGAGAGTGTAAGTTGTGACATGCATAGATATCATTCATGTAGAACCTTCAAGCTAGCATTAATTTGATAAAAAATCACGAAAGCTAGTAGACTAATAACAGAAGTGACCATATATGTTGATAAAACAAAAACTTGGAATTTTGGTGCTTTATAAATTACATGTGGGCAATGTAAAATTGTGCATAACATGCGTGGGTAAGTAACAAAGTAGCATAAATTTTAGTGCGTGTACTAATCATCATCGAACTATGGATCATGACCAGAAATGATGTATAAAATAATCATGTTAGCTAAGTAAAGATAATATATTACACTTACCTCGGTCATCTGACTGATTGGCATCAATTTTCTTGTGTACATTACTTTTTGGAGCTACTAGTGTTAAGTTAGCAAGAGTAATGATCAAAGGAAGAATGATGAGTAGTTGATTCACCATTTGTGATGAAACCTTAATGGCTAGCCAACTTCTTGAGACCAATTTATAAGTATAAGCAGCTTGAGTGCACATAATCAATGCTATTTATGTTTGATCAAAAAAGGCAGAAGATCAGAAGTGTTTTTAAAATTGTACGAAATCTGTATCTGGCTTGTACAAAATACCAGTATTTGGGTCTACGTACTGCTCTTTCACCGCACAATCAATGCTTATGAAACCTGAAAGTGCCAGATACGATTCAACAGTTAGAACATATATATATATATATAGAACAGTTAAAATACCAGTATTGTTTTTCTTTTGGCATGCATGCATGTCGTCCTTTTTCATATTTCATCTTCAAATAACTATTAAATCGACCTGCTCATCTATTTCCTTCTTCTAATAGAAAAAAAGAAGTGAAAGATATAACGTGAAAGACATGTTTCTCATGTATAAATTAACTAATTTTTACACCATCCCTAATACTCTCTCCAATTTTATATTAAATTAATTAAGTTCGTTTATGGCATTTGCCTTTTATATATATAAATAGAAATGCTATATATAATTTTATAGAGTTCTTATATAGAGAGTTTGAGATTGATTTAGAATTTAGAGAGTATAAACCGTGACATGCATATTGTCACACCTCTCATGGAGGCATGACTGGCCAGAGGAATGGTAACCAAACCTCCATAACCCTGACTCAAATAATAAAGGAATGACCATGACTCTTGACTCACCAATGAATACAACCAAGAAATTATAAAGACAAATTAACATTAAAAGTTTATTGATTACAACAAATCACAACTTACTGAAAATTTCGGCAGAGATCCCTTATAATATAGAACATGCCTTTAAAACACAATCCTATAAACTATTTTTATTACTCAACATAATACAAAAACTATAAGGAGCTCTGATCCGTTCACATCATCAACAAACAAGTACTAGAATATTACATCATACCACATTTGATACCCACAGTACTAATGTGACAGCAAACTTTCATCCTTGACTCTAAGTATGAGATTCCGAGGCATACCTTATCGTCAAATTCTTAACGAAAACCTCGCATTAGCAGTTAACTTCTTTTGACGTCCTGCTACTAAAAATATAACCAAAGGAAAGGGGTGAGTCTTACGGACTCAGTGAGTGAAAAATCGTACCCAAAGGGTACTAGCATCACACAACACAAGCATATAACATACGTAATAACATTGCGTAATATTATTCATATCTTAATTCACATTGCACATATATATTATAACGGTCATAAATTCACAGTTTACATAAAACACAAGATCACAAATTAATCAGAACAATAATATCAAACCAAGCAAACCAAAGGGCCAACGAGTGACCCAGCCCCGCACACCAATATCACCCCCTGCCGGGTATTTACGCGCCCGCACACCAAATTAATTTTTCGTACACAATCCATCCCACCAGGCTGAGCACTCAATTTTAAAAATATATATCAGAATTAGGATTTCTCACAAATTTTTAAATCAGAGTATCCTAGGTGTACCTGGATTTTTACTTTCATAAATGAAAATCATTTTCCAGAAAATGTTCACGAGTTGGCCCTTATCAAACACAATCAATGTCAAACAAAGCAACCAATATCAAACAAACATAATTTAAATAAATTACTGAAATACTTTACTTGCTTACTTTTCATATATCACGCATATTCAAATAAACATATAATCACACGTACTAATCTAGCCCCTATAGGCAGCAATTAACCACTTACTTGTTACCCATTTCATTTGTCACTCACACTTGTGTCCATGTGTCTCATCAGGTTCACATTGGAATCCGAAACTGAAATTTATAATTCCAAATACTACTTAGTTCATAAACGTTATTGTTATATCATTTTACTTACTAAACTTATATCTCAACTTATATAGGTTTATTTATGAAAGTTTTCCTTTAAACTATTACATGTCAATTAAAATATGGATTAGTCTTTAGGTAATAAGGTTATCAATGAAGAGGGCTTTTAAATATCTTGACAAAGCATATAATAGGAGAAATCATTAGAAAAGTATAGAAAGCATTTAGTGTGTTAAAAATGTTAAAGCTGTCCAAACTTGAGGTTTGGACCAGTGTCAACTTTAATGGTCATATTTTTCTCCATGAAACTCCGAATTCAGTTTCGTAAAATTTATAAAATACTAGACACATGTAGCTTTATAATAGTATATCATTTGTAATTTTTAGATTTGTATATCAATACAGTTTATTGTTTGAAGTTGCATCAAATTGTGCCTGCGTAGGATTTTTGACAATTTTGACCTTACCTTAGTTAATTGAACATAACTTTCTCTAGAAAAAACGAAATCTGATTCCGTTTGTTGGGTTTATTAATAGACAAGTATATATATCTTTATTATTTAGAAACTTTTCCTAGAATCTATTATGAACCCACTCATTTTCTTATATGAACCAAAAACAGGGCACTACGAATCCTGCCTGACCTAACCGGAGTCTAGCAGCTATAACTCACAACACATTTGGAACCGAGCTACGAAATTTTGTAGACAACATGCCAAGACTATAAGGTACATTTCATCTTTTTAACTCTTAATTTAATTCTACCCCGAAAACACTCAAAATACCAAGTTTTGGTTACTCACGAAATCTGCCCCTGTTTTACCTTTTTAATAACTACTTAATTCAATATCAATCATTTATTTAACTGTTACACTTTCGACTTGTATCTTCTCATAACTTATATCTATGGGGAAGTGTTTAACTTGTTTAATCATTCAATTATAGTTATACTAAACTTATTGCTTTGGTTAAATAGAACATAAATACCTAGACAAGATCAAGTACTGCCCGTACCAAAGAAAGGGGATCTATTGAATTGCATTTACACTTCAATATACTCCACTAACCAACCATGTTACAACAGCACTTGTGGCTTCCTACTCACGCTCAAACATGACTCAGGAAGGGAGTTAAAACAAAGTAAGCAAAGAGGAAGACTTCCTACAGCTGCCAGCCCAGCTTAATGCAGCAAGGCTGCTGTCCTTCTAAACTAACCTTACAGCCGAACTAAAACAAACAGCAGGACCCAAGCTCAAGTAACACAAAACAAGGGCAAATCCATAAAGCTAGAAGAAGTAAGGTTGGCTATCACGATTTTGGAGAACGAAATGAGTATTCCTTGCAGCTACCAGAAGCCTAAATCAGCAAGCAAGGCCGCCCACAGCAAAATAGCTACCCAGTTGAATAAATCTCACACACACACATAGTCACCACTTGATTTAAGCTAAGAAAAACAGATCAGCAAGCTAAAAGGAAAGCCATACCTCACGGCCAGCAAAGGGGTTCCAACAGCAGAGTGAATTTCAGACAGTTTCCAAGTTACATCAAGGTGAGATTTCAGACTTTAAAAGAACCAACCCATGGCAAAAGAAAAGGAAAATAACTTGCTATGGAGGGATTAGGGCCAAGCTACCAGAAATTTTCGCATGGAAGCTTCAAGAAAACAAAACAGGGAAAAAAAAGAGTGCCCATGGCGTTGGAAAAAAAAATTCAAGCAAGAGTAAACGAGAGAAAGAGTGAAAAGAAAAAGAAACAAAATAAATAAATAAAATGAGGTGGTCCAAGTCAAAATTGTACAGTAATAGTTTATATTTTTAGCCTTAGCGCGTATATTACAAAATAATCCTAGTTTACTTTATTTATACACTTAGTGCACATACGGTGAATTGTGGCTCCAATTTACCTATAGTTATATATATACATATATACTCAATTATTATTTTATAACTCATTATATTCATAACAGATTTTACTTACTAATACACTTTAAATAAAATGAATTTCAAGTCCAAGAACATCCATAATAATAAAAAAAATACTTTTTTTTTTCCAAATTGTATACGTATATATGGGTGTATATATATATATATATATATATATATATATATATATATTTGTATTTATTCACTTTAAACCTAATTTACCTCAAATTTTATTTACCGAATCAACCAAATTACAGTACAAATATTCTAAAATATATATTAAATTATCGGGGTATCACATATTATTCACATAGTTTTCATATTACCAAAATTGACACAAGCCGGTGGACTAATAACATAAGTGACCATACATATATTAATAAAAACATAAAGTAGGAAATTTGATGCTTCATAAATTACATGTGGACAAATTAAAATCATGCATAACGTATGTGGGTAAGTAACCAAGTAGCATAAATTTTAGTGTGTGTACTAATCATCATATCAAAATATGAATCATGACCAGAAATGAAATGATGTATCACATAATCATGTTAGCTAAGTAAGAATAAAGTATTACACTTGCCGCTGATCATTTGACTAATTGGAATCATAATCATGTTAGCTAATTAACGGAGTAGCATAAACGAGACAAGAACATATATAATGTTGCCAATTATTTCTTAAATCTACTCATCACTTCCCTTCTTAGTATAACAGAAAAATCACTTGAAAGACATGTTTTTCACTTCTAATTCTCGAATTTTTTAAATCATTTCTAATTATACTCTCTCATCAGGGAGCTTAATCCAATTTTAATTGTGATTAATTTTGATTATGGCATAAGTCTTATATGCAGAAATGTTCGATCCATTTGTTAGAGTTCATATATAGAGAGCTTGGGATTGATTTGGAAATAAGATGTAAATACACGCATGTCATTCACTGAAGTTTTATGTTACTAAAAGTAGGTGGACTAATAAGAGAAGTGGCCATATTAGTAAAAACATGACAACCAACATATGAGAAATCAGATGCTTTGCAAATCATACGTTAACAATGTAAAAATCTTACATAACACAAGCAGATATATAAAAAAAGTAGCATATATGTAAGAATGCATAACAGAATAAAAGTAGAAAATAAAATATTGCACTTACTCGATTATCTGATTGATTGTCACTGCCAGTTTTCATGTGTACATGTTGTTTAGTTTTTGGAGCTGTTAGTGTCAAGTTACCAAGAGCAATGATCAAAGGAAGAAGGATGAGTAGCTGATTCACCATGTGTGATGAAACCTTTATAGCTAGCTCCTTTGTGATCAATTTACAATTAGCAGCGTAAGAGCATAATCAATGGTACTTGATGTGTGATCAAAAGAGGAAAATGAGCTGTGTTTTTGAAGAGGAGCACTGCTTGGAATATGATTAAATATTGTCTCCCTATTTACAACTTTTGTTAATAAATACTAAATTGGAATTGAGTTTCCAAGAGAAATGATCAAGGAAGAAAAGGTGAGACATACTTCTAAAGTATAGAATTCATTATGTGATTTCTATTTAAAAGCACAAGAATTGAATGATGTGGTAGAGATAGAGATAGAGGTAGAAGTAGACGTAAAGGTAGAGGAAGGGGTAGAGGTGAACATCCTAGCTTTTAGGAAGTCATGACGCGATGAGAAGTCTTTGCCTCATGTTTTTGACTTTTTTCATAACATAATTGACTAACCACAAGTCTTGGTCGTCGCGTGTCCCTTCCCTGCGACTGTTACTGAGTTGTAAGTTCTTTCTAGCATCCCTTTACTTGATGCACAATTCTTGTCTTAAGTATTAGATGTTAAAAATCATTATTCTTCTCAACTAATTGATAGCTTAAGACTAAACTTTTAGAGCACATTTTAATTTTCTTTGACATGCACGGTTGAGTATGATTTTATCAAACATTTATATTTTATATCAAACAGTAATGAGTTAAATTCAAATAAAATTCCAGAAAATCGGTTGACATCCTATTTCTTTTCTCTTACGTTTCGAGTTAAGTAAAAATCTATATTTAATGGAACTAATGAAAAGGGTAATCATTAGTTTTCTGTTCCATCTAAAATTGAGTAATTTATGCATTAGTTTACCAATTAAGAACTTGGAGTTAGATTAATCCAATTAATATATAGGGAAAAAGTAATAGCCTAAAATGAGTTTTTGGACTTGACTCCAAGTCAAGTAGAATTGGATGATGCCTTGTACATACGTTGAGTAGAAATTTCAACAAAAATACAATAATAGAGTCTAGAATCATTTTTTGGAAGTCACTAAACAGTTATGATGATTGGCAAATTCTGCTATTGAAACAAGTAGCTTGAGGAAAAAATCAAACCACGTGGTTAGCTCAAAGGTACCTGATAATTAGTCACTAGGAGGTTATCTATATACATACAACACACTTGTACTTCTAATGTGAAACTTGAAGTATAAATTAATGAGCTAGTTTGATTTGGGATGTTACATACATCTTATAAATTTATTTGTCAATTAAAATTCGAATCTTCAGAGTTTTTTTTTTTTTTTTTTTTTTGTAGTTATTATCCTTCATATTTCCTTGTCCCTCGTATGATAAGTTCATTTTTCCTCTACTCTCCTCAAATCAATGTAAAAAGAGGAGGTGCTGACAACAAGTCAATTAAGTTGATGATCAAAGGGTTGAATGTATTGTATGTGAAATGTTCACGGCTTGGTGCGTTTGAGTCGAAATTTTGATAGGAAATCATGCAAGTGACATCATTTAATTAACTAGGTTGGACTTCTGTGTGCATATAATGCGAAATTCATTTTTACAGCACATTAATATTTTTGTATCTATGTTTTTATCATATATTAATTGGACTTTTGTGTGCATGTGCAAGACATATCTAATTCTGGAATCTCATTACAAGCCAATTAGTATGAATATGACAGAAAAGTGGTGAATGTTTTTAAAAAAATTATGCTACTACTTTTGTAATTAAATATACTAAATTGGAATTGAGTTTCCAAGATAAATGATACAGTAAGTGATTAATTGTCTCACAAGTTTGTTGATTAAACACAGGTCTTGGTCGTCGCATGTGTCGTTTCCATGTGATCGTTAATTTGATGAGTTGCAAGTTCTAAGTGTTACATGTTAAAATACATTATTCTTGTCACCTAATTTATAGCTTAAGACTAAACTTTTAGGTCACATTTTAATTTTCTTTAACATGCAGGGACTTTTATATTTTTTTACCAAACAATATTGACCTAACTTCAAAGAAAATTTCATTCGCTTGATCACATCCTGATTCTTTTTCTTTTATTTGTTAAGTCGGATCTCAAAAGTTACGTAATTTATTTTTAGTGAAATTAGTGAATGAATAATTATTAATTTTCTGTTCATCTAAAATGAATTGAGTAATTAAGCACTTGGAGTGAGATTCAAATTAGGAAACTAGAAATAGCCTAAATGAGTTGTTTGACAGCTTGGCTTCATTTCAATTTAAGTAGAACTGGATGATGCCTTGTAAACTACGTTGAGGAGAAATTTCAACAAAAAGACCAGCATGGACCCAAGAATCACTTTTTGGAGGTCCAAAAAGTTATGGTGATTGGCAACTTCAAATTTCTTCTCTAAATTTCAAATTGCTACCCGCATTTTTCAGACCACAAAAAAAAAATAAAAAAAATAATGTATACTAGTCAATGATGGTGATGGTCACTCCGCTTGACGTGTGTGTAGGAAACTCAAGAATTTGTCTAATCCGAATTGACCCACTCTAATCCATTCAAGACTCGACAAATCTGAATTTATAGTTAAGTGATATTTTTATTCTTGAGTTGGGTGTATTATCCAGCTGAAAAAAAATTCAACCCAAGAACACTAGATCCTCCCTACATTATCTATTAATATAAAATTATTTTTAGAAATACAAAAGTATGATAAATAAAAAAATTCTTTTAATAAATAAAAATGAGTGTATAGCTCAATAAAACAAGTCTAACCCGAAAGATCCAACACATCGACTTATATTTTTAGTGGGGTGAAAGTTTCTATCACTCGACTTCACAACTTGAGTAAAATAATTGTCAACCCGACTTGGTCGAATTGGGGTGAAATTTATCTCAAACCTAACCCACCCACCGGATTGCACACCTCTCTGCAACATGATACTGTAGCGCACATTACATTGTTTCCTAATTATTGAGTACGCGGCCAACGTTACAAGAGGGCATGTTGGTTTCGCAACTAGCTCATTTAATTGGTTGCATGAAGAATATTGTAGAATAGAAGAATAGAAAAGAAAAACTGGTAGTAGGAAAAGAAAATTTGCTCTGAGTTGGTTGTTTTGCCGAGGGCTGGAAACTTCAAGCTGTGCTTCAATTACTGACCTTAAACATTCATGCAGAAGAATAAAAACACATATTTCAAATTAAGGAATAACATAATCAAGTATGTGAATGGCGTTTTCAGCGATAAACAATCACTCCTTTCCCCTCTGTGATAACAACTAATTAGACCAACAGCCAAGTCCTGAAACTTCTGACAGAATCTTTTCTCCCTCTGTTTCTGTGGAATCAAGAGCTTTGTAATTAATTTTATAATTATGAAAAATTACAAATAATCTTCTTGGGTTTATTATGAGCAGCTTGTAATTAATTAGTGGCTGACTACTTGGGAAAATGAAGCCATGTTCTTAACATGTATTTATCATACATTTCCATTGCATATATGATAAAGATCATCAATGAAAGAAATACGTACTTCATTGTCTGGAAACATAAATACAGATTTATAATCCCACCAAGACATTTCAACCTATACAAAATGGCTTAGAGGACAAAAGATTGCAAGCTGACTACCTTGCAGAAACCTCAGTGATTTGTGATTCAAGCCGCAAAGAATTCATTCCATCATTTTGATTATGAGCCATCTCCAAAGCCAAACATTCCTTGAGTTCTACCAAAACATAACTTATGTCTGATCTTTGAATTGCAGCTGGTGGAAGGCATGCATGCCATTGCTTTCTCCACAATTTTCCCACAGAGGACATGGACATTCCTTGAGTTCTACCAAAACATAACTTATGTCTGATCTTTGGATTGCAGCTGGTGGAAGGCATGCATGCCATTGCTTTCTCCACAATTTTCCCACAGAGGACATGGACATTCCTTGAGTTCTACCAAAACATAACTTATGTCTAATCTTTGGATTGCAGCTGGTGGAAGGCATGCATGCCATTGCTTTCTCCACAATTTTCCCACAGAGGACATGGACCTCCAACTAAGGAGACATGGTGATGGAATGAAGAAGTTCAACAAGCTATTAAAGTTAAAAAAGAGTGTTACAAAAGATTACAAGAGTGTAGAAATGAAATTAATTATAAATTTTTTAGACAAGCTAGTAAAGATGCTAAGAAAGCGGTCAGGGAAGCTAGAGGCAAGGCTTGTAAAAGACTTTATCAAAAGTTAGAGACAAAGGATGGAGAGAAGGATATTTATAGGATTGCAAAGCAAAGAGAACGACAAACTAGAGACTTCAATCGTATTAAGTACATTAAGGATGAGGCTAATAGAGATTTAGTTAAAAAAGACGAGATTAATGAGAGATAGCGAACTTACTTTGATACTTTATTTAATGGAGATTCAAGGGGTGATATTGTGGAACTAGATGATGCCTTCCATGATGCGAACCACCGATTCGTTCAACGGATTAGAACACAGAGGTTAAAAAAACTATTCATAAGATAAAGAATGGTAAGGCAATGGGCCCATATGATATACAAATAGAAGTTTGGAGATGCCTAGGAGATATTAGCTTAACTTGGCTTATAAATCTTTTTAACAAGATTCTAGTAACCAAGAAAATGCCCGATGAATAGAGGAAGAGTATGTTGATCCCTGTTTATAAGAATAAAGGAGACATTCAAAGTTGTATGAATTATCGAGGAATAAAACTTATAAGTCATACAATGAATCTGTGGGAGAGAGTGATTGAACGTAGGCTTATGAATGAGACTCTAGTTTCTGATAATCAATTTGGTTTTATGCCATGAATATCTATAATGGAGGCTATTTTCTTACTTAGGAGATTAATGGAGAAATATAGAGAAAAGAAAAAGGATCTTCACATGGCCTTTATTGATTTAGAAAAGCGTATGATAAGGTGCCAAGACAAATTTTGTGGTGGGTTCTTGAGAAGGAGAAGAAGAAGGTCCTAACTAAATATATAGAAGTTATTAAATATATGTATGAAGGAGTAATGACTAGGGTGCGGACCGTAGATGGTATGACTGGAGAGTTCCCAATCATGATAGGAGTTCACCAAGGTTCATCCTTAAGCCCATATCTATTTGCTTTAGTCATGAATGAACTTACTTATAATATTTAAGATAGGGCTCTGTGGTACATGTTGTTTACTAATGATATCGTGTTAGTAGACGAAACTAGAGAATGTTTGAATTCTAAACTAGAAGTGTGGAGGAATGCGTTAGAATCTAAGAGTTTTAGATTGAGTCAGACAAAAATCGAGTATATAGAGTGCATTTTCAATGAAGCTAGAGGAGGCCCGAATGAAATAACTTTCCAAGGTCAGGCAAACTGTACAAAGGATGTGTTTAAGTATTTAGGGTCATTTATCCAAAAAGATGGAGCAATTGAGCATGATGTAAATTATAGGATCAAGGAAAGATGGGTGAAGTGGCGTAGTACTTCAGGAGTGGGTGAAGTGGCGTAGTACTTCGGGAGTTTTATGTGATCCTAAAATCCCGAATAGATTAAAAGAAAAATTTTATAAGACAGGGATAAGGCCAGCTATGCTGTATGATACTGAATGTTGGGTAGTTAAGAAGCAACATTCGTATAAGATGGGAGTAGCCAAAATGAGAATGTTGAGATAGATGATCAAACATACAAGAAATGATAGAATAAGGAATGAGGTGATCCGTAAGAAGGTGGATGTAGCACCTATTGAGGAGAAAATGAGGAAGAATAGCCTACATTGGTTTAGACATATCCAACGTCTGCCAATAAACGCGATAGTTAAGAAATGTGACTTGGTACAGGTGTCAGGTGTTAAACGTGGTAGGGGGAGACTGAAACTTACGTGGGGGGCAGTCATCAGGAAAGATATGACCGCTCCTAGGCATTACTGAAAATGATGTCTCAGATCGTTGTAAATGGAGTAAAAAGATTCATATAGTCGACCCCAACTAGTTTGGGATTTAAGGCTTAGTTGAGTTGAGTTGAGTTGAGGAAGACAACTTTGTATTTGAATTTAAAGTAGTTATCCAATGTAATATGTTAACACAGGAGAATGAAAGAACTAAATAAAACTCTTGATTTCAAGGCGTGTTGCAGACACTATCCTTAAGGTTTAATTCGGCCCCACCAAACTGATTATGGTGTGCAACGGTAATAGCTAACAGCCTATAGGATACAATGAAATCCAACTTAATTTGTTTTGCACAAACAGAATTAAGTCAAATAGCATTAAGAGTATTTTGCATAATTACTTCTCTTATGTTTGTTCCTATGGCCAGAGGAATGAACATAAGAACAATATGAAAGTATATGTTTTTGTGGCAGTTATTCTAATCTTTAAATAGACAGAATTATGTCTGTTCTATACAGACACATCTTTACAGTTATAAAACAATAACCTTTACGGTTATAAAACTGTATACTTTGAAAATTCACTCGCATAATATTTTTACATGCATGGTTTTTGTAGATTTTGTTAGAATAAAAATCCATTATTATTTGAAAATTGCAAATTCAAATCGCTGAGGCTTTGTAGAAAATGCTTTAACAATTAACAGACTCAAATGAAATTGCAGCACAATAGTAATTAAAAGGAAGAAGCATTACCATGGTAATACAGTTGATCACCAGCTAGAGGTGGATAGATTAGAGGCGCCAACATCATACCGTCCCACTATGGCCAATGCTAATGAACTAGAAGTCTGAAAGATATTCCATATATGGATTTTCTCAAAGGCCGTAATTTCAACGAGGAAATAAAAGGTGTACCTCCACCAAAGTTTATAACACATACATGAATGGTTTCAGTTGAGGGAGCATGAATTATCTCATAAAAAACATATCCACCGGCATCTATAATGACCCAAAAGTTGGCCCCAAGGTAAAGGCTAAAACTTGGACCTTTAGTCATAGCCTCCATGAAAGAAGACAACTTTGATGAGATAATTGTTGTCTTTGCCTTATTTTGGTCTCAATGTGTAACAACTCCTTCTTTTCTCTGGGAAGCTTCTTAGTGTTGAGAGCTGCCTTTGGAAAAGAAAATTGGCTGGTGGAGAAACCTTAGAAACTATTCCCCTTTTATGAAATCTTTATCTAGCTTGTACAATAAACTAGTACTTTCATCCGTGTTCCTCTGTTGCTCTACAATCAATGCTTATGAAACCTACAAATGTCAAATTAGATCACCAGTTAGAATATGTATAGAACAAGTACTGACTAAGCTTGATTACACGCCGAGGCCTGAGCTTCAACGTTCTCCATTCTCCATTTTGTTTAATACATCAAACTTTTATGCGATCGCTCCTCCATTAAAAGACTTGAACTACAAATAACTATTATATCTGCTGATCCCTTTCCTTCTTACTAACCAAAAAATGGTGTCAAAGACATCTTTGTCACCTCTAAATTCTCTAATTTTTAAATCATCCATGATAATCTCTCATATATAAGTTAACTTAATCCAATTTCAACTATGGTATATGTCTTAATAGTATGTAGAAAATGTTAGATCGAATTCTTAAGAGTTCTTTATAAAAGTTTGAGATTGTTTTGGAATCTAGAGTGTAAACGTGACATATGTACATATCATTCACAATAGTTTTCGTGATCTAAAATTTTACAAAGACAAGTAGACTAATAACAGAAGTAGCCATATTAAAAAGAAAAAAAAATCCAAAACTAGGAAATTTGACACTCCATAAATTGCACGAGGACAAAGGAAAAATCATGTTGTATTTTAGTGTGTGTACTAACCATCATCGAACTATGAATCACAACCAGAAATAATACATAACATAATCACATTAGCTAAGAATAAAATGTTGCACTTACAGCGGTCGTATGACTGATTGGCATATTATTTACTTCTTGGAGCTACTAGTGTTAAGTTACCAAGAGTAATGATCAAAGGAAGAAGAATGAGTAGCCAAACTTTCATCCTTTGTGATGCAACCTTCATGGCTAGCTAGCTCCTTGCTTACAAGCAGCTTAAGTGCATAAGCAATGTTACTTGATGTTTGATAAATAAAAGGAAGATGAGCTGTGTTTTTGAAGAGGATTGCTTGGGATGTGATGACTGATATGACAAAGGAAAGGTGAGAGACATGCTTCATCCATTTTGTGCACCTTCCATGCATGTTGGCCCCTTTTATCCAAAATTCTATTTACAAGCAAAAGAATTAATGATGTGGTAGAGGTATAAGAGGTAGAGGTGAACATCCTAGTTGTCTGCCTTTTGTATTTGATAAAATTGTTAATCAAAAAAGTCTTGGTCGTCGCTTATCCTTTCCCTGCGATCTTTAATTTGATGAGTTGTAAGTTCTAGCTAGAATCCCATTACTTGGTGTACAATTGTTAAAAATCATTATTCTTGTCACCTAATTGGTTTTAACTTAAGGCTAAACTTTTAGATCACATTTTTTAATTTTCTTTCACATGTTAAATTAATCTCTGATGGATTATGAATTTTCTATCACATGTAAAATATTAATGTTCATTGACCTTGCCTTTCTAGGCTCCACATTCATATTCTCAAAATTATGAACCACCACAAAGTAATTCATAATTTTCTAAGCCAGAAACACCAACTGACTTGTAACAAGAAGAACATTCCCACCTTCCAAGAAGCAACCCCAGTATGAATTTATCAATATCTCTTGGTACAAAGCAGAACAAATGAAATTTTAACTAACCGAGACTCTGCCCTCAACGTGGACTCAATTCTGATGAACAGTTTGAACATATCTCCTCATTATCATTTATATTTTCTGAAGCTAACTCTATTTTCAAACACTCCTTTAATTCACTATATACAAGGCTTGCATTTGGCCTTTGGATAGCTGTTGAATGTACGCATGCCATTGCTATCTCTATGGCTTTCCCGGCAGAAGAAATGTTATAACTTCCTTGGATTCTTGGATCAACTATTCTTCCAATATCCATTCTCCCAAAATTAAGACTTACCCATTGAATTATGTGAATTGGAGCAGGGCCCAGATCTCTTATAATTGCTTTCCGCCCAGTTATCATCTCCAACAAGACAATCCCAAAGCTATAAATGTCACTTTCTCTATTTAGCTTCTTTGTGTTATAATACCTACAAAGAAAATGTTTGTGATACACCAACCAAAGTGGATTTTGAAATGAGAGTGAAGGTACTTATTTCTATGGACCTACTGATAATTTAACTAATCAACCATACTAAGTGTCAGTACTCACTGAGGATCAAAGTAACCAAATGTGCCCTTGGGGTCAGTTGAAACATGAGTGCAACTTTCAGTTTCGAAAGCTTTAGAGAGCCCGAAATCAGAAATCTTGGCTTGGAAGTTTTTATCTAATAAGATATTTGAAGTCTTTATATCTCTGTGGATTATCGATGGCCTACAGCCATTATGCAAGTAATCCAACCCTGCACATTTAATCCCCGTCATTTAAAGTAAGAGCATTAATCATCATTCATGGTAAGAAATAATTTGGATAAAATTTGGTATTTCCAACCTCTAGCAGCATCTATTGCAACTTGAAGTCTTCTTATCCAAGTCAGAACATTGTTGCAATCTGAATCCATATTACCAGTCTATATATAAATAGTGTGCTATTTTGCAAGTAAATGAGTTCTAAATGAAACATATGTACTGAAAGAAGTTGCAAAATATAATTGAGACATAATATTGAAGGCCAATACTCTTATTCCAAACAAAGAACCTAAATATGGCCATTACCAAATGATAAATGTTGTTCCAAATTTCCATTTTCCATGTACTCATAAACAAGTGCCATGTTGTGACCTTCAATACAGTACCCGATAAGAGAAAGCAAGTTTTTATGATGAGCTCTCAACAGTGATTTCACCTGCATTTTGATTTGAGAAATGAAAACTCAAGAAACAGATAGTAGCACCTTCTGCATGATTATTGCAATATTAATTTTAAAAGAGTTTCCAAATGAATACTGTGTGCACCTCATTCTGAAATTCCTTGGAGCCTTGCCTTGATGACGAAGAAAGTAACTTGACAGCAACTTGGAAGTCATCTTTCAGAGTGCCGTGGTACACTTTTCCAAATCCTCCTTCTCCAATGAGTGATGAAAAGTTATTTGTAATTTTTACAATCTCAGAGTATTTAAAACTTTGACATTTGAACTTCAATGGCCGCCCTCCGCTGTACTTGTAAACATTTTCTGCAGAAAAAAAAAAAAAAGTATGTATATATATATATATGACAGCAAGATAAAAGTTGCAAAGAGAAAAAGTAAAAGTAGATGCTGAGATTTATAGAAGAGGTGAAAAAGGATCTGTTTTAATTTGAAACACGTAACAGAGTATTTGTGGTGTGCGTGTGTTTGTAAATTCTGTTTCGTTTTCTTTCTCTGATAGGAGGGTAAGAAAGACTTCAATTCAAACTGAACTGAGACCCCTTCGACGTGTTTACCTATTCAGTGGCACTGAAGAAACCTAATATATCAGAAATTCAGAATTCAGTTGCCTCGCCATATGTCCATGAATCAGTGATGTGTGATTAAATGAATGAGTAAGTTTAAGATGCATGCAACTTTGTGTGATGATGTTTCAAAAAGGGTTTGGGGACAAGACCTCCTCTAAGGGACATTTAATCTTTACTGGGAGGAGAAGCTTACTAAAAAAAATCTTCTTTTGCACTGGTGGGGTGGGAAGAGCAAGAGTCTGATATTTTATAAAAACTTTCTTGGAGAAATTATCATGTTATAATCAAGTTTAAATGATTCTCTGGACAACAATGAGTTTTTTAATTGAACTGAGTACGTTGCATCCAGGATTAGTGCGTGGAAGTAAGTTACCTCCCTTTTTGCTTCTTTTATGAGTCCAGATGATTGCTAGAACAAGTAGAATTATCAAAACCAAAACTGTTACTGAGGATGCAACAGCTATGATATCAACCTTCTTCCTCTTCCCTTTGCATGATCCCATCAAACACAGTTCAGGATTTTCATCTAACCTGACATGAAGCAGGTCAAAGTAAATTTGCACATGACTGATGATAGTTCCACTTTGCACCATGTGAACCGAATAAGCTTTCAACATATACAAATTTAAAAAATAGAGGATCAGAAAAAGTGAACTTTCCATCAATTCATTAGAATAACAACAGCCTTAGATAAAAGGAGACAATCATTCCCTTACACAAAAGTACTAGGCAGATGTATTTTTCAGGTTCCTTCAACCTAAAAATTATGCCTAGGATATTCCCACTACACTACTAAAGTCCCAATCTGGGACTTGGGTTGTGACGCCCTTGGATAGGGAGATCCTCGTTGACAATTGAACCATGTATCAAAATCAATCTATTAACTAGCCATGAATTCTAATTGACTCCCTTCCAGCTATAAAACTAGGGTCCCTAACCCAAAGTATAAGCCGGATGTAATATTTAAGTTCCTTGGACAATATGGGACTTGGGATGTGACAAACTTCATTTAAGCCTTCTAGTCCATGACAAGGGAGAACCAGATACACGCGCACCCAATCTGACTCTCTTAGCTTAATTGTGGTTAGAACCCAAACCTGGAATTTGGGATTTTCCCTAGAAACTAAGACTACACTGAGTAAAAGAGAGAAAACTATTCATTCATCAAATTCGTTCCAGTTACAATGTATTTTTATTGTATTTAAATTACTGAATAGAAAAACTAACAGCTAGCACTGCGTACCAAACTAACAGACTTCCTTCTTATCCAAACGGTGCATCCCTATCTTCCCCCACTGCTCACAAACGATATGTTCCAATTGAGAGTGTAACACTTGTGTATCTAAGTCAATCAAGTGATTGACTTGCCGTGAAACCCCAATTTTAATTTACTCTCTTACCACATGGGAGTGGAGTTGGATCAGCTCTGATATCATATGTAAAACCATTCACCCAAGATTCATTAATTCCAAAATGGTACTTGGGGCATGACATTACAAGTTACCAACTTACCACTTAGCAAACAAAATGATTATGAGTTATAAAATGAATGCTTAGGTATGGAAGGTAATCATACTTCAAAATTAGTGATCCATTCTTGGATTTCTCGATTAGCAGATTTGGAACTGGACCTTGCATCTTATTCCCAGTTAAATTACTGCACAGAAAGCGTTACATAAAATCACTATCCTATCGATATGTTTGAAACAAATAAATATCAGAACTGAATAATAACTTACAGCATCTTCAACTTTGTCAGTTCTCCTAGAAATTCTGGCACTTGTCCGGTGAAGTCGTTGAAAGATAAATCCCTGAAACAAAAGATTTAATCTGTTGAACTATATGGATAGAATGCAGAAGTTTGAAACTCCCAATTGACCTATAAGCACCCCATTTTGGGGCTTGTGTTTCCATGATGCCAACAATCTTTTTTTATGTATAAAATATCTGCTAAAACCAGTTGTTACTTACAAGGACTCTAGTTCTGTGAGTCTGGAGAATGAAGAAGATATCTCCCCTGTCAACTTGCTTGAGCTTAGAACCCTGCTTGAAGTTCATCAGTTATAAATTAATCAACATCAAAGAGAAGTTCAATTACCTATTTATAAAACCCTGGGAAAGTTTCAAAGACCATCACTCACACTGAGATGATCCTTGCACCGTTATCATTTCTACAATTCAAACCACTCCACATGAGGAAACTCGGAAGACATGGGTCCCCTTGCCAATCGATTCTAGAGATTCCATATGTATCTTTGATTTCCAAGATAGCATCAACTATTGTTTCCAAAAATGATGAATAGAAGTTTATAGTTCAGTTTTTCTATTGAATATTACGTAAAACAAATGGTGAGTCATATATAAGTATATAGTAGTTTTGATAATTCAACTTTGTTTACGAACTATTGACAAATAAAGGTGATAATAAGCAATTGAATGAAGCAATACAAAACCATACCATCTCTTGTATATGTTGGTAAATTTGGTTGAGGTAATAATATCTGAATCTCTAAGGCGTTAAGGATTGGGGGAAGGTCAGACCCTTTTGCTGGACTAATGTCAAAACTAAAATAATCTTGAGTAGTGATATTGGTACTTATGGTGAGTGGCTTCAAGTATTCAAGAGTTATTGGCTCAGGGAGAAAGCTTTCACCATTGACAGTTATATTAATCATCCTTCTCCGTCCTGGAGTAAGCTGAATCTCAGCAAAGTGAAAGTAGACACAATATTCATAGCGCCTATCAATGGTCCCGTTCATAAATAAGTTTTTGGATAGAGTGGCCGGCTGGACTGCAGTTCTCAACACTTGTGCTGGCAATCTGTAAGCATTACCACTGCCGTCAGTGTCAATATCTACCGATGTATTACTGAATGCACGCCAGCTCATATTCAAACCAGAATTTTGCCAAACTCGGTCATAGACATCATTCTGGTACCTGCATTTTTTATTTTATGTGTGAAAACCATCAAATATCTTAGATATCCCATTTAAAACCAAAAAATAAGCTTTGCCATGGTATTACAGTTCACCTGTTATCCATGTACAGACTAGAGGCTCCAACATCGTACCGTGCCTCTGTGCCCAACGCTAATGAATGGGATGCTACTCCATAAATGGATTTGCTTACAGGCCGTAATTCTAATAACGAAATGAAAGGTGATCCTCCACCGGTGTTTACAAGACAGACATAAATGGCATCAGTTGAGGCAGTAATAACTATCTCGTAAACAAAGAAATATTGATCAGCATTTGCTGGTGGCACACTGACCCAAATGTTGGTCCCCAGATAAATGTTAAAACTTGGACCTTTAGTATTGGAGTCGTAACCTCCATGAAAGAAGACAGCTCTGATAAGATACTTGTTGTCTTTGCCTTGTTTAGGTCTCAATGTGTAGCAACTTCTTCTTTCCACCGGAAAGCTTCTTAGCGTTGTGAGCTGCCTTTGAAAACTAGAATTGAGAAGTGGATTAACAGTATAAACTCTTCCGCCTTGTACCAAATCTGTGTCTGGCTTATACAAAATACCAGTATTTGGGTCTACGTACTCCTCTTTCGCTCCACAATCAATGCTTATGAAACCTGAAAGTACCATATATTTTCTTTTAAGTGCATGCATGCATGCATCCTTTTTCATATTTTATCTTCTAATAACTATTAAATCTGCTCGTCTTTTTCCTTCTTCTAATAGAAATATACTGTGAAAGACATGTTTCTCACGTCTTAATTATCTAATTTTTATATCATCCCTAATACTCTCTCCAATTTTATTTTCAATTGATTAAGTTGGTTTATGGCATATGTCGTATATATATATATATATATAAATGATATCTCAAATTTGATAGAGTTCTTATTATGTAAAGTTTGAGATTGATTTGGAATTTAGAAAGTGTAAATTCACGTTGCTTTCATATCACCAAAATTGACAAAAGCCGGTAGACTAATAACATAAGTGACCATATATATATTAATAAAAACATAAACTAGGAATTTTGATGTTTCATAAATTACATGTGGACAAAGTAAAATCATGCATAACACGTGCGCAAGTAACGAAGTAGCATAAATTTTAGTGTGTACTAATCATCATATCGAACTATGAATCGTGACCAAAAATGATGTATAACATAATCATGTTAGCTAGGTAAGACTAAAATATCACATTTACCTCGGTCATCTAACTAATTGGTATCATAATCATGTTAGCTAATTAAAAGAGTAGCATAAACAAGACAAGAACATATATATTGTTGCCAATTAATTCTTAAATCTACTCATCACTTCCCTTCTTAGTATAACAGAAAAATCACTTGAAAGACATATTTTTCACTTCTAATTCTCAACTTTTTTAAATCATTCCTAATTATACTCTCTCATAAGGGAGCTTAATCGATCCAATTTTAATTGTGATTAATTTTGATTGTGGCATAAGTCTTATATGCAGAAATGTTTGATCCATTTGTTAGAGTTCATATATAGAGAGCTTGGGATTGATTTGGAAATAAGAAGATGTAAATACACGCATGTCATTCACTTAAGTTTTATGTTACTAAAAGTAGTTAGACTGATAAGAGAAGTGGCCATATTAGTAAAAACATGATAACCAACATATGAGAAATCAGATGCTTTATAAATCACACGTTAACAATGAAAAAAATCGTACATAACACAAGTAGATATATATAAAAAAAAATAGCATATATGTAAGTATGCGTAATAGAATAAAAATAAAAAATAAAATATTGCACTTACCGCGATCATCTGACTGATTGTCACTATCAATTTTCTTGGGTAAATTTTGTTTAGTTTTTGAAGCTACTAGTGTTAAGTTACCAAGAGCAATGAACAAAGGAAGAAGGATGAGTAGCTGATTCACCATGTGTGATGAAACCTTTATGGCTAGCTCCTTTGTGACCAATTTACAATTAGCAGATTAAGAGCATGATCAATGCTACCTGATCTGTGATCAAAAAAGAAAAATGAGCAGTGTTTTTGAAGAGGGCTTGGAATGTTTATAAATATTGTCTCCCTATTTACAACTTTTGTTATTTAATACTAAATTGGAATTGAGTTTCCAAGAGAAATGATCAAGGAAGAAAAGGTGAGACATACTTCTAAAGTACATAATTCATAATGTGATTTCTATTTAAAAGTACAAGAATTGAATGATGTGGTAGAGATAAAGATAAGGTAGAAGTAGAGGTAGAGGTAGAGGTAGAGGTGAACATCCTATCTTTTAGGAAGTCATAACACGATAAGAAGTCTTTGCCTCATGTTTTTGACTTTTTTCAAAACATTGTTGACTAACCACAAGTCTTTGTCGTCGCGTGTACTTTCCCTACGATTGTTATTGAGTTGTAAGTTCTATAGCATCCTTTTACTTGATGTACAATACCTGTCTTAACTATTAGATGTTAAAAATCATTATTCTTCTCACCTAATTGATAACTTAACACTAAACTTTTAGAGCACAAATTTAATTTTCTTTGACAAGCATGGTTGAGTATGATTTCATCGAACATTTATATTTTATATCAAATAGTAATGAGTTAAATTCAAAGAAAATTCCAGAACATTGCTTGACATTCTAATTATTTTCTCTTATGTTTCAAGTCAGATTTCAAGAGTTAAGTAAAAATCTATCTTTAATGGAATTAATGAAATGGGTAATCATTAGTTTTCTGTTCCATCTAAAATTGTGTAATTTATGCATTAGTTTACAAATTGAGAACTTGGAGTTAGATTCAAATTAGGAAAATTTAGCTCTTGTGATTTAATCCAATTAATATATAGGAAAAAAGTAATAGCCTAAAATGAGTTGTTTGACTTGACTCCAAGTCAAGTAGAATGGATGATCCCTTGTACATACGTTGAGTAGAAATTTCAACAAAAAGACAATCATGGAGTCTAGAATAATTTTTTGTAGGTCGCCAAACAGTTGTGATGATTGGCAAGTTCTGCTCTTGAAACAACTTGCTTGAGGAAAAAAAATCAAACCACGTGGTTAGCTCAAAGATACCTGATAATTAGTCACTAGAAGGTTATATATATATAATATATAACATTGGCGTCTTGTACTTCTAAAAGAATAAACTAATGAGCTAGTTTGATTTGAGACGTTATATACATCTTATAAATTTATTTGTCAATTAAAATTCGAATCTTTAGAGTTTTTTTTTTTTTTTTTTTTTTTTTTTTTTTAAAAAAAAGTTATTATCCTTCAGATTTCCTTGTCCCTCATATGATAAGTTTATTTTTCCTCTACTCTTCTCAAATCAATGTTCCTGGCTTGGTGAGTTTGAGTCGAAATTTTGATAGGAAATCATGCAAGTGACATCATTTAATTAACTAGTTGGACTTACTATGTGCATGTAATGCGAAATTCATTTTTACAGCACATTAATATTTTTGTATCTATGTTTTTATCATATATTAATTGGACTTTTGTGTGCATGTGCAAGACATATCTAATTCTGGAATCTCATACAAGCCAATTAGTATGAATATGACAGAGAAAAGTAGTGAATGTTTTAAAAAAAATTATGCTACTACTTTTGTAATTAAATATACTAAATTGGAATTGAATTTCCAAGATAAATGATAAACTAAGTGATTAATTGTCTCACAAGTTTGTTGATTAAACACAGGTCTTGGTCGTCACGTGTGTCCTTTCCATGTGATCGTTAATTTGATGAGTTGTAAGTTCTAGGTGTTAAGTGTTAGATGTTAAAAAACATTAGTCTTGTCACCTAATTTATAGCTTAACACTAAACTTTCAAGTCATATTTTAATTTTCTTTGACATGCACGAACTTTTATATTTTATACCAAACAACATTGACTTAATTTCAAAGAAAATTTCATTTGCTTGATTATATCCTCATTCTCTTTCTTTTATTTGTTAAGTCAGATCTCAAAAGTTATCGTAATTTATCTTTAGTGAAATTACTAAATAAATAATTATTAATTTTCTGTTCATCTAAAATGAATTGAGTAATTAAGCACTAGGAGTAAGATTCAAATTAGGAAACTAGAAATAGCCTAAATGAGCTGTTTGACAGCTTGGCTTCATGTCAATTTAAGTACAACTGGATGATGCTTTGAAAACTACGTTGAGGAGAAATTTCAATAAAAAGACCAGCATGGACCCAATAATCACTTTCTGGAGGTCGAAACAATTATGGTGATTGGCAACTTCAAATTTCTTATCCAAATTTCAAATGGCTACCCCATTTTTCAGATACGAACAAAAAAATAAAAAAATGTATACTAGTCAATGATGGTGATGGCCCATCCGCTTGACGTGTGTGTAGGAAACTTGAGAATTTGTCTAATCCGAACTGGACCCACTCTAATCCATTCAAGACTCAACAAATCTGAGTTTTTAGTTAAGTAATATTTTTATCCTTTATCTTGTGTTGGGTGAATTATCTGCCTGAAAGAAAATTCAACCCAAGAATACCAGATCCTCCATACATTATCTATTAATATAAAATTAATTTTAGAAATACAAAAATATGATAAATAAATAAAAAATCTTTTAATACATAAAAATAAGGGTATAGCTTAACCAAAAAAGTCTAACCCCAAAAGATCCAATCCTTTGACCTATATTTTTAGTGGAGTGAAAGTTTCTATCACTTGACTTCAAAACTTGAGTATAAGGTTTGCCAACCCGACTTGGTCGAATTAGATGAAATTTATCTCAAACCTAACCCACCCAAAGGTTTGCACACCTCTGTGCAACATGGTACTGTAGCACACATTACATTGTTTCCCAGTTATTGAGTACGCGGCCAACGTTACAAGAGGGCATGTTGGTTTTGCAACTAGCTCATTTAATTGGTTGCATGAAGAATAGAAAAGAAAAACTGGTAGTAGGAAAAGAAAATTTTCCAGCCCTTGAAGTTTCCAGCCCTTGGACTAACATAATCAAGTATGTGAATGGCGTTTTCAGCGATAAACTATCACTCCTTTCCCCTCTGTGATAAAAACTAATTAGACCAACAGCCAAGTCCTGAAACTTCTGACAAATTCTTTTCTCCTCTGTTTCTATTGAATCAAGAGCTTTGTAATTTTATAGTTACGAATAAAAACAATCTTCTTGGGTTTATTATGAGCTGCTTATAATTAATTAGTAGTTGACTACTTGGGAAAAGGAAGCCTTGTGCTTAACATGTATTTATAATACACTTCCATTATCATACAGGTTGACCAGTGATAAAGCTCGAGCAGAATTATCCCAAAGCTATAAAAAGCACTTTTTCTTTGTCTGGCTTGTACAAAAAACCAGTATTTTCATCCCTGTATTTCTCTGCTGCCCCACAATCAATGCTTATGAAACCTAAAAATATCAAATTAGATCCACAATCGATACTGACTAAGCTTTGATTATACGCTGAGGCCTGAGCTTCAACGTTCTCCATTCGTTTAATACATCAAATTTGTATGCGCTCCTCCATTAAAAAAATTGAACCACAAATAACTATTAAATCTGCTCATCCCTTTCCTTCTTACTAACCGAAAAAATCGTGTCAAAGACATGTTTGTCACATCTAAATTCTCTAATTTTTAAGTCATCCATGATACTCTCATGTATAAGTTAACTTAAACCAATTTCAATTATGGAATATGTCTTGATTATATGTAGAAAATTTTGATCGAATTCTTAAGAGTTCTTTATATAGAAAGTTTGAGATTGTTTTGGAATCAAGAGTGTAAACATGACATACTACAAAAATAGGTAGACTAATAACAGAAGTACCCATATTAAAAAGAAAAAATTGCCCAACAAGATGTGGTTCAAGTGATAAGGCACGTTTGAGTTCAGCAATTGAGGGGCCTTTATAATGGTAGGGATTGGAGCTTATAGAAAAACACTTGTGAGAGGAGCAGCAATGAACCCGAACAAGATTAGACTCACACTCAGAATGTGGGGATTCTCGTGAGAAACCATAAAAGAAAAAAAATCCTAAAGTAGGAAATTTGATACTCCATAAATTGCACGTGGACAAAGGAAAAATCATGTTGTATTTTAGTGTGTGTACTAGTCATCATCGAACTATGGATCACAACCAGAAATAATATATAACATAATCACGTTAGATAAGTAAGAATAAAATGTTGCACTTACCGCAATTGTCTAACTGATTGGTATCGATTTTCTTGTGTACATAGTATTTACTTCTTGGAGCTACTAGTGTTAAGTTACCAAGAGTAATGATCAAAGGAAGAAGAATGAGTAGCCAAACTTTCATCCTTTGTGACTGCAAACTTCATGGTTAGCTAGCTCCTTGCTTACATGCAGCTTAAGTGCATAAGCAATGCTACTTGATGTTTGATAAATAAAAGGAAGATGAGTTGTGTTTTTGAAGAGGATTGCTTGGGATGTGATGACTGATATGACTAAGGAAAGGTGAGAGACTTGCTTCATCCATTTTGTGCACCTTCCATGCATGTTGGCCCCTTTTATCCAAAATTCTACTTACAAGCAAAATAATTAATGATGCGGTAGAGGTAGAGGTAGAGGTAGAGGTGAACATCCTAGTTCTCTACCTTATGTTTTTGATAACATTGTTGATCAAAAAAGTCTTGGTCGTCGCGTATCCTTTCCCTGCGATCTTTAATTTGATGAGTTGTAAGTTCTAGCTGGAGTCGATTACTTGGTGTACAATTGTTAAAATCATTGTTCTTGTCACATAATTAGTTTTAGCTTAAGGCTAAACTTTTAGATCACTTTTTTTAATTTTCTTTCACATGTTAAATTAATCTCTGATGGAATATGAATTTATTGGGCCTATATATATGAATACAATGTGTGTGTGGTGACATTATTTATAATCGGAGATATATAGCATAAACCATCAGAGCTCCTAGAGGAGATAAAGTTAGGAGACTCTCAATATGAAGCTTATATTCTTAATTATTTGATATCTTTCTTTGTTGCAACTCAATGACTCAAGTTCTTTTTATAGATGCCCTAAGACTCTGGACATTAGTTACATTCATTGGACTCAATCACGCACACACATCACTAGTTACATTCACCACACTTTAACTAGATACACTTAACTAGTGTTCATGTACCTTGCCTTTCTAGGCTCCACGTTCATATTCTCAAAATTATGAATTACCACAAATTAATTCATAATTTTCTAAGCAAGACACATCAACTTATGTGTAACAAGAAGAACATTCCCACCTTCCAAGGAGCAACCCAACATATATTTGTCAATATCTCTTGACAAAGCAGAAAAATGAAATTTTAACTAACCAAGTCTCTGGCCTCAACGTGGACTCAATTCTGATGAATAGTTGAACAATTCTCATCATCTCAATCATATATTCTGAAGCTAACTCTATTTTCAAACACTCCTTTAATTCACTATATACAAGGCTTGCATTTGGCCTTTGGATAAGTGTTGAATGTACGCATGCCATCGCTATCTCTATGGCTTTCCCAGCAGAAGAAATGTTATAACTTCCTTGGATTCTAGGATCAACTATGCTTCCAATATCCATTCTCCCAAAATTAAGACTTACCCATTGAATTATGTGAATTGGATCAGGGCCTGGATCTCTTATAATTGCTGTCCGCCCAGTTATCATCTCCAACAAGACAATCCCAAAGCTATAAATGTCACTTTCTCTAATTAGCTTCTTTGTGTTATAATACCTACAAAGAAAATGTTTGTGATTACACCAACCAAAGTTGATTTTGAAATGAGGGTGAAAGTACTTATTTCTATGGACATACTGATAATTTAACTAATCAACCATACTAAGTGTCAGTACTCACTGAGGATCAAAGTAACCAAATGTGCCCTTGGGGTCAGTTTAAACATGAGTGCAACTTCCAGTTTCGAAATCTTTAGGGAGCCCGAAATCCAAAATCTTGGCTTGGAAGTTTTTATCTAACAAGATATTTGAAGTCTTTATATCTCTGTGGATTATCGATGACCTACAGCCATTATGCAAGGAATCCAACCCTGCACATTTAATCCCCATCATTTAAAGTAAGAGCATTAATCGTTAATGGTAAGAAATAGTTTGGATAAAATTTGGTATTTCAAACCTCTAGCAGCATCTATTGCAACTTGAAGTCTTCTTATCCAAGTCAGAACATTGTTGCAATCTGCATCCATATTACCAATTTATCTATGAGTAGTATGTATTTTGCAAGTAAATGAATTCGAAATGAAACACATGTACACTGAAAGAAGTTGCAAAATATAATTCAGATATAATATTAAAAGCCAATACTCTTATTCCAAATAAAGAACCTAAATATGGCCATTACCAAATGATAATTGTTGTTCCAAAGTTCCGTTTTCCATGTACTTGTTGTCACCTTCATTACAGTACCCGGTAAGAGAAAAGCAAGTTTTTATGATGAGCTCTCAACATTGATTTCACCTGCATTTTGATTTGACAAATGAAAACTCAAGAAACAGATAGTAGCACCTTGTCCATGGTTATTGCAATATTAATTTGAAAATAGTTTTCAATTGAAAATTGTATGCACCTCTGTCTGAAATTCCTTGGAGCCTTGCCTTGATGATGAAGAAAGTAACCTGACAGCAACTTGGAAGTCATCTTTCAGAGTGCCGTGGTAGACTTTTCCAAATCCTCCTTTTCCAATGAGTGATGAAAAGTTATTTGTAATTTTTACAATCTCAGAGTATTTGACATCTGAACTTCAATGACTACCCTCCGTTGTACTTGTAAACAGTTTCTGTAAAAAAGAAAAAAAAAAAAAGGATAAAAGTTGCAAAAAGAAAAAGTAAAGATAGATGCAGAGACTTTTAAGAAGGGGTGAAAAAGGATCTGTTTTAATTTGAAACACGTAACAGAGTATTAGTGGTGTGCTTGTGTTTGTGCCCTTCTCTCCTAAATTTCTATGTTTTTGTCTAATTCTCAGAAAATGATTAGTTTCCATGGATCCAATAAGATCTATTCCCTTAAGGATCTGTTTTAATTTGAAACACGTAACAGAGTATTAGTGGTGTGCTTGTGTTTGTGCCCTTCTCTCCTAAATTTCTATGTTTTTGTCTAATTCTCAGAAAATGATTAGTTTCCATGGATCCAATAAGATCTATTCCCTTCTAAAGTTAGTAGTAGTTGTTAGTAATTAAGTTATATGTAGGTCTCTGATTTGTAAATTCTTTTTGTTTTCTTTCTCTGATAGGAGGGTAAGAAAGACTTCAATTCAAACTGAACTGAGACCCCTTTGACGTGTTTACCTGTTCAGTGGTACTGAAGAAACCTAATATATCAGAAATTCAAAATTCAGTTGTCTCGCCATATATCCAGGAATCAGTGATGTGTGATTAAATGTATGAGTAAGTTAAGATGCAGTATAGAAGTTTAAGATGCATGGAACTTTGTGTGATGATGTTTCAGATTTGACACTTGAAATTGGAGAGAGTGAATTGATGCCACATGGTATGTTAGTATATTTATGTTCAAGCAGATGTCTGTTCAACATAGGATTTCTAGTTTAGGAATTCTTTTGGTTCCGTTTATAGATATATTTCTGTTTGGTAAAGAACTAAATATAATATATGTAGAAAGGTGGAAGGTTTACTTTGATCCAGAGTGGATCTGATTGTCTTCCAATATACTGTATTACTGTTTGTCATTGCGTACAGGCGGTAGACTGTTAATTAAACTTCAGAATGACTTCTCCTGTGGTTTCAGCAATAAATTCCATTATGACCAAGTCAAGTCGAAAGAGTTTGCAAGTTTGCATACTACATCAGGTTGGAAGCTTTGAGTCTGCAGAAGTTTTAACTAGGCAACTCCTTTGGAATTGGTCGTGGAGATACATACCAGACAGAGAAAAAGACCCTACAGAAGGTTGGTGGAAAGTACAGAAGTTTATCTCTTTGACTCATATTCGGGTGAGGGAGGACAATGGCTGGGATTTGAGAGAAGGACTAATCAAGAGCCGGACCTTGTGTGAAAGTTAGAAGTGATGAGGATGATAAGATTTTTTGGGAGTTATACCTGTACGATTTTATTGCAGCCATTTTGGACAGCTCTCTGAAGCTGCACCAAGCACCTATTTCCATGGAAGGGTAGGGGGACAAGACCTCCTCTAAGGGACATTTAATCTTTACTAGGAGGAGATGCTTACTGAAAAAATCATCTTTTGCACTGGTGGGAAGAGCAAGAGTCTGAAGATATCAGTACGTAAGGCCGTTAGTCCGTGTTTCCTTTATTTTAGAAAAACTTTCTTGGAGAACTTAGCATGTTATTAAACAAGTGTAAATGATTCTCCGGACAACCATAAGTCTTTTAATAGAACTCAGTATCTAGTATCCAGGATTAGTGCATGGAAGTAAGTTACCTCCCTTTTTGCTCCTTTTATGAGTCCAGATGACTGCTAGAACAAGTAGAATTATTAAGACCAAAACTGTTACTGTTGATGTAACAGCTACAATATCAACCTTCTTCCTCTTCCCTTTGCATGATCCCATCAAACACAGTTCAGGATTTTCATCCAACCTGACATGAAGCAGGTCGATGTAAATTCGCACATGACTGATGATCTGTGAAGCACCGATACGGATACGAATATCCAATACGATACGTATCCGACACGGGAATTCACTAATTTCTAAAAAACAAGAATACGATACGTTAAGGATACGTTTAATTAAATAATTTTAAATTATATTATATATATATATATATATAATTTATAACATAAAGTTATCCACAATTCATATCAAAAAATTGCCTAATAAGCAAATTCATTATATAAAAGTTGCTATACAAAGCACATTTCATTACATTGACTTTCTCTCTAATTGGAATTAAAAGAAAGTCCCAAAAAAAGAGATCGAAGTCTTAAACATTTATCCAATACTAGGGGAAGCAATGCCATCATTTGCATCACTAAAAAGCATTGCCTCCATATCCGGTTCATCAAGGGATAAGCTTGCAATCTCAAGGACCTCCGCACCTTCAAGTGGATCAAAATGATCACCACCAATATCCCACATCTTTGTCTCTCCTTTGTTGTAGCTTTCATTCTTCCTTGATAAGAGCCGAAGATTTGTATGCACATAAACTAAATCTTCCGCTCTTTGAGGAGTTATTTTGTTTCTCCTCATCGAATGAATAAAGGAGTAAGTACTCCAATTCCTCTCACAACAAGATGAAGAACAAGGTTGTCCAAGAAGCTTCAAAGCTATATTTTGAAGTAAAGATGCTGAAGATCCATGCACTAGCCACCACATTTTAGGATCCAAATCCCATCTATCTTGCAAAGAGTCAAAGCTAGCAAAAACATCCATGCAACCTGAGAATCTAGCAAACTCAATATTGACAAACCTTCTCTCCTCAGCAATTGGAAAGTATTTAAGAAAACACTTGTTCCTTTCAGCAGAAATTTCCACATCCTTATGTGTGGGGACCCTATTTGGAAGTCCCTCAAGCCATTGTTTGCTATAATACCTATATTGTAAGACAAGTAGACAACAAAGTTAACAATAAAAGAAAAAAAAAAAAAAAAAAAAAGACAAATGAAACATAATCTTAAATTTACCTCGGATTCAAAGAATGCGCCAAACAATGAAGTGGTGTGCAACTCTTTGTTCACCTATCAATAAGTATAGCATACACCACATTGTAAAAATCTGATACCTCATCTTCTTCCTTCTTTTCTTGCCTAAATATCACTGTCCTCACTTGCTCTATCATAGAATCCCACATGTCATACACTAAATGAAGGGTAGGTTTATCGGTATCACACAACCGAAGCATGTCATAGATAGGACCAGTAAAAGAAAGGATGTAATCCACCTTATCCCACCATAAATCATTCAAAATAATCTCTTTCACAGTTTGAGCTATGCCTACACTATCCTCCCTGTAAGCATTCCATTTATCACTAATAACCATACTTTGAAGACCATGCTTTATGAGTTTGAACCTCTTTAACATCACAATGGTTGATGCAAACCTTGTTTCAGCAACAGCAAGTAATTTTAAAGGAACAAATTCATTAAAGATAGCCAATCTCATAGCATGATTCATTATGAAGTCTTTGATAATTTTGGCTTCATCACTAACCATAGTAATCCACCAACATTCATTATAGACAATCTCATTTCTCTCAGTATTCTTGGCTGCACATATATTCTTCAATGCAAGGTTTAGTGTGTGCACAACACAAGGAGTCCAAAATATGTGAGGATATTCAGCTTGAACAAGCATACCAGCTGCTTTACAAACCGGGGCATTATCAGTTATCACTTGGACTACTTTTTGAGGTCCAACCTCCTTAATTACATTTGTGATCAAACTAGCAATGTAATGCTTATCCTTTTACTCTTTAGAGCCATCAATAGCACTCAAAAAAATAGGGCCTCCTTCAGAGGCAGCCATGAAATTGATCAAAGGCCTTCTTTGTGCATCTGTCCACCTATCTGTAACTATGCTAATCCCCTTCTCCTTCCATAAGCCCTTAAGTGGTTTTAACAATCTCTCAATGTGAACTTTTTCTTGCACTAACAAGTTACATCTCAAAGAATTGTAACCAGGAGGTACATAACCAGAAATTGAGTTATTGGCAGCATATGAAAAGGCTTCAACATAATAAGGATTTCTAGCAAAATGAAATGGCAAGCCAGCTGAATAAAACATCCTAGCAATGAGAGCATTAAGGTAATTCCTAGATTGAATTCCAAATGATTGTTCCAAAGCACTCCCACCAGCTGATTTTCTTTTTCTTTGCTCAAATATAGGCGCTGAAGGTGGATGGGTGAAAGAAGAACTAGAATTAGGTAAAGGGACACACTTAGGCTTGTTTCTATTCTCTGCCTCTTCTACCTTTTTTTGCATTTCAGCCCTATAGTCTAATGTCACCTTAGAGCATGACTTAATTCCATAGGAACTAGTTTGTAAAAGGTGTGCCTTAACCCTAGTATATGAACCTGTAAAGGTCTCATTACAAAAGTTGCAAGCCCAACATTTATTTCCTCCTTCTTCAACCCTTTTAGTAATTGTAACAAAAGCCCATAAAGGATATTTCAAATCAGTACTTTGAGTCTCAGTGTTCTCAAATCTGCTGGTAGGTGTGGCTACACTAGAACAATCGGTTGTAGAAGCAGAACCAGAAACCATAACTGCATAGCATAGAAATAAAAATGAAAAAAAAAAAAAAAAAAACAGCTACGTAACATTCTCACAAACCAAGATGACTACTCAGTTTATTCAAACACAGACATATATCTAGATACATAACAAGGAACAAGCCATCTGCCATCAAGAAAAAAAACCACAAACACATATCAAGCAGCAAAAAAAAAATTGAAGAAACCTGCGGAGGCAGAACATAAAACGAAATCTAATGCAAAATGACTATCTTAGTTGTAACAAACATATAGCCAGAAAAAAAAAAAAAAAAAAAAAAAAAAAAAAACCTTAGAAGATAGTCGTTCCAGAGGCAAAAAAAGAGAGGTAGTAGACTCATTTTCATAGTACACAAGAAGACAAACTCAAACATATATCCAGAAAAAAAAAAAAAAAAAAAAAAAAAAAACCTGAAGATATTTTGCAAAGGCAAAAAAAAAAGAGATAGTAGACTCACTGTTTTCATAGTACACAAGAAGACAAACTCAAACATATACCCAGAAAAAAAATAAAAAATACATGAAGATATTTTGCAGAGAACATAAAAACAAAAACAACAAAATCTAAAACAAAATGGCTATCTCAGTTGTCACAAACATATAGCCAGAAAAGAAAAAAAACTCAAGATAGTTGTTGGCTTGTTGCAGAGACAAAAAAAAGAAGGTAGAGTCATATTGGAAAAAGGAAGTTAGGGACGTGAGAGACAGAACAAGAGCTTACCTAAACCAGTAAACCTTGACAGATGAGTTGATGATGAAGGACTTCACTTGGCTGCTCCACAAATCAGAGGCTGCTTCACAAATCCAAGGCTTTAGGAGATAAATGTAAACTTAGACCCAGACAGCTTTAAGGAGACAAGATTTTGAGCTTCACTGGTTCAGCTTCAATGACAGCAAAGATGAGAGGAAGGATTTCCATCAAATCCCTAGAAAGAAAAGGCGTAGACTCCAAAGAATAGAAAAGAAATCACAAAGTCAAGATAGAAGCAAACAAAAGGCACCTTTTCAAGGATGAAAAAAGCAATATTTCAGTCTAAACGAAACGTTTTATATAAGCTGCATATTGGAGCCGTATTCAACCATTTTAAAGCCGTATCCAGCCGTATCAAGCCGTTCTAAGCCGTATCTGAGCCGTATCATTTTTTTTCAAAAAAAAAAAAAAAAAATTAATTATAGATACGTTTTAGATACGTATCCTAGCGTATCGGGGCCGTATCCGTGTCAGATACGAACTAGACACGGATACGACCCCTAATATGCAGTATCGGTGCTTCACAGCTGATGATAGTTCCATTTTGCCCCATGTGAACCAAATAAGCTTTCATCAATATATACAAATGAGGATCTGAAAAAGTAAACTTTCCATGAATTCGTTAGAATAACAACAACAAGCCTTAATCCCAAATCATTTTCTGTTTTTTTTTTTTTTGGATAAAAGTGGACAATCATTCCCTCACCAAAAGTACTTGGCAGATGTATTTATAGGTTCCTTCGACCTAACAATTATGCCTTAAGATATTCCCACTACACTACTATAGTCCCAATTTGGGACTTGGGTTGTGACAAACTTCATTTAGGGCTTCACACCCTTGAGTAGGGAGATACACGAATACAATTGAACCATGTATCGAAATCAATCTATTAGCTAGCCATGAATTCCAATTGACTCAAATTAAGTATAAGCCGGATGTAATATTTAAGTTCCTTGGACAATATGAGACTTGGGATGTGACAAACTTCTTCATTTAAGCCTTTAAGTCCATGACAAGGGAGATCCAGATACACTCGCACGCAATCTGACCCTCTTAGCTTGTGTGTCTAAAACAATTGAGTGATTGACTTGCCTTGAACCCAAATTTTAATTTACTCCCTCACCACATGGGAGTGGAGTTGGATCTGCTCTGATACCAATATGTAAAACCATTTACCCAAGATCTCATTAATTCCCAAATGGGACATGGGGTATGACATAACAAGTTACCACTTAGCTAACAAAATGATTACGAGTTATAAAATGGCTCTAAAAAATGAATGCTTAGGCATGGAAGATAATCATACTTCAAAATTAGTGATCCATTCTTGGACTTCTCGATTAGCAGATTTGAAACAGGACCTTGGATCTTATTCCCAATTAAATTACTGCACAAAGAGCGTTACATAAATCAATATCCTACTGATAAGTTTGAAATAAATTAATATCAGAACTGATAATAACTTACAGGATTCTTAAAGATTGCAGTTGTGCTAAAGATTCTGGCACTGGTCCTGTCAAGTCATTGAAAGATAAATCCCTGAAACAAAAGATATAATCTGTTAAACTATAGATGGATAGAATGCAGAAGTTTGAACCTCCAATTGGCCTATAAGCACCCCATTTTGTGGCTTGTGTTTCCATGCTGCCTGTTGTCCTTTTTATGTATGAAATTTGTGTATAAAATATCTGCCAAAACCAGTTGTTACTTACAAGGACTCTAGTTCTGAGAGTCTGGAGAATGAAGAAGATATCTCCCCTGTCAACTTGTTATAGCTTGGATCCCTGCTTGAAGTTCATCAGTTATATATTAATCAGCATCAAAGAGAAGTTCAATTACCTATTTATAAAACCCTGGGAAAGTTTTAAAGACCATGAAAGCACTCGCACAGAGATGATCCTTGCACCGATATCATTTCTACAATTCAAACCATTCCACACTAGGAATCTCGGAAGACATGGGTCCCCTTGCCAATCGATTCTAGAGATTCCATATGTATCTCTGATTTCCAAGATAGCATCATCTATTGTTTCCAAAAATTGATGATCATTTTTTCAATTGAACATTACTTAAAACAAATGGTTAGCAATATATAAGTTCATAGAGATAAGTATATAACGTGTTATGAACTACAGAAAAACAATAACTGTAATAAGCAACCGAATGAAACAACAGAAAAACCATACCATCTCCTGTATCTGTTGGTAAATATGGTTGAGGTATGAATTTATAGATCTCAAAGGCATTGAGGATTGGGAGAAGGTCAGACCCTACTGCTGGAGTAATGTTAAATTTAACATTGCCTCGAGTAGTGATATTGGGACTTATGGTGAGTGGCTTCAAGTATTCAAGAGTTATTGGCTTAGAGAGAATGCTTTCACCATTGACAGTGATATTAATGATTCTTCTCTGTCCTGGAACCAGCTGGATCACAGCAAAGTGAAAGTAGACACAATATTCAAAGTGCATATCAAAAGGTCCAGTTCAAAAATTAGTTTTTTTTATGAATGGACGGCTGGACTGCAGTTTTCAATCCTTGTGCTGGCAATCTGTAAGTATCTTTACGGTCCTCTGTATCATTATCTACGGATTTACTACCGAATGCATGCCAAGCATCGAAATTATAATTTTTCCAGGCGCGGTCATAGACATCCTTTTTGTACCTGCAGTTTTTTTTTATCTTACACACAGAAAACATCAAATAACTTAAATATCTGGAAATATCCATTCAATTTGAATTTGAAGCGTGTTACCCATTCAATTAATTTGACATGCATACTTCTTTTTTTTTTTCCTTTTGATTAGCATCCTCACGTGGTACACTGGTCCAAAGGTTGGCCCCAATATAAAGGTCAAAACTTGGAGATTTACTACTGTAGTCATAGCCTCCATGAAAGAAGACAGCTCTGATGAGATACTTGTTGTCTTTGCCTTGTTTAGGTCTCAAGGTGTAGCAACTTCTTCTTTCCCCAGGAAAGCTTCTTAGTGTTGTGAGCTGCCTTTTGGAAAAAAGAATCTGTTGGAGAAACATTATATATATTTCCTCCTTTTACGAAACTTGTATCTGGCTTGTACCAGATACCAGTACTTTCATCCTTGCATTCCTCTGTTGCTCCACAGTCAATGCTTATGAAACCTGAAAATGCCAGAAAGATTGACCAGTTAGAACATATATAAGTATGTGCATAATAACAAAATTCCTCTGTCTTTGTTGATTTTCTTGTATACTTGTTGTTTAGTTTTTGGAACTACTAGTGTTATGTTACCAAAAGTAATGATCAAAGGAAGAAGGATGAGTAGCTGATTCACCATTTGTGATGAAACCTTCATGGCAGGTGAATATCAGCAGTGTTTGATCAAAAAAGGCTGATGAATATCAGCAATGTTTTCAAAATCAATTGAATGCGTGGTAGAGGCCATAAGTTTGTTGACTAAAGTCTTTGCATTTTGTTTTTGTTTTATAACTTTGTTGACTAACTACAAGTCTTGGTCGCCTCTCTTCCCTTTTAATTTGATGAGTTGAATTGTAAGTTGTTGCAGGAGTCCATTGCTACAATAGTCATTTTAATATATTAGATGTTAAAAATCATTGTTGATGTCACTTTGGTGACATTAACAAAGATAGTAAATTTGTGCCTTATGAGTCGATTTTGTCTCTTAGTCACTTGGGAGGTTTGATCAACAAAAGGAAGTGTCTTTAAAAGACCAAAGAGGATGCTTAATTGGATTGCATGTGATAGCAAGTGATTCACTGTGTCCCTATAATTAATCTATACGAAGTTATTTTCTTTTTCTATTTTAAAATGTGTTTCTACTCAAATCAATGTCAAGAAAAAGAAAGCGTGTAAAGACTAAAGAGGTGTTGACAAGAACTCAAATATTCAAGTAAGTTGATGATCAAAGGGTTGCATGTATTGTATGTGAACAGATCATGCACGTCTTGTACGTTTGAGTCGAAATTTGAACAGGAAATCATGCAAGTTACATGTGGGATTCAATTTTACTACAGCTCATTAACATATTTGTATTTATGTTTTAGTCATATATTAGTTGGGCCAATAATGTTACAAATCATTATTCTTGTCACCTAATTGATATCTTAAAACTAAACTTTTAGGTCACATTTTAATTTTCTTTGGCGTGCACGGTGGAGTATGATTTTATCAGACTACTATGTTTTATACCAAACAATATTGACGTAAATTCAAAGAAAATTTCATTCACTTGATCACATTCTCATTCTCTTTCTTTTGTGTGTCAAGTCAGATCTTAAGAGTTACATAATTTATCTTTAATAAAATTAGTAAAATAGATAATCATTAACTATCTTTTTCGTCTAAAATTTATTGATTAATTTATGCATTAGTTTACTAATTAAGCACTTGGAGTTGGATTCAAATTAGGAAATTAGAAGTAGCCTAAAAAAAAGGAGTTGTGGGGTGATAGTTCTGTCCACTCACTCCAATAAGGCCGCCACGGCCTCCATCAGGCTGACTGTAACTAAGTAGCTGACTACTTGGGAAAAGGAGGCCATGTGCTTAACGTGTATTTATAATACACTTCCATTGCAGGTATGATAAAGATCATCAATTAAAGACATGCGTACTTCAATGTCTGGATAATAAATACAGATTTATAATCCCTCCAAGACATTTCAACCTATATAAATGGCTTGGAGGGCAAAAGATTGCAAACTGACTACCTTGCAGAAACCTCACTGATTTGTGATTCAAGCTGCAAAAAATTCATTCTATCATTCTGATCACGAGCCATCTCCGAAGCCAACATTCCTTGAGTTGTGCCAAAACATAACTTATGTCTGGTCTTTGGATTGCAGCTGGTGGAAGGCATGTCATTGCTATCTACACAATTTTCCATGCAGTATTAGTATTGAATTCTCCTTGTAACCTTGGATCAACAACATTTTGGATGTTCCCATTTTCAATTTTAGAAGGGACCCAATTTAGTATGTGATGAATAATCTCAGCCTCTGCTTCTCGTTTTAATACAGGTTGACCAGTGATAGGTTCAAGCAGAATTATCCCAAAGCTATAAACATCACTTTTCTTATTTAGGTTTCGAGATAAATGATATCTGTTTTGAGACAGTTGTAAAGATTTTGACATGCTTCCTTCCCTCCAGGTTCAAAATTGTTGCTTTTTTTAATTCAAGAGTGGCATCAAAACTCAGTTTCACATTATACATGGGCTGCTATTAAAATGAGCCTTTGCCTCCAAAGTTGATTATATTGCTATTTGCTGCTGCTTTCATCAAACTGAATTTAAATTAGTGATACTATATTACAACTTACTCTGGATCAAGGTAGTCTGGTGTTCCAGCAGGGTTAATTGAGATGTAAGAGTCATTATCATCTGCAAAAGCTCTCGAAAGCCCAAAATCAGAAATCTTTGCTCGCATGTTTTTATCTAATAAAATGTTTTTACTCTTCATGTCTCTGGATTATTGGTCGCTTATAGCCATTATGAATATAGTCCAACCCTGTCACTCAAATATGCAATTGGATACCAAATCTAGCAGCCTAGAAAACATGTTTAGTAACATTCTTGAATACCATATGCTGCATCTACTTCAATTTGAACTCTCTTATTCCACAATACGGTACCATGTTTGTGCAATTAAGCAAAAATAAATTAGTGTTGGATGAAGCAGATTCTTGTGAGAATGACATACCTTGTTTAATTAATAGAATAGAGTAGTATTAATGAGTGACCCTTGGAAGATTGCTCAGAACCTCAGATAATATTCAGGTTTCAAATGTGATGAGTTGTAAGTTCTTGCTAGAGTCCATTACTTCGTGTACAATACTTATCTTAAGTTTTAGGTGTTAAAAATAATTATTCTTGTCACCCAATTGGTTTTAGCTTAAGGTTAAACTTTTTGATCACTTTTTTTAATTTTCTTTCACATTTTAATTTAATTTCTGATAGAGTATGAATTTATTGGGCCTATATATATATATATATCAGAGACTGCCACATAGATCCAATTAATTCCTTTGCAGGAAGCCACATCCTTTTTTGTTAGTCCACATTATTATCATTTGTCACACTTCATTCAGTTAAATTTGACGACATATATAACAACTTCATTCAGTTAAGTTTGACGGCATGTAAAAAGGCATTAAGTAGTTTCTATAACCATAAGTTTGACGGCATGTAAAAAGGCATTGAGTAGTTTCTATAACCATAGGGACGAAAGTAAAAAATTATGACTTTTTGATTAAAGTGTAATAATGAAAAAGTATAATTTAGTTTAGTTTTAAATTCACTCAAGTTGTCAATCTTGTTGCTCCTGTACATTTAAATACCCAGCAAGAGAATGTCTTACAGATGTTTTTTATCATTCAACCAGCTGTAACCATGAATGGTTTTTTTATGAAATGAAGCTTTGCTAAAAATAAAATAAAAAGTAGTTTTAGATTTTTCAACCAGTAACCATGAATTAACCTTTCCTTTGTTATAAAATGAAATTGCCTAAACCAAGTTTAACAAATTCAGGCTTAATCTCATAAAAGGGAAAAAAAAAAAAAAAAAACTATAGCTTAAAAAATATGGAAAACAAAATCACATACTACAAACTTATAAAATTCAAAGTTCACAAGTCAATGTCTTTTCTTTGACTCTGGTAGTAGAAAAAGAAAATTTGCTCTGAGCTGGTTGTTTTTGTCAAGGGCTGGAAATTTCAAGCTAGGCTTCAATTACTGATCTTAAACTACAACCCATTCATAAGAACTTCTGGTTTTTCCTGTAACATTGGATTTATAATGGATTGAAAAACACATCTTTCAGTTTATAGGAATTACCAGGCTAAGTGGCTAACAAGTAATTAGACCTGCTGACTCCTTGGGAAAAGGAAGCTACGTCTAACAGAGACATTTCTATCTTCAGAACTACTGAATTTACAGTGTATTTCGTCTTTATAGGAGGAAATCTTGTTTCATGGAAGAATAAGAAACTCAAAGTACCTTGTTTCATGGACTTGTTTAATGTTGCAGTTAACAATGTTAAGAATTAGAGTAGAACACACCTTAAAAGGTAGCTCAAAAGGAGAGGGAACTCCAATTCTTAATATATCTCACTTATTATTGTTTTTTTTTTACCAGCAATGTGGGGATTCTAATTGTGGCTCATAGTCTATCCTGAAAACCAATAAAAGAATATATATAAATATATTATTTATATTTTAATGAAATAGACAAGCAATAAAATGAGTGAGACTAGACTGAATGAATAATAGTCTATCAATGGGAATCAATATGGCTTTCTTCTCGACTGAGAGTAGAAATGAAAAAAAAAAAGTTTCTGAGCTAGTTGCTTCGTTACAATGGAACTGCTGTAAACTGCAAGCAAGGTTTGAATGCTGACCTTAAACTTTTAAGTGCTAAACATATGTCGATTACCTAGCAGAAACTTCAGTTATTTGTGATTCAATCAGCGAAGTAGTAACTTCAGCTGGATCCATCTCCAGAGACAGACATTCCTTTAGTTCTGATAATATGTGACTTATGTCTGGCCTCTGGATTGCTTTTGGTGGAATGCATGACATGGCTATCTCTACAGCTTTCCATGCAGAAGAAGTGTTGAACTTTCCTTGTAACCTTGGATCGGTAACAGATTGAATATCTCCTCTTTCAATTAAAGGAATAACCCAATCAAGTATGTGAATGGTGTTCTCAGCTGTTCTTATTATCGCAGGCTGGCCGGTGATTAGCTCAAATAGAATTATCCCAAAGCTATAAACATCACTCTTTTTATTTAGTTTCCCACATGATTGGAATCTGTAAAGATAAGAAGTAATTAGACCAATAGCAAAATCCTGAAACTCCTGATATGGATTCATTTTTGCTCTGTTAATAATACTAAGACATGTTGCTCTCAGTTCCCAGTAAAAAAAATACTTCCTATTAAAACCATAAACCTTTTAAAAATTGGTTTACTTCAATTTCACACAAATCTCAGTTGAGATAGGAGTTGTAATCCTCCACCCAACACTTGCTGCAGATATTAAATTTGGTTGGTCCCAGAAAAGGTGCTATGGAGAATAATTTTGGCTTATGATTGAACTTTTGCCTGAGACATTCCAAACAAATAGTAACTAATAAACTTGTACTTACTATCACTTACTGAGGATCGAGGTAACCCGGTGTGCCTGCTGGGCGAGTTTTTACATGAGTGTCACTATCATTTGCAAAAGCTTTACACAGTCCAAAATCAGCAATCTTGGCTTGCATGCTTTCATTTAGTAAGATATTTGAAGTCTTCAAATCTCTGTGAATTATAGGTGGCTTACAACCATTATGGAGATAGTCCACACCTGCAATCCAAAAAGCAACCAGGATACTTTAGTAGCGAAGGAAAAAAAAGGACTTCTGTGGAAACAAAATATGAATAGTTTTCATACCATATGCTGTATCCACTGCAATTTGAAGTCTCTGACTCCACCTTAAAACTCCGGGATTTTTATCTGCAAATAATACATATAACTTTGTTTATTTTCCAAGACTGAAAAACGCATGCCACAGTCTTCCAGTTTCAAGAAAACTGAGATGCATGAAGCATGTTCCATTAAAACTAGTGCATATTAAGCTTAATAAAATGTAAAATTGGACAATGCTCAAGCACATTCATTTTTCTCTTGGCATGACATTCTGATTTCATTGCCCATTGGAAAAAATACCGCAGAACCTCAGACAATATTCAAGCTCCATCTTTGTATTTTCCAATTTAACTGCTACCACGTTACATTCTAGAAGATCTTTACTAAAGGATATATTTTAGATCTATTGGTCTATTCAATTTAATCCAGGACATCAATTGCAAGCAAAAGCTTTGCCTAAAAATAGGCCAGGCAATTTTTATTTATTAACTGTGCCTTACTCAGCTGGACTGATCTAACCTGAGAAACTGAATAATGAATGATCCCAATAGAAGTACATTATTGCCTTTCACATCCATAAGTCAAGTTGTAGTTGAAAATTTCTATTTACCACAATAGAGGAAAAATGAAGACCTAATGTGAATGTGATAAAGAATGTTCAAGTATAAGATTAGGCAAACGGCAAACCTGACAGTTGCTGGTGAAGATTTCCATTAGACATATATTCATAAATCAATGCCTTGAAATCTCCGTCATCAGCATACCCAACCAGAGAAACCAAGTTTCTATGATGAAGAATCATCAAGAGTCGTGCCTGCAATTAAAATTTCAACATTGTTGCAAAATGTCTCACATGACTGTAATTGTATCAGATATAAAATTGTATAAAGAGCCCTGACTAATTTATTGCATCTAACCTCTGATTGAAATTCCTTAAAACCTTGCATCGATGATAGGGAAAGTAACTTAGCAGCAACTTGACTACCATTTTTTAGAGTGCCAAGGTAAACTTTTCCAAATCCTCCTTCTCCAATTATAGTTTTAAAGTTATCAGTTATACTAAGAACCTTAGAGTAAGAAAATATTTGTCCTTTTAATTTCAGTGATCCTTCCTTCTTAGACCCTGTAGACATAATTACACAAGATAATCAGAACTACCTTAATGCATAAATGTACAAATGAGAATTTTTACAACTTCATAAATACAGGAATGTATTGTAGTAAGATGTTTGAGTTTTTGGTCTATCTTCGACGCAGTCCATTTAATAAGATACACCTCCCTTCATGACCTTTCTAATACATATCCAGGGAGGCTCCCACAGAAACCATTTGAGAAGTTGATACCATGCCCACAGCCGTAAGCCATAAGGGATTTTTTTTTTTTTTTTGTACAAATGTACTTTCATACATATACATAAAAAAAAATACGATCTTGAAAAGGGAAAAATAATTCTGAAAATTGCCCCTATTAATAAGGTTGATGAGACAGACACCAACAGGACAAAGATGAACAGATAGATCTGATAGAAACATCTAGATAGGCGAGTGTAGGCAATTTTGATACATATAATGTGATTAATTTTATAAATCTATGCTAAGACACCAGTGGGGTGTAACTATGTTCACAGCCATGAGAACTCTCTTCAGCTTTAAAATATTGTTAGCTTATTTAGCAGTATAGCATCATTGTGAGTTTTTTTGTCTTCATTTGGTTTATTGTGTAATTTGCAATATTATTTGAATCTGGTTAAATTGTTAGAGAGTTTGATCAGTTCCCTTTCTCATTAAAATGGAAGCAAGGCTCCATAATGGATAAACCCCTTGTTAAAATAGTCCCTGATATCATTCTTTTGGTCTCTTTCCTCTCCTCTTGTAAAAGGAATTGGGGGGAAAGAGCCTGAATAATGATGCTTTTTCTTTCCATAGACATAGATGCATACAAAAACAGGGCCAAATGGTTTAGAACAAGACCAGAGGTCAGTATGGATCCTAGGTCAGGATAGATGGATCTTTTGTCAGCAACCAACATAGACATTAAAAAAAACAAAGCAACATAAGGTTTATGTGTTAGCAGAAGGATGTGATCAACATACTGAAAATTTCTACTTGTAATGTAAACAAAGATATATGTAAGCATGAAAATACCTGCTTGTCTTTTCCTCTTTAGTTTCCAAACAGCCAGACAAACTGTGAGAAACAATACTAGAACTGCAATAGATAAAACAAGTGGAACAACAAACTTCTGTTTTTTGCTTGAAGCTTTCTGACCAAGACCTGCACTTTCTGCCAAACTGGCAAATATAGAGTGTGGTGACAGAGTATCAAATATCATATGTCACATTGAAATACAGGTAGCATCCTTGAAATTAAAGTGAAAAGTAAATGAAGAGGGGAGAAAGTCATTTAGGATACTCTCAAATCTTAATCTGAACAGAAGAAAAAGTCATGGTCATAGAGAACTGCAACCACAAAGGGATTAATTTAAAAATAGGACAAGGGGACTACTGAAGTCACTATTGCACTATTAACAACTTGACAAACCTCAACTGCAGAGTTTTATTATCTGACTTTTCCTTCAAAGCCTTCGGAACTGAACCTGTGAATTTGTTTCCACTCAAATTACTGCAAAGACAATTGTGAGACGTATTTCTTGAGGATGCAATCTGAAAAGTTGCTAACGGCAATAGTGAAGGCTTACAACTTACAGGATTTTTAAGTTTGGCAGTTCTCCAAGAAATTCTGGAAGTGCTCCTGACAATTTGTTGTTCGATAAATCCCTGAACAAAGAGTTAAACTATTTGTCAAAGCCATCATCTGATTGGCGAATTGCAAAAATTATTAGATGGCAACCTGTGAGCCCCATTGGGGGGAGACAATGTTGCCAGGGTTCTAGGGCCTATTCAGTGCTCAGGTAGAGTGTTGAATACCAAACCGTTGTCATAATTAACTATTTACTTACAAGGATTCTAATTTTGAGAGATTGGACAGTGAAGTAGCTATTTCCCCTGCCAATTTGCTTGAGCTCAGGTTCCTGCTTATAAATAATTAACGATATTAATATATTACCATTTTGAAAATCTTTTTTTATTTTTATTTTATTTTTACTTCCTTCTTTAAAGGGGGAGGGGGGAAGGGGGACAAACAAAAGAACTATCTACTTAACACGAATGATATTGTCAACTGCATGTTGTGGGAAACTTCTTGGACAACGTGGGATAATAAAAGTAACAGATAGATTCATTTGCATTTGAAACATGATCAAACTGATTCTCCATATGTTTCAACGGAATTAGCATTTTATCATCCTCTAGAATGATGCATGATATACTTTTAAACTCATCTACAAATGGTATCTCATGATACCCTCAGAAGTTAGAGTACTCACAGTGAGATGATCCTCAGACTATTGCCAGAGCTGCAATTCAGTCCACTCCATGCAACAGGCAGTGGAACACATGGATCTCCTTGCCAATCAATTCTTGAGATATTATATTTACTGTTTGATTTCCAGGATGGCAGCAACTAAGGTGGTCAATGATAAAATAGAAAATCAACTCAAATAATAAGCATTCTACCAAAAATATGAGAATATAGAGTACCATAAACAATTAATGAAGATGAACAGATGATGATAACAAACAAATAAATAAATAAAACAAAGATATACCATCTCCTGCATCTGCTGGTGAATATGATTGTGGTGTTACTCTGTAAATCTCTATAGCATTGAGGATTGGGGGCACATCTAATTCAGCTGTGGCACTAATCAAGACACGAGCATAACCAGTACTTGTATTCTTGGGACTTATGGTGAATGGCTTCAAGTACTCAAAAGTTATAGGCTTCGAGAGAAAGTTCTCATCATTAAAGGTAACATTGATTATTCGTTTCTGGCCAGGTGCAAGCTTCTCTATTTCAAGAAAGTGAAGGTAGACATAATATTCATAAGAAGCATCATAATCCCAGTCCCAAAATAAGACATCGGAACCATTCACTGGCTTAACTGCACTTGTTAGTACTTGTGCTGGTAATTTATAGGCATCATCTTTTTCCATCAGGTGTAAATATCTGCTGGTGTACTGAACGTATTCCATCCATTATTATTAGTATTCCCAGAGTCGATCATAGACATCGTCCTTGTACCTTTTGTTATGAGAAAAGCATCTAACTCATTAAATATGGAAACACTCAACATTATCCTTATTGCTACCTTATCTTTTAAAGCTAGTTCTGGAGATTTTTTTTATTTTTTTTTCTCCATACTAAACAAAGCCAAACTTGATTGTGAATTTACCTGAGATGTGTGAGCTGAGAAGATCTGCCAAGGACCAAACCGTCCCTGAAGATATTGTGGTAGTGAACTGGACATGGTTTGATAGATAGAATTATTCAATATCCGTAACTCCAACGATGAAATGAAAGGTGTTCCTTGGCCGGTGTTTACAAGACACACATATATGGTGTCAGGTTGATGGAGTATGATTCACCTCGGTATAATAATACGGATTTCCTGTTCCTCCTTGAATCGTATCCCAATAGTAGACGCCAAGATACAGCTTCGAAGGCTGGAAACTGACCTTTATTATCATAGTTCCCATAAGCAAAGTTAGCTCTAATTAGATACATGTTGTTTTTGCCTTGTTTAGGTTTCAAGGTGTAACAACTCCTTGCTCCTTGTGGAAAGCTTCTTAATGTGTTCAGCTGCCTTCCAAAATAAGTATTAACATTATTGTTTCCTAATGGTTAACGCATGATTTGTTCCTGTTTCTATAAAATCCGTATCTGGCTGATACCAAATACCCGTTGTCTCATCAGTGTAACTCTCTGTTACTCCACAATCAATGCTGATGAAACCTAGAATTTTCAAGTAAAGGAAATGCAGAGACCAGTTAGACATGTCTCATAGAAATGGCTTATCAACTAGAAAATCATAAGCCAACTACTGTTAAGTTCAAGTCTGTTATAAGATCTTATCATTTTTAAGGAAAGATTCACTAGGAAAGTCATTGCAGCTTGCTTTGGCACCTTCATCAATAGTTAAATTGGCAACTTGTTTTCCATGCTAATAGAGAATTCAAAGATTTTAAGAGCTAAACTGGTGGCTGGCTATACTACAGTAGCAGGCTTATTATACATAATTATGTATATAATCAAATATAAGATAAACTCAACAATTAAAAAAAAATTAAGAAGGTCCTATTCTGGTAATATAACCTAAAAGAGGCCTTGAAAGTTAAGTGTCAAAGCAATCTTAGAAATGAGGTAGTTACGCACATAAGAAATTCTAATAGCTAAATATATAGCATTTCTTAGTTTAATAAGAGTTACTGATAAACTGATAATGACATAGCCAATAATTGACCCATTAATCTAGTTGCATCACTCCCAATCAATTCCCACTAACAACAAGTGACAAATACTGAAAACAAAATAGTATTATAAACCCACAAAGAAAAAGAAAAAGAAAAATATGGACTCTTACAGAAATCCGAATTATGCAAGCAAGATATTCATGATTGCTAATGATAGATTTGAGAGGTAATTAAAACAACCCAAAAGGGATGCAATTGATCAGATACAATTAATCACAATAATTAATAAATAAATAAATAAAAACTTACTGGAAAAAATAATTAATTACCCACTGAAAATATAAAGTTTAACTTGCACATACCAGGATTAGTGTCATTGTTGGCAAGTTCTGAATAGCTAAGAGTAAAGAATAATGGAAGAACGACAACCCATGCTTTTAGAACCAGAAATAGTTGCAACCCAATCTTCATAATGGCCTCTTCCTCGTTCCGCGAGAGCGCGCGGGCTGTGCGAGTTCAAGGTCTCTGCTTGGCTTCTTTAAGATATTCCTACTAGTTTTAGTTTGTTTCTGATCAATGATTATTTTTTTAAATTGTTGACTAGTGTGTCAAAACTCAAAAGCTCGACTGCTACATAATGGAAAATGCTTTATCAAATATAGCACGTCACTCATGCCAAAAATGTCTATATCTATATTTCAGTAAACATATATATAAATTTTCTGAGAAAAAATAATATATATATATATATTTAGTTTGACTAAGACCAAATTTCTTTTCTTCCCATCCATAATTGAAAGTTAGAACCTAATGTTTTGGCACCTAACAACTGTTCTCCCAGAGTGATAACAAAGTACATGTAATATATCAACTTCACCAGCCCAAAGCCCCAAACTATTGCCTAACATTTTAAGGAAAAAAAAGAAAAAAAAAAAGAAAAGAGGTTTCTAGTTATCAATGAAATTTCTTTATGAAACAAAATTATAACAAGAGACTTTGCCATTAATTTTTTTTGGATTATACAAAAAACAATTTTTTTTTATTTTTTTTAAAAAACAAAATATCGATACTGTGTGCATGAAGGACAACTAGTAATAATAAATTATTAAAAAAAGAAAAATGACAAGTTGACAAGTAAGACAATTGTATGTATTTGGTGGGACATGTCGACGTAATGTGAACTCAACAGCCTAGGCTATTGGCTTAGTGGGTTGGGGAGGGAAAGAAGGTTACATACAAGCTCCCATTGACATAGATTCTACAAAAAATAAGTTTATACTTAGGGGGCTATTGGGAAAGAGGCAACATGTAGGACTTGACCAAAATCACTGGACAAGCAGAAAAGTAGTGCCAATCTCTCTTGTAACAACAAAGCAGGATAAAACACATCCACAAACATTTTCTAAGCAAGATACTCCAACTGACTTGTAACAAGAAGAACATTCCTACCTTCCAAGAAACAACCCAATATGGATTTGTCAATATCTCTTGAAAAAGCAGAAAAATAAAATTTTAACTAACCAAGTCTCTGGCTTCATCGTGGACTTGATTCTGCTGAACAGTTTGAACAAATCTCATCATTCTCAATTATGTTATTTGAAGCCAACTCTAATTTCAAACACTCCTTTAATTCACTATGTACAATGCTTGCATTCAGCCTTTGAATACCACATGAATGTACGCTGGCTATCTCTATGGCTTTCCAAGAAGAAGAAATGTTATAACTTCTTTGCATTATTTTGGATAAACTATGCGTTCAATATCCCTTCACCAAAAATTAAGACTTACCCATTGAATTATGTGAATCGGAGCAGGGTCTAGATATCTTATCAATGTTGACAGCCCACTTATCATCACAAGACAATCCCAAAACTATAAATGTCACTATCTCCATTTAGCTTCTTCGTTTTCCAATACCTATAAAAAAAAAAGTTTGCGATTACACCAACCAAAGTTGATTTTGAAATGATTGGTTGATAATGAAATGACAGTAAACATACTTATTTCTATGGTACCCTAACCCCAACCCTAACCCTAACCCTAATCTCAACCCATGCCCTAACCCTAACTGCACCTCAACCCTAATCCTAACCTTACACCCAAACCCTAACCCTAACCCCAAACTCTAACACCTAAACCCTAAGCCCTAACCCTAACTTTCACCCTAAACCCTAACCCTAATTTTCTCCCTAAACCCTAACCTTAAACCTAAATCCAAACCTTAAAACCTAACCCTAACCATAAACCAAACCCTAACCTTACACATATACCTTAACACTAACCTAAGACCTAAACCCTAAACCTAACCTTACACCTATTGCCTAACCCTAACCCTAATCATAACCTAACCCTAGCCCAAACATTAGCCCTAACCTAAACACTTGCGCTAACCCCAATCCCTAACCTTAGCCCTAAACCCTCACCCTAACTATAAACCTAACCCTAACCTAAGCTTACATATATACCCTAACCCTAGACCTAAACCTAACCTTACACCTATGCCTAACCCTAACCCTAACCCTAACCCTAACCTTAACCCTAACCCCTAACACAAACCCTTAACCTTAACACTAAACCCTAACCTTAACCCTAAACAAAAACCTAACCCAAACCTAAACCCTAACCTTAAACCTACCCCTAACTGTAGTCCAAGCCCTAACCCTCACCTTAACAATAACCCTAACACTAAACACTAGCCTAAACCCTTAACCTAACCCTAATCCTAATCCTAAAACTTAACATAACTCTAACCCGAACCCTAATCCTAAAACTTAACCCTAACCCTAACCCTAAACCCTCACCCTAACCCTACCCTTAAGCCCTAACCCTAAACCCTCACCCTAACCCTACCCTTAAGCCCTAACCCTAAACCCTCACCCTAACCCTACCCTTAAGCCCTAACCTTAAACCTAACATTAACCCTAACCCTAAAAATTGACCTTAACCCTAACTATAACCTCAACCTTAACCATAACCCTACTCTAACACTAGCCCTAACACTAACCTTACACCCTAACCCTAAACATAACCCAACTCTAACCATAACCGAAACCCTAAACCTAACCGCAACCCTTAGCCTTAAACCTAAACCTAACCCTAAAGTATAGCCCCAACCTTACACTTAAACCTTCTTCTTAACCCTAGCCCAAACACTAGCCCAAACCCCAACCTTACACTTAAACATTCTCCTTAACCCTAGCCCAAACACTATCCCTAACCCCAAACCCTAACCTTAACCCTAAACCATCATCCTAATTGTAAACCATAACCCTAGACACTATCCCTAGTCGTAAACCTAAACCCTAAGCCAACCTTACGTCTTAACCCTAACCCTCAAACAAAACCCTAACCTTAAATCCTAACCCTAAATCCAACCTTACACCTTAACCTACCCTAAACCCAACCTTAAATCTTAACCTACCCTAAACCCTAACCCTAACCATTACCTAATAAGCAAGTTTGGTATAACTTTAAGTTGCAAATTATTGTTTTAGATGATAATTCATTTTTTAGTACTGTTTGAATGATGTTAAAAATTGTGATTGCAAATGAAAAGTAAACTTCATCAAAGTTGGTCATATGGTGATTTTCATAATTAGAATGTAATTTTCTAAACTTTATGCTTATGGGAATTTTTTTTTTTTTTTTTTTTATTGTCTTTATTCGAGATGGGTTATACACCAAACAAAAAAGTGTAGTGCTCGTACATTTACATTAAATCCAAACAAAGAAGTCTTGACAGCATTACAATTACTTCAAAGAACTATTAAATTTCTCAACAAATCTATTGCATTCACAAGAGTCTGGAGTTGGGGGTGTGCAGCATACACGAGCAGGACATATGGGTCTCTCAACTGCAAGGCACAAAAGTTGAGGTCAACTTCTAATTAACAACAAAATTTAAGATTAAGAAAATGCTATGTGTATGGAGAAAATTTCTTTTATACTCGAGTATCACCTAATAAGATAAAAATTTAAAAGTATATTAGCAGAACTTCGTGCATATAGGACCACCGAGATTAATTAATCATGGGCTCAATTACCTATTGGAGGACGGGTTGCACTAGATGGTAAAGTTTGGGAGAATACCAAGGTATACCTCGAAGAGTCGCTTGCAGGAAAAGAGAATGCAATAGATTTGTTGAGATGATCAGAAATATGAATGTAAATTACTATCAGAACTGAATAACTTACAGGATTCTTAAAAATTGCAGTTGTCCTAAAGATTCTGGCACTAGTCCTGTCAAGTCATTGAAAGATAAATCCCAGAAACAAAAGAGAAAATAAACAAATAAACTAAAATACAAAAAATAATAAGAAATATTATATATATTATGAAAAGTTGTCCTTAAAAGCTGACGCTAGTTATGTCACTCGCAAAGAAAGAATATAACTAAAGTTTCTTTCTGATATTACATGCATGTTTGAAGCCTTTTGTGAAGGAAAGAGCTACTGTTTGTACTTGGATGTCATCTTGAAAACAAATCTTCACTTTAATTATTAGCGTATGAACTGTATCATGGAAATTATAATAACAATATGAGTTGTCTTCTGCACATACACAACTCTTCTTTCTTATCACATACATACACTCACCATATAAGTGCAGACAAAGCCATATGCATCTGTATCATGTTAGGAACTCTAGTATACAGTCCACTTGCAGGAAACAAAGATTTTGACAACTTAGTAATGATACTTACAACACCTGTAATGATTTCATATTGGAGAATGAAGATGTAATGTTCCCTGCTAATCTTCTTGAGCTCAGGTTCCTGCACATAGTTTTTCAAGTAAAAAAATTATGCTATTTATTTGAAATTCTGTAACTGCAAGCCAACGATATCTTCATCAGGGATACATTTGGTGGTTCTGTTCTAAAGTACAAGTAGCAATCCGAACTTTAGAGAATGAAGTTCAATAAATCCTGATCATTGATGAAGAAAGCAGTGGTCAGGAATGCATATAAGGTTGGGTTGTTGGGAGTATTATATCTGGTTAAACTGCGAGACTTTAAATATCCTCCCCATTGATTTTTCTTTTTATCAATAATCAGAATACTGAACTTAACTCTCTAAAGTGCAGGGCCAAATCCACATTTGGACTTGAACAACTGGTCCACAGCTGATTATTGCGTTACATAAAGGCTTAAGCTATCAAATAACGATCCGATTCTATACTTTTATCAGTGAGTCAAATTCTATGTTAATTGTTATGACTTCATCTTATAAAACTGTTTCCACTTCAAATGCCATAAAATCATGGAATTGTTAAACATCCACCAGGGACGTCCTCACACATCCTGGGACACATTGAGGGTGCACTCACAAAAAGATGATCCTTGGCATTGTGTCATCACTGCAACTAAGACCATTCCATGAAAAGTTAGCTGGAATGCAGGGGTCTCCTTGCCAGTCTTCAGTTATAGCATATGTCTTCTTGATGTCCATGATAGTGTCGACTATAGTCATTCAAAAGTTATGTATCAATGAGAACTCAGATGAGGGGATGGAAATATTCAATTGCAAAAAGAAGGGGGAAAAAGAAGAAGTAAAAAGGAGGCAATAACAACATAAAGTACACACAGCAACGAAAGCAGATGGTGAATAACAAGGAGAAAAGGTAAAAGAATAAGTTATAGATGCCTTAAATTAAAATTCCGGATAAAAGAAAAAGCAAAAATTGTGTTGGGATTGGAACCTTCCTATTTCTAGTATGATATATTAAGAAAACTTTTTCATGCATCTATTATATTGGCTGCAATATACCTAAGTATGGCTTATTAAAGAAACTACAAGATAAATGCAGAAACTCACCCCGAAAAATGTAATTTAAGTTTTTGTTAATTGTTTTGAGCACTGGAATTAATGTTCTCAAATCAGAAAAAGGTAATGCAATGACATTTTCCACTGAAACATTCACAACATAAGCACACAGTAAAATTTGTTATAATTATATCTGAGATAACAAATAATGTACCATCTTCTGAGTTTGTTGGTCTAACTGAGAAATTTCTGTGAATCAGAACCTCATAGGCATTGAGGATGGGAGGAAGGTCATTGTCCAATGTAGAAATATAGCATGAATAAAATTCATTTCCTGTGATTGGTTTAGGATACTGTATGCTAATCGGCTTTAAGTACTCAGAGAAAATGGTCCCACGGTTGCATTATCCAAACGAAGAACAATCTTTCGTTGCCTGCCATCCTGAAGCTTCTCAATTTCTGGAAAGTGAAAGTAGACATAATTTGCAGAATTCGAATTCAAACTCCACCACGAGAAACTGATAGAACTGTTAACACTCTTGACAGCAGTTCCCAACACTTAGCTGGTATATGGTAGGTGTTGTTGGGTATACCAATAAAAGAGACAGGCGTCATCGGGGTCCAATCAGTTTGTTCATGATGGAACCATTTGCGATCATATATATCATCAGCACACCTAGTGGGAAAAAATTGAGCAAATACATCAATAGGTGCATCAGAAAAATGGAAAATTCAGCTCGAGAGAAGGAAAGAAATAATTTTTCAAGCGAAAAAGGAACAAAATTATGGAAGAACAACTATCTAACTTGGCTAATGAAAAGAAAATAAACATATGACCTCCATAAACACAATATATTGAACTTTGTATATTACGTCAACATTACCTGATATGAGTGTGTGTGCGTGTAAATATATTTGCACATTCACACATGAAAATTTCCAAAAGAAAACTTTTCTTTTTGGTGTCATGAGGAAAAAAATCCTTCAAATACATGTAAACGCTTCTAAAAAGAGAAACGTTTTATTTTCATGGCCAAATAACAAAGGGAAAACCTTATGGAGTATTCCTCACTGCACCGTAGATTCAAGACCCTGTTCAAATGTGACTACTCTGATTTTCTCAGAAGGACGGGTATGAAACCTTTGGACAAAAAATTGTGCTGCTGGCATCATTAATGACAAGACTGTCATCATATAGCTAATAGCCCATACTTGACTACCCACTGGTTCAGTACACTTGACATCATGTTAGCAATTGAGAAACATGACCACGACAGAGAGAAGAGTCAATGGAAATAAAATGATAATACATGAGGAAATGCATGACAGAAGTATGTAACAATTTTAATTTGTATCAAGTAAATCAGGAATTCTTTCAAACTCTTATCATCCTTATTCATTAAGTTTAGATACATGATCTCCAAATTCTTTTGTATGTGATACATTTCAGAACATTCTGTATCGCTCCTCAGGAATTTGATCTATGTGGCCTAGAGTTCACACAGTGGAACATAGTGCTTAGTGCTTAGAGCCATAGACATACAATCATAAGGTAAAGATAAGAGACTTTAATATTAATAAATATATTAACATTGCAGAAAAGAAATGAAGCATAGAAGAGCACATGAGTAACAGAATACTGCAACAGTGGTACAAAGGCATGGTGCAGTAAAGACATTCTATGTTCACATGTAAAATTTAGATGTCAAAATGGAAGAATCACAGTAACTGCAAGAAATATGTGTTTTGGTTTAAGTGATGTGTCTCGTCGGTAAATAAAATGGGTCAGACTGGAAGGGATCTGACCCAAGAGTCAAAACAGGCCAAATCTCCTATTATCCTGGAGAAACTACAACCTTTTGTAGTTGATTGTGCAACACCAATTCTAGACATATTTGAGTACCATTCCTTACCATATAACATAAGATTACTGTACTGAGAAAATAAATAACGACTATAATTGTCCAATGCTACTATGAGTAAATCACCTGATTGTATCATTTGAGCCACCAAGGTTGTATCGATGGGCTATTTGCAGTGCTCCACCTATTTCATCTGGATAGATGGAATTATCTAGAGCTCGTAATTCAATTGCTGAAATGTTCCGGTGTTGGTGTTTATGAGACACAAATGTACAGTATCAGTTGAAGAAGTATAAATCATCTCTTTCTCTGTGGTTGTTTCCTGCACTTTAGTCCAGTAATTAACACCAATATACAAGTCAAATTTTGGGGGTTGACCCAAAGCATCATAATTTCCAGAGGGAAGACAGCTCTGACAAGATACTGAATGTTTCTTCCTTGCCCTGGCTTAAGGGTGTAACAGTTTTTGTGTCCTTCTGGAAAATATCTCAAAGTCCTGAGCTCAATCCGAACACCTGGATAGATAAACTAGGAGGATATTGGCATGTTGATACCAGAATCTGTAAATCCTATGTCTGTCTGGTAATATATCCCAGCTTCATTGTAGTGACTTTCATTAGCTCCACAGTTTATGCTAATAAATCCTTGAAAATATTAGTTTAGAGAGACGAGTCAGTACTAGTATAATATCCTCATACTCATTTCCAGTGGGTGTTTTCTTCAACATCCAACAACTTTATGCTTGATCAGAATAACAAATGGACTAAAAAATAAAGATAGCAAGAGTCATGCAAGTTACAATTTATATTAATTTCAATAGTCTGTTTTTCGATTTTCAACAGCATTATGCAATTCTCTACATTACAAACTTTATAACTAGCACTATAAATTACTTAATAAAGAACTCTCCTCAATCATTCTTCACCTAAATAAGAATAAAAATAAGCAGTACTAATGTTATTATCTATTGGGTTAAAGGCAAAAAAGAAGCTTTCTTCAATAATACTGACCAGGATTATCGGAGGGAAGATTCCCAGAATCATGTTCATTGTGCTTAATATTTGTGGCAAAGGCAGTGATGGCAAACATAAATATGAACAACATTCTCGAAGGAAAAACCATTTCTCCATTACCATCCATGATGTCTTCCTCTTTACATTGACATCAAACCTAAAAATAAGCAACAGCATTGGCATTTCCATGGTCAACTTCCTTAACCCCAACAAACTGGAACTCTCAGTGAAAGCTACAGAATTCATTAACTAAATCCAGTATTCTGACTTCTGAGTTTTTGAACTCACACTGTAACAGAGTGACGAAAAAGGTGAGATATTAAAATGTCCTCAAGCATTCATCTTTTACTGCTAATCGTTGAGGAAATAAATAGAAAACGCCATCTCTTTCTTTCCCTGAGCTTTCTCACTCTAGAGTCAAACTATACTAGATGTATTGGATTTGTTCCATTAAAAAAAAAGTGAAATAAAAAATAAAAATGAAGTAATTTAATATAAAAAAATGCATTCTTGCTATGAATATTGGAAAGGGTACTATCTATAAAAGAAATATTAAAATAAAATTTAAGTCACTCATCTAATAAGGTCTTGTTTTTTCTTGGAACAGAATATTTAAGGAAAGGTGAGCTATCTTATGTACATCTCATTAGTTAATTGTCAAGGTGTAAATCGAGTTTAACTTTTTTTTTTTTTTTAAACTAGCTAATGTTGAGATTTATTTTGAGTTTGTTTTGTAGAATGAGTCAAGTTTAATTTTTTCAAAATTCGACTTATAAGCTCGTGAACTGGCTAGTTTAATATATATATATATATATATATACCAACCTTATAAAAATTATAATTTGTTTCGGTAGTAATTTGCTAAACAGTTATTTAATAGGTCTTCTGGTTGAGAGACCATCGTCGTAAAGTTTTCATAATTCATAAAATATGAGTAAATTTTGAGAGATTTATACAGTCATCTCCTTTTATAAAAATTATATCTTTAACCCATAAGGTATGAATGAATTTTTAGAGATAAGCTCATATTTGTACTTTTATTTTAGATGAATAAATTATTTGTGTTGAAATAAAATTGTAAAGATAAAGTTGATTAATAAAATACTTTACTTTTAAAAATAATGACTATATTAATTATTTCTCTATGAACTTGGGACATTAGAACATTATGTTACTTAATAGAGTTCTAAATTTTTTTATTAAAACATAGACTTATCATCTTTTTTATTTTTGAACATGATATATAAGATGGGGAATTTTTTTGAGACACCCCTCACATTTTCTTTGATTTTTTTGACTGGCGGATGCAAATTAATTTGTTGACTTATCCGATATCCACGAGGTACCTGTTATCTCAAATCCAGCCGTCCATTTTCATTAGTCTTTTTGGAAGAAAAGTCAACTGGGTCAAATATGGTCATACAGTTGACTTTTATGATTTGTTATCACAAACTTGTTAAAAAAGTATTTTTCTAAAATTGAAGTCCTGGTTTCAATTTATTTTTTATACATCCCAATTTTTAATTTAGCTTGAAATTGCATTTTCCCAAGTCAAAAGAAAGCACTTCATTGTAATGTATAGGAGCAACTCATATACATTGAAAAATATTTAAACCTACTTTTATTAAATATAATAAATAAATATTTGTAAACCCAACTAACAGTCTGATGCACGCTAATAAATATATATAAATTCAGAGAAGAAAGTCTTGACACATTACAATTACAAATTTACAGTGAAGGGACTTCACTTTAAATTTACCACAATTAAGTGGTAAAAACAGAAAGAAATAACTCAAAACTCGTCTTATTCACGGCCCATTATCAATCATGGAGTATGATAATTAAGAGGCTAAGATTCAATAGGAGAAGTACACAGCCCAGTATCAATCACGGAGTGTGATAATTAAGAGGTTGAGTTTCAATAGGAGAAGCACAACACTTGCAACAAGAGCCTGGAGGTGGAGGTGTGCAGCATACACAAGCAGGGCATATGGGTCTCTCAACTGCAAGGCACAAAAGTTGAGGTCAACATCTAATTAACAGCAAAATTTAAGATTAAAGAAATACTCTGTGTATGGAGAAAATTGCTTTTATACACGAGCATCACCTAATAAGATATAAATTTAAAAATATATTAGCAGAATTTTATGCAAATAGCAACACCGAAATTAATTGATGATGGGCTTAATTACCTATAGGAGGACGGGCTGCATCAGATGGTTTTTGGGAGAAAACCATGGCAAAGATGAAAAGGGCTACCAAGGTATACCTCAAAGAGTTGTTTGCCATTGCTTGCAGGAAAAGAGAATGCAATAGATTTGTTGAGATGATCAGAAATATGAATGTAATGGTATATTTATACTGGTTTCAAGGGTCTTGCACCCTCAAACAATTTTATACTATGGGCTTAAAGTACATGTTCCTTATGTGCCTTGCTATTTAAATTTGAAGTTTGAATTCCACTTTGTAATTAATTAATAATGCAGATAGTCTTGGTTGAAAAAATGAAACTTTGAACAGCATCTAATAGTTTTCTAAAGCACATTAGGGGCATTTGGATATTTGTTTCTTGTGAAGTTAGGAATTCTACACATGCAGTTGAAATTTAAAATATTTTCCTTTCAAAGTTCATCTTCCTCCAGTTTTGTGTGTCACAGTATTATAACTTTCTCGTTTAACTGCCTTTCTGAAATACTGTGTGTTAAGCTGTTGGAAACAGACTGAAATGATTTAAATTATTAGTGGGCAATGTGAATGAAATATTTCACGGAAAGATCTTATTGATAAGCAATCTGAATAAAATATTCCATCCAAGATTGATAGACAATTAATTACCCAAGTACATGTAATATATCAACATCAATAGCCCAAACTATTGCTTAACATTTTAAGAAAAATAAAAAAAGAAGATAGTTTCTAGGTAGCAAGGAAATTTCTCTATCAAACAAAATTATTACAAGTGAGTTTGCCATAAATTTTCTTGGATTATTCAAAATATAAAGTGGTTTTTTTTTTTTTTTTAAATCGATACTATGTGCATAGAGGAGTTTACTCTTTTGATAAAGCACTAGCTATGTCTGCTCACAACAATAATCAATTCTTCATAAATGGAACTAAAGTAATGCGGAGATTATCAATATATAAATGACAATTCTGCTTTAATTGATCAACTCGTAATAATAAATTATTAAAAAAAAAAATGACAAGTTGACAAGTGAGACAATTATATGTATTTGGTCGAACGTATGCAATGTGAAAACGTGGACGCAATGTGAACTCAAAACTCAACACTCAACACTCAACACTCAACACTCAACACTCAACACTCAACAGCCTAGGCCATGGGGCTTAGTGTTGGGGAGGGAAAGTGGGTTACATACAAGTTCCCATTGACAGATTCTATTCAATATTTGGGGGGCTCTTGAGAAAGAGGCAACATGTAGGACTTGACCAAAATCTCTTGACAAAGCAGAAAAATAGTGTCAATATCTCTTGTAACAACAAAGCAGAATGAAACACATCCACAAATATTTTCTAAGCAAGATACACCAACTGACTTGTAACAAGAAGAACATTACCATCTTCCAATAAGCAAGCCACTATGGATTTGTCAATATCTCTCTGGCCTCAACGTGGACTCAATACTGATGAACAGTTTGAACAAATCTCATCATTCTCAATTATATTTTCTAAAGCTAACTCTATTTTCAAACACTCCTTTAATTCACTATATACAAGGCTTGCATTTGGCCTTTGGCTAGCAGCTGAATGTACGCATGCCATTGCTATCTCTATGGCTTTCCCGGCAGAAGAAATGTTATAACTTCCTTGGATTCTAGGATCAACTATGCTTCCAATATCCATTCTCCCAAAATTAGGAGTTACCCATTGAATTATGTGAATTGGAGCAGGCTCTTGATCTCTTATAATTGCTGACCGCCCAGTTATCATCTCCAACAAGACAACCCCAAAGCTATAAATGTCACTTTCTCTATTTAGCTTCTTTGTTTTATAATACCTAAAAAGAAAATGTTTGTGATTATGCCAACCAAAGTTGATTCTGAATGAGTAAAAGTACTTAACTTTTATGGACGTACTGATGATTTAAATAATCAACCGTACTAAGTGTCAGTACTCACTGAGGATCAAGGTAACCAAATGTGCCCTTGGGGTCAGTTAAAACATGAGTGCAACTTTCAGCTTCCAAAGCTTTAGAAAGCCCGAAATCCGATATCTTGGCTTGTAAGTTTTTATCTAATAAGATATTTGAAGTCTTTATATCTCTGTGGATTATCGATGGCTTACAGCCATTATGCAAGTAATCCAATCCTGCAGATTTAATCCCCATCATTTAAAGTATAACAGCATTAACCATAAAAATGGTAAGAAATAGTTTGGATAAAATTTGATATTTCCAACCTCTAGCAGCATCTATTGCAACTTTAAGTCTTCTTATCCAAGTCAGAACATTGTTGCAATCTGCATCCATATTACCAGTCTACCTATAAATAGAGTGCTAATTTGCAAGGAAATGAGTTCTAAATGAAACAAATGTACACTGAAAGAAGTTGCAAAATATTATTGAGATATAATATTGAAGGCCAATACTTTTATTCCAAACAAAGAACCTAAATATGGCCATTACCAAATGATAAATGTTGTTCCAAAGTTCCATTTTCCATGTACTCATAAAGAAGTGCCATGTTGTCACCTTCATTACAGTACCCGATAAGAGAAAGTAAGTTTTTATGATGAACTCTCAACATTGATTTCACCTGCATTTTGACTTGATAAATGAAAACTCAAGAAACAGATAGTAGCACCTTATGCATGGTTATTGCAATATTAATTTTAAAACAGTTTCCAATTGAAAATGTATGCACCTCGTTCTGAAATTCCTGAGAGCCTTGCCTTGATGATGAAGAAAGCAACTTGACAGCAACTTGGAAGTCATCTTTCAGAGTGCCTTGGTAGACTTTTCCAAATCCTCCTTCTCCAACGAGTGATGAAAAGTTATCTGTAATTTTTACAATCTCGGAATATTTAAAACTTTGACCTTTAAACTTCAATGACCGCCCTCCATTGTACTTGAAAACAGTTTCTGCAGAAAAAAGAAAAAAAAAAAAAAAAGATAGAAGTTGCAAAGAGAAAAAGTAAATGTAGGTGCTTTGAGAATTAGAAGGAGAGGTGAAAAAGGATCTGTTTTAATTAGAAACAATTAACAGAGTATTTGTGGTGTGCGTTTGTTTGTGCCCTTCTCTCCTAAATTACTATGTTTTTGTCTAATTCTCAGAAAATGATTAGTTTCCATGGATCCAATAAGATCTATTCTCTTGTAAAGTTAGTAGTAGTTGTTAGTAAGTGCATGTAGGTCTCTGATTTGTAAATTCTGTTTCGTTTTCTTTCTCTGATAAAGGAGGATAAGCAAGGCTTCGATTCAAACTGAAATGAGATTTCATATGCAAACCACTTTGACTTGTTTCCCTAATCAGTGGCACTGAAGAAACCTAATATATCATAAATTCAGAATTCAGTTGCCTAGCCATATGTCCAGGAATTAGTGATGCATAATTAAATGGTTGAGATAAGTTAAGATGCAGTATAGAAGTTTAAGATGCATGCAACTTTGTGTGATGATGTTTCAAATTTGGCACTTGACATTGGAGAGAGTGAACTGATGCCCCAAGGAATATGTTAGTATATTTCTGTTCAAGCTGATATTGCTAGGATTTATGTTCACCATGGGATTTCTGGTTTAGGAATGCTTTTGGTTCCTTTTATAGATATATTTCTGTTCTGTAAAGATTAAAGAAATAATTACAATATATGTAGAAGGGTGGAAGGTTTATTTTGGCCAGAGTGTCTGATTGTCTTCCAATACACTGTATTACTGTTTGTCTTTCACTATGGGTAGTAGACTATTAATTAAGCTTCAGAATTACTTCTCCTGTGGTTTCAGCAATGAATTCCATTATAACGAAGATAAGTGGAAAGAGTTTGCAACTTTGCATGCTACATCTGGTTAGATGTTTTCAGTATGGGTGTGTACCAGTCGGTTCGGTCCCGGTATTGACAAATTTTTTGAATCGAAAAATTTTTGGGTAGTAAAATTTCAAAACCAAAAATAAGCATTACCGGAAAGTATCCTAACTGAAAAATATGATTGGTTCAGTTCGGGTATTATATTACCCGAAATTTATTAATATTTCTCTAAAATTAATTTAAAAATTATATTTTTTTTGTTTGAATATCATATTTTTAAAATTAATCAATTACTATAAAAGAAAAATACAAAAAACATAATATATCAACATATTCAACACAAATAAAAATAAAATTATAAGTTAACACAATAATATATTAAAAATAACAAATTCTTTAAAAAATATACTATATAATTTAGTTATTTTGATTTTCGAGTAACCACGGGTACCCATAAATATTCAATCTCACTAACCGTAACTGAACCGAAAATATCAGGTATTAAATTTAATTACCTGAAACCAAACCGAATTACAGGTTCAGTTCGGGTATTCAATTATCTCAGGTTCTTTACACAGCCCTAGTTTTTAGTGTATAGGAGTTTTAACTAGCCAACTCCTTTGGAATTGGTCATGGAGATATATACCACACAGAGAAAAAGACCCTAGAGAAGGTTGGTAGAAACTACAGAGGTTCATCTATTTGACTTGTATTCGGGTGAGGGAGCATAGTGGATGGGATTTGCGAGAAGAACTGATCAAGAGCTGGACCTCGTAAATGATTTGTTTGTAAGGTGCAAAAGTTAAAAGTGATGGAGATGATGAGATTTTTTGGGAGTTACATTAGTACGATTTTTATTGTAGCCATTTGGGACAGCTAAAGCTTTGCCAAGCACCTTTTTCCATGGAAGGTTTGGGGGACAAGGCCTCCTCCAAGAGAGGTTTAATCTTTACTGGGAGACGATGCTTACTAAAAATCATCTTTTGCATTGGTGGGAAGAGCTGAATCTGAAGATATCAATAAGGCCATTTGTCTGTGTTTCCTTTATTTCAAAAACTTTTTTGGAGAACTTAGCATGTTATAATCAAGTGTAAATGATTCTCTGGACAACCTATAGTTTTTGAATAGAACTCAGTAGAATCCTGGATTAGTGCATGGAAGTCAGTTACCTCCCTTTTTGCTTCTTTTATGAGTCCAGATGATTGCTAGAGCAAGTAGAATTATCAAGACCAAAACTGTTACCGTTGATGGAACAGCTATGATAACAACCTTCCTCCTGATCTTCCCATTGCATGATCCCATCAAACAAAGTTCAGGATATTTGTCCAACCTGACATGAAGCAGGTCAATGTAAATTCGCACATGACTGATGATAGTTCCACTTTGCACCGTGTGAACCGAATAAGCTTTCATCAATATATACAAATGAGGATCAGAAAAGGTGTACTTTACATAAATTCATTAGAATAACAACAAAGAAGCCTTAATCCCAAAACATTTCTTTTCTTTTTTTAATTTTGGTAAAAGGAAACAATCAGTCACCTCTCCCAATCCCAAAGTACTTGGCAGAGGTATTTTTTGGTTCCTTCAACCTAACAATTATGCCTAAGATATTCCCTCTACACTACTAAAGTCCCTATCTGGGACTTGGGTTGTGACAAACTTCATTTAAGGCTTCACGCCCTTAAATAAGGAGATTCAAGTACACAATCAAACCATGTATCGAAATCAATCTATTAGCTAGTGATGAATTCTAAATGACTCCCTTCCAGTTTAAAACTAGGGTCCCTAACTCAAAGTATAAGCCGGATGTAATATTTAAGTTCCTTGGACAATATGGGACTTGTAACGTGACAAACTTCTTCATTTAAGCTTTCAAGTCCATGACGAGGGAGATCTAGATACACACGCGCTTTGACCCTCATAGCTTGTGTATCTAAATCAATCAACTTGACGTGAACCCCAAATTTTAATTTACTCCCTTACCACATTGGAGTGGAGTTGGATTAGCTCTGATACCATATGTAAAACCATTCAGCCAAGATCTCATTAATCCCAAAGTGGGACTTGAGGCATGACATAAAAATTTACCACTAATTAGCAAGCAAAATGATTACGAGTTATGAAATGGCTCTATAAAATGAATGCTTAGGTAGGGAAGATAATCATACTTCAAAATTAGTGATCCATTCTTAGACTTCTCGATGAGCAGATTTGGAACTGGACCTTGGATCTTATTCCCAGTTAAATTACTGCACAGAGAGCTTTACATAAATCACAATCCTACCTATAAGTTTGAAATAAATTAATATCAGAACTAAATAATAACTTACAGGATTCTTAAGGATTGCAATTGTGCCAAAGATTCTGGCACTGGTCCTGTCAAGTCATTGAAAGATAAATCCCTGAAACAAAAGAGAAAAGAAACAAATAAACTAAACACAAAAGGATTAAATAGATTATAAACAATTGTCCTTAAAATCTGACACTAGTAATGGCTCTCGCAAAGAACATTATTCAAGTTGCATTCTGATATTGACCTGCACCTTGAAGCCCTTTGGGAAGGATAAGGATACTATTTGTCCTTAGCTGTGATCTTGACAATATATTCTCAGTTGTACTATTTGTGTACGAACTGTATAATGGAAACTATAAATAAAGATGATATCTTCTGCACTTACACAATCTCTTCTTTCCGATCACATACATACACGCACCATATGAGTGCAGACATAGCTATATGCATGTGTAACATGTCAACGACTCCTAGAGTACATTCCACTTGCAGGAAGCATAGATTTTAAAAACTTAGTTATGATACTTACAACACCTGTAATGATTTCATATTGGAGAACAAAGATGTAATGTTCCCTGCCAATCTTCTTGAGCTTAGGTTCCTGCATATAGTTTTTCAATTAAAATGTTTATGCCATAATTTGAAATTCTGCAACTGCAATTTAAGGATATATTCATCAGCACTACATTCGATGGATCTGTTCTAAAGTCCAAGTAGCAACTTGAACTTTAGAGACCAATGTTCAATAAATCCTGATCATTGATGAAGAAATAGTTGGTCAGGAATGCATATAAGGTTGGTTTGTCGGGCACATTAACTCTCTAAGTGAATGGCTAAATCCACATTTGGACTTGAACAACAAATCAATCCACAGCTGATTATCACAGAAGATTCCAATTTATTTTTAAAAGCCATCTTGCATTACATAAATAGTTCATCTAAAAGCTTAAGTCATCAAATAACCATCCAATTGTCTACTGTTACCAGTGAATCAAATGCTATGCTAATTGCTATGCCTTCATCTTTTTAAAACTGTTTTCACTTCAAATGCCATAAAAATCATGGAATTGTTAAACCTCGCATTGAGGGTTCACTCACAAAAAGATGATTCTTGTAAGTTGGTCATCGCTGCATCTAAGACCATTCCATGAGAAGTTAGCTGGAATGCATGGGTCCCCTTGCCAGTCTTCATTTATAGCGTATGTATGCTTGATGTCCATGATAGCGTCAACTATAGTCATTCAAAAGTTATATATCATTGAGAACTCATATGAGGGGATGGAAATAGATTTGAATTGCAAAAATAAGGAAAAAGAAAAAAGAAGAAAACAAAATAAACAAAGAAACCAAAGCAGATGGTGATAATGAGGAAAAGGTATGAGAATAAATTACAGATGCCTTAAGTTAAGATTCCCAAGAAATATAGGGAAACAAGTATAAGAGCTAATGGTAGCTCCAAAATTAAGTTGTGATTGGAAACTCCCTATTTCTAGTATGATATAATAATAAAACTTTCTATGCATGTACTAATTGGCTGCAAATAATAAAGCATGGCTTATTAAAGTGACAACAAAGATAAATGCAGAAGCACATCCCGGAAATGTAGCTAATGTTTTCGTTTATTATTTTCATCACTGGAATCAACTTCTCAAAAAGGAAATGATGATGCAATGAAATTTTCTTCCACATAAACATCCATAACAAAAACAAACAGCAAAAGTCATGATAATTATAATTTATCATAGGTAACAAACAATATACCATCTTGTGACTGTGTTGGTTTAAGTGACAAACTTTTGTGAGTCAGTATCTCGTAGGCATTGAGGATAGGAGGAAGGTCATTGTCCATTGTAGATATAGAGAACGAATGAGATTCCTTTCCTGTCAATGGCTTAGGAGTCGGTACGGTAATTGGCTTTAAGTAATCAAGAGAAAATGGTCCCATGTTTTCATCATCCAAACGAATAAAAATCTTCCGTTGCTTGCCATCCTGAAGCTTCTCAATTTCTGTAAAGTGAAAGTAGACATAATTTGGAGCAGTCGAACTCTTCCAAGTGTAATTGATAGAACTGTTAACACTCGTGACAGCAGTACCCAACACTTTAGCAGGTATATGGTAGGTGTTGTTGGATATATCAACAAAAGAGACAGGCGTCATTGCAGTCCAATCAGGTTGTTCGTAATGGAGCCATTTGCGATCATATATATCATCAGCATACCTAGTGGGCAAACATTGTGCAAATACTTCAATAGGTGCATCATAAAAATGGAAAATTCAGTTCGACAGAAATAAAGAAACAATTTTTCTAAAGGAACAAAATTATAGAAGAATAACTATCTAACTTGACTAATGAAAAGAAAAACACACAGATGACCTCCATCAGCACAAAATATTGAACGCGACAATATTCCATGATAGAGTGTGTGTGTATTCAGACACAACAATTTACATAAGAAAGTTTGCTTCTTGGTGCCAAGAGGAAAAAAATTCCTTCAAATACATGTAATTATGCTTCTAAAATGAGAAACTGTTTACTTTGATGGCCTAATTAACAGAAGGATTCCTTGCTGTACCCTAGATTCAAAACCAAATACAGATGTGACTACTATCATTTGTTCAGAAGGACAGGTATGAAATCTCTGGGTGAGAAATTGTGCGGCTGGCCATACTTGACTACCATTGGTATAGTGGTATTGTATGCTTGACATCATTTTATTCCAATTGAGACACACGGCCATGACACATAGAATAGTCAATGGCAAAGAAAATGATAATACATGAGGAAATGCTTCACAGAATTAGGTCACAGTTTTAGTTTGTGTCCAGTAAATCAGGAATTATGTAGAACTCTTATCATCCTCACTTATAAAGTTTAAATGCATGATCTCCAAATGTTATTTCATGTGTGATACATTTCAGAACATTCTGTATAACTCTCCAGGAGTTTGATCTGTGCGGACTAGAGTTTACATGGTAGAACATAGACATAGAATGGTAAGGTAAACATAAGAGACTTTTATAGATTGATTAAATATATTAACATTGCAGAGAAGAGATGAAGGATATAAGAGCACAAAGTAACAGAGTATTGCAAGAACGGTACTAAGGCATGGGGCAGTAGACATTCCCTGTTAACAAGTAAAATTTAAGTGTCAACAGTGAAGCCATATCTCCCTTATACTGGCAAAAATGAGTATCAGCCAAAACTTTTTGTAGTCGATTGTGCAACACCAATTCTATACAGATTTGAGTATCATTCCTAATATATAAAATGAGATTAATGTACTGGAAAAATATATAATGGCTATGACAGTGCTCCTATAAGTAAATTACCTGATTATATCATTTGAGCCACCAAGGTTGTATCGACGGGCACTTTGTAATAATCCTCCTATTTCATCTTGATAGATAGAATTATCTAGAGTTCGTAATTCAATTGCTGATATGAAAGGTGTTCCGTTGTCGGTGTTTATGAGACACAAATGTACAGTATCAGTTGAAGAAGTATAAATCATCCCTTTCTCTGTGGTTGTATCCTGCACTCTAGTCCAGTAATTAACACCAATATACATGTCAAATTCTGGGGGTTGACCCAACCCATCATAATTTCCATAAAGGAAGACAGCTCTGACAAGATACTTAATGTTTCTTCCTTGTCCTGGCTTAAGGGTGTAACAGTTTTTGCGTCCTTTTGGAAAATATCTCAGAGTCCTGAGCTCATACCTAACATCTGAAGAGACAAACTTGGAGGATATTGGCATGTTGATACCAGAATCAGTAAATCCTATGTCTGCCTGGTAATATATGCCAGCATCATCGTAGTGACTTTCATTAGCTCCACAATTGATGCTAATAAATCCTTGAAAATATTTGTTTAGAGGAAAGAATCAGTACTACAGTACTAGTATAATATCCTCATTCAACACCCAACAAATCTATAAAAACAAGTCGTACTAACAAAATCACCTTCTGGGCAAAAAGAAACAGCAAAAAAGAAGCTTTCTTTAACATACTGACCAGGATTATTAGAGGCAAGATTCCTAGAATTATGCTTCTGATGCTTGATATTTGTGGCAATGGCAGTGATGGCAAGCAAGAATATCAACCACATTCTCGTAGGAAAACCCACTGCACGAATACCATCCATGATGATGTTTCCCTCTTCCTCTGTACATTGACATCATCAGACCTCAAAATAAATAACAACAATATCGGCATTTCCATGGTCAGAACTCTCAGTAAAAGGATGAAAGCTACTTAATTCATTAACTAAATCCATTTGGGAACCCACATAGCGGTGCATTGGAATGGGATATTAGGATATTTATTTATTCATTGCCATAATGGACCGGTACGAGTTTTAATTAATATAATATTTATGTAAACATATATAATTTTTATTCCATACTATTTTAATATTAGTAGCTGTGTTTGTCGTTTATTATATATCGTGGTCTAACAGATAGTGTTTGCTTAAAAATTTGAGAGATTGACTAGAATAAACTTGTCTGAAAAATAAAAGAGTTAAACATAGTTCTTTGAAAAATAAAGATCAAATTTTATTTTTAATGAATTTGTATGTTCAACACACAAATCAGGGTCACATATATATAGAAAGGGTCACATATATAAAAAGGAGAAGATATTTTTGAAAAATTTATGAGTCGAACCCACATATTAAAAACTTATAGATTGTACGCACAAGATATTTTTGACAAAATTTATAAGTTGAACTTACAAATTTAAAACTCGTGAGTTGAACTCACAAAGTTAAAACAAATGAGTTCTATAAACATATTCCAATTTGTGAAGTTAAAAACACAAATTTAAATTTGTGGGTTTAATCCACTAATTCAACCATTTCTTCTTCTTCCCTTTTACTATTAATTTGTGTGACTTATTGATATTTAACTTTGTTAAAATGTAATGACAAGTATTGAATTGCAAAATTTGAGTGAATTCAAAAATAGAAATGTGATGACCCGCATTTTTTTAAAATATGTCAAATTAGTGACCTTGAAGTTTCAAGTAAATATTTTGAACTGGCTAAAATAATTTAGTGAGCTCTAAAATAAATTTTTGTAAATATTTTAGAATCGGTAAAAATTATTTTATTATGTTATCATAATATTATTTGAATAGATTTGAAACCAATATTTTGAATTGAAATGAAGTTGATTTATATTATTTTGATTATTAACGTATAATTGTATTTGACTCTGGATTTCAACATCTCTTATTTGACAAGTGTCATTGAACATATGCTTTGAATAGATTTAAAATTAATATTTTCAATTAAACTGAAAAATTTATTTTATTTTTACTATTAATGTACAATTTTCTCAAACATCACATATAGGTAACTATTATTCAAAACTGGATAACCTATTACATAAAAATTCAAATATTACAATTTACAACCTTATAGAAATTCTAAGACGTAAGAATTTCTTATCCTATCTATCCTATATGAATATATAACTTGAAAGCATTAAAGTTCAATATTCTAAATGACATTATAAAAGAAAATGAATTTTCCTCATGTCATGTTTTTATTTTATTTTATTTTTTATAAGTAAAAAAAAAAAAAAAACAAATCTTTTAGAATCATGCAGATACATATTTAGCTTGCAGTCAGCACATTTTCTATTCTTTGACAATTTAAGTAGTCATTCTAGTCTCTGTAAGAGTTTAACATGTTATTATTATTTTTTTAAAAGCTTTTGTCAGTATCTGCAATTTAAGAAGCCATTTTGGTATCTACAATTTAAGAAAACATACGTACTAATACACCTCAACTGTGTATTACAATTTTATATTAAATTCAAGGAGGCCGAGTACATTTAAGCTAGAAAACCCCAAGTGAGTAACAAACTAAATGGTTGTAAATGAAATAATAATAATATATAGCAACATAATATTTACCATCTAATCCTAGTTGATTTTCAATGATGATAAAATAAAAACAGCAAAAGGTAAAACTATGATTGCATCATAAAGGCTATCTCTGATGCTTCCAATTTTGATGGACACTTTCTCGACCCATTCCTTAAACTCGAAAGTCATAATACCGAGTGTGGAAAGTTTATGGTAGTTCTTGAATAGCATAGTGCAGAAAGGGTATTCTGCTTAAGAGCGAAAACTAACCATAATTTAAGAAAACGAATAGTGAACTAAAACAATGGAAAAAAGTTTTAGGGAAACAAGAAGAACTGCAATACTAAACCTACCATTCAGCATCATCAATGGGCATGTTATTTGGTTTTCAACAATTTTTAAGCCATGACTACCAAAAACGAACACGCTTCTCTTCTTGTATTATTAATTCCGGGAATCTGGCTCTTGTTTCAACATAAGTTGCCAATTCTCTTCTCTTATATGGACATGGTCCTGTTTAGAAAACGAATTTAGAAGGTACCCCATGAGTCATAATCATAAATAAGCTTAAATACACCAAACTGCATTAGTTCAAACATAGTCACAATATGGAATGATAAAATCATAGCATGTGTAAGAAGTTAAAGAACATTCATTCTGCAAATTTGCATTTTATTCAAGTTGTTCTTGAATATGCTGATGGGTCACACAATATTAACAATTTGAAAATTGAAGGCTCTACAGCCAGTCAGAGAAAAAAAATATCAAAATAAACACAAAGAGTAACTACCCATGAAAATTGAAGGAAAATGTAGAAAAGCATGAGATTTCAAGAGATTCTTAAGCACACAAAGTCTCAGTTCTTGCAGCAATGAAGGATAAATAGATTTCATAACAAGGGCCTTCTACAAATATGGACAGCCATAACTTACAAGCAATCATTTTCACCACGTATATTCGCCTAGAGAACTGAGTTTTTCAAACATTTGAAGTCCTTAGAAACCAAGTCAGAAACAAGATGATAAAGGAAAATTGAATAACTGTAGACTGTAGTGGATAATAAACCACCTAGACAAAGGCTCAGAAATACTTGATGAAAACTATTCATATAAGGAGCATAAAAGATCTATGCTAATTCTTTCTATGACCGATAGCTTTGACAATGGTTTACAGGGGTAAACCTTGAAGAAAGTTATAGCAGGACCCTGAAACTAGGAAGGAAGAAAAAATCTCTGTCACTGTGTATAGTGTTTTCATATGTTAAATGAAACCTTATTTGCAGTCTAGAATGCACATACAAGTAACTTAGAAATATCATTCCAAAGGAAACCGTCTTTCCATCCATCATTATTAGTGCAAGACTAACATAAGACATGTTCTTCTGAACAAACTTACCAAGGGAAATACCCATATAGTTCTCCATATGTGCATTTCCCACAATGCAATGTTGTTTACCAATTTATAAATGAGTAAACATATATTAATGAGTAAGTGAACTTACTTGACCAGTAAACACTACAAGTAATCTTAGCTGTAACCCCAAAATTAGTTAAGAACCAACATTCACATGAATTGAATTGAAATAATGGCTGAGACAGGGTATGACAAATACCCAGAAAATTACTTTCTTTTTCCCAATGAAACTACCATCTAATACAAAAAAAATAAGTGCTCAAACCCATAATAATTGAAGGGTTTAAAACACAGAAATTAATGGACATGTCAGTTAAATATTCTAAATTCAAACCAAGAAGAAAGTGGGATACCATAGAGATATGCTGCCAAGTGTAATAGGTTGAAAACCCCAAAATCTGAAGAAAGGTTTGTAAACCAGGAACGACACGAAAAACAGCAGAGTCATTAGATGAACATATCAGAGGCATTAGATGGATATGTCAGTTAACATATGCTATCAACAGAGGCATCAAGACAAAGTAAACCAGGAACAACACTAAAAACAATTGATGAACAAAGTAAAGGAGCCATACATGAACTTGTAAATGTTTTCTCAATATACAATAGGTATAACTCGTCCACATCCTTCTATGTAGTTCATGCCAGACCTGTTTTAGAAAAAATTCCCATCTATGGATTTATAAGCTAAATCCCAAATAGACTATAATAGATCTTATAAAACTAACAATAATATTGCAGGTTCTTCAATTTAATGCTAATGGGCTGATGTGGCTTCCTTTCAGGAGAAACTAGAAAGGACAGAAGTTCTCGCTGTGGAAATATGTGTCCTTAAGATTTTAAGGTTTGTGAAGAACCTACAATATTATTGTTAGTTTTTCGTAGAAAGCAAATTTGAACTATTCTAGTCTATAATTGGTACTGTTATCATGTCTATAATTGCAATTGGATAAAAAAATCAGTCTTTTTAATTATTTTATCTTGTAAGAAGAAAAATAAAACAATCACACATTTTTTTCATTGTAGGTGTCAATTACATTTTATCAATTATATTTTGTGAAGCTAACTCTATTTTCAAACACTCCTTCAATTCATTATATACATGGCTTGCCTTTGGCCTTTGGATAGCAGGTGAATGAACGCAAGCCATTGCTATTTCTATGGCTTTCCAGGAAGAAGAAATGTTGTAACTTCCTTTGATTCTTGGATCAATTATGCTTCCAATATCCATTCTTCCAAAATATGGACTTACCCATTGAATTATGTGAATTGGAGCTGGCCCAAGATCTCTTATAATTGCTGAACGCCCAGTTATCATCTCCAATAAGACAATCCCAAAGCTACAAATGTCACTTTCTCTATTTAGCTTCTTCGTCTTATAATACCTGCAGAGAAAATCTTTGCATTTACACCCAACGGAAAGATTCTGATACTTCAAAGTTAAATTTCACGGATTTTAAATGTTTTCAACATAGTAAATCATAACTGCAATTTCAACCAAAGTGAATTTTGAATGAGAAAATACTCCCCATAGTGCAAGTGCTTATTTCTATGAATATGCTGAAATTTTAAATAATCAACCATACTAATTGTCGGTACTCACTCAGGATCAACGTAACTGAATGCGCCCTTGGGGTCAGTTAAATCATGGATGCAACTTTCAGTTTCGAAAGCTTTACAGAGCCCGAAATCCGATATCTTGGATTGTAAGTTTTTATCTAATAAGATATTTGACGTCCTTAGATCTTTGAGGATTATTGATGGCTTACAGCCATTGTGCAAGTAATCCAATCCTGCACATCTAGTCCCCATCAGTTAAAGTATAAAAATATGAATCAAGAAAATGTTAAGAAATAGTTCGGATAAAATTTGGTATTTCCAATCTCGAGCAGCATCTATTGCAATTTGAAGTCTTCTTATCCAAGTCAGAGCATTGCTGCAATCTGCATCGATATTATCAGTCTATCAATAAATAGCGAGCTAATTGGCGAGTGAAATGAGTTCTAAATGAAATATATGTAGGCTGAACGAAGTTGAAAAATATTATTGATTATATAATATTGGCCTTCAATACTCTTATTCCAAAGAAAGAACCTAAATATGGCTATTTACCAAATGATAAATGTTGTGCCAATGTTCCATTTTCCATGTACTCATAAACAAGTGCCATGTTGTCACCTTCATTACAGTACCCAATAAGAGAAATCAAGTTTTTATGATGAGCTCTCATCATTGATTTCACCCGCATTTTGATTTCAGAAAATGACAACTCAAGAAACAGATAGCAGCACCTTCTGCATTGTTTAATTAAATGGTTGAGATAAGTTAAGATGCAGTATAGAAGTTTAAGATGCATGCAACTTTGTGTGATGATGTTTCAGATTCGACACTTGACATTGGAGAGGGTGAACTGATGCCACATGGAATATGTTAGTATATTTCTGTTCAAGCTGATATTGCTAGGATTTATGTTCACCATAGGATTTCTAGTTTAGGAACGCTTTTGGTTCCTTTTATAGATATATTTCTGTTCGGTAAAGATTAAAGAAGTTAATACAATATATGTAGAAGGGTGGAAGGTTTATTTTGATCCAGAGTGTCTGATTGTCTTCCAATACACTGTATTACTGTTTGTCTTTGCCCACTGGTACTAGACATAGAATGGTATGGTAAACATAAGAGATTTTTGTAGATTGATTAAATATACTAACATTGCAGAGAAGAGACGAAGGATAGAAGAGCACAAAGTAACAGAGTATTGCAAGAACGGTACTAAGGCGTGGTGCAGTAGACATTCCCTGTTCACAAGAAAAATTTAAGAGCCAAAATGGATCAGACGGAAGCATGCTGACGACAGAGAAGCCTTATCTTCCTTATACTGCAAAAATGAGTATCAACAAAAACTTTTTGTAGTTGATTGTGCAACACCAATTCTATACAGATTTGAGTATCATTCCTAATATGTAAAATGAGATTAATGTACTGGAAAAATATATAATGGCTATGACAGTGCTCCTATAAGTAAATTATCTGATTATACCATTTGAGAAACCAAGGTTGTATCGACGGGCACTTTGTAATGATGCTCCTATTTCATCTTGATAGATAGAATTATCTAGAGTTCGTAATTCAATTGCTGAAAATGAAAGGTGTTCCGGTGTTGGTGTTTATGAGACACAAATGTACAGTATCAGTTGAAGAAGTATAAATCAAGTCGTACTAACAAAATCACCTTCTGGGTAAAAAGAAAAAGCACAAGAGAAGCTTTCTTTAACATACTGACCAGGATTATTAGAGGCAAGATTCCTAGAATCATGCTTCTGATGCTTGATATTGGTGGCAATGGCAGCTGATGGCAACCATGAATATGAACCACATTCTCGTAGGAAAACCCATTGCACGAATACCATCCATGATGTCTCCCTCTTCCTCTTTACATTGACATCCATTCAGACCCCAAAATAAGCAACAACAACATTGGCATTTCCATGGTCAGAACTCTCAGTGAAAGCTACTTAATTCATCAACTAAATCCATTTGGGAACCCACACAGTAACAGAGTTGACGAAAAAATTAAAAGGTCCAAATGGAGGGCCAGTTCTACGTCTTCTGCAAATTCATCTTCGTTGACCCATTGACATCGATAAGAGCTTACAAGATACACGTACAACTTTTTCAGGTAAAAATGGAAATTAAGCCGACCGGTACGAATTTTAATTATTCAATGTTATTATCCAAATAGAGGGCCAGTTCTATTTTTAGACATTTATGGTTAATTATATAAATTTTTATTCAATATATTTAAGTATTAGTGGCTGGGTTTGTCGTTTATTATATATCGTGGTCAGATAGATGGAGCTTTTCTTTTTGCTGCTAAACGTCTGACAGATGGAGCTTATTTATGAATTGTGATTTGCTTAAAATTTATGGTATAGACTTCTTTTTTTTATACTTAAGAATATTTGATATTGTTGTCTTTCTCATTCATTCATGAAGATATAAAAACCTGGAATAAGCACAATTGTTACTGTTGTGAGCTTTTTTTAAAAAGATTTTATTTGATAGTGACTATGACACCCGATTCTTAATTTTTAGTCATTTGTTTTCTTCTCTTGAAATACTTAATTTAATTTGCTTTTGTTAAGAGATTTTTTTGAAGTTAACAAGTCTAAATTGGCGGGTGTTGCCATGTTGGTTTAATATATATATTCTTACGGCCTGTTGTTCATAAAATAAATAATATTTTTATCTTTTTATCTAAAGAATGAGTAAAGATTTATAATTTTTTATTTTGACCAATAACTGATTAGTCTATCGATCAAGATAGTGTTCAAAAAACTTGAGGTTAAGAATTCGAGTACTCTTGACTCCCTGTTAGAAATAAATATATGTTCTCATGTATGATCGTGGCTACTAGGTTAAAGATTCGAATACTTTTGACCTTCTTGTTAGGGGTAATCTATTCTCAAGCATGATCGGAGATTTTTAGTGGTGATATGCCCTATCTATCTTTCTATTTGTCCACAAAAAGAAAAAAAATTTCATTTTGATCATTTTGGAAGTAAAGCAAACTTCATCAAAATTGGTCATTAGAGTGACTTTCACAATTAAAATGAATTTTTCTAAACTTGATGCCCTATGGGAAAAAGATGAAGAAGAAAGTTTCACACTATTTTTGAGATTTGATCTAACACATATATATTTCAGCATATCTTTCAATTTGAAGAATCAAACAATAACAATTCATTTGTATACGAGGTACAATAAAACCTTTTTTTCTTCTTTATTTAAGATGGGTTATACACCAAACAAAAAGTCTTGTGCTCATAAGGTACATTAACTCCAAACAAAGAAGTCTTGAGTCTTGACTCATTACAATTATTTCAAAGAACTAACTTAACTTTAAATTTGCCACAGTTAAGTGGTACAAACAGAGAATTAACTCAAACTCCTCTTATTCACATACATTGCCCAATTTATAGGTATCAATCATGGAGTGTGATAATTAAGAGGTTGAGTTTCAATAGGAGAAGCACAACACTTGCAACAAGAGCCTGGAGGTGGTGGTGTGCAGCATACACAAGCAGGGCATATGGGTCTCTTAACTGCAAGGCACATAAGTTGAGGTCAACATCTAATTAACAACAAAATTTAAGATTAAGGAAACAGTATGTGTATGGAGGAAATTTCTTTCTTACACTAGCATCACCTAATTACCTATTGGAGGACGGGCTGCATCAGATGGTGAAGTTTGCGAGAAAACCATGGCAAAGATGAAAAGGGCTACCAAAGTATACCTCAAAGAGTTGCTTGCCATTACTTGCAGGAAAATAGAATGCAATAGATTTGTTGAGATGATCAGAAATATGAACGTAATGATACATTTATACCGGTTTCAAGGGTCTTGCACCCTTAAAATAAATATTTTATACTATGGGCTTAAAGTACATGTTCCTTATGTGCCTTGCTGTTTGAATTTGAAGTTTGAATTCCACTTTGTAATTAATTAATAATGCAGATAGTCTTGGTTGAAAAAAAAATGAAACTTTGAACAGCATCTAATAGTTTTCTGAAGCACATTAGGGGCATTTGGATATTTGTTTCTTGTGGAATTAGCAATTCTGCACATGCAGTTAGTATTTTCCTTTCAATGTTAATCTTCCTCTAAGCAAAGCTAGCCCAGTTTTATGTGTCAGTACTGTTAAACTTTTTCATTTAATTGCCTTAAATTACTGTATGTTATGTTTTTGAAAAAAAAAAAAAAAAAAAAAAAAAAAGAGTGAAATTCTTGGATATATAGAAGGTGATGACTACGCAACACCTACTAATAAAAAAAAGATTAACCCATAGAGTGGGATCTACCCCTATTAAGTGATGTTCGTGCGTGAAGAAATTTTCCACGTGCACATACCACTCTCAAACAGGAAGACCAAGGATTGTTTGGAATTAGTATAAGTTTCTTCAACACAAATACATGAAGCATGAATTCAAGATGAGGAAGTATATGATACTTTACAATTACAATAAAGCAACTTCAATTCAAACTTGCTATACTTTTTGATACACAGAGAAAATTAACTCAGACTCCTCTTATTCATAGAATACTTTCCATTTTATAGGTATCATATATATATATATATATCAATCATGGAGATTGACCACTTTGAGACTGAGTTTCAATAGGAGAAGCACAACACTTGCAACAAGAGCCTGGAGGTGGAGGTGTGCAGCATACACAAGCAGGGCATATCGGTCCCGAAGCTGCAAGGTACAAACAATGGAATTGTTCATGTCAAAATCAGAATCTTATGTTTATGGTTAACAAAATAAATTTTAGATTAGTTGTTGAATCAATTACCTAGTAGAGACCTTGATGCATCACAAGGTAAAGTTGGAGCCATAACCATGGCAAATATGAAAAGGGTTACCAAAGTGCACCTTAAAGAGTTGCTTGCCATTGCTTACAGGAAAAGAAAATGCTTAAGATTTATTCAGATGATGATTAGAGACATGAATCTAATGGCATATTTATACTGGTTGTTGAGGGTCTAGCATAAGGTATGCTGGGGATCTAAGGTACATTGTCCTTGTGTTTGCCGTGATGTTTGAATTTCCAATTGTGTTGGTTGGTCTTAGTTGCAAAAATGGAATTTTGAATAGGATGTACTACATCTTGAAGATACGTTAGGCCATTTATTACTTTCAAAGCTTATCTTCCTTCAAACAGAAGCCTAAATGTTGACCCTGATTTTTTTCTTCTTGTGCTGCTGAACCCTGAAATGTTGAATTTTTATTATTTGTAGATGTAAACATTTTTGATTTCATAACTGTATCACTCTGTTTTTTCAAAGCAAATATCATATTCAACTAAATAATTTTCATGCAAGTTAAAACTTGAAAGCTGGGAAAAACCTGAATGAAATATTTCACTGGAAGATCTTATTGAATAAGAAATCTGAATCAAATATTTCACATAACCCTCAACTACTGCTACTACTATTTGACCCAAGATTCTTAAACTCTAGCACCAAAGATAGAAAATACTACTACAAGCCAGTATGTCACATTGTCACTCCATCTACTTTTCATACATTATAGCTAGCTTGCTGCTTTTACATCAGACTTGTAATCTTCAAAGCATAACACTGTTGATAGCTCCCAAGTTTCACCATCTTAGCTTTTCAGGGCAGTACTGCATCAAAAAGAGAAAATTATAGTGTTGGTTTAGAATAATGGGTTTAAATAAAGATTAAAATTTAAGAAAACAATGTAAATGACATAAAAGTTTATACCTTTTCAATGAGAGAGAGGTAGTATGGCTTGACTTTTTCAACATCAATTCTGACTTTGCTCTTGCTATAAAGGTCATATTTGCTGCAAAGTATGTTTACCATTAATGCATTTGATATGTTTTGAACTAAATGAAAGAATTCAGTGAATGTCTTACTTGAAAACTTGGAGCCATTTCAGATTCTCAACATCCTCCTGATTCATTAAGTGCTTATATGCTGCTGACTTATGTAATGCTGCAATAGAACAATATTAATCTTGATTTTCAATAAAATCTGATGGCTTAAAGATATTTTTCCGGCCGTCTAATTTCTGTACTTACAATAGAATGAGTGGTATCTGATAATGAAAAGAGCAGCTGAAGGTAGAGTAGTCTTATTCTCCTTTGCTACCTGACATTGACATTCCATAGTTGAACTCTTTCAACATGTCTATCAGAAAAAATTAAGCAAATCTGTTGGTTGGAGTTTAAAGGGTTTTTACCAAATACATGTAGTCATCATGTCCCCATGACATCATTACATTGTTAAGTCCACATCCCTCTGAATAAACTCCACATTGAGTGTTGTAAGCAGGATTATGGTAGTCTGGATTTTCCTTGAAATACTGAGGTAGCAAAGTTCAAAATATATAACTTAGACATTGATTTCCAATAACAGATTGTAATTTCTCGAAGGGTAGAAATTTTATGGAAGAATGAATACCTTGTGATGAACAATTGATTCATCGAAAGCGCAACCAACGGGGTAAGTGTCACCTGCAAGTGTTCATGAATCATGATGAGTAATATTGTAAAACAAGAGATTTGAGACATGAAGCTCTACTGTGTGTATATATATATATATATAAACAACATATACACTCACCTACAACAGCCCATTGAGGAAGCCCACCAAAGCTAGGAAGAAGAAGCACCTTCCCAAGATCTACACACATTCAAACAACCACATTGATTAGTTCCTAGACAAATAATATTCCTCTCCCAAGTAATTAACAAATTAGGAGCAATAGTACCATGGATAAGGCCAGTCAAGTGTAGCCACTCCTCATTGGGGTAGTCTTTTCTAATGGCTTCAGCTGTCTGCAGCAAATGTTCAATTTGTGGTTCATCCAAGTCAGGATCACTTTCATCAACTACATCATTAAGGAGTTCACAACATTCCCATATGCTCATTTCCACTCTGTTCAATTTTCCATACTCGTCTCTCATCCTCTTCACCTGTAGTAATTAGAATGACTTCAGCAACATTTTTTGATTTTTTTAATCCCGAAATAATTGAAAAGATTTAAGCTTTAAAAGGGAAAACATGTGATGATGTGATGTGCTTACAAAATCATAAGTTTGGTTGATGTGATTGATTCTATAGAAGTTCTCCACTCCTTGTCGCCTCTCACTTTCAGCATCATAATCTCTAATTCACAATAGCTTTTAAGGTTAGCATCATATGATAAATCATTTAAAAGTTAAGATAATTCACCAACACCACACATAAATTTTGTGCATTATAGACAGTTTCATGTCAATGATGAGAAAAAATAAATAAAGTAAAGCTAATTGCACCAACACTACACATTAATTTTGGGCATTACAGATAGTTTCATGCCAATGATGAGAAAAAAAGAAAAAAGATATGCTCGAAGTCCATGTCCAGAGTGCTATAGTAACCCAACCCAGTCAAGTGGTTTTTGGTAGAATGGACAGACGATGATGGAGTACAAATTATCTGCCTTACTATAAATTAAAATTCAACTTAACCGCTTCGTCCACTATTTGTTGTTAAGTTACAATAATAGAGATATAGATAACAAAAAATAAAAATAAAAATAAAAAACAGAAAAAGAAAAATCGAATAGAGTGATTAATCGGTCGAGGATTCTCATAAAACACAATTTATTACTTTAATTGTGCATTTTCTGAGCTAACTTAGGCCTTGTTGGGTGTCCAAAATTCTCAACTTATCTTAGTAGAGGTATATAACTAAATAAGCCATTAATAATTATGATGACCTTAATAGTTATCTGATTTTTCATTGGCTGTTCTTGTAACTCATCCAACAAGATTTGTACTCCAAAAAAATTATTGGGAGTTCCATAGCCTTTTAATAAGAAATGATTTGTACATATGTATATATATGGAATAAGGACAAGCGTGATATTACTGGGCCAAATAGATTGGACTCTTAATTATAGGATTGGCAGGCATATTTTTACTGGGTTTTTATCAAAATAAATAAATAAATAAAACTATGCAAAGTGGTTAACCTAAATGTCTGGCCAAAAGAGTTTGTATGTGGCAACAAAAATCCACCATCCAATAATTCCTTCTCATCAACTGCGGCTTTCTTTTGCTCTGCTCCATCTCCTGTGACAATTAAAAATAAATAATTGAAAAACAAAATTCATGGAAAATTTTAGGACTTGTATAGTTCATCATCTATTTCAAGAAAAATAAAAAAATAAATTATGAACACCAAGAATTTTTTAGGAAAAAAAAAATGATGAAAAAATTGTATCAAATTAAGGAAAATCAAGGAAATACAGCCTAAAAAAAAAAAAAAAAAAAAACAAAGATTAGGGTTTAAAAAAAAAAATTTACCAAATTCATGAGGCTGGTCAATGAGGATAGTCATCCTGACTCAAAAGATGAAGCACAAAAACTGAAGAAAAATAAATAAGCAAAGAAATTTAAAGCAACAAAGAGAAAGAGTTTGAGTAGTAGTTGCATTGTGGACTTTGTTAAATGTTTGGTATTTATAATTGGCCGGAAGTCCTTCCCTGAGAATTCGGAGTTCCTGAGTCCTTCCCTGAAAAATCTACAAGTTTTCTTTCTTTTTTTAATTTCTATTTTTATTATTATTTATCACTTAATGAAAAATTGAATTATTATTTTACACCAAAAGTAAAAGTTTTAGAGCAGGAGTCCCATGCAAGTCGGAGTCAGTTTTAGATTTTTGTTAATCGTATTGGCTTTATTATTACCAAACTTTCAATTTTCTTTGTGGGTCCCATAATTTGATAATATCAATGTCCTCATGACTGAGTCAGCTATGTGTTGGATATCATAATTCAAGTGGACGGTGTTGAGATCACATGACGTGGCATCTGGTGTTATGTTCCCTTGTTATTATCAGGCGCTTTTGATATTTCAATCCCTTTTTCAATTTTTGGATGCTTCCTTTTTATTTATTACTTGTTAAGCTTGGTTTGATTTTGGTGTCACCACCGAGAGAGAACACCTGCCACAAGACATCTTAGGTCACTGCACGTATATCTTAGCGTATACTAATTTACATTAAAAAATTAAATTTAATATTTATTAAGAAGATAATATTCATTAAAAAAAATTAATTTTTATATCTTTACCGACAGAAATGAGTGAGACATCTTGTTAGAATAGAAAATATATTAATATTTTGTTATTATGTCAAAGAATTGCGTAACTCAAAAGTTAAAATTGTTTGGTAACGAATAGTTAAGTGTTAATTTATTTCAATTTTATCCTTACTTGATTGGACTAACATAACCCTAATTCAATCTCAATTCGAAATACGTGAAAAGATTGTGAAGATATTAGTCAAACATGAATTCGGCTGTAGATAACTCAGATGAAGAATACAAGGCACCAGCCGAAGTGATAAGTATACATTGACTTACTATTAATAGATTTTTCTTTTAATTGTGAAATGATATGGTCAAGAGAAAGAGGGATCCTGAACTTAGATTTGTTCTAAATTCAAAGGGTAAAATTGTCTTACAAATACCAATACAGGAGATGATCCAAATCCAAGAAAAAGAAAAACGTGGCGACTCGTATGTTGTCAGGTACAGAATGCTACGGATCACTCGCACCGAGGAAACTGCAGATGTAATATCATTTTCAACAAGCTGTGATGCTCTGTAGAATGTAGATTCATTCACGGAAAATATAGTTTATGGGCCAGATGATAATATAAAGTTGCTTTCATGGCTGGCTGGCAAGCAATCTTTTCCTTGTACTTTTATAACAACTTGCACAAAAATATCTTTCTTTCTTTAAGAATTTTATGTGGTTGTGGGTGAGTCATCAGCCACCGTTCAATAAAATAAGGAAAGCAAATGGAGCAACCACAATTTGTTACTATAATCTGGCAACAAACTATGAAGCACGATACTGATGTTGTGACTGTGACACAATACGGCAGTGTAGCAATCAGTAGTTCCAATGGCACAATTCCATAGTTAAAAACTTTCAGCAAAACAGTAAAGATATAATAAGAAAATTGTATTATTTTTCACGAAAAAGATGGCTGCTTATCTGCATAGAAGCAGCCCTCTCTCCGGATAAAATAGAGCATCTCTCAGTTTATTATAAGATCACATTTACAAGTTACAAAATCATATTTTTTTCTGCTATGGTTTGTCAATATATGTAAAACTTGTCCTGCAACCAAGATACCAAAAGAATGTATATAACTAGATGTTCATCAATAATTTTGGATTACATGCTTAAGTTGGATAGCAAGGAACCTAACTGGTGAATCTACAGAGTTAACAATGATAAATATGTAAGGAAACGTAAAATTTATACCTCAAATGAAGCAAGACATGAGTTTGTTATCCCAGTGACCACCACCTCATCCAGTTAGAAATCAACTTTTTCTGTTTTGTGATGTCATTGGCTGTTCTCTCTTTTCTACATCAAAATTTCATTCTTTTAGCAGGGCCTTGATCAATTATGGGATCAAGTGTAGGCGGTTGGGACTCTCCTGCTTGCTGAGTTTCGGTGCCTGTCTCAGTTTCTGCAGTTGCTGGCGGATTATAACCTTCTGGAAATGGTGGTGGAGGTGGAGCAGGAGGTAGCTGCATGAAATAAATAATATCCATCTCTTAGGATCAAATGCAGCAATATGAAATAATATTGAATAAAATTAGTTTGAGATACATCGACCAATTTCTGCACAATTCTTTCTAATTTGTGTTCTCTACAAGTTACAAAATCAACTGTTTCTTTAACCACTTTCAGACTCAGTCCTTAGAAAGATTACCACAAAGGCCGAAATGATTATATAGCTTTCATAAATTTTCACTAAATTTCAACCATGACAAAGCATCTTAAGAACTTCTTTTAAAATACAAAAGCTTTTTTCAACAAGGATGCACAGGTATGATCTCTTATGTCAACAAACCTTGCGCTGTAAGGATGCGAGAATGTGATCCACTCTCTTAACTTCCTTAAAATCTATGGTCTCTTTTCCAGCCTTTGATTCAAATGCAGGCTCATTGTCAGAATCAACTGCATGAAATTCAAAAAATAAAAAGCAGTAAATTGATGCAGATTAAAATAATATCAACATTATAGGCCCACAAAAAAGAAAGATTGTTGATAGGTGAAAGGAGGGCGATAATATTTACTAATAGAACAAAGAAAACATTGTGATGGTAACTAAACCAGTAGACATTATCGGTTTCACAGATGCTCTGAACAAAACACAGAATAATAGAAGCAGCTTGCCTCACCAAATCAATCCATACAAACTCTAACAACAGATGATCATAAGGCCTGACATAATGCTTAATGAGTAAAGAAGCAGGCGAGTCTAACACAGTACCAAATAAGTTTGCATAGATTTATTTTATCCTTAGGGACTTGGTGCTACAAATTATCCCTATAAACAAGGAAGGTAAATTAGAAATTAAGAAATATTGGATCTAAGAAGAAACAAACAGGTTAGGATAAGTGAGCACTGCCTGAGTTTACTACATTGTAACAGAAGATGAATTCAAAACAGGAGTTAAAGACACTGTTGCATACATGCATGTTAAGAATAAAATATAATAGATATACAAGTAGCACTTTCTTGGCAAGGCATTGAGATTCTGATTATTAAAGAACCAAATGAATTAGTCAAAATGACTTAAAGAAATACATGTTATTTATATATGTGTATGTGTACGTGTTGGATATACAACACGAAAGACCAACAAGCACAACATACCATATCCAATCTTCTCCAACTTGGAAGCTGCAGAAGTAAAAGCCTTTGATATATAAAAAAGTGCCCTTCCCTGAAACATAAATTACACTATCAAGATAAATGTGAATTTCTCTCTTGGAATAAGACATAAAACAAGGTGCATTATGTTAAGTTGGAACAGCTTTTAAATGTGAGTACCCTAACCTACACTGCTACAATTTCAATCCTGGAGAATAAGAACCTGATACTTCATATCAGAAAAACAAAACTGTAAGTATAAATTTCAACGTAAAAAATTACTTTCCATTATTTTGTTACACTAAACATCAACAAGAAAATCTCATTATGTAAGTAGTCATACTGCAATGAACCCTAGACTCACACTAAACAAGAAAAGGAAATTTTTTAAAAGAAGAAAAAGTAAGAACTCACTATTCGAGCAGCAAAAACATTACCGAGCTGCGGTGCTTGGTATATTGAGCCATCCAAGATATAATAAGCCAGCATTGGCGTGACTTTTTCAGGGCCATCTCTTCTTTGCTTGCGCATAATAAATAGGTGGGGTTCCATCACTTCACTAAGCATGTATTCTATGCCAGTCATTTTCCTGTGAACAAAAAAGTTACCCATTTTTAACAGTACCTTGTCCCAGCTATAGGAGGCCAGCCATTGATGATGAAACCAATTAGTTCAGACCTACTTCTTTTATATAAAAATCAAATTTAACTCTCTCTTATTCATATATATACAGCTTAGTCGCACTAACCCAATACCTAGATCAGAAGCCAAGTAACAGGCTCTCTCTCCATCAATTTTAATTTGTACAAAAAAAAAAGAAAATACATTGCATATATCTGTCCATGCTAGAATATAAGTTATTTATTTTTTTAAGCTTAAACAAAAACAGAAATGATAAAAAAATTAAAATGTAAGCTTAAATAATTAATACTCACCAATCACGTTGCATATCTAACAAAAGAACACCCTGAAAAGCTCTTGAACCAGAACACCAAAGTGAGGCTAAAAATACAATCTTATCCCAAAGAAGATGCCACGAAAGACGATGATCATAGAAAATCCTTACATTACTTTCTAACCAAACTCCCCAAATCACTGCAAAGAGAGCACATCTTCACAAACACTTCACCTCTTTTTTCCCCGAAATTGAGATAATGAATCATCAAAAACTCACGCAAAGAGCCCGAACAAACTCAAGAAATGCCCAAAAAATAAGATACTTTTTTATTTAGATTTTAGATAGAAAGAAACTTGAATTGTCCTAGAAGCAATTCTTTCTGATTTATTTTGTAAATAGGAAAACAGGCACATTGAAATATCAGAGTAGCCAAGGAAGCAATTTGAATCTAGATTCTTCAGTACCTTGATTATCAAAGAAATATAAGATCATGTTTCTCGTACATTTCTGTCAATCTTCTGAAGCTATGTAACTATGTCCATAATATACTAGCCACCACCATAAAATAGTACTTGTTAACTCCAGCTTTACCTAGAGAAATTAGGTCCCATGTGAAACGATCTCAAGATAGGTTTCACTGATTGTACATTAGAGGTAAAAAGCCTCTTTTGTTGTGGTGTTGAAAGTTAAATTAGCAACAGAAAGGACAATGTCTCTAATATTATTTCCTTTCAGAAAACAAAATGGAAGATCAATCATAAAACACGATGTCATACCCTAAGTTCAAGATATGAACACTTCTAAATTAGTCATTATGTCTAAGGACATGTCAAGCTCATGCTTTGTCCATTGACTGAAACTACCTATATAGTGGGAGCAATACATTTTCAAGCCATCAAATTTCCCTGCTCGCTACCAAAACTAAATGTGAATTGAGCTTTCAGCATGGTTATACTACCGGCACAACATAAACACCAAGTCTTAACTCAATGTATTCAGATACATCATCTATTTCTTCCTGGTTAGACAGTTACGTCGTCAACTACATATATTTCTTGATCATTTTCACTCGTGTATATCTTTCAACAATCTTGGTTTCTTTTTGCTTCTCTCAAACTGGACTATCTCACCCCTCCAAACAACTGGATTTGTATGTCTGCAGCATATATCAGGCAAATTTTTCTTGTCTAATCTTTAGGGCATACTTTCTTCAATCAGAAAAATTCAAATTAAAGTACGAAACTTTACCAACCTAAATTTTTGCAATACCATTTCAGCAAACAAAAAGGCAGAAAGTTCAGAATTTCAAGCTCTTCTCTTATCAACCTGTTCCCTCAGCAAACGGGAAGACCTCTAGATAATCAATAAACCTTCAAAAACTAACATTCAAGATCATTACTACTTCCTGAAACCGTAGATAACACACAATTGATCACACAAAACACATGTATATGACGTCATAGTGAGAGGTTCTATCTTACGAGAGTTGAGAAACGTCAAGAGGGTGAACGGAACGCAGTCGGAGCTGTTCATTGTTGCAAGTCCATTCGTAGAAGGGAGACAAAGCGAAGTAATCGAAGACTAGGTTGCGATCGAGGGGGTAGGAGTTGAGCCAGAGCTGGTCTCTGAAGCATATTCCGGTCATGTCCGTACCTGGAGGAGGTGGAGCCGGCGGAGGACCACCCTCGAAATTTTGGTTTACCGGCGGCGTCGCCATTTTCAGTTTTGGATGCTTGCTTGAAAGGCTGCGAGAAACTGGTCAGCACTTGAAGCTATTTGGTACTTGGCTCCTTTCAGTCGAGAGAAGGAGAGTATTAATAGTAAAATTGTCGCGAGACCAAAGATAATGTCGTTTTATACAATGAAACCACACAATTGGAAAAGGGGAATTATACTAGAGAGGGATGAAATTGAAAATCTAATATTATTCATGTAATTCAATTGTCAAAGATTCGAATTAAATTTCAATTTTACTTTACATCACCAAATATTTGAGCATCTAAGACTATGGGGTTTATATTGGATGAATAATTTGTCAATTTGTTGTGGTATTGTAAAGGAGTTGTGGATCGATTAGTTCTAACCATGTTAGCTACCAATCTATTCAACAACTTATTTCCCAAATTCCTATTATAGAGTCCTTGGTTTTGGAGTTCTTGTGGATTCATTCTATAATATTTCTATAGCCTGACATTATATATATTTCTGTCAATAGCATTTCTTATTTTTATTTGTTTTTTATGGTTTGGGTGGAGAATGATACTAAGACTAAATTTTTATTATTGTTGATATGACACGATGACTAACTATATTCTACTCTATCATATTTATAAGAAAAGAGAAAAGAGATATTGTATACTAAATAAGGAGAATTTTTCTCTTATTTAAATTTACCTTGCCGTTGCTCGAACCAATAAGTTCACCTTATATTTCTAAGTTGAGCTAAAGTTATATATTTAAATTAATCCCTAATTTCAATTTATGTCGCTAATATAGGCATGTTAGATCGATCCTTCGGATTTTTATTTTTATTTTTTTAATTAAGGAAAATTAGATGTTTGAACGAAATAAATGTGACTTTTTATTTTGAAAATGTTATTGCTAAATAATATATATACATGAAAATGAAAATCTAAGGATTTTTTTGTTTTTTTGGTAGAAGATGTAACCTTTATGTCTGATTGCGAAATAATCATGCTAAGGTGCCAATTGAACTGGTATTTTTTATAATTAATTTTTCTTATAAATTAAAAATTTTAAAAGATAAAGAGAATGAGAAAATAATGAAAATAAAATATAAATTTGCAATATATTAAGGTCGTTAAACAAAAAAAATTGAAAATTTTAAAAAATATATAATATTATATTTATCCAATATGTATATACATTGGACTCAAATTGGGATAGTAATATGTTATTATCAATAACGTCTTTTAACTACCATATTGAACAAAAACCCCAATAAAAGAAGAAACTACAAACCTTCCCAACCCAACCTAGCTAGGGTATAGTATTCCTCTACTTTTTTTCTAAGCTTTAAGGCAGCTGCCACTTTAAGAAGAAGAAAAGACATGGAGGGCAGTCACAAAGAATCAGAACATACAGATCAACTATTAAAAAGAAAACAATGGAGGGGTCTCACAAAATAGTAGAAGAAGAAGGAAATCCAAATTTGATGAAGATCGAATATCTGAGTTGCCTGACGAAATCATATTTCATATCCTCCATTCATTGCCAGTTAAAGATGCAGTTCGTACAAGCATTTTGTCCAAAACTTGGAGACAAGTGAGAAACACATTTCTTCCCGTTGTTAGTATCATATTTGACACAAATATTTTTAAATTCGACAATTTTATCGTAAGTGCTTTTAATCAAACGTTTATATGACTATGTATGCAACTACAACGAACATTGTTTTTGATGACAATACATTACAAAATGTAGGTGTATTGGCTTGAAAGATTGTGTCATGAACAGAGGACTATTCAATGCTTATAGTAACTACATCTTTCTGTATAAGGGTGATACTTAATGAACAGAGGACTATTCATTAAGTATATCATCTTTCTTTATATGATGATATACTTAATGATCTTCTGCTTCTCTGTCCTCTTCTCGAGTCATTTAGATTATGCTGCTACCAAAATTTAGATTTTCTTCGGATTCGAAATCTTCCTAAACTTCGGAATATTGATGACATTACGGGCGGTTCTATTCCAATGCTTGACATTGAGGAGGTACCAAATCTTCAGCATCTGAAATTACCCTTGGTACATTCGCTTGACATCAAAGTATCAAATCTTGATCATGTAATATTACAGTACAAGAGTTGGATGGTTTTGTCCATTTGTTGTGGTGTAATAAAAGAGTTGAGGATTGATTGCTCTCGCAATGTTTTTAGCCAATCTATGCAAAATTTTAAATCCGAATTTCCCATTGTAGAGTCCTTGATCTTGGAGAATTTGCGATTTGATCATGACTTAAGAGTGTTGGAAATAATTTCAAGTGATAAAAGATTCTCATTGCCGTTTTGGAATGGTCACCCCGAGATAATTAAGATTGATGCTCCATATGAATGTGGATTTTTATTCAATGGAAGTCAATTCCCATCTTTGCATCATATAAATTCTTCTTGTCTGCGAGAAGTTGATCTGGTGTTAACACCGAAATATCTCGACACTCTTTGGTTTATTAATTTGAGAAAAAATCTAGCTGTATTTGATGGATCAAAAGTTGATGTAAACTTGACAATTGAGCTATATTCAGAGGTATGTTTACATAACATAATAGTTTATATTTATTTAGCTCGTCCCTCTTGTGTACTATTATTTTTCCCCAAATTCTAAACTCTCAGGTTATAATAATTTTTTTTTCTTGTTTCACGTTCTAGTTCTTCACACTCATTGGTTTATTAATTTGAGAAAAAATCTAGCATTGTTCCGTGGACTAGAAGCTTATGTGAATCTGACAATTGAGCCGCATGTAAAGGTATGTCTACAATTTAAGCATATTTTGTTTTGTATATTTGATTACTTCTTTCTATTTTTATTTTTCTTGTACTTCGTATTTTTTAGCTTGTTTAATGTTCTTTTTCCATTTTCATAGGCAGATAATGATTTCATACATAAAGAAATAGACGGGAGCACGCATCCACCACCATTTGACTTAAAATGTTTAAAGTTGGTAAATATTCCTCGAGGTTTTAAATATAAAGTTCTTTTGGAGGGTTTCTTGTGGAGTTCTCAACCAACTACTCTATCAATAATATCCAACAATAAGTATTGTTCTAAATTTCATAAGGTACATAATTCTAATTTATAAAGCTTTCGAAGATAGTTTTTTTTCTTTGATATGAGTATAATTGTTTCAATTCATCATTTGTATTGCAGTTTGTTTGTAACAACTTGTTGATCCCTAAGAAGATGAAACCAAACTGTTGCAAAGATTATAGTACTTTCAAATGTTTGGGTCATCAATTAAAAGAAGTTTCGAGTTTCAAAACAAAACATTTGAAGAGTTCTACTTTCGATGCTTTATGTGAGTGCTACCAAGCTATTTACGAAGACAAACAAGTCAAAATCGCATTAGAATGGTGAATATAAGTTGAGTATTAAAGATTCTTTATTGTCAATTTATCTTAATTTTATATCTTTCGGAATGAACTTCTTGTTTTGTGGTTTTGTGGAGTGGAAACAAGATTTCTGATTTATTTAGTGTATAATAAATATTCATGTTTATTATTGAATCAGAGTTCGATTATATGTTATCAATCTAAAAAAGGGTTTAATTAACCTCCACAAAAGTATATTGAAATTATCAGTGTTCACCATATAAAAATTATATATTCATGCTTCGATATTATCTCATTGTGTTGCATTTTGCGGTTTGCGTTGAAAATAATAATTAATCAATAATATCTTAGTTCAATTGATTAAGACTGGAAGTACTAATGTTCAAGACCCCACACAATTAATATTGCCTCCTATATGAGCGGAGTTATAATTTTAATTTTGGGGCATAATGGTAATATTTCTAAATTTAAATTAGAATACATTGTTTGGTTAATTGTTCGTCAATTGTTGAGGATGTCTTTCGTATTGTGGTAATTATTTAAAAATAGTTGAAAAGTTCGGTAGATAGGTTGTTATACAATGTAAAATTGAGACATCTCATTATATTTTTTTCATGTAATATTCAATTATTTAAAATGAATTACAATTTTTCAATAAATCTAAAATATTATTTTTTAAAAAAAGGAAATTTTATGGATCATGGTAATAATTAATCAAAGGATTTTTATTAAAAACACAATGTCAAAGCTTTAAGAAAAATTGCCACACTTTCATAACTATTTGTCTTGATTTTCTTATATGATTGTTCCACTTTATTATCTCTATTTCAGTTCCGTTGTTATAAGTTGTAGAGATGTAAGAAGATAAAGGCAAAGTACTGCTGAAGTAGTGTAGTACTTGACTACTTTCAAATGTAGGGTGCATCACTTAAAAGAAGTTCAAGTTATGATTAGGAAGTGGGAGGAACCAAGAATTTGAAAGGTCTTAATGTCAATGCTATGTATAAGTCACTAAAAGCTATTTTTCAAGGCAAACAAGTCAAATTTGCATTAAAATGGTGAAGCCATTGAGTGGTAAAGGTTCTAGTTTGACAATATATAACTTTCAATCAATATAGAATTTCATGTTTTGTGGTTCGTGATTTTGGTGTATAATGGTGTACTAAACTTGATTTTTAATTTATTTATGGTATAACAAGTTCTCTTGTTGCACTACAAATTCTTATTGTCTATTGAAACATTAAGGCTCAGTTTGTTACATTGTATAAAGATAACAAGATATATTGTATTTATATTATCTAATTAATTAGTTCTTATACAGTATTTGACAATAAAATAGTATAATGTAAACTTATAATATTGATTCTCTCTTATATTATGGTAGTATTGCACTATATTGTGGGGTAGAGATAGGTAGAAAAAAATATTATAACTATATTGTCTAATATATTGTATAAAATTCTATAGTTCTGCTATCAAATAATGCGATGTGCCAAACGAATACTAAGATTCGAAAACCTTGTGTCTCTTTAGTAGAGACTCATGCTAGATTTAATATGCAATGCTCTTATTAATTAGTTTGAGAAAAAAAAATTGCTATACATCAAACCAATTGTCATTGAATTTTATTTGATCATCTGCAGAGGTAATTAAGAATTTGTTTTTGATGATAGATAGTACAAAACTCAACGAATTCGAATTTGAGATGAAGAGAAATGAGACAATAGACTAAGAATCTGTTTGGTACACAGATTGCAAAAAAAATTAAATTGGATCACAAGTCAGATTGTATAAGTCAAATTGCATAAGTCAGATTGACCATAAATTAGATATATATGTGTTTGATATACTGATTAATAAGTTATATTAGTAAGTCCAATATGTGTTTTTATACATATGATATAAGTTAGTTTAGGTACTGAATTACAATAGGGTATACACTTTAGAATTCATATTTTAATTTTAGTCAATTAAAAAAATTTATTAATTTTTCTACAGACAAATTTATATATGTATTTTAATAAATATTGTACTTAAAATAGAACAATCATTTTATTTTAGAAATTGACCTTATAAAAAATTTTAAATACAAAAAAAAAAAAAAAAAGTATCACAAAACTATTTTTTATTTTATTTTAAGATTTTGTTCTTCTAATGGAATTTCAAAATGAATAAAATTAGTATTATCAATTACGTCTTTTAATCACCCTATAGAAGAAAAAGCCCAATAAAATAAGAAAATACAAACCTTCCCAACCCAACCTTGCTAGCTAGGGTTTTATACTTTTATATTCCTCTACATTTTTTCTACACTTTCAGGCGGCTGCCACTCTAAAAAGAAGAAAAGATATGGCGGGCAGTCACAAAGATTCAGAGGATACAGATCAACTATTACCAGAGTTACCTGATGAAATCATATTTAAAATCATCTGTTTATTGCCAGCAAAAGATGCAGTTCGTACAAGTGTTTTGGCCAAAACTTGGCACCAAGTAAGAAGCACTTTACTTCCTGTTGTTAGTTTCATATTTGACGAACAATATTTCAAAAAGAATTACTTCGACAACGATAATTTATCCTGGGGGGAAGAAAGTAGAGATGTATGTGAATATTATTGATGAATCTTTGTCGAAAGTTCTTCTTCATAATAAAAATCACAAAGTGTTAGTCCAAAGGTTTGAGTTGGATGAGTATGACATTTCTTTCAGCTGTGAATGTCAAAATAAAGCCTTTGATCATATAAGACGTTGGATTAAGTTTAGTTACAAGGAACAACCCCTTGGAAGTGTTTGAAATCAACGGATATGTATATTACGTCGACAATAAACATATTTTTGATGACAGATCATTACAAGATATAGGTGTACTAGTATTGAAAAATTCTCAGCTGAATAAAGGATTATTCAATATGTCCAGTACTACAACTTTCCATCTAAGGGAGCTGTGTCTAGAAGACATTGTTTCATCAGTCGATGATGTGATGCTCTATAATCTGTTATCTCACTGCCCTCTTCTCGAATCATTTTGTCTCTACGGTTATGAAGCTTTTCGTGTGCTTCAATTTGACAATCATCCTAAGCTTAACAAGGTTGATATTAGCGGCCGTTGCATTTCGATGGTTCGCATTGAGGCACCAAATCTTGAGTTTTTGAAGTTACCCCAAGCAAATTATATTGACATAAAAGTATCAAATCTTGAGAATCTAATTTTGAATGCAAATTGGAAGAATTTGTACATTTCGTGTAGTGAATTAAAAGAGTTGAGGATTGATTGCTCTAAATATGTTAGCAACCAATCTGTTCAACTACTTTTTTCCCAAATTTCCATTATAGAGTCCATGATATTGGAGAACCTGCAGCCTTACAATGACTTGAGAGAGTTGGAGATTTCTAGTTAACATAGATTATCGTTGCATTTTTCAGATGGTATACCAGAGATAATTCAAATTGATGCTGATGTGAATCTGACAAAATCAGCGAGTAGTTTCTGTTATATTTATGGACGAGGTGCGATTCAATCAAGCAAAAAAGAGGACTCTTTCATTGTTTTCTAATTAATCTGAACATAATTGCTAATATTTATACAGCACTATGATGTATGAGGACCACCTTTGCATGGCGTAAGATTGATGCCTTTTTTCTAATTATCTAAAAAAAGCAAAGAAACGAAAGACAACAACGAGAAAATCTGTAGTTTGAAATTTTATTGATTTCTAAAATTCCATAACTTGGATCAGTGTAAACATGATGTTTCGAGAAGTCAGTACTGTTATTCTAATGTAGGTGAATCATCAAACATAATATATTATTTTTTTAGTACAACAAATCTTGAGAAACCCAACATCAATCTTTAATTTGACCATAAATTTTTTACTGGTTTATTAATTTTTTCTACTTATAATTGATGGGTGTTTGGAAGTTGAAAATAATAAAGGTTGACAAAGAAACTTTGTATCAAAGGAAAAAAGAAAATGAAGACGACAATTTATGACTCCAAGAAATAACAAAATTTTATAGCTTGAGGAATAGGCCGAAAGTGTTGAGCCCTTGATGCCTCTAATCATTGGGTTTAATCGATGGAACTGGAACTCGAACATAGGCTCTATCTATACAAGAGAAATTTCGGAAAAAACTCGCTTTATTAATTGAAAGTATTGGAACTGTGAGATCTTAAATTTAAGTTCCCATCAATTGTTGTGTGAGTCATCATTGGCTTTCTTAGGAATCAAATGGGCAATCGATTACAATTTAAGCAAACAAATTTAAATTCACACCTAGGAAGTAACTTTCGAAAGTTGACAAATATCCTTAATAAATCAAATTTGCAGTTGAGTTGTCCTTCATGTGAAATCCTTGCACTACGGCATCAATCACCAACTTGGAAACCGACATGATCCTGAGCAACAACACTGATACTACCAATACATGTTCAACCGCTTTCACTCTGCCTTCGGTATTTATCTTTACACGTCTCTCCAGTGGCAGAGTCCATATCACTGCCTTGTTGGTTTCCACGTGTGTTATTATGAAGGGATTATCTTGGTTGTGCCACTTGAAACTCCACATTCTTAGTTCTTATTATTAATTTTTTTTTCCCTTCTAGCAACAAAAAAAAAAAAAAAAGTAAATCAGAACTTCGACTTTTGTAATAGTCATGTAGAAAATGAACTCTTTTTTAAATAATTCATGCGTTATTATCAATATTAATTTGTTAATTTTTTTTTTCTTATTTATAATTTATTACTGTATTATACGTACATTCAAGATGCATGTTCACTTTATATCTTTGGATCGTCAGGAAGTTGTTTTCTTGTGGTATCATCTGTTTCTAGAGCTAAGTCTGGGGGTGTTCGGGTTAATAAGTAACTCCTTGTGAATTAGGTTTGTGCTAGGTCATGGATAATTGTTAGTAACTGTTATTGAGTTTGAATCTAAATAAAATTTGCTTTTCAAAAAAAAAAAAAAAAAAATTGTTAATTTGTTTTTTTTTTTTTCTTATTTATAAATTTATTTCTGTATTATAAATAAATCCAAGATGTATATGTTACTATTCAGATTGGGGCTAGTATGCCGATGAAAATACATGAAAATATTGGATTATGAAGACTCAAGCCCAGAGCACTCTTCTTCATTGGGCTACTTCTTTGAACCATTAGGTAAGAGTTAGAAGGACTTCTCAAAACCTTTGAATCGGAAGCCCTAGACAAGTAAAAAAACCACTAGGTATTTATATTCCTGTAGTCTATCGTTCCCTTGTTAGCTGTGTGGTTTCATGCGGCTGCCACCATAAGAAGAAAAAGAATGGAGGCAAATGTTCACAGAGAATTAGAAGAAGCACTGATATCCAATTTTGATGGCAATATGAAAATAAAAGATACAGATCAATTATTACCTGAGTTGCCGGACGAAATCATACTGAAAATCATCTGTTTATTGCCAGCAAAAGATGCTGCTCGTACAAGCGCGTTGTCGAAAAGTTGGAGACAAGTAAGGAACGCTTTACTTCCTGTTGTTAGTTTCATATTCGACAATAATTATTTTTATAAATTCGACAAAAACTATCAATCCTGGGAGGTGATAGAGGAGGGTGAGGAGTGGATTTTGAATATTGTTGATGAAACTTTGTCAAAAGCAGTTGTTCAAAATCACAAACTCTTAGTCCAAAGGTTTATGTTGGATGTAAGTTCTTTTTATTATTACAGAAGACGTATATTAGCTTTTCTTATCAATCGCTGGATAAGCTTTGTTACAAGAAACATGGCTGTGGAAAGGCTTGAAATCCATTATTTAGATTACTACGTTGTTGAAAACAACAACTTTATCTTTTGTGACCAATCATTACAAAGTGTAGCTGTGCTGGTGTTGTATAATTGTAATCTGAGGAAAGGATTATTTAATGATTCTAGTACTACACCTTTTTGTTTGAGGGAGCTGTCTCTGGTAAATATTGACTTATATGATGATTTGAAACTCAATGATATGCTTTCTCGCTGCCCTCATCTCGAGTCATTTAGTCTACGGAAATACAGAAAAATAGATTCTGTTCAACTTTGTAATCATCCTAAGCTTAAGAAGGTTGACATCAACGACGCCTATTACAATTATATTATGACAAGGATTGAGATTGTGGCACCAAATCTTGAGCATCTAAAATTACCCCGAGCAGACTGGATTGACATGAAAGTATCAAATCTAGAGCATCTCATACTGTGCACAAATTGGATAAATTTTTCCATTCGTTGTAGTGTCGTAAAAGAGTTGCGGATTGATTGCTCTAAATATGATAGCAACCAATCTATCCAACAACTTATTTACCAAATTCCCGTTGTAGAGTCCTTGATCCTGGTGAACTTGCAGCCTCATCATGACTTGAGAAAGTTGGAGATTTGTAGTAAACATAGATTATTGTTGCATTTTTCGGATGGTAAACCGGAGTTAATTAAGATTGATGCTACATATCTATGTGGGTTTTCATTCAACGGTGTCCAACTACCTTCTTTGCATTATACAAATTCTTCTTATTTGCGAGAAGTCGATTTAGTGCTACGACCAAAAAATCTGGACACTCTTTGGTTTATTAATTTGAGGAAAAATCTATCTGTATTTGATGGATTAAAACTTGACCTGACATTGACAATTGAACCGCATGCAAAGGTACGTCTACAAATCAAATTTGATTCACTATTTAATTATTTTTCATTATTCTCTCGTACTTTTTTTCCCCAATACTAAACTCTCAAGTTATAATATTTGCTTAATGTTATTCTTTCATTTTTATAGGTAACCAACGATTTTGTACATATTGAAGTAGATGGAAGCTCGCCTCCATCACCATTGCATGTAAAATGTTTAAGTTTGGTAAATGTTCCTGAAGGTTTAAAATATAAAGCTCTTTTAGAAGGTTTTCTTTGGAGTTCTCATCCAACTACTCTATCAATAACATCAGACAAGAAGTGTGATTATAAGTTCAAAAAGGTATACCTAATTCTATTTTCTTAAGATTGAGAGAAAAATGTTAATTTTTTAAATTTATTTTACTTGATTTATGCATTACTGTCCTCGCAGTTTCTTTATTGCAAGTTGTTGAGCCCTAAGAAGATAAAAGCAAACTGCTGTAGAGATTATAACATTTTCAAATGTTGGGGTCATCGCTTAAAAGAAGTTGATGTTATGATTGAAACTTTGGAAGGTAAACATTTGAAGACTCTTGATGTCAATTGTTCTTCCGAGTCATTGCAAGCTATTCAGGAAGGCAAACAAGTCAAGTTCGCATTAGAATGGTATCCAAGTTGAGTATTAATGATTACTGGTTACTACTTTGACAATTTCATCTTCACTACATATATTTCATACATTATAATTTCTTGTGTTGTTTTTGTCATTTTTGTTGTGAATGAGGTACAAACATTGTTAGTTGTGCCTTATTGACCCAACGGCCCAGTCTTTCCTTGTTATTCAGGAGTTTCAAGAGTTGACTCTATTGAAAACCTTACATGTAAATTTATTCTCTTTTTTCCCTTCCCGATACTCCAATAAAGGGTTGGGAACTACTGACGTTTGGAATGAGAAACTAGTTTGGTAAAACTAATTAACTAATGGTGTTCGGGTACCAACCTTGTGAAAATGCAAGGTTGGTGATTACGTCTAGATTTACAATTGGAATTTCCATTGAGTCAGCAAGCAGTGTGTCATCTTGGTTCTTGGATATGGAACCTCCTTACTAGTTCAAGGACAGATTCTGAGGCACAAACCTCCTCATTCCATAATTTCCTAGTTTTACAGATATGTTATTGGATTGTATCATAGAAGTGTCAGTAACTTGGTCCATTTATTTATCCATAGCATGTTGCTCCGTTGTAATATATTCTGGAAAGAATCTAGTTCAATTTATTCAGTATTGAGTTTAGACTAAATTGAATCAAGGTGGTTTAAAAATTTTACAGTTGATTATCTAAAGTTCAATAAGTAATTATAGATAATAAATGTCTTCTTTTTTTGTCAATTAACTTAATAAATTAAGTAAATTGACTAATAGAGTAATTATGTCAATCAATTTCATAATCTTTTCTATTAGTCAAATTTATTAATTTTTACCAAAATAAATTGAAATTAATTATAGTTAATTTTTTTGCAAATTGATGAATTAATTATATTTAAATTCAGTCACCCTTAGAATAACCTTGACTCCATTCCTACTTGGAAAGTTCTTTTTCAAAGAAAAATCTGCAACAATTCCATTTTCCCTTTGTCTTTCTGAGGAGGAATCTATGTTATAAGTTTTAATAGGAGCTGCACTATCACGAGATGTGTTTGGAATAATTTATATTAAATTTTAACCCAAGCTTCTAGAATATCACTAACATCTTTCATTCGATGAAATTGAACTGTAGAAAACTTCTGTCCCTTAGGCATCCCTTTGTGCTTTGTCTTCTCATATATCTTATGTAGAGAAATCAGGTTGTTTAGGAATAACCTTATCTTTGAAAACAAACTGGTTGCTCCCCATTGGATTGCTTCTCATTCTATCAGTGAAGTTGCTGAATACTTTTTCATTGCGGCTGAATCCGCTACTAAGCATAACTATATCATGTTAAAAATTTATTGGATTCCTCCTAAACAGGAGTTTTACAATCTGAACACATATGGCTTTTCATTTGGGAATCATGGACAAATTGGAGTTGGTAGAGTTATTAGAAATGAATATGGAAACTGGATTGGTCGTTTCTCAGATTAAAAAAACTAGGATTTGATTCAATCACAATTGCGGAAATTTGGGGACTAAAGCATGGACTTGTCTTAGTTTTGCAAAAAAGAATTCTCTTCCTTGAGATTAATTGGGTTTTATAAGGAGCTCTAATATGTATCTGACTTTTATAGCAATATCATCTATGATTGCATGAACTTGATGGCTTGCTTCAGCAAGGTGGAAACTAAGCATTGTTTTAGGGAAGCAAACAATTGGACTATGCCAGAAAATTCCCAAGAGAAAGATCTTTTTTTCTTTTTTTAGATGTTTTTTGGAGTTTTAATGGGAATTAATTAGTTTCCATAAAATCATAACTCTTAATGATACAGTTCCTTTTTGCAACAAAATAATAAAAAAATTGCAATGCTTCATACCAATTTTAATGGACCAGCTGGTACAGAAATATAGAAAGAGAGTTGTCAACTTCAAACATGAGATTAAGGAGAATGAGATGTTGGATTGATGCTGAATTTGATAATGTTGTTATTTAAAAAAAAAATATCACGGTCAACTTTTAAAATAAGCATAATATATTATTTTTAAAAGTACTATTGACTTTTCAAAAACATTAGAAACAACACGACTCAAAAAAGTTAACAACAATTTTTACATATTTTGCTTTTAAAAAGCCATAAAAGCTTCTTAAAAGCAATACCAATTTCTAAAAGGCCTATTTGGCGTGCTGTTTTTTGTTCTGTGAACGAAAGCCCATCCCAGACTATTCCCTTCACAACCTAGGGTTTTATATTTCTATCATTCCCTAGCTTGCTGTGGTTTCATGCGGCTGCCACCATCAAGAAGAGAATGGAGGGCAGTCACACAGAAGCAAAAGAAACACATTATTCCCTTCACCACCAAATTTGATGACAACACATTGCCTGAGTTGCCTGACGAAATCATGTTGCAAATATTCTCTTCGTTGCAAGCAAGAGATGCAGCTCGTACAAGCATATTATCAAAAACTTGGCGACAAGTAAGAAACACATTATTTCCTGTGGTTAGTTTTATATTTGATCATAGCTATCATCACAAATACAATGACATTGATGAATCTTTGTCAAAACTATTCAATCACAATAATAATCGCAGAATAATAATTCAAAGGTTCGAGTTGACTGTACCTTATTTCCCCAATGAAATGCAAACCTCTCATAGATTAGTCGCTGGATAAGATTAGTTACAAAGAACAGTACTGTAGAAGTACTTAAAATCAATTCTTTGTATAACTACGTTGTTGTTGGGGACAACAACCATATTTTTAGTGACAGGTCATTACAAAATATAGGTGTACTAATTTTGGAAGATTGTTATGTGAGGAAAGGATTATTTGGTGATTACAATACTATGTCTTTCTGTCTGAGGAAGCTGTCTCTGATAAATGTTCTTTTTCGTTTTGAAGATAATTGGATACTCCATAATCTCTTATCCTGCTGCCCTCTGCTCGAGTCAATTAGTTTCGGCTGGTACGAAAATATAGATTTTCTTCAATTTCGAGATCATCCTAAGCTTAAGAAGGTTGACATTAGAGGTGTTTTTATTCCAAGGCTTGACATTGAGACACCAAATCTTGAGCATCTAGAATTACATTATGGAAAATCGCTTGTCGTCAAAGCATCAAATCTTGAGCATCTAAAAGTACTATATAACGATATGATGAATTTTTCCATTCGTTGTAGAGTAATACAAATGTTGAGGATAGATTGTTCTAAATACCTTAGCAACCAATCGATCCAACAAGTTATTTCTGAAATTCCCGTTATCGAGTCCTTGACCTTAGAGAATCTGCAGCCTCATAATGAACTGAGAGAGCTGAAAATTTCTAGTACTCATAGACTATCATTGAATTTTTTGGATGGTCAACCAGAGGTGATAAAGATTGATGCTCCATATCTATGTAAGTTTATATTCAACGGAAGCCATGTACCTTCTTTGCATTTAACAAATTTTTCTTGTTTGCGAGAAGTTGATTTGATATTACGACCCAAAGATCTTGTGACTCTTTGGTTTATTAATTTAAGAGAAAAATTAGTTATGTTCGTTGGACTCGAAGTTTGTGTGTCCCTGACAATTGAACCACATGCAAAGGTACGTTTACAAAATAGATTTGATTCATTAATTAATTCTTTTTTGCTTTCCTCTTAGTAATTTGTTTAACTTTCCTTCTTTCATTTTCGTAGGTCAATAATGATTTCGTTCATATGGAAATAGATGGAAGTTCAGCTCCACCACCATTGTCAATAAAATGTTTAAAGCTGATAAATGTTCCTGAAGGCTTAAAATATAAAGCTCTTTTAGATGGTTTTCTCAGGAGTTCTCAGCCAACTACTCTATCTATAACACAAAACAAGAAGTGTGATTTTAAATTCGAGAAGGTAGGTAAAACTTTCTTTTTTAAAGCTACAGAAAAATTGATACTTAAATAAATATTTTTACTTAAATAAATATTTTTCTTGATTTGCTCATGATTATTTCGCTTTATCGTCGATGTTGCAGTTTCTTTGTAACAAGCTGTTAAGCCCTACAAAGATTAAAACATATTGTTGTGGAGATTATGGTACTTTCAAGTGTTGGGGGCATCACTTAAAAGATGTTAACGTTATGATTGAGAGTACTTTGGAGGAAACCAAATATTTGAAGAGTTTTGATGTCAATGCTTCCTCTGAGTCATTGCAAGCTATTCGTGAAGGCAAGCAAGTTAAGTTTGTATTAAAATGGTACTGAGCCAAATTGTGTATTAACCATTACTAGCACTATATCTGTTTCAGGATTGACATATTGTAATTTCTTGTTCTGTTTTTTTTGTGGAGAATGAGGTTGAAACATTTGAAAAGTCATTGCAATTTAAGCTTTACTGCTTATTGCAATATTAGTTGGTTATTAGTAACTCCAAAACTTTTTCGGTCATTAATGAAATTTTTTTGCTGCTGTTCAAAAAAAAAAAAAAAAAAAAAAACAATATATATATATAGCGTTAGAAATCCAACTCCAATCTATAATACTAATTAAAACTCTGCTAGAATTTATAACCTGTGTTTTGGTCCATAATGTACAAAATATGTCCATAAAATTTACTTTTCTAGTTGGTAATCAGTAGTTTAAGGGTGCTGATATGTACACTACTATTTTTTTATAGGTTGACAAAAGTATATTGAAAATAAACATTAAAAAAAGTAAAGATAAAGAATGATTACATCTTTTTTCTTTTTCAGTATGCTTTCATTCACCTATAAAAAAAAATTGTAATGCACATATTAGTACCTTAGTTTAATCAACTTGTTCTTGATGGGGTTTTAGATCATTAATGAAAGTTAAAAATGAGCTGGTTGAACTGAACAAATACAATTCGTTTGAAAAAAAAAAAAATTCATAAGAAAATCATTGACAATTTTATTTTGATTGGCACAACTCATAATTTGTCTAATAGTCAATTTGGTTTGCCGTTTGAAAATTAATGTTTTAGATAATTGATTTGCTAATAGAGATTATTAAAGAATTGATTTTAGTATAATATATTGTGTTTGGTTGGTTATCCAAAAAAGTGATTCTGAATTATTAGTATATTAAAAAAAATTAGGTGTCAAAATAATATAAAAATTGTATCTTATATTTTGTTAAAATTGTGTTGTGAAAAAACTACACATAACTAGCTTATGAAAAATAAACTAAAAATGTGTTGGATGTTTGACTAATAGTAATTTTCAGTTTTAACCAAACATATTATTATAGAAGCTGAAAATGATTTTCAGCTCCAAATGCTAAACACATGTTTCAAATACAAAACTAAACTAGCTCTAAGTATAATGACGATTTACATGTTTATTGACACTACACATGCTGCATGATTTTCTTTTTTAAAATATAAAATGATCATTATTTTAATTTTTTTAGTCCTATTTAAAAGAGAATGAGGAGTTTGTGTGTAAATGGTAGTGATATGGTAGTTATTAAGGAGTTAATTTTTTTAATTAATTTAAATTTAAAAAAATAATAATTTATTTATTATTATAAAGTAGGAGACTATATAAGTGTCTTCTCCTCCTTTTTATCATATAAGTTTTTTTAGTCCTAGTTAAAAGGGAAGGAGGAGTTTGTGTGTAACTGGAAGTGATATGATAGTTATTAAGAAGTTAATTTTTTTAATTAATTTAAGTTAATAAAAACAATTATTTATACTATTATAAAGTATGAGACCATGAGGGTCTTCTCTTTATTTTTATAATAATATAGATAGATATAGATATACTAGCCCTATCACATGAAGTAAGTGTTCAAGGGCTATTTTTGTAAATAATGTAAAACATAATTTATTAGTTTCTTGTTAACTTTTTTTTTTCCCCCTAGTTATAGGAGAAAGTGACTAGTGTCTAGTAAATGATGGAAGTTTAGTTTAAAAAGAGGTCAAAAATTAAGATGACACTATCCTCCCTTTTTATATGGCATTTAAATTAACTATATTAAAAAGTCAGAAGACACCATAATAGTGTTTTGGACTTTTAGTACAATATATAGTAAATAAGTATAAATATAGATATATAGATAGATATAAAAGTATAGATGAGATTAGGTTGTGACTAAATTGGTTAACAATTTACTTGCTCTAAATTAATTAAAAATTTTAACAATCTATTATTATTAAATATGAAGATAATTTGTGACTAAATCAATTTCATAATATTCGAATTCAAATTTGAGTACAAGAATTCTAATCTATGAATTCAAATAATGCACTATTCAAATTGAATTTCAGCCATATCTGCAAAATCTCTTAAAAAGTAATTACCAAACTCAATCTAAGGAGAATATGGAGATGTTGGATTAAGTCTGAATACCAATTTGAAAAAGGCCTATTTTACGAGCTTTTTTGTCTTGTGCACGAAAGTCCATCCCATATTAAACCCTTCACAACCTAGGGCTTTATATTTCTATCATTCCCTGCTAGCTTGTTGTGGTTTCATGCGGCTGCCACCATCAAGAAAAAAATGGACAGCAGTCACACAGAAGTAGAAGAAGCGATTACATCCAAACTTGATGACAACACATTACCTGAGTTGCCTGACGAAATCATATTTCAAATATTCTCTTCATTGCAAGCAAGAGATGCAGCTCGTACAAGCATTTTGTCCAAAACTTGGCGACAAGTAAGAAACACATTACTTCCTGAGGTTAGTTTTATATTTGACCCTAGCTACAATGACATTGATGAATCTTTGTCAAAAGTATTCAATCACAATAATAATCGCAGAATAATAGTTCAAAGGTTTGAGTTGACTGTACCTTACTTCCCCGATGAAAAACAAATCTCTCATATAATTAGTCGCTGGATAAGATTAGTTACAAAGAACAGTACTGTAGTAGTACTTAAAATCAATTCTTTGTGCAAGTACGTTGCTGTTGGGGACACAACCATATTTTTTGTGACAGTTCATTACAAAACATATGTGTACTAATGTTGGAGAAAAGGATTTTTCGGTGATTACGATACTATGTCTCTGTCTGAGGAAACTGTCTCTGATATGTGTTTGCTTTGAAGATAATTGGATACTCCACAATCTCTTATCTTGCTGCCCTCTGCTCGAGTCATTTAGTTTCGGCTGGTACGAAAATATAGATTTTCTTCAATTTCAGAATCATCCTAAGCTTAAGAAGGTTGACGTTAGAGGTTGTTATATTCCAAGGCTTGACATTGACACATCAAATGATCTTGAGCATCTAAAACTATACGTAGATTTGATGAATTTTTCCATTCGTTGTAGAGTAATAGAATTGTTGTAAGATTGATTGTGCTGACTACCCCACAAACCAATCTATCCAACAAGTTATTTCCGAAATTCCCATTGTAGAGTCCTTGATCTTGGAGAACCTGCACTTTCAAAATGAATTGAGAGAGTTGGAAATTTCTAGTAATCATAGACTATCGTTGAATTTTTCGAATGGTCAACCAGAGGTGATAAAGATTGATGCTCCATATCTATTTGGAGTTTTTATTCGACGGAAGTATCTACCTTCTTTGTATTTTACAAAATTTTCTTGTTTGCAAGAAGTTGATTTGATATTACGACCCAAAAATCTTGTGACTCTTTGGTTTATTAATTTAAGAGAAAAATTAGTTGTGTTCATTGGACTCGAAGTTTGTGTGACCTTGACAATTGAACCACATGCAACTGTACGTTTACAAAATAGATTTGATTCATTAATTAATTCTTTTTTGCTTTCCTCTTAGTACTTTGTTTTACTTCCTTCTTTCATTTTCGTAGGTAAATAATGATTTCATTCATATGAAAATAGATGGAAGTTCAGCTCCATCACCATTGTCAATAAAATGTTTAAAGCTGATAAATGTTCCTCAAGATTTAAAATATAAAGCTCTTTTAGATGGTTTTCGCTGGAGTTCTCACCCAACTAGTCTATGTATAACGCAAGACAAGTAGTGTGACTTTAAATTCGAGAAGGTAGGTAATTCTTTTTTTTTTCTTTTTTTTTTTTGAAGTTCGAGAAAAATTGGCACAGATAAATATTTTTCTTGATTTGCTCATTGGCACTCCAAAACTTTTTCTGTCATTAATGAAATATTTTTGCTGCTGTTCAAAAACAAAATAAAAATGTCTTTTGGTCCATAATGTATCAAATATGTTCATAAAATTTACTTTTCTAATTGGTAATCAGTTGTTTAATCGATTTGTAATTGATGAGGATTTCGATCATTAATTAGAGTTTAAATGAGATCGAACTGAACATATTCAATTTGTTTGAAAAAAAAGACACCAAGAAAATTATTGACAATTTTATCTTAATTGGGGAGTTATGTGTTGTACATAAATCCTCTTAAGTATAATGACAATCTGTGACTAAATTGGTCAAAAGAATTACTTGTTATAAATAATTAAGTTTTTGACAATTTATTATTATTAATATGAAGTGTGATTAAATTAATTTAGTATTTGATTTTTGATGATTTACTTTTTGATAGTACATTAAAATAATTCTTGATTTAAAGATTAATTTAGTTGACAATATTACAACTATTTTTGATTTAAAGATTAATTTAGTTGAGTCGGTATTTAAATTATCAAAATTGAGGACATAGAAACGACAGTAAGCACGTTTTTCCTACCTAAACGCTAAGAATTTTATGAATACGGCAGAGAAATGAGAATCCTATCAGCGCCAAAAAAAAAAAGCAGGGCCGCAAACGACATTATAAACTGGATTATTCAAAGTTGCCAATTTGCCATCTTTGATGCCCAAGCTTTTAAACAGAAAGAGAAATAGATACACCCATTTTAGAACACGCACTATTTGTTTTCTACTCCCTATCTTGGGATTATTCAAAGTCCTTTCCTTTGAGGTGGGTTGGTGGAATGTCCACTTGTTAATGACTTTCTAGATAAAGTCTGAAATTTGACAGTAGTTTTCATATTCCAAACAATAATGACACTGGATCCATCTCAGGAGGCTGCTGATGGGAAATTGAACAGCTTCAGAGCTGTGACATTAATGGACTTGGGCTCTGGAGGTCTGAAAGAGTTGTAAGTGTGCCAAGGGCTTCATTTGTTCTTGTGGTCTGCACTTATTGGACTTATATCACACACTTGATGTCTTGAACCCACATGGACATTGGTAGGAACTGTTGTTTTAGTTTTAGTTCTAAAAAATCCATGTGTTTTTTATGTGACTGAGTCTGTCATTGACTATAAATTTCACTTATTAGCACCAATTTAACTCTTCTAATAGGTGTCGCTTCACATATGCTTTCCGGCGGAGACACTTTTGACACAGTATTCTCGCCTTCACCTTCTTACAACTCAAAAGGGTCTGTTCCTAAAACTGAGTTCAAGCATACAATTGGCTTTCTAACAAGTACTTTATGCTTGAACAGAAGTCTTTTTCTTCCTTGTTTTTGTAGTCAGGGTGCTGGATAGATATGTGTTAGGCTGTTGCCCTCTTTGTTTATGTTTTGGGTTACTTGCTTGTGCTTTTTATCTGGATAGATATGTGCTTTTTATCTGCTATTTATAAAATATATGCCGTCTGAAAGATAAAATATATAACTCGCTTTCTTGTGCCACAAGACTAGACCTTGGAGGCAGAGAGAGTCATATGCCCCTTGGAGTCTTGAGTACTCATAAAATTTTGAATCTTCCTTTTGAGTTTAACTCTAAAATATTAAAGAATCATATCCAATAGGACTGTGATCATTCAATGATGAATGTTTCTTTAAACTCATGAAAGCTTTAGACTTACAAACTTGGTACAAAAATAGAATTTCATGAGAATATCAGTGATATTATAATAGTGAAATTAGAATAAGTTGTTGAAAATGGTAGTGTTTTCCCTTAGCTCAAGGGACATTCAACAATAAAAGAACACTAGAGGTTTTTCAACAAAGCATCTAAATGATCAGAATATTATCCACTAGTTTTTATAAGTGGGGTAGCATGTATATTATCAATCAGCTGTATTTCCTCTATTTTAAGAAGATCCAGTCTACCAATTTATACTAGGTACTTCTGATTTATGACAATTATTTTACTGAGACTGGATGAAAGTCTTGATTTGTAAGCCCTGTAATTAGTCAGAATTTAGTTCTAACAGGAAAAGTGAGCCAAACTAAAATTTAATCAAAGTACAATGTCACTTGAGGGTTACAATATGTATCAAGATGAGCCTTTGTTTGTCCATGGTTGTGAGAAATAGAATGAAGATAATCCTCGTTTATTTGCTGCTCACTTGTTTCATTCATGAGTTTCAGGTTCTTTACCAGGATCAATCAGGTTTGTCAATCTTATGCCTTGAGCAAGTATGCAGTATGCAGTATGCAGTTTCCTTACATGATGAATGTCAGTTTTCTAATATTGTTCTGCTGTCATCGTGATTTAATCGAATATGAAGCGAACATCAGGAAAGACAGAGTTATGGAGGGTGTGGAACACACTAATCTGTTGATGATTTTATTTTGTGATATAATCCAAACCTTAAGATAGCAGTTTGAAAAGTGATTGACATCATCCTTTACACGCTAGCATCTAGCTTAGTTGAATAGAGATTGAAGTATTGAACTCATTATCAAAATTCTTTGTATCGCCAGAGCTCTAACCATTTAGCACGGAATTTGAAGTTTGATTCAGTTATTACATGACGATGATATTGGTGGCCTTGTTACTTTATGTTTAATGACATGTCATGTTGATATTATTTGCTTAGATCTAATAGCTTTCTGATCGCTTGTTTATACAAATTAGGTTTTATAAGCATTGCTTGTGGGATAACTGATGAGTCAAGCTACTCTGATGGCATAACTGGTATATCCTATACTTCTGATAGAGCATTCATTGACACGGGAATCAAAAGGAGCATACCCCCTCAGTTCTTGTCAAACAGTGTACCACCACAGTATGCATATATTAGAAGCTTTCCTGAAGGTGACAGGAATTGTTACACCCTAAGACCTCTTAAAGGAAAGAACAATAATTATTTGATTAGAGCTTCCTTCATGTATGGTAACTATGATGACAGAAATTATCCACCACAATATGAATTACATATTGGTGTTAATTTCTGGACTACTGTAAACTTGAGTGCTGCAAGTGAAATTGTTCAAAAGGAAATTATACATGTTTACCAACTGATTATCTTGAAGTCTGTCTCATCAATATGGGTTCTGGAACCCCTTTCATATCAGCATTAGACCTAAGGCTCCTCCCAACTACAATTTATAGAACTCAGTTCTCATCTCTAGTCCTCCTATCACGGTCAAATTTTGGTTCTACAAATAACCAAACAATCAGGTGAGTCATTTGCCAAATTTGGCTCTGCTTTTGATAACATTACATCTTAGTTACAAGCTTATACGAATGTCTCTTTTAGATACCATGATGATGTTTATGATCGCATCTGGGAGCCCTTCAATGGTTATCATTCAGATGGGGTTGGTTCTTTGCTTACTAAGAATGTAATTAATGATACTGAATATAGACTACCAGCAGAATGTAATGACAACGGCAGTCCAAACAACAGATATTCTGAAAACAGACCTGTCATTTTACTGGGGTGTTGGTGATTCTGAATCAGAGTGTTACATCTACATGCACTTTGCTGAACTTGAGCAGCTGCAGAGCAGTGAGAATAGAGAATTCAGTATCTATGTGAACAACAATATATTTATTGAGAGTTTCATCCCCCGTTATCTCTACCCCTCTTCATTCTCTAAAAGATTCCATCTGGATGGTTCAAAGATTGAAATTAGACTTCAGGGGACAAAGAGATCCACCCATACACCTATCATCAACGCTATGGAGCTCTACATGACAAGAGCATTATCACTAATTGGGATTATGCTTGTACAAGCTTGAGCATATATATGCTCAAGCTTGAGGGGAGTGTTAGAAGTATATTTAGTATTAAGTTATGTTGGGTGTTAAGTCCCACATTATTTAGATAAAAAAGTCTTATGTAATTGCTTTATTATAAATATAAAATCCTGGTATAGTCTTGGAATTATCCAAGCTACTACTATTTCTTTATCTATATTTATTTTACAATTGTAAGCCATCTATAGTCCATAGAGATTTGAAGTCTAGTAATATCTTGTTGAAATGATAGCTTCCAAGCTAAATAGCTGATTTTGGCCAATCCAAAGTTTTTCCCAACTGATGTGGGCACACATATGTCATATGTCAATCAGGGTAGTTGGCACTCCTGGTTACATAGACCCTGAGTAAGTACTTCAATTACAAGCTCATGCAAAGCTTTCATATATGGTAAAATAAACAAAGAAGAAAATCTATTTGGAATTTATTTCATGTGGAGTTCATTCCAACAATATGTAACTGCAAACAAACTCAGTTAGACTTGTTTTGGAATGCTGCAGGTACTACATATCAAGCAGGTTAACCCAAAAAAGTCATGTTTATAGCTTTGGACTCGAGATTACATGGATGAACCTGATAATAACTCTGTCTGGAAAGCTGTTGAGACTGCAATGGCTTGTGTATCTCCAAATTCCACCAAAAGGCCAACCATGGGCGATGTAGTGACAGAGCTAAAGGAGAGTTTGGCAGCAGAGTTAGGCTAAAAAAAATTGAAACGGTGAAGGTGAAACAAACAATTCAAATGAATTGGTCACGATGAATATGAGTACTGAACTTAGTCCCTTGGCAAGGTGGCACCTTACGATGAATATGACAAATAAAACAACCTGTAAGCTGTGTGCGTTTGAGTTCTGTATTCATGTCGTAATTGTTGATTTCTGATCCGCATGTACTATTTTCTGTTAATCAATTGTTGTGGCATACATGTAACTTCTAATTGTACTTTTCATGGAAATGAGCAGTTCTTTTCTTATTTTTCCTTGTGTGTGTGTGTTTTTTTTTTTCTGTAGTAAAAAAAGAAAAAAAAAGAAACAGAAATATGAGGTCCAACAAAACTGCATCTACTTATAACATTTAAGTATTATCCTCTCATTATTGATATATGGTTGATGATATATGAATGAATTTGACAGCTTCACATTTCATTCAAATATCATCAGAAAAGACAGAAATAATAGTTAGGTATGACAAGTATTATCTAGTTTTGCAAATTCTATAATTAAGTTATTCCTTTTGATGTATAAAAATAATAATAATAATTAAGTATCAATTATCTACTAAGAACACAAAATTAAGTAATTAATATGACTATTAAGTTTTACTAATTTATTCTCAAATACTCCATGTATCTTGTATGTAATATATATGATTGAATGCTGAACAATTTTTATTTATTTTTTCCTTCTCAAGTTGGCATGTTTTATATTATGTTTACTCGGAGTCAACTCAGGAAGCCTCCTTAAGGAAAACAAAAAATTTAGTCAAAGTCATCCAAAGAAATTACAAAAAGTAAAATTGAGAAAATCAATCAATGATAAAATTTTACTTTTCTTTGGATGGGATATCACTAGTACACTATTAGCCTTTTAGGAAGGAGAGCTGGTAGGTAGACTTACTTCTTTTTTCTTTTTTGAGTACAAGAAAAGTGCAAAACCAAAATAAGAAACACAGATGGCAATTATGCGCTGTCAAGCAACACCTATTTTGTCAGCCTCAACCAATAAGATTAGCAAGGCGGGATTTGGCTCTAAACAATATCATTCTGTTCATCATTTAAAATCAAATTTGTCAAATCATCTGCAACTCTATTTCTTTCGCGATAGACATACTAGAGTTGAACATCCCAACCTCTATCAAAGAATTTGATGGATATAACTAATAATAGGCTTACAAACATTAAGCTTGTAATCAGTTTTGCTTACCACCTCAAGATCCACCTTTGAATCAACTTCCACGACCACCGCTGGTAGGTAGACTTTATACGTGGATGACGAGTCCATTGGAGAAAAATTGCACGTGTGTACGCGCAAGTTTGAATGCAGAAAAGGACATGGAATTACAAATCCTCAAATCAAAGAGCCAAAAAAGAGCAAGAAATTCAAACGCGCTAAATCTAGAGATATAAAAAATTTAAAAAGAAAAAAAAAAAGTGAAGCAAATCGGTCTATAATTACAATAGCTGTTTTGCTTTGTATTTTTAATTGTACATGCATCTTATAGTTCTCAAGCATTTTCTCTGCTCTTAATAGCTCTTCCAAAGAACAATATGGAAGGTGCATCAAAATGGGTTTTGTTTTTAGAAGCATGTCTCATATTTTCTTCATTGATCATTTCATTTGGAAACTACAACGTAGCAGCTGCAAAAATCAAAGAAGAACGTGCAGAAAGGAAGCTTGCCAATGATGATCAGTCAGGTGAGCACTGAGCATATTTACAATTCTCGCGAATTTAATGGATAATTTTTCCAAAGCATTTCCAATAACTAATCATTTTACATGCTCCTTTTAATTTCTCTCTTAGTACGGTAGTATCCGTAGTTTCTTGCTGTTTTCTTTGTTTAATTTACTTTAAATAGCTGGAGTGTCTTTCTATCTGTATGTGATCAGGTTTCATTAGCATAGATTGTGGGCTACCAAAGAATTCCACCTATATTGAGGAGACAACAAGCATAAATTACATTTCAGATGCTACCTTCATAGACACTGGTGTTAGTAAGATGTTATCTCCGGAATCCAGAGTTACCCATCAACAGCAGCTTTGGCATCTGAGAAGTTTTCCTGAAGGAATAAGAAATTGTTACAGAATAAACATTACAAGTGGTACTAAATATTTAATCAGAGCTAGTTTTTTGTATGAGAATTATGATGGACAGAATGATTTACCAGAATTTGAACTTCACCTTGGAGCTAATCTATGGGATACAGTGAAACTTGAGAATGCATCCCTTAGCGTAACTCCCGAGATTATCCATGTCCCATCACTACATTATATTAGTATCTGTCTTGTAAACATAGACTCTGGGACACCATTTATTTCAGCTATTGAATTGAGGACTTTGAAAGATACTACATATCTAACTCAGTCAGGTTCATTGTCAAGACTCCGGCGGTTCGATTTAGGTTCAAGTAGCAACCGAGGATACAGGTCAGTAATCGGGTTGGCTTAGTTTGTGGCAGTATTACTCGAGGAGGTTTCTTATCATTACATATGATCAACTTTTATATGTTTGTACATTCAATGAATGTTTTGTTTACTCTAGCACTGACGAAGAAAGGTTGCATATTGTAGGTACAACTATGATGTTTATGACCGGTTTTGGTTGCCCCGTGCCTATAACAAAGACTGGAAAAGTATCAGTACTTCATTTACCCCTGATTCCTTTAGTCAGAATGATTACCAACCACCAGAAGTTGTCATGAGCACTGCAGCTACACCATTAGATGCTACTGCTTCCTTTGATTTATCCTGGAATCCAGATAATGCAGGTTCTCAGTACTATGTTTACATGCACTTTGCTGAGCTTCAAAAGCTACCGGCAAATGAAAGTAGAGCATTCAACATCTCCCTGAATGGCAAGTATTGGTATGGACCTCTTGTGCCTAAATACCTATCCACAAACACTATATTCAGCCAATCAGCCTTGAGCGGAGGACAGTACCAATTTTCACTTTATATGACCGAGAATTCGACCCTTCCTCCTATCATCAATGCCATTGAGATTTGTATAGTAAAAGACCTTTTGCAATCAGAAACAGAGCAAGGAGATGGTATGTTTTTCACAAACTAAATATATGCTTTGTCTGCTATAGTTTTGTGGTTAATATACATTAGCTAAAACACTATATACACTTTCTGTTCATCTGAAAATAATAGTTGATGCAATTACAAACATCAAGGCAACTTATAAGGTGTCAAGAAATTGGCAAGGAGATCCATGTGCCCCTGTAACATACTTGTGGGATGGTCTAAATTGTAGTTATGATGGCAATGAACCCCCAAGAATCACATCCTTGTAAGTCAGTGATTTTTGAAATGATTTTTTATTTTAAACTTACTTAACTGCAACTTATATTAATTGAAAACACTATTTATTGAATGCGATCAGGGATTTATCTTCAAGTGGGCTGACAGGGGAAATTGCTCCTCATATATCCAAGCTCACCATGTTACAGTACTTGTGAGCTTCTCCATCTCATTCTCATTTTGTGTAATGTGTGAAGGCCAACATGATTTTTTCTGTGTCAAGGCCATTCTAAAATGTAACACTGCTTATTTCAGGGATCTATCCAACAATAGCTTATCTGGGCCAATGCCTGATTTCCTTTCTAAATTGCAGTCACTGAAAGTCTTGTAAGTTACTTGGCATACTTGCATTTAGGAAAAATAGTACAACCTCTTAGACAGAAAAAAATAATATCACTATTTTTCGCAGAAAATTGGAGAAAAACAATCTGACAGGTTCAGTTGCACTGGAACTCCTAGAGAAATCAAAGAATGGTTTGCTCACATTAAGGTCTGAAAGTAAAACAACATGTGCAGAATATGTTACTCTTCTAAAACAATCCTAAAATGCTAAAACCAATGTTATGCTTATCTTACCAGACACTACAACTTCTTCTGTTTCTTTCTTTTCTTTTCTGTGTTTATATAGCTCACGATAAAAGTATGAAAAAATTGTCAAGTACTATATAATTCCGGATATAACTTTTATGTACTCCATGATGCAAGTGTGGACGAAAATCCGTATCCATGTTCATCTGTTTCATGCAAAAATAAGAAGAACAATATTGTAATTCCCATAGTTGCATCAGTTGGTGGGTTCTGCATCCTCTTATTCGCTGCAGCAGCTATATTCTGGATCAGGAAAGAGAAAAAATCACATGGTGAGTATGATTTTATCAGAATATTGAAATGTTTGTTTGTTATAACATTATATGAATTTTAGTGGTACTTAATTCCCTTGGAAAGTATCCCATATTCCACAAGGGGCATACTTGGAATCCAAGAAACGACAATTTACATATTCTGATGTTCTCAAGATTACCAACAACTTTAGGAGGATTCTTGGTAAAGGTAGATTTGGGACAGTTTACCATGGCTATATTGATGATTTAAAGTAAACAGTACAATATTCTTCATGCAACCAATTAAATAAGCTATAGCTGCGAAACCAACTTGCTCTCTTGTAACGTTGGCCACGTACTCAAAAATTAGGAAACCAAGTAATGTGTGCTACACCATGTTGGATAGGAGTGTGCAATCGGGTAGGTGCGTTCACTGTACCAGTCAAGCTATACTAATGTACCATGTGGCATTACACTCTCCAATTTCAAGTGTCAAATCTGAAACATCATCACACAAAGTTGCATGCAACTTAAACTTCTATAATGCATCGTAACTTACTTGACCATTTAATCACACATCACTGATTCCTGGATATATGGTGAGGCAACTGAATTCTGAATTTCTGATATATTAGGTTTCTTCAGTGCCATTGAATAGGTAAACACGTCAAAGGGGTCTCAGTTCAGTTTCCATTGAAGTCTTTCTTACCCTCCTTTATCAGAGAAAGAAAACGAAACACACGCACACCACAAGTACTCTGTTACGTGTTTCAAATTAAAACAGATCCTTTTTCACCCCTTCTTATAAGTCTCTGCATCTACCTTTATTTTTTCTCTTTGCAACTTTTATCTTCTTTTTTTTTTGGCAGAAACTGTTTACAAGTACAACGGAGAGGCAGTCAATGAAGTTCAGATGTCAAAGTTTTAAATACTCTGAGATTGTAAAAATTACAGATAACTTTTCATCACTCATTGGAAAAGGAGGATTTGGAAAAGTCTACCATGGCACTCTGAAAGATGACTTCCAAGTTGCTGTCAAGTTACTTTCTTCATCATCAAGGCAAGGCTCTAAGGAATTTCAGAACGAGGTGCATACAATTTTCAATTGAAAACTCTTTTCAAATTAATGTTGCAATAACCATGCACAAGGTGCTACTATCTGCTTCTTGACTTTTCATTTCTCAAATCAAAATGCAGGTGAAATCAATGTTGAGAGCTCATCATAAAAACTTGCTTTCTCTTATCGGGTACTGTAATGAAGGTGACAACATGGCACTTGTTTATGAGTACATGGAAAATGGAACTTTGGAACAACATTTATCATTTGGTAATGGCCATATTTAGGTTCTTCGTTTGGAATAAGAGTATTGGCCTTCAATATCATATCTCAATAATATTTTGCAACTTCTTTCAGTGTACATGTGTACATGTGTACATGTGTTTAGAATTTATTTACTTGCAAAATAGCGCACTATTTATAGACTGGTAATATGGATGCAGATTGCAACAATGTTCTGACTTGGATAAGAAGACTTCAAGTTGCCATAGATGCTGCTAGAGGTTGGAAATACCAAATTTTATCCAAACTATTTCTTACCATTAACGATTAATGCTCTTACTTTAAATGATGGGGATTAAATGTGCAGGCTTAGATTACTTGCATAATGGCTGTAGGCCATCGATAATCCACAGAGATATAAAGACTTCAAATATCTTATTAGATAAAAAATTACAAGCCAAGATTTCGGATTTCGGGCTCTCTAAATCTTTCGAAACTGAAAGTTGCACTCATGTTTCAACTGAGCCGAAGGGCACATTTGGTTACTTTGACCCTCAGTGAGCACTGACACCTAGTCTGGTTGATTATTTAAAGTATCAGTTTGTCCATCGATGATAGAAATAAGTACTTTCGCTCTCATTCAAAATAGACTTTGGTTGGTGTACTCACAAACATTTTCTTTGTAGGTATTATAAAACAAAGAAGCTAAATAGAGAAAGTGACATTTATAGCTTTGGGATAGTCTTGTTGGAGATGATAACTGGGCGATCAGCAATCACAAGAGATCTAGACCATGCTCCAATTCACATAATTCAATGGGTAGGTCTTGATTTTTGGAAATGGATATTGTAAGCATAGTTGATCCAAGAATCCAAGGAAGTTATAACATTTCTTCTGCCGGCAAAGCCATAGAGATAGCAATGGCATGCGTACATTCAACAGCTATCCAAAGGCCAAATGCAAGCCTTGTATTTAGTGAATTAAAGGAGTGTTTGAAAATAGAGTTAGCTTCAGAAAATGTAGTTGAGAATGATGAGATTGGTTCAAACTGTTCATCAGAATTGACTCCACGTTGAGGCCAGAGACTTGGTTAGTTAAAATTTCATTTTTCTGCTTTGTCAAGAGATATTGACAAATCCATATTGGGTTGCTTCTTGGAAGGTGGGAATGTTCTTCTTGTTACAAGTCAGTAGGTGTATTTGGCTTAGAAAATGTTTGGGATGTGTTTTACACTTCCCAACAAAATGGGGTGGCTGAGAGAAAGAATAGACATTTATAGACATTACTCATACTTTATTATGGGTCTAAATTGTGTTGGAGTAATGCAGTTCTCATTTGTTTTTTAATGACAAAATTCCCTTTTCTGTGCTTTTTCCTCAAGTCTGGATGTGTGTCATTTGTACATCAACTCTCTCCAAGTATTGATAAACTGGATCCTCGTTCTATTAATTGTATTTTCTTAGGATGCACTCATGCACAAAAATAGGATGTTATCATTTTCGAATCTACCCCATTTGATACTGACTCACACTACAGACATCAAAACACTTCTTCTTTTTACTTGTTTATAATGACTCACTATAGACATCAAAACACAAACTATATAAAAATATAATATATTCTAACATTTCATATGCTCCAGCTTGTACAAATATAATAACCACGAGAATGGCACAAACAACATGTGCACCTAAAAGAGAAATATAATAACCACAATAATGACACAAACAACATGTGTGCCTAAAAGAGAATGACATAAACACACATGTGTCTCGTTGGTTCACAACCAACATAAAATGTCAATAGGAGAGAAAGGAATTGTAGCTTGAATAATTAAATATACACCCATAAGCTTTATTTATAATAAACAATAATATAGAAAGAACACATACAAGCAATGTGGGATTACATAATAATATAAGATATTATAACAAATGATACCCAAGTGGCTGTGAAAATGCTTTCTCCATCTTTAGTTCAACAATACCAACAATTTCAAGTAGAGGGATATCTTCATTTCTTAGTTTTTGAGCTTCAAAATCACATTTACAATTGAACTAATGTGACTTTGAATTATAGATTAAATTTGCATGAATCCACTATCAATCGCAATTTGAAGGTCATCTATAATACTAAAGATTTTAGCTTTAAGACATGTGGCAAAACCTACATTCCTAGAGTGGCATTCAATCCAAAGCCCATTAGAATTTCTAAAAACTCCTCCAGAGCCAGCAAGTTCAGGGTTACTAAGAGTTCAAAGTTAGCCTACCTAAGGGTGGGAGGATCCTTTTGAAAAGGCAAACACTAGGTCTAACCACAAAGCAATGATAATCATTCAAAAAGAAAAATTTCACAGCTTGACCAATGGACAAGTTACCAACAATAGAGGTTACAAAAGGTTTGGACAGAAAAAGAAAAAGGTTTCTAGTTGACTAAATGAAGTGACAAATTTAGCCAAAGAGAATGTTCCAAGGAAGTCCCTTAATATTTAAGATATGACAAGATTTATGTAAGCCAATTTAAACAAGAAAAATAAATTATGTAGGATATAAAGTAAAAGCAACAACATAATAAGTTTATATTAAAAAAATTCCTTTTAGGCATACAATTTTCTCTTTCTTCATAGAAGTAATATAGAGGATGATTATTGTGCATATATTAGGAAAAATATTAATACTGATTATGACAAGATAATACAAAATCAAGTTTCAAGATTTAAAAATTGGTGAATTATTGGCACGAGAGTTCAACTCTCCTAGTTCTAAGTTCTAACCATTTCCTTTTTGAGCTGTCTCCTTCTAATTTAGGCACAAAAAAAAAAAAAAAAGTTGTAGCCAATTTTGGGAAAAGGGGAACGACACATGCTTGGGGAGATATAGAAGTGGAAGGTCGTTTATCTATAAAGAAATGTTTTCCACTCCATTTGGGCTGATTGAAATAAGGTATATGAAGGATCTGATTGCTTCAAGTAGTGGGCTTCCGTTGGGCAGTCAGGGGTTGATGCTTTCGTTTGCCGAATCTAAAATCCTAAATTAGAATCTATAGGGGTCATTGGACATAGGCTTTCCTCCTTAGAAGTTACAAAAACAAAAATCCAAACCCACTCAAGAAAGGAAATATGCCTTTTTCCAGAAGAGGACAGGCACTGAGGCCCAGGATTTTGCAGCTGCAGTCTTTCATTTTCACCACATTGGGCTCAACTTCAAGTTCAAGGGAACATGTTTTGCTCCGTTACTTCAGTAGCCACTAGATTGTTTGTGTTTGCTTTAGGTCATGAAGATGTTTGTGAAATTTCCTCACTCAAATTCAAAAACTAGAGGATGCTCTGTAGTTCTTGTTGACTTGTAGAATTACTCCCTATTTGAAGCTCTTGTTAATGGTCAAAGTCCACTATGGACATACAAAAACAGTATAAATTTAATATTAACATGCAAGGCCAAGTTAATTTCCTAGAAACATACTTTATTCAAGTTCTGTAGTTTACACTGGACTAAAAAACAAATTTCTATGGTTTTGCAGAATAGACAAAATTTTCATTTAAACAAAAATGGAAATTTTTTTTTCAGTTTTGTATATTTTTTTTTTTCTTTTCCATGATTTTCCAGAAATTTTAGTTGCCCATCTAGTGAAGTTTTCCAATCAAATAGAAGAAAACGTGTAGGAGTTGTTGTTGGTGTTGTAAGCAAGAGGAGAGTCAACGAGGGAAGTATGGAGACATTCTGCTAAAGTATTGAACTGTTTACTATTAAGAAGGTTCTGATTGTTTGTTGTGAGTTATTTTATAGAATCAAATTTAAAGAAACAAGTAGCAATTTGAATTAGTCTTTGGTCCCAACGTCCAAACGTGAAATAAGAAGACTTGCAATTTTTTATCAACAACTTTGCCTCACATTTTCTTCTTTAAGATAAGGAATTCGTATGACTAGAGAATTGGCTGGAATTACTTTCTAAATTACTAATTCTTTTTTGTTTTTTTGGCTAAAAATCTCATGTCCAATTCTATAGCCATTGGGATGCCACTATCATGTCTAATTCTATTGCCCCTATGATGCCAATAATTTGATCATTTATCCTTCCTTTTTTTTTATTTTATTTTTTTATGTTTTGCTAGATGATTTTAGAGGGAAAAGAAGATAGAAAATGGAAATCCAGACCACAAACATGCTCTGTGAAAAAGTATGCTTTTCAGATTATCTGAAATGTCGTGTTGGATTGCAGCAGAGTAGGAAAAAGAAAATAAGATGGGAATAACTGATCAATACTTTTCATTTTTCAAATTAAGTAGATTTATGATGCCGTAAGGCTTTAGCTAAATTTTAACAGATGTTATAAACTATACCTAGAGAAAACAAATGTTGGTACTACACAAATATGCAAATGAACTGTCAGCAATATTATATTTGCATTCATAACTCGTGAAGATAGAAATTTCTATAAAATAATCCAAGACGGAGCATTTTGGTTTCTGTTAAGTATATTGTTGTTAATTTTCAAGTAGCTGATGAACGGGGGCCTAGGCACCGGGGTATCAATCTTTTGATGGTGTATATATGCTTCCTATTTTGAACAACTTCCAATGTCAGAGACATTTAAAAAATAGTAGATACTCTATCTGCAAAAAAAATATCATTCCTCTTACCACCAGGACAATTGACTACGTCCCAAAATAAAAAGTCTCAGTATAGCTCTTTTGCAATATAAGCCAGAAGATAGTATCCATAATAAGCAAGCTGAGGAATGCAATTGATGAGGAGAATGTTGGAGGATTTTATTCATGCATTGCTTGTTGGTCTAGCTCTAATTGTATTGGTTCATACTCAAGATCAATCAGGTTTGATTACCTAAATCTATAATTATAACCTGTGTCATTTATACTTAGAAAATAGCTCAAGGGTGTAACTGTATGTCTCAGGATTCATTAGCATAGATTGTGGACTACCAAAGAATTCCAGCTATATCGAGCCCACATCAGGCATAAGCTACATATCAGATGCTACCTTCATAGACACTGGTGTAAGTAAGAGTTTGTCTGCAGAATCCAGACCTCCCCATCAACAGAACCTTTGGTATGTGAGAAGTTTTCCTCAAGGAACACGAAACTGTTACAGAATAAACATTACAAGTGGTACTAAATATTTGATACGAGCTAGTTTTTTGTATGAGAATTATGATGGACAAAATGAGCTACCGGAATTTGATCTGCACCTTGGAGCTAATTTGTGGGATACAATGAAAGTTACCAATGCATCCCGTAGCATAAACAGTGAGATTATACATATTCCATCTATGGATTATGTTTGTATATGTCTTGCAAATACAGGCTCTGGGACACTATTTGTTTCAGCTATATAATTAAGGACTTTGAAAAATACTACATATATTACTCATTCTGAATCACTGTTACGCTTCCTGCGGTTGGATTTCGGTTCAGCCACCAATCAAACATATAGGTCAGTCCTTCTGAATTTACCTTCTTTGCATTGACAGCTTTTAGATTGGGGTGGAGGGGGGACGTTGGCTTATTTGGTCGCTGTATTACTTCAGGAGATTTCTTCTCATTATATATCTACTTTATATGTTTATAGTTTACACATTAAAATATTTTGTTTACTTAAACACTGAGAAAGAATACTTGCATATCATAGGTACAAAGATGATGTTTATGACCGATTGTGGGTTCCCAATGTCTACAACAGAGACTGGACAAATTGAAGTGCTTCAGTTGCCACTGATTCCCTGCGTCAGAATGATTACCAACCACCAGCAGTTGTCATGAGCACAGCAACTATACCAGTAGATCCTAGTGCTCCCATGGTTGTATTCTGGGAGCCAGATGATACAACTTCTCAGTACTATGTCTTCATGCACTTTGCTGAGCTTGAAGTGCTAGCAGCAAATGAAACTAGAGCATTCAATGTTTCCCTGAATGACAAGTACTGGTATGGACCTCTTGTACCTGATTACCTCTCCTTAACCTCTATATTCAGCCCAACAGCCTTGAGTGGAGGACAGTACCAATTTTCACTTCATATGACCGAAAATTCAACCCTTCCACCCATCCTCAATGCCATTGAGATTTATAAAGTAAAAGATCTTTCTCAATCAGAAACAGACCAAGGAGATGGTATGTTTTCCACAAACTGAATATATGCTATCTCTGTGCCAGTTTTATGCTTTGGACTGAAATATGTGACATAAAATACTAATCACACTTTCTCTTCATCTGAAATCATCGGTTGATGCAATTACAAAAGTCAAGGCCACTTATGGGGTGGCAAGAAATTGGCAAGGAGATCCCTGTTCCCCTCTAGCATACTTGTAGTATGGTCTAAATTGTAGTTATGATGGCAATGATCCCCCTAGAATCACTTACTTGTGAGTCTATGATTCTGAAATCATTAATTAATGATCCCTCCAAGGATGAATTGATAACACTGAAATGTCATCAGAGATTTATCTTCAAGTGGACTGGCAGGCAAAATAGCTCCTCATATATCCAAGCTCACTATGTTACAATACTTGTGAGTATCTCCATCTCATCAAATGAAAAGAAAGATGACCCCCCACTTTTATTCCTCTTTTCTTTTTTTGTCGAAACTAAAACTAAATTAAGGGTAAATTGATTTCAGGGATCTATCGAACAATAGCTTAGCTGGGCCGCTGACTTAAGGATCTTGTATGTTTTTCATATAGTAATAGCTCAAGCTCCTTAAAAAAAAAGATGATAATAATAATAAAAAAATCATACTTGCCTATTTTTGCAGAAAATTGGACAATAACAACTTCACAGTTTCTGTACCTTCTGAACTCATTGAGTGGTCAAAGAATGGTTCACTCTCATTAAGGTCTGGCTTCTATCATGTAGAGGAAAGTCCATAATATTGTTATCTATGATGCTTGTTATGTTTTCATTTTATTTTCACTCTTCCACTCAATATTGTTCTAAATCAATGTTAAGATTATTTTTGGACACTGCAAGTTTCTTTCTTTTTCTTTTTTCTGCCTTTCTATGTTCTCTGATTCTGTTTTGTACTGTACTTTTTCTTAAAGATATGAAGATATGTCTAATGAAAAACCAAATTAATTTACAGTTATCAGAAATCTGTGCCTGACTTTCATTAATGTGTATTGTTGATGCTAGTGTCGTAAAAAAATCCAAGTTTATGTGCATCTTCTTCATGCAAAAACACGAACAATAATATTGTAGTTCCCATAGTTGCACGAGTCGTTGGGTTCTTCATCCTCTTATTTACGGCAGCGGCTATCTTCTGGATCCTGAAAAAGAGACTCAAATGGTGAGTTTGTTACCATCATAATATTTGATTGTTTGATTACTACATATTGATTTAATTCCATTGGTCAACCATACTTTTTCTTATTTACTTAACAGCTGTGAGAGCATCAATGGAGCCCAATAATCCAAACGGTACATCATTGGAATCCAAGAAACGGCAATATACATATTCTGATCTTGTGCAACATACCAACAAATTTGGGAGGATTCTTGGTAAAGGTGGCTTTGGAACAGTTTACCATGGCTATATTGATGATACTCAAGTAGCTGTGAAGATGCTTTCTCCATCATCAGCTCAAGGGTATCAACAATTTCAAGCAGAAGCATGAACTAATTTCTGTTTTTGAGCTCAAAATCATAATTTAAATCGAACTAAGATGTGACTGTGAATTATAGGTTAAAACTTCTGATGAGAGTTCATCATAGAAACCTGACTTCCCTTATTGGTTATTGCAATGAAGAAAACAACATGGGGCTCATCTATGAATTCATGGAAAATAGAAACTGACAAGAGCATCTTTCAGGTTTGACCACAAAACTTATATAATGTAAATGAATTTTCAAATAATTTATATTTTTCTTGAAGAAACATTCTTAAATTACTGCATTTTTTAAGTTTCATCAATATATTCAACTGAAAAAGGAAAGGATGGAAATTTTGGACTTTGGTTTTACAGCTGAAGACAGCAAATCAATTTTTTTTTAGTCGGGAAGACAGACTTGAAATAGCAATGGATGCAGAACATGGTTACCTAGTTAATGAACTATGCAAGAAGTTTCCACTTCTCATTTTCTTTTCTTCCATTTATGTTTAAAATTTTGATTTCAGGATTGGAGTATCTGCACAATGGTTGTAAGCCACCTATAAACCATAGAGATGTGAAGTCTACTACTATCTTGTTGAATGATAGCTTCCAAGCAAAATTAGCTGATTTTGGCCTGTACAAAGTTTTCCCAACTGATGGAGGCACGCATATGTCAACCAGGGTTGTTGGCACTCCTGGTTACCTAGACCCTGAGTAAGTACTTCAATTACTAGCTCATGCAAAGCTTTCATGGTAAAATAAACAAAGAAGAAAATCTATTTGGAATTTTGTTCATGTGGAGTTCATTCCAACAATTTATAATTGCAGACAAACTCAGTTAGACTTGTTTTGGCATGCTGCAGGTACTACATATCAAGCTGGTTAACTGAAAAAAGTGATGTTTATAGCTTTGGAGTTGTCCTCTTGGAAATAATCACAAGTCAACCTGTCAATGGCAAGAACCCATGAGAGGACTCACATAAGTAAATCTGTTAGTTTCATGCTCGCTAATGGGGATATTAAAAATATTGTTGACTCAAGATTACATGGTGAGTTTGATAATAACCCTGTCTGGAAAGCTGTTGAGACAGCAATGGCTAGTTTACCTCCAAATTCCACCAAAAGGCCAACCTTGGGCGATGTAGTGACAGAGCTAAAGGAGAGTTTGGCAGCAGAATTAGCTAGAAAAAATGGAAACCGTGAAGGTGAAACGATTCAAATGAACTGATCACGATGAATATGAGTACTGAACTTAGTCCCTTGGCAAGGTAGCACCTTAGGATGAATATGATAAATAAAACAACCTGCATGCTGTGGGTTTGAATTCTGTGTTCATGTCTTAATTGTTTTTATTGTTGGTTTCTGATCTGGCATGCTATTTTCTGTTATGCCCTTGTTGTGGCATACATGTAACCTCTAATTGTACATTTCATGGAAATGAATAGTTCTTTCCTTATTTTTCCTTGTTTCTTTTTTCCTGTAGTAAAAAAAAGAAGAAAAAAGCAGAAATATTGAGGTCCAACAAAACTGCATCTAGATCTATTTATAACCTTTAAGTATTATCCTCTCATTATTGATATGGTTGATGATATATGAATGAAGTTTGACAGCCTCATATTTCATCAACAAGGACAGAAAATAATAGCTAAGTTAGGTATGACAAGTATTTGTCTAGTTTTGCAAATTCTATAATTAAGTTATTCCTTTTGATGAAAATCTAAGTATATATTTTTGATGTATAAAAAAATATTTAAAAAAATAAGTATCGATTATCTACTAAGAACACAAAATTAAGTAATTAATATGACTATTAAGTCTTACTAACTTATACTCAAATACTCCATGTATCTTGTATGTAATATATATCATTGAATGCCGAACTACGTTTACTCGGAGTCAACTTAGAAGCTTCCTTGACAAGTCCATTGGAGAAAAATTGCGGAGTCAAGCTTCCTTGACAAGTCCATTGGAGAAAAAAATTGCGGAGTCAAGCTTCCTTGACAAGTCCATTGGAGAAAAATTGCACCTCTTACGTACAAGCATAAATGCAAAAAAGGACAGGAAAACCAAGACTTCGGAAAAAATCATAAAATTGGCTATTTTTTAAAATATAAATTTAAAATAGACCACTTTTAAAACTTATACCGAAAATAGAACAAATTTGTTACATCACCTGCCACATCACTCAACAAAAAAAAAAAGATAAATAAATAAAAAAAGAACAGGCTTACGAAGTTACTGTTCATTTTTTTTAAAAATTTCGTCCATTCGTTGTAATTTTTTTTTAAGTGAGAAGAAAAAATTTTCTTTTATCATTTTTCAAGAATTAAAAATATATGAATAATAACTTCGTGGGTAAGACTCTATTCATTAATAGTTTTTTTTTTATCTTGAAAAAATTTACCCCAAAATTACAACCACAAAATAAAAATGAACAGTAACTTCGTGATCTCAACCTACGAAGTTATTGTTATTTGTTTTGTAATTTTTTTTAGTCAATTTAAAAATTTTACCATGTTTCCAAAAAAAAACAAAAAAAAAAAAACAAAACACATAAATAGTTATTTCGTGAGCCCAAAAAAAAAAAAAAATCATGTAGAAAAAAACAAAAAAAAAACATAAGCATAACAAAAAAAAAAAAAAAGAAAGAGAAAATACAAGGGAGAAATTAAAAAATAAATAAATGAAAATATGTACTTACGAAAATTAAAAAAAAAAAAAGAACTAAATCAAGTTGGTGATATATATATATTTATATTTAAAAAAAAAAAATTACAAGGAATAAATAAATAAAGCTTGTATTTATGGCAAAAAAAAAAAATAAATAGTAACTTCGTGGGTTAGGCTCACAGAGTTACTGTTTATATATTTTTTTTTTGGAAAAAGGGTAAAAAATTTCTTTCTACTGAAAAAAAAAAACAGCAGTAATTTCGTGGGTTGGGATCACGACGTTACTGTTCATGTTTATTTTTTTGTGGTTGTAATATTGAGATAAATTTTTTCAAGATAAAAATAAAAAATACCTCCAAAATTTTAACATGATAAAAATAAAAAATAGGGAAAAGAATTAAATAGTAACTTCGTGAGTGAGTTAGACTCACGAAATTACTATTCATATATTTTTAATTTTTGAAAAAAGATAAAAAATAATTTTTCCTTCTCACTAAAAAAAAGTATACAGAAACTTCGTGAGCCCAATTCACGAAGTTATTATTCATTGAACAATAACACTGTTCAATTTTATTTATTTTTTCTTTTCTTTCTTTTTGTCTAATGTGACTGATGTGGCTAGTTGACATGGCAGGTGAGATGACAAATTTGGTCTATTTTTAATATTAGTTTCAAAAGTGGTCCATTTTACATTTATGTTTTAAAGAATGAACATTCTATGGCTTTTTCCCCAAGACTTCTACGAAACTAGAGTTAAACCTAGAGATATAAAAATTTAAAAAGAATAAAAAAAGTGAAACAAATTGGTCTATAATTACAATAGCTGTTTTGCTTTGTATTTTTAATTATACATGCATCTTATAGTTCTCAAGCATTTTCTCTGCTCTTAAAAAGCTCTTCCGAAGAACAATATGAGAGTTGCATCAAAATGGGTTTTGTTTTTAGAAGCATATCTCATCTTTTCTTCATTGGTCATTTCATTTGGAAACTTCAACGTAGCAGCTGCAAAAATCAAGGAAGAACGAGTAGAAAGAAAGCTTGCCAATCATGATCAGTCAGGTGAGCTTTGAGCACATTTACTATTCTGAATAATTTAATGGATAATTTTTCCAATGCATTTCCAATAACTAATCATTTTACATACTCCTTAATTTTTATATCATATTGTTCATTTTTATTTGTGGGTGAATAATTTGGATACTAATAAATTATTGTTAATGGATGAAATTTGAAAATATCAAAGGGCCTAAATGTTTTTTCGTATAAATCAATGGGGGCAAAATTGTTTTTTATATAAATTAATGGGTCAATTTTACAATTTACATATACTTTTATTATATATTTTTAAGATTTAACTATTGTTTTAGTTCCTTATGATTATCTCAGTTTTTAATTTACTCATCCATAAATATTTTCGATCAATTTTATTCTCAAGAATTCATAATTTTTTAATGAAATTATATTATCTCATTCTCATAATGCATAAATACAATAATTCTTACACAATTTAATAATAAAATAACCAAAATATTTTGTAAAATATAAAAACAGCTTATATATGTTATTATCATTATGTCAAATATGATTATTTTGTTAATTCATAGCCTCTAAATCGAAGAATAGAATTTGATTAAGAAACTTTAAATTTTGAAGGATAAAATTGACTGAAATTCTTTCTTGAAAAACTGAATTAAAAACTGATATAATCCCGAAAGACTAAATCAGTAAATAAGCCTATTTTTAATATTCCATCCCTTATTACAGCTTACTAAGAAAATAACTGAAGTTTCTTTCTATCTGTATGTGATCAGATTCATTAGACACACTATTTCTTTCGCGATAGACATACTAGAGTTGAACATCCCAACCTCTATCAAAGAATTTGATGGATATAACTAATAATAGGCTTACAAACATTAAGCTTGTAATCAGTTTTGCTTACCACCTCAAGATCCACCTTTGAATCAACTTCCACGACCACCGCTGGTAGGTAGACTTTATACGTGGATGACGAGTCCATTGGAGAAAAATTGCACGTGTGTACGCGCAAGTTTGAATGCAGAAAAGGACATGGAATTACAAATCCTCAAATCAAAGAGCCAAAAAAGAGCAAGAAATTCAAACGCGCTAAATCTAGAGATATAAAAAATTTAAAAAGAAAAAAAAAAAGTGAAGCAAATCGGTCTATAATTACAATAGCTGTTTTGCTTTGTATTTTTAATTGTACATGCATCTTATAGTTCTCAAGCATTTTCTCTGCTCTTAATAGCTCTTCCAAAGAACAATATGGAAGGTGCATCAAAATGGGTTTTGTTTTTAGAAGCATGTCTCATATTTTCTTCATTGATCATTTCATTTGGAAACTACAACGTAGCAGCTGCAAAAATCAAAGAAGAACGTGCAGAAAGGAAGCTTGCCAATGATGATCAGTCAGGTGAGCACTGAGCATATTTACAATTCTCGCGAATTTAATGGATAATTTTTCCAAAGCATTTCCAATAACTAATCATTTTACATGCTCCTTTTAATTTCTCTCTTAGTACGGTAGTATCCGTAGTTTCTTGCTGTTTTCTTTGTTTAATTTACTTTAAATAGCTGGAGTGTCTTTCTATCTGTATGTGATCAGGTTTCATTAGCATAGATTGTGGGCTACCAAAGAATTCCACCTATATTGAGGAGACAACAAGCATAAATTACATTTCAGATGCTACCTTCATAGACACTGGTGTTAGTAAGATGTTATCTCCGGAATCCAGAGTTACCCATCAACAGCAGCTTTGGCATCTGAGAAGTTTTCCTGAAGGAATAAGAAATTGTTACAGAATAAACATTACAAGTGGTACTAAATATTTAATCAGAGCTAGTTTTTTGTATGAGAATTATGATGGACAGAATGATTTACCAGAATTTGAACTTCACCTTGGAGCTAATCTATGGGATACAGTGAAACTTGAGAATGCATCCCTTAGCGTAACTCCCGAGATTATCCATGTCCCATCACTACATTATATTAGTATCTGTCTTGTAAACATAGACTCTGGGACACCATTTATTTCAGCTATTGAATTGAGGACTTTGAAAGATACTACATATCTAACTCAGTCAGGTTCATTGTCAAGACTCCGGCGGTTCGATTTAGGTTCAAGTAGCAACCGAGGATACAGGTCAGTAATCGGGTTGGCTTAGTTTGTGGCAGTATTACTCGAGGAGGTTTCTTATCATTACATATGATCAACTTTTATATGTTTGTACATTCAATGAATGTTTTGTTTACTCTAGCACTGACGAAGAAAGGTTGCATATTGTAGGTACAACTATGATGTTTATGACCGGTTTTGGTTGCCCCGTGCCTATAACAAAGACTGGAAAAGTATCAGTACTTCATTTACCCCTGATTCCTTTAGTCAGAATGATTACCAACCACCAGAAGTTGTCATGAGCACTGCAGCTACACCATTAGATGCTACTGCTTCCTTTGATTTATCCTGGAATCCAGATAATGCAGGTTCTCAGTACTATGTTTACATGCACTTTGCTGAGCTTCAAAAGCTACTGGCAAATGAAAGTAGAGCATTCAACATCTCCCTGAATGGCAAGCATTGGTATGGACCTCTTGTGCCTGATTACCTATCCACAACCACTGTATACAGCCGATCAGCCTTGAGCAGAAGACAGTACCAAATTTCACTTTATATGACCGAGAATTCGACCCTTCCTCCTATCATCAATGCCATTGAGATTTATATAGTAAAAGACCTTTTGCAATCAGAAACAGAGCAAGGAGATGGTATGTTTTTCACAAACTGAATATATGCTTTGTCTGCTATAGTTTAGTGATTACTATGCATTAGCTAAAACTACTATGTACACTTTCTGTTTATCTGAAAATATTAGTTGATGCAATTACAAACATCAAGGCAACTTATAAGGTGTCAAGAAATTGGCAAGGAGATCCATGTGCCCCTGTAACATACTTGTGGGATGGTCTAAATTGTAGTTATGATGGTTATGAATCCCCAAGAATCACATCCTTGTAAGTCAGTGATTTTTGAAATGATTTTTTATTTTAAACTTACTTAACTGCAACTTATATTAATTGAAAACACTATGTATTGAATGCGATCAGGGATTTATCTTCAAGTGGGCTGACAGGGGAAATTGCTCCTCATATATCCAAGCTCACCATGTTACATTACTTGTGAGCATCTCCATCTCAATTCTCATCTTGTGTAATGTGTGTAGGCCAACATGCTTTTTTCTGTGTCAAGGCCATACTAAAATGTAACACTGCTTATTTCAGGGATCTATCCAACAATAGCTTATCTGGGCCAATGCCTGATTTCCTTTCTAAATTGCAGTCACTGAAAGTCTTGTAAGTTACTTGGCATACTTTCATTTAGGAACAATAGTACAAGCTCTTAGACAGAAGAAAATAATATCACTATTTTTTGCAGAAAATTGGAGAAAAACAACCTGATAGGTTCAGTTGCATTGGAACTCATAGAGAAATCAAAGAATGGTTTGCTCACATTAAGGTCTGAAAGTAAAACAACATATGGAGATTTTCCATGATGTTACTCTTCTAAAACAACCCTAGAATTCTAAAACCAAGTTATGCTTATCTTACCAGACACTGCAATTTCTTCTCATTCTTTCTTTTCTGTGTTTGTATAGCTCACGATAAAATAAGTATAAAAAAAGAGTCAAACACTATATAGTTCCGGATCTAACTTTTATGTACTCCATGATGCTAGTGTGGAAGAAAATCCGTATCTATGTTCATCTGCTTCATGCAAAAATAAGAAGAAGAATATTGTAATTCCCATAGTTGCATCAGTTGGTGGGTTCTTCATCCTCTTATTCACTGCAGCAGCTATATTCTGGATCCTGAAAAAGAAAATATCACATGGTGAGTATGATTTTATCACAATATTCAAATGTTTGTTTGTTATAACATTCTCTGAATTTTAATGGTACTTAATTCCCTTGGACAGTATCCAATAAACCACAAGGGGCATCCTTGGAATCCAAGAAACGACAATATACATATTCTGATGTTCTGAAGATTACCTACAACTTTAGGAGGATTCTTGGTAAAGGTGGATTTGGCACAGTTTACCATGGGTATATTGATAGTACTCAAGTGGCCGTGAAAATGCTTTCTCCATCTTCAGTTCAAGGGTACCAACAATTTCAAGCAGAGGCATGTATTCATTCTTAGTTTTTGAGCTTCAAAATCACATTTACAGTGGAACTAATGTGACTTTGAATTATAGGTTAAACTTTTGATGAGAGTGCATCACAGAAACTTGACTTCCCTTGTTGGTTATTGCAATGAGGAAACCCACATGGGGCTCATCTATGAATATATGGAACTTGGAAACTTAAATGAGCATCTTTCAGGTCTGGTCACATAGTTTATATTCCTCTTGAAATATTCTTAAATTACTGCATGCCTGATATTTCATCAATTTTAACAAAACTTAATGGAAAATTACAAAACTCACTTGCACAGGTGAAGATAATGGAGCAAAGTTGTTGAGTTGGGGAGACAGACTTCGAATAGCAATGGACGCTGCACAAGGTTACCAAGTCAATGAATTATGTACATGTTTTTCAACTTTTCAGCTTCTTTCTGTCCATTTATGTTAACAAAAAAATTCTTTTAGGATTGGAGTATCTGCATAATGGTTGTAAGCCACCAATAGTCCACAGAGACGTGAAGTGTACAAACATCTTGTTGAATGAAAGTTTGCAAGCCAAATTAGCTGATTTTGGCCTATCCAAAATTTTCCCAACTGATGGAGGGACACATGTGTCGACCATTGTTGCTGGCACTCCTGGTTACCTCGACCCTGAGTAAGTACTTCAAATGTTTCATGTCCAAGTTATTAGGAGTAGGAACCTTCTAAACTGAGTTAGATGTTTTGCATGCGGCAGGTACTTCATGTCGAACAGGTTAACCGAAAAAAGTGATGTTTTCAGTTTTGGAGTTGTTCTCTTGGAGATAATCACACGTCAACCTGTGATTATAGGAAAAGAGAAGACTCACATTAGAAACTGGGTTAGTTCTATGCTTGCTAAAGGAGATATCAAAAATATTGTTGACTCAAGGTTACATGGTGATTTTGACAATAATTCTGCTTGGAAAGCTGTCGAAACAGCAATGGCTTGTGTATCTCCAAATTCCACCAATAGGCCAACCATGAACGATGTGGTGATGGAGTTGAAGGAGAGCTTGGCATCAGAGTTATCTCGAAAAAATCTGAATCGCGGATGTGAAACAAAAGATTCAATTGAATTGGTCTCTATTACTGAAGTCACTCCCATTGCAAGGTAGTACCTTTGCCATGAACATGATAAAAACAAACTGTTCTGCATGCTATGTGGGATTACTTGTATTGTATATTAGTAGAAAGTAAAAAAAGTTGGTAGGAGCATATTTTGTGTTTTATTATATATATGATATACGACTGATGAACACATTGCTTGTCATCTCATAAGAGGAATATATGCAATATATTTCCTGTGGAAATTTCATGTCCACGTTCAAGTGATCCACTTGTTCACCTTTTATATTGTAATTCAAGCAATAATAAGAGCTTTTGAGATTCTTTTTTCCCTTGTCAAGCATATAAAGCCAAGTCAACATGTTTTGTAGCACGTTTACTCACTCAGTCAGCTAAGGAAGTTTCCTAATGAAAAGCGCAAAAAAAAAAAAAAAAGAAGTCAAAGTCGTTCACAAAATTAGTAACCAAAATTTGTTTGAGAAAATCAATAATTAGATTTTATTTTTTAAATGATATGTTATCAATACTGGTTAGACTTTTTTTGAGGAAGAATATAAGTACATTAGTAGGTTCAATAATTAGTTGCCAAATTTTGATTGAGAAAAAATTGGTACATGTAAAGTGTGAACGCACAAAAAACAGTAAGGCAAGTTGAATAAACAAATAGCCAGATGATCTGGACAAAATCGGACACATTAATCTGCAGAAGAAGTTGAAGATTTGATCCCCAAAAAAAGAGATTTTTTTTTTTTTTTTTTGAATATTCTTATTGGTCATTAAGACCATAAGAGGTACATCTATTGGCATTAAGGTGAAATAAAGTGACTTCAGTAGATTAACAAAACAACCATTTTATAATAAATGATCGTATTATCTATTGCAGTCATTAACATATTTGCTATGTTTTAGGAATAAAACAGGTTTCTTATACCTAAGGATAAAAACTTCTCGATATGGTCAAAACTTTCATGGACTAAAATGTAAGTTATTAGATGATGATTAATTATGATTTAGAGTATCTGAATTAAGTATCAAGAAATTAAATGTTCATGAAAAGAAAAGCAAGAAATTAAAACTCACCAAACTAGCAAGGAAAGGACAAGAAAACAAGACTTCTAGGAAGCAAGAGCTAAACGTAGACATAAAAAAGTCAAACAATTTGGTGTATAAAAAAAAATTGCCTATCTTTCCCTTGGCATTTCAATTGTACATATACATCTCAATTTCAAGTATTTTCACTGCTCTTACAAGCATTGCCTATCTTCCTTCCAAAGAACTTATGTTGAGTTTTGGTCACCTCGCCATTCTCTTTTTTTCCTTTTGAACAGAACTTTATAAAGTGGACAACATGGAAGGTGCATCAAAATGGATTTTGTTTCTAGAATCATGTCTTTTCTTTTCGTCATTGATCATTTCTCTTGGCATGTTCAATGTAACAGCTGACAACGACCAGTCTGGTGAGCACATTAACTGTTCTGAAGCATTTTGATGGAAAAATTATCTAATACATGTCCAATATTTAATCATTTCCACATTTTAATTTCAGAGCAACGGCATGTTCCCAAGATTGCACTTGTTTCCAATACCATGACTGTATTAGAGTATCCTGAATTTCTTGCTGTTTTTTTTTTTCTTTTAATTTCTTTCTATTTGTATGTTTCTGGATTCATTAGCATAGATTGTGGGTTATCAAAAAATTCAAACTATATGGAGGAGACAACATGCATAAATTACATTTCAAATTCTACCTTCATTGACACTGGTGTAAGTAAGAGTTTATTGCCATAATTCACAGCTCTTTATCAACAGCAGCTTTGGCATCTGAGAAGTTTTCCTGAAGGAATAAGGAACTGTTACAGATTAAACATTACAAGTGGTACTAAATATTTGATCAGAGCTAGCTTTTTGAATGGGAACTATAATGAACAGAATGATTTACCAGAATTTGACCTGCACCTTGGAGCTAATATGTGGGATACAGTGAAATTCACCAATGCATCACTTAGCATAGTCCCCGAGATCATACATATCCCACCTCTACATCGTATTAGTATCTGTCTGGTAAACACAGGGTCTGGGACACCATTTATTTCAGTTATTGAATTGAGGATTTTGAAAGATAGTACATATAAAACTCAATCTGGTTCATTGTCAAGTTTCCTGCGGTTGAATTTAGGTTCAACTAGCAACCGAATGACTGCCGTGCATACAGGTCAGTCATTCGGTTGCCTAGAAATCAACTTTTATATACTTTCTTATACATTAAATCAATGTTTTGTTATTGTTTACTCATGCACTGAGAAAGAATTCTTGCATAGCATAGCTACAAAGATGATGTTCATGACAGATTTTGGAATCCCAATGTCTGCAAGAAAGAGTGGACAAATATCAGTACTTCACTTAAC